>CM037882.1:34112541-34712541 GCA_021292165.1 Shinisaurus crocodilurus | reverse complement strand
TAATCCAGTGGAGGCTGTTAATGTTGTGAGTTTTTTGTTTATGGTATAAATAGTATTAGTTATTAGTTATTTTTTCATTCAACACCAACAGAGGCAACAAACTAACTGGTGGTGGCATGCACCCGCCATGTCATAGTGCCATCATGGAATATTGTGGATAGGTTGTGAAGAGAGCGGTGCCATTTACCTAATGCCACCCACACTCTTCTGTGGCCCTTGTCCTTTACTCCCCTCGGTCACTCCACCACGTACCTGAAACTGGGTTTCTCTTCTTGCTCCAGTGACTGACCTGTGGGAATGAAGAAGCAGTTCCAATAATGTTCCCTCAAGTTCTTTATCCGGCTAGATGGGAGGGCAGAGCAGTAGGCAAGACTGCCTTATTGCTATGCCAGTGATCTCAGCAGTGTGATTTAGGTGAAGTACTAAAGAGCTGACTTTTCCTCAGGAAATGGCACTATCGATTTCCCAGAATTCCTCACCATGATGGCCAGGAAGATGAAGGACACAGACAGTGAGGAAGAGATCCGTGAGGCCTTCAGAGTCTTTGACAAGGTAGGGCCTGTTCAGAAAGAGATTCCCAGGTGCCCGAAGATGGGAATTCTTGAGTGGAACCAAACAGTGAAGTCGGTTAGATTAGCTGTTCTAGCTATAGGACTGACTTGGCTTGGTATAAATCTTGTTACTAAATAGGTTTCATTCTCCCTGGCTGGGGACCAAATAGTCCAGTTGTGTCTGTTTTTGTCCCACTAAAAGAGCCTTGCCCACCATTAGAGTCTTCTTCATTTTTTCTTTGCAACAAAAATCAGCAGTGTTGGGCGAAGGTTGTACAAGAAAAGTGGCTGCTCTTTAGCCGGAGACTGAAAACCACTGAACGTGTTGTGGACCCTGGGAGGCTTCCTTGGAAAGCTTATCTATGATGACTCAGTGTGAAGTACAGTATTGGCAAAGACGTTTCCCTGATGGTCAGCCTCTGAGATTCTTCTTCCTAACATCTGGCCAGAGAGGATTGCTGGGCACATTGCAAGACACACACTTGGCTCACATGGGGGCTACAGTGGGATGAAGAATATTACTCAGGTTATCACATCTGTCTCCTTTATGCCTTGGCAACTCAAATCCTATCTTTTAAATATTGTAGTTTCTTGTTTTGATTTTTCCAAACAGTTAAACAAAAGAAGAATCAACATAAGTTTGTGTATGGAATGGGCAAGCCTGCTGTTGACTGAGTAATAAGTTATAGGATGTTGCCTGTCTTCCTGCTGGGCTGTTCTCCGCAGCCCAGTGCTTAGGCTGAGGGATGGAGATTGGCTTGGGTCCTCTTCATCTAACCCACCCCTTATTCCTTCTCTGTACAGGATGGCAGTGGGTCCTCTTCATCTAACCCACCCCTTATTCCTTCCCTGTACAGGATGGCAGTGGGTCCTCTTCATCTAACCCACCTCTTATTCCTTCCCTGTACAGGATGGCAACGGGTACATTAGTGCTGCAGAGCTACGTCATGTCATGACCAACCTAGGTGAGAAGCTGACGGATGAGGAAGTCGATGAAATGATCAGAGAAGCTGACATAGATGGGGATGGACAGGTCAATTACGAAGGTGAGGGGGCAAAGATGCAATGGCATCTTTGTGGGTCTAGGGTGGCAGTACTGCAGCAGTGCCTTAAGGTATGGGAACATGGTGGTTCTACAGAGCCTCCAACCTCGTGTGCAAGTCTGATTAGTTGCAGTCGGTCTTCAGGAATGGTCCTGTTTGGGGGGGGGGGATTTCCACGTAACTTCCTAGATTTCTCTAGAATGATGAGGGCTAGAAGCTTGTGTTGATCTTAATAAAATGGAGGTTCTTGAGACTCCCATGTCTTCTAATGTATTATGTTAAAAGGGCAGACTGCCATGCTAACACCTCTCTCACTCACTGCGTGCACATTCCTTCTCATGTTCTCAGGATAATTGCTTGTGTAAACAAGGGCTAGTTCATTGCTCGGTGATGGGTTTGGAGTGGTGCCCTGCCTTGGATCTTCCTGATCTCCTTCCTGTCTCCTTTCTCCTGCAGAGTTTGTACAGATGATGACTGCCAAATAAGAAAAGCAGCTGGCGCCCCTCCCCTTCCCTGTACAGTATGGAAGGACGGTCTGCTTACTGTAGAGTTCTTAATCCAACCCCTCCTGTCTGTGTGGCATTCATGCTCCATTGGCGCTTTACCAGTCTGTGGCCATTCTCTGCTCTCTTCCCCTCCCTCGCCCCCCTCCTGGATTACATGGTAGTGCCCGTGGTGGGCATGGCTGGGGCAGGAGGAAGCCAGCTTAAAGCCCTGGTGAGGAGGGTTGAAGCAGGGCTAAGTGCCTAGCATTGGGTGACTGGGGGTGGGTGGGGCTGGAATAGTGAAGGTGTCCTCCCTTCTTGGCTCCACCCCTGCCTTGCACCTGCTCTGTCTCTCCAAAGACCACAACCCCAGCCAGCGCATAACCGTTGCATCCATGGACTGTTGTGTGTGGCTGACTGCCGCCTCCTGCCATCTGCAGTTGTCTTCCTGGGAATATCTGCATATCTTGGGTATATTGTAACTGTTAACCTAATAATCGCCATGCTCCCCTCCCTCTTCTCTTACCTTCTAATGGCTTCAGGGAATGCTTCTGTTCCATTCCAGTTGGTGTATGGTTTCTTTTTTCCTTCTTCTTTTGAATAAAGTCTGTGTTTCAAATGGGCGGGGCCAGTGTGCTTATATAGTGATCATTTCTCCCACCAACTTGGAAACTGATCTTTTGTAACTGTCCCCTGCCAGTTGAAGGAGCTCCCAGCCAATTTTCAATCCCATCTTCAAGTAGAGATTAAGATTTTCTCACAGCTCCTGCTTCATGTAAGCCTGCGTGTCATCCCTGGGGCCCTTTCTGGTTCTTCAGGTTGCTGGTGGCTTAGCAATGGGCAGAGGGCCAAAGTGGCAATTCAGTCTGCAAGAGGGGGTGGGGCAGGAAGGAGAGGTACAGCTTTGTTCGTGATGCCCTCAAAGCAAGTGTAGAAGACTGGAGTCTGTGAAGCTTTTGGGCTTACTGTGGAAGAGAGTCCAAGCTGAGTAGGGAAAGAGGCTTTGGATCTCTGAATAAGCTGCAAGGCACAAGAGAGAGATCCAGCTTTGGTCTAAGAGCCCCCAGAAATTGCACTGGCACCCACAGTGGATTCCTGTGTGCAGATAGTGGTGACCGTAGATGGATCTCGTTGGGGGGGGGGGGGTTGTTGAAAGAGCTACCCACTGGCTCATACCGAGTCTTGTGTGTCCCTTAAATTGATACACACTTTGTTCTAGGCTGCTCTACAAGAGGCCTCTTGCACCAAAGCTGCCAACCGACCGAGGTTGAGCTTTCACATCTTGGTTTAGTTGTATCAAATGTGTGTGTATCATGTTTCAAACTTGCTTGGATACATTTCCCTGGGGTCCAGTATATCAACCATGTTTATCAAGCCCGAAACAACTTGGGACCAGGTTACCCGAGAGAGTGCCTCCTCCCATACCAACCTACCCAGTCGCTGTGGTCATCAGATGGCATGCTCCTGGTGGTTCCTCGTGGACCTTTGGCCCGACTGGAATCCACCAGAAGGTCCTTCAGCGGGGCAGCTCCATTTCTGTGTAACTCCCTGCCTCTGCAGGCTCCAACACTGTGCTGCTTTCGGCGCCTGCTGAAGACCACCTTGTTCCGGGAAGCCTTCTCTGCTCTTCACCAGTGTAATTTTAGTTTGTTTTCAATGTACTGTATGTTTGTTTCTTTTATCTGTTCTTGTCTTTTTATTGTTCACCACTTTGGAATCTGCTTGATGTGGAGTGGTATACAAATACTGTAAATAATAATGATCAATTCACCCAGGTTTATCCCAAGACTTGGGAAGAGCTTCTATTTTGGTTAAATGTGGGTGAATTAATCTTTTCTCATTTATAAGCACCTCCTTTTCAAATGGGAGGGAGACAAAGGGTCCCCAAGGTGCCAAAGGAAGGACAAACATGTTGGCTTCAGAGGCGATTTTTATTTTCAAATAAAAAATACACATGGTTTGGTTGCATGGACGAGATGCCCCTGATGGCTGGTTCTTGGCTGTTTGTGCTGCTTAAGAGAAGGACTTAAGAATACACTCCACCCAATCCTCCACCATCTCTTAAGCACAGAGTGGGGGGATATGGCAGTTAAGACATACACACGTATATATATATACACACACACACACACACACGTGTATACTCAATTGCCCCAAGGAAGGGGAGCCCCCACACTCGCCAAATAAAACAGCTGCCAAGTGCAAAAAATTTGAAGGAGGGGGAGCAGCTGGCAAGACTTTTGTGGTAATATTTATTTCTCTGCTACAGTATTTTGAAATGGGATTTAACTGTTGTGCCATCCCCAAAAGGAGAAACCTTTTTGTAAGGGTGTTGAGAATTCCTTGTTTGAGATCCCTGTACTTCTGCAGAGTTCCTTAGTTGAGAATCCACTTAAAACAGGTTTGCTGATTTAAATGGGTATTAGGCCCCTGGGGGCAGGAAGAGTTGCTTTGGCACCTCTCCCTACTCCCATATTGATATTGTGACCACTACGAATATAAATTCTCTCTCCTCCCTGCCCCCTCACTTCCTTAAGTCTGCAGGTAGTATTTGGGAGGAGCACTGGGTATTCCCAATTAATCTTTGAAGAGAAAGATTGCACTTTGTCATGTCCAAGAAGAAAAAGTCTAGACCTTTTTGGGTGTGTGGAAAATTATCAGTGGTTTCACTCTCCTTCCCCCACAAGATGACTTGTGAAAAGCAGAAGTGAAACTGTTTGGTTAAAACCTGGACATTTGAAAGTTTGCTCAGCTATAACTGGTGGGACAGAATCATTTTCTTCAGCTATGCAGGATGGGAGATGCCAATTATTAAGAGCAATTCATACTGCATAAAAGGATTACTACATGACAGTTTTAAACTGGGTTCAGTGGATACTGGCAGTCTATGAAGTAGATTCCCCTAATTCTTGATGCAGGGAGGTTCCTATCCTTTCCCACTCTGTTTCTAAAATTTCCAGGTAGTTTAAAACTCTTAATTGCACTTCCCTTTAAAGTGACTAAACCTACCTCTCCCTTTTCCTCCATTCTCCCAGGCCCATTCCCAGAGCCTTAAAATGCTTTTCATACATTTTTATTCCAGATTAAATAATCCAGAATAAATTTGTGTGTATGCTTTCTCTTCTGTTCTCTCACTAACCTACATTAGAATTGCTTGCCCCTCCATCAAGTTAGTGGGTAAGGGTCTCCACACTAATGAACACCTTAACACACCCCATCCTCCACAGATCTGAATGTCTGTACTTAAGTACTAAGTACCCAGCTGCACTATAAACCTTTTTGCTTTTAAGAATGTATACCTACCAAGTTTGGACTTTAACAAAATTTAAACCTAACCGTTCTGCACTGATGGTGTAATCAAAATGGGGTTTTAAATGACTAAAATTAATGTTGCAATATAAGAATCACTTTCAGTTATACAGTCAGAGATGGTCTGGGTCTCACTAGCTAGAAATATTAATCTGATTTTTGAAAATGGGATTTCAATCAATTTCAAATGTTGATGACTAATATCAGTATTAATGTTTATTTTAATGATCTTGTCCAAGCAAATGCAATCAGAATCTTATGCTCAAGTAAGTTTCAATTTTGTGTCTGTGTGGGAAGTACTGGTTTTAGGCAAAATCTAGTTCCAGGTACAATTAAAAAGATCAGCAGATCCATATGCGATGATGTGATGAAGTTCCTTTCCCATCTTGTCTTTCTGCATTTTATCTCATTCTGTCTCTTACAGAAGTGGGAGGATTACAGGATTCCAAACTTGGGGTAATGAGGGCATGACCCGTCTCTTCTAAATTCAAATGTGCCATCATGTAAACTACTCCCCCAGGCTCACCTTCTTCAATTTTTTTATTAAAAAACATACAGAAATTTCTCTCTGTCTTAAAAATATACTCTCTCCCTCCCCCTCAACATTCCCACCCCCTCAATCCATTTTTTCCCCCATGAAGTGCCTGAGCTTATACAGTTTCTCCCAGTAGAGCAGATCCTACTGGGGTCATAAGGCAAAAACTGAAGACTCTTTTCCCCACCTACCAAGAAATAAGGAACCTCCAAGATCCCTTCCAACTCTGTGATTCTGTGATCAAGGATTTGGAGGCATCAACAGACCGCCTCCCCCTCCATTTTTCCTGCAGAGGTTCCTATTTGGCTTGTTAACCCTTCTTTCCTCTGAACGTGGGAACAGATTGGTGCATCCTATATTAAATAAGGTGGTGCATCCTATATTAAATAAGGTGGTAAGTGATGTCCCTTTCCCCCCGCCCCTTCCTCTTGATACACAGCCCTTATTCCTTCCCATCCTCTAAATGAGATTTAGGATTTTGCCAGCTTTGTATCTGGCCCTGCTCCTGCGTCTCTCAAAACTATCTCTGTGTCAGCTAAATTTCTGTGTTGACAACAGAAGCAGGACTACTAAAAAAAAGTGACATTCCACCCCTCCTCTCCCTATATACGGGTTTGGATTCAAAGTGGACAAACCCACTCCCCCACTGCTTATAAAAATGTCATTACAGTTAATGGAAATACCCCCTCCCACCTAGCAATTTTTGGCCTCTTAAGAGGTCATCTGTAACCTCTGACCTTTGCCCTCCCTGACTCCACACCCAGGGCTTGGAGAAAGGGACCAGCCCTCTTGTGCTTTGGGGAGGGGGGAATGGAGAGGCAGCACCTCAGGTTGATCAATTAAAACGAACAAAACAGCAAACCCGCCCCACCCACCCCGCCATATCCTCGCAATGGAATGGCAGACCCTGAACAACCATCCGAAATGGACATTGATTTAGCATTTAAAAAGTGGGGGAGCTCCCTAGTGACTGCCCCCTGTTCTCCCCATGGCAAACATAGCTGCTCTGCAGAATCTTAAGGAGCCATCCTGCAGGCGCTGCAAGTCTCTCCCTACAGACACAGTGTTTCCTCCAAACAGACCTTTGCCGCTTTTAACAACAAAACAGACCCCATCATGGATGAAGATACCACATCATATGGGGGGTGGAAATGGGGGATGGAGGAGGCTTCCTCCCCCAACAGCAACATAGACAATAAATATCCACTTCCCTTTGCCCTTCAGCATGCGCCCTCTCCCCAGAGGTGCTACAAGGGGGGGTCGTGGCGAATCGTGGGAACCTTGGCTTTGTGGGGGCGGGAAGAGGCTGCAGAGGAGGAGCCTGAAGAGGAAGAGGAGGAGCTGCTGCTGCGGCGTGCTTCAGCGCCGGTGCTCGACATCTTGAGCTTGCGCCGCTTGGCGAGGGGGGCGTTCTCTACACTCTTCAGGAAAAAGCCTTCACGCTTGCCCTTGTTAAAGGCCTGGGGGGACGAGAGAAAGAGTGAACCTCGAGCATTCTGCATTTTGTTTCAAATCTTTGCAGTGGTTGCTACTCACACAGCTGCTGGATCTCTCTACAGCCAATCTCCCTCCTCCAACTGATCTTCCAAATTCTACTTTTGCTCTGCAATTTTGTTACAAGCTTCCTCAACAATGTCCCTTCCCACCTGCACCCAAAATATGCCCAACAAGAACTAGTCAAGCTAGATCAAAGCAAAGCGCCGACTCTACATTCCTTTGCTCTGGCTCCTTGCAAAACAGATCAGCGAATTGAGTATTTTGGGGGAAACAAAATAGCAGCCAGAAAAACATGGCAGCTGCTACTGGCAGCTACCGCATTTTTCTCAAAGCTTTGGACCAACACAACACATCCAAGGCACTATGGGAAAAGCAACACGGCAGACACCAAGAGACTGTCACCCAGATGACCTTTGGTGCTCTGCAGAGTTTGGAAAAAAGTCTACCATTCACCAATGCTACCAGATAAGCCTCCCCACTGCAGACCTTAAGAGGGCCTGCCCACATATGAAGGGGGCTCTCATACGCGGAGACAGCCCTGATGCTTAGCTTCGTCACACAGTCCCATCCACCTCCTCCAAAGAAACTCGTTTCTCAGCTCAGGTGTCGCATCTCTTACCATAAAGGCAACGTTGACGCCAGTTCGCACGGCGGGTCCTGAGCTCTCCAGAATATCTGGAGTCATGAGGGGTGTGGAAGAGAGGGCGCTTCCATCTTGGAGCCACTCGCTGTAACGCAAACTTGACATCTTCAGCCGCTTGGCAGGGTCCACTGTGAGGAGACCTGGGCAGAGAGGGAGGGTATGGGTGGGGGGATAGATTAGCAATCAAAAGAAAGACGCAACAAATGTCCACCTTTCCAATGGATTAGGTGGTTTGGAGGCTGGCCTACAGCTTGAAATTTGGTATGCCAATGCAAGACAGCAAAAATCTGA
The DNA here is from genome assembly GCA_021292165.1 of Shinisaurus crocodilurus. Taxonomy (NCBI): domain Eukaryota; kingdom Metazoa; phylum Chordata; class Lepidosauria; order Squamata; family Shinisauridae; genus Shinisaurus; species Shinisaurus crocodilurus. The sequence continues at coordinate 34,704,187 of CM037882.1, read as the reverse complement.
ATACAAGCAGTCTAAATAAATAAAAAAGACATTAAAACTGATTTATTAAGGCTGCAATTGTATGCACACAAATTCCATTAAGCCTCAGTAGAACTTCTGAGCAAACTTGCATAGGATTGGGCTGCAAGCCAATACAATAAAAATCAAATTTAATAAAGTTAAAACTCAAGCATTTGTCAATCATCCGGATTACTTTCTGTTAATTGGCAGGAAAAGCAGAAAGCCATGGACAGCTGTTTTCATTAAGCAAGTTGGGTAGAAAGCTGCTTCTGTCTGATTTTCCTTACATCTATAAAATTTTTTTTTTTTAAAAACAGGATTTTAATTTTTTTTTTAAGATGGGTTTGTGAGGCCATGAGCAATACCTTATGAAATCTCCAGACCTTCTTAAATTCCTAAACCCAGAGATGCTTCTCTCCACGTCACCATTTGATTTTGGGAGTTTTAAACCGATCCAAATGGTCTTATTAACCCAACGCCTGTATTCTTCCCAGCCCCATGGAACCTCAACAGCAGAACATTTAGCAGACCCCATTTCCAGGGAGCACCCCACTGAAGTCTCCTCACCCCCCATCTTCACCCCTTTCCCCACACATGTCCCTCAAATGGTGCCCCGAAATGCGCCCTCTTCACCTCTAACCAGCTCTTTGGCCTCTTCAGACACATTCTTCCAGGCCTCGCCCTCCAAGGAGAATCGTCCCTCCTTGATCTTGTGCATGATCTCAGCTGCGTGGTTTGCTGCGCTCCCCTCCTGACTGCTGTGGAAGGGGACCTGCCCAGATAGCATGGTGTACTGGAGTGGGGAGGAGAAGAAAGAAATGACACAAAGACACCGGGTGACACGCCACTTCCACAGCCATTATGCCTCCCTGGTCCTTTGCACGTCTAGCATTGTAGGGTGGGGTGCTTATCCCAAGCTGCTTTCTTGCTGCCTGCCCTACCCCACAGGGTTGTTATAAAGCTCTGAGTTCCTTAGAGGATGCAAGCCCATCAGGGGAGAGCAAAGACACCCCACTAGCTAGTTCTCTGGGTTGATGTAACAGACTGGTATTTGGGGGCTCCTAATATGGAATGATTAGAGGAAACTTTTTTGTTAGTTCTTTAAAAACCCATGCACATCCGTAAACTAAATATATGCAATTAGTAAGTAAATGTAATAAAAGGAATCTCAGCTAGAAAGCAATTAAGCAAGTTCCTAGCCCTCATGTTTTGCAGAGGGAAGCCCAGGAAATGGGTTATGTCAGTACTGGATAGTGTGAAGATGGTGCTGGATTGGGGAGGGAGGTGATAGCGGTTTTGGTGAGAAATGAGATGCAATGCAGGGTTGGGAAGAGAAGAATGAGGGAAGGAGACAGGATAGTTGGGCTGGAGGGGGTGGGGAGGTGGAACTTGCAGAACTACTTCTGAAAACTAATTTTATGTTGTATGCATTGCCCCGCAATCTGATATGGTTGTGTATAAATGTTTGAATACATAAAGAGGCTGCAAGGCTACTGGGAAGAAGGGGTAAACCAGGACAGCAGGGGAGAGAGAAAGGGATGGAGTGAGAAGGAGCCTCTCCCAGGATACCCCCCCCCCCAGTCCCAACTGACCTCCTTTCCCCTCTAAACGCAGTCTTTCCCCCTCGGTTTCTACCTACCAAGATAACCCCCAGGCTCCAGAGGTCGCAAGACTCGTCGTAGCCCCCATCCTGCAGGAGTTCCGGCGCAGCATACTGCAAGGTGAAGCAGGGTGTCTGCATGGGCTGCGAGTTCTGGGGGCGCAGGCGGGCAAAGCCGAAGTCGATCACCTTCACGGGGGCTCCCTCCGACTCGTCCGCATACAGAATATTCTGGAGAGCGGAGCACGTCAAAAGCCGTTGCAGTGCCAGTTGCCTCTCCTCGACAAGGTTACTGCCCTGCCTTGATCCCCAGCACACCCCGGGTGTGGCTGCCACCCATCTATCTTCATGGCAGGGTCTGGCCGTGCCGAGACCGTGAGATCTCCTTGGGAGTGCAGGACACCTGCCCACCAGCAAACCCTAGCAATCCTGGGCCCTCTGGCAAGCTGCTAGCTCCAAGCCCCCTGGGTGACCTGGCCGACTCTCAGTTCCCATTTGTGATCGGCCAACCTCAAACGTTTGGGGCAGCAGCTGCTTCTCCCAAATTCTGATAAGCTAGGCTTGACGTTAATTTGACACTCCCACCCAATCAAAATGAGAGCCAGTATGATGAAAAAGAAAGATGTGTTATCATCGGATTAGGGAAGCCTGGATTCAGATTTCCACTCAGCCATGTTAAGCTCACTTGGGCAAGGTCCTGTACTACCTCATAGGGGTGTTGTGAGAAGAAAATGGGATTATTTATTTATTTATTAATTATATTTATACCCCGCCTTTTTTCCTGCAAGGAACTCAAGGCGTCTTACATAATCCTCGTCCTCCTCCTCTCCATTTTATCCTCACAATTCTCATGTAAACCATTCTAAACTCCTTGGAAGAAGGACAGGATATCAATAGGACACGTTGAACCCTCCCCCACCCCCAGGCCCAGATAGCTCCAGCAGTGCTCTTCCCACATAAAGGCTTCTTCGGGTGGGACAGGAGCACTTGTCCGAGAAGGGAGAAGCACTTGCTGATGGAAAGCAGGCGGGGGGGGGGGCTTGGTAGAACCCCGACCACAGCCACAAAAACGGGGCATCAGAAGCAGGGCCAGCAGCCATCAAGAGAACTGAATAGTGGCGCAGAGGACACCGGGACCTCACAGAGCAGCCCTCTGCCCCCCAGATGGGTTGGGCTATCCCTGCTGGCTGGGGATGAAAGGAGTTGTAGTCCAACACATCCAGAGGGTGCTAGGTTGGAGAAGGCTGTAGCACAGCATGTTGGGACGTGACAGATACTGTGACTCCAGGGGTCCACAAACTGCAGCCTGGTTTCCTTCCATCCATTATCTGTGGTCTCCGCTGAGCCATTCCCTCCATCGAGTCCTGCAGCGTGTTCAATGAACTTGGGCAAAGGGGGGGCACTGCTCTGCTCTTGCACTGGCCTTTAGGAGGCCCCAGTGGCAAGTTTCTACGTACCCTATGCTAGGGAGATCGCGGAGCTTCAATCCCCTTAGCTTAAACATCTCTAGGCAAGGGTCTCCCGCTGCATCACCTTGCCCAACCGTCACGCGCTCCCTCCACTTCCGTCGTACCTCAGGCTTGAGGTCGCGGTGCACCACCCCGGCGTCATGCATGAAGCTGACGGCAGAAACCAGGCTGCGCATGATCTGGCTGGCTTCCGACTCGCTAAAGTGCTGTTTCTTCTTGATGCGGTCGAGGAGTTCCCCGCCTCGGAGCAATTCCATCACCAGGTACGTGTGATGCTGTTTGAGAGGGAAGAGGGCAAAGAGCTGAGAAGGGCCGCTCCAGGGCTGAATCCAGGAAACCCCTGGACTTGTGGCTGACAGGCAGCAAGAGGTGCCTGGCTCAGAAAGATGAGGTTTAAGTACTAGGATGCTGGCCTTCTGGCCTTGCCTAGTTGAGAGAGCAGTATCTTAAGCCCACTACTTAGGCACAGAAACACTGAACAGAGACCCTGGCTTGGAAAATTTCCATCCTGAACCTGGGCTCAAATATGGCCCCAGCTTGGTCCTGATCCAATAAAAGCTTAAGCACCAGGGCATGATACTTAGTCTGCCAATGAGGTCCTGCTCCAGATACCATCGACTGTGGGTACTAGGCTACCCTCAACAAAGAGCGGGGCATTTTCTGTAGTGGCCCCTAGTCTCTGAAACTCCCACTGGAAATTCCGTAGGCTTAACAGTGCACTCCAATATGTATCTGCTCAGAGGTAAGCACCATTGAGTACAATAGCACTTACTCCTGGGGAAGTGCATAGAACTGCCTTCCCCCAACCTGGTGCCCTCCAGATGTTTTGGACTACAACTCCCAGCATTCCTGACCATTGGCTATACTGGCTGGGGCTGATGGGAGTTGAAGTCTGAAAAATCAGGAGGGCACTAGGTTGTGGATAGGATTGCAGCCTAAGGCTTCACTCCTAAACACACTTGCGAATAAGTCCTGCTGAACTTTAGTGGGGCTTTTTTCTGATTAGACGTGTATAGGATTGCACTGACAGTCTCTTGTTGCCTCTCTTTCTGCAGTGTCTTCATCAATTAGGTCTTCATCAATAATTTTTGCGATTATTTTGCTTATTCTGCTATCTGGCTAGACTCCTGGGCCTACTGAGTTTTGGACTTAATCCTGTCAGTTTTGAATTGTTTTAATTGCAAATTTATGTATTACATTTAAACCCCACCTTTCTGCATTAGCACCCAAGGTGGCTTAGAACAATATAAAAATACACAAACAAAATAATGTTAGAATAAAAATAACAATACAAAAACATGTAAAATAAAAGAGCCAATGAAAATCAATTAGCCCCACAAGGCAACAGAAGAAAAACAATCAACTTAGAGGCCAAAGGCCTGTTTCAATAAAAAGGTATTTGCTTGTCACTGTCTTCACTAGGGAAGGAATTTCAGGGCCTGGGTGCAGCCACTGAAAAGGCCCTCTCCCACCAGAAGATGGCCATACTAACTGGGCATGCTGGGAGTTGTAGCAAAACACACCTGGAGGGCAACAGTTGGAGAAAGTTGCCTCTGGGTTTTTGTCAGGAGCAGGGAACCTCTTTCAGCCTGAAGGCCACATTCAAATTTCAGAGCAGCTCTTGGGGCCTGTATTTAGTGGTGGGTGGGGCAAAAGGGTGCATTGAGCAGGGGGTTGGACTCGATAGCCTTGTAGGCTCCTTCCAACTCTATGATCTATGAAATCTATATACCAGCATATTTCAGCTTCTAAGCCTTCGGAGAGGCATTTCAACCTCTCAGAATGCAGGGGAAAGCATGCAAAAGCTGGGAAACTGCCAAATGGTTGAGGGTGCGGGGAGGGGAAGGAGTGGGGCCATCTGGGGAACCCAGGCAGGCAGGCATTGTTGGTTTTTAAAATATATATATATACTGTAGTTTTTTAAACTTTCATATTGTATTTTATCATGTTGTATTGTGTGGTTTTAACTGTTGTGAACTGCCCAGAGAGCTTCAGCTATTGGGCAATATAGAAATATAATAAATAAATGTTTCGCAAACCGCTCTGGGAGCTATTACCATGAAAATGTGGTCTGAAAATAAACAGGGCAGAAGTAGGCGGGCACAGCAGAACCCCTCATGTACTGTTGGGGAGTTTCCACCTGTGAGAGCAAGAAAGCAGAATGATCACCTGGTCATGATGAACCTCGTGTAACTTGACGATGTTCGGGTGGGCTTCACAGATCTGCAAGGCAGCCACTTCACGCTTTGTGTTCACTTCCATCCTGGATTAGGAGGCGGGAGTGTGGGATGGAATTAAAAATAGGGTCACTCGCTATTTCAAGGAAGAGCAGCGAAGACACAGGCACACACAGACACCTCATATTTGCTTTTCTTGGCCGAGGGAGGTGAGGAGGAGGCAGTGGCCAGGCCCCTTGAGGAACCCAACCTCTGATCCCTTAAGAATGTAAGAAGGGCCCTGCTGGGTCAAACCAAAGGTCCATCCAGTTCAGCATCTGGCTTCCCAATGTGGCCAACTAGGTGCTTCCAGGAAGCCCACAAGCAGGACATGAGGCAGTAGCTGTTCCCCAGAAACCAGTATTCACTGACAGACTGCCTCTGAACTTGGAGGTTCCATTTATCCATCACAACTAAGGGTGAACGATAGACCTCTGCGCCTTGAATCTACCAGTGTGGTAGATTCAAGGCCAGTGTGGCGTAGTGGTGAGAGTGTTGGACTGGGACTCAGGAGATCTGGGTTCTAGTCCCCGCTTGGCCATGAAACTCACTGGGTGACTTTGGGCCAGTCACTGACTCTCAGCCTAACCTACCTCACAGGGTTGTTGTGAGGATAAAATGGAGAGGAGGACGAGGATTATGTAAGCTGCCTTGGGTTCCTTGCAGGAAAAAAGGCGGGGTATAAATATAATAAATAAATAAAATAAATAAATAAAAATCCATTTTGTTGGATGACCTTGACGACTGGCATCACCAGAGAGGGAGAGAAACTTTTCTCTGCCTACTTTCCCCACACCACACCTATTTTTGTCATGCCTTCAGGTCATCCACTTTAATTGATCCGAAGGTAGAGGTTTCACTTTGAGCCACTGAAGGCTGTCCCTCGTGAGAGGTTTTATAGTGAGGTGTGGATGCATGAGTACAATAATGCCAATATGCCATTTCTGTTGCAAAGGGCACATGTGTTCTTGTTGCGGTATTTCCCTTTAAGATGCACAGAGGTGAGCTGGAGCAGGTTGGGACAAGAATGGGGAACCTGCAGACTCCCACCCCTGAACTGGGCCTTGCTTCCCACCTGGCATTTCTTGTATCCTGCTTGGCCCTCAACCTGGCCTTCCTGATTGGCTGGAGTCACTTATATAAATTCCCAGTCACTTGAGAATGCTCAGTCCTGAGTATTCTGCCAGGGATCTCCAGGCAGCTTGCGCAGAACTCCCCTGGGGTGTGCATTTGTTTTCCTGCTCTCCTGGTTCAACATGTTAGTTCTATGCAAGGAAAACAAATCTGTGAATAATTCCACTGGGAATCTGTGCCCTCAAGGTTCTGGGCATGAGAGAAGAATCCTTTAGGGAGAGGAAATGAGTGTGCGTGTGCCTGCAAGAGAGAGAGAGAGAGAGAGGAGGGGAACCAAACACCTTTTGCTGATGATCTTGACAGCGAATTCTGCCCCATTTTGACGCTGCCGGCAGCGGCGGCACAAGGAGAAGCTGCCCTCACCCAGCGGCGACTCCTTCAAATCCATCTCGTACTGTTGGAAGAACGAAGAATCCTGGGCAGAGGAGCAGGGAGTTAGAACGGAGCCCGTGGAGGCATCCCCGAAGAGAAGGCTCCTCCCAAGCACGGCTGACCCAGTCCGTGAGAGCCTCTATACTGGGGGTAGGCAACCTGGTGCCCGCCAGATGCTTTGGACTACAATTCCCATCATCCCTGACCATGGGCCATGCTGGCTGGGTCTCATGGAAGTTGGTTTCCAGCAACATCTGCAGGGCCTCCCGTTCCCCGCCCCCAACATACACAAAAGTCCCCAAGCTCAGAAGTCCGAGTGGGGTGGCAGATGACATCAGCATCCTTCCCAATAAAGAAGTGGTGCCGCTGCATCCCTGTGAGCCCTGGCTCCACTGCACCACTGCCAACACATCTGCAAGGCACCAGGTTGGGGAAGGCTGATCTAGGGACAGCCTTCTGGCTTACACACCCCATTTCCCTTCCCTAGCTGGCAGGTGCCTGCCCCCAGCTGACAAGTGATCCTTATGAAGCAGAGACGGTGATGGTGGAGTTTGAGGTGGGCACTTGTGGTCTTTTGTGCAGGGTTCCTTCAAAACCAGGAGCTAGCTGCATCTCCTGCGCAGGTAAACTTCCACCCGCCTGCCTCTGTTTCCTAGAGCTGTTTCTCCATGTGTGGGTTTGCTTTTGACTTGGGACTGCCCCTCCTCAAATGATAAAATGTGGTAGGGGGACATGAGAATATCAGAAGAGCCCTGCTGGATCAGACCAAAAGTCCATCTGGATCCAGCATTCTGTTCACACAGTGGCCAACCAGCTGCCCATGGGAAATCCACAAGCAGCACATGAGTGCAACAGCACCCTCCCGCCCATGTTCCCCAGCAACTGGTGCACGTAGGCATACTGCCTCTGATACTGGTGGTAGCATATAGCCAATCAGGACTAGTAGCCATGGATAGCCTTCTCCTCCAGAAATGTGCCCAATCCCCTTTTAAAGCTGTCCAAATTGGTGGCCATCACTACACCATGTGGAAGTGAATTCCATAGTTCCATCGACATGCTGTGAACCGATCACCTGGATGAGCCCTGGATGGCACCAAATGCAAAGGACTGGGTACTTGGTTTTCTGCCAGCCAAGACACATTCCCAGAGGGATCGGAAACGGCAACTGTCTGAATCTCCCTAAGGAGAGCCATCCTGGAAGTTCCCCAACCTCCAGGGGTTCCCCGGTTCTCCCTTCCAAGGAGGAGTGTTACCTTCATCATGGCACTGCGGGCCACAGCAGAGCTTCCTGGGCGTTCTCCATCCAGCGCGGCCCCAAGCACATCAGCGGTCACAGCATTGCGGTTGAAGAGGATGGAAGGTGCAATGAAGGAATATCCCTTTCGAAAAGAAGAAAGCAAGCTTGGGGATCAGCAGAGTCCCCCAGTAGCGGAGAGGTGCCAAGTGCACAGTTTAATGCAGCTTGTGAGCTAAGCTACAAGCACAGCTAAATCAGGTGGTAGAATCCCTCCTGGACTTTCCCATTTCATACCGCACACCTGAATGTTTCCCCACCTTAAAAACAGGGTCGTTATCCTCTATCCTCCCAGCATCCATAGGATTGCAGCCTTAAAAGTACTGAAACATTATTTTTAATGCAATTTCTTATAAAAACTGCAGACGGCATGCGAGGGAAGGCCTCTTCTGATGCCCAACTGACAAAGATCTCTTCAGTTGGGCGACTGATCTGGTGATTTTACCTCCTGTGTAGATTTAGATTACACTTAATATGCATTGACAAATCCTTGTTGTTTTGAAGTGCCTTCAAGCAGAATAGTCGCATGTTTGGCCCTCTGTGACTGCAGTTTTGAGAAGGAAAATGAGGAAATGCTAAAGAGCATTCTGAAACTTGCAGCCAAAAGGAACATGCAGCTGGCAGAAACCCGGAGGAATTTTTAAAAACACACATACAGAAAAGCACTTTCATTCTAACCCCATGTTCCACAGATGAGGAAGTGTGCACAAAGCACTTCCTGAAACGATCTGATCAGGAAAACAAATTGTGCTTGAACTTGAGACCAAGAGAGCTGTTCTAATTTGCAGTCCACTTCGACTGATTTAAGGAGCAATCCTATGCATGTTTAGACAGAAAAAAATCTTACAACTCCCAGTTGTGGGACTTTTTTCTGTCTAAACATGCATAGGATTTGCATCCTTAAACATTAAAAAATGATTTGAAAGTATGGGCTACCGTCACTCGAACAAGGAAGAAATTTTGGGTTGATCCATCGTATGACTTATATCAGATTGACTGAGTGATGAGTTGATTATATCTACATAAATCTGCATATGGAGAAAAACCATGGTTCTAAAGGTAAACGGGCATACAATAATAATAATAACAACAACAACAACAACAACTTCTTTGTTGTTGGAAGATTTGCCAATGTCACACATATCTTAGAAGAGGCACTCCCTCATTTCACTCAAATTTCTTTTCTTGCCATCTGGAGTTTTTATAAGCACTTGTGTTAAAAATAATAAACCATCTCTTTAAAACCTGCCTGATTAATTGGGGAAGCACCTTTTTAGTCTTGTCAAAATATTTTTATTTGATTAATCTACCCAATTAATCAATTCAACACAATTTAAAACAATCCCAACTCCTCTTTTAAAGACAAAAAAAAAAAAATAGAGCCCTGCATTTAACCTGTTATGCTGGCAACACAGCAAACCTTGGCAATCACCAACTCCCTGGGGCTTCCAGGTCTAGTATTATCAGAGAGAAAAATTCTCTCTGTTCACCCTCCTCTCCAGACTACGGGTGCTTCCAGGCAAGGATTTAGTACATCATCGCTGTGCTTCATTCCCAGAATTTTACAGCGGGACCTAGATGATGTCATCTTCCACTTGTGACCCTCCCATGCTTTCCCACCACTTCTCCCATCCTTTTTCTTAGCACAGAAAATCCATTAATGAGGAAAAGACAGAATAGCTGCACAATGCATACTGACAGCGCTAGGAGCACTCTGTGTGGAAGCATCCTCAGTACTCCCTTAAGGTGGGTGTCCTTCTGCCAGTGGAACAAACACCACTGGCAGATCTAATTTCCTGAAGCTCCTGTCCCATGGCATGGCATGCCCCCCTCCCCCAATCTGCTCCAGAGGCTTAGGGGACCCTATGGAGCAGATTTTGGGGGCATGCAAGGGGCTACAGGGGAAGGGAAACTTCTGTTGGGCAAGAGGCACGCTGGTTGCATAACGCTGGATTTAACCCATAGTCCTCTTTTTTGTTCTTAAACTCTCCAAGCCAGCCTTCTGCAACCCGGTGCCCTCCAGGTGCTTCGGACTACAGCTCCCAGCATTCCTGTCCATTGGCCATGCTGGCTGGGGCTGATGGGAGTTCAAGTCAAAACATCTGGAAGGCACCAGGCTGGGGAAGGCCTGTGCCAACCTGCAATTATTTCAGTTTCTTTCTTTGGTACCTTTTCCCACCTCCACGATATCCATTCTGAAACGGTATGACAGGAACTGTACACGGTCTGCCAAATGCAGCCCTGACACAAATTCAGCTCTCTCTGGCATTCACCTGGAAGACGCGGTCCAGGCTGGGAGGAGTCCCAGCGGGCGAGTAGATGGGCTCCAAGCTGGTGAACTCCTCCGCAAAGTTTCGCACGTCCAGCTCACTGCGGATGAGGGGCTTGAAGGGGGGCTTCACCTTGCGTGCCGCTAGTTCTGTCCAGTCCAGACCCTGGGGGAGGAGGATGCCTGGTTAAGCACATAGCTACAATGTAGACACAAAGTGGCTTGGCTCTTGTGGCTTTGCAGCATGGAATCCTGGGAGTTGTAGTTCTTTTAAGTGGGGCTACAGCCTTCCAAGAGGGACACAGCTCCACCCTCCCTACAGTTCCACAGATGTTTTGAAGGAAGCGGCGGCAGCTAAAACCATTTTTAAACTGGTTTGCATGGGAGATTTCTGAGCATAGTGAGTGGGAGGGCCGGGGAGTGGTCCATCTTGCCAATTATTAAGGGTCACGCCAATTAGGTCCTTCCGGACACTCTGCACTGTTATGGGGTTCTGTTGTACACAGGGAGAAGATGACTATCCCTCTAAGGCAGGGATTTTGAACTGCTTTCATCCCGAGGGCCAAATTCCATTCCAGAGAAGCAATTGGGGGCTGCATTCCAGTGGTGGGTGAGGCTGAAGGCAAAAGGGGTGGGGCCAAAATATCAGCATATTTTAGGTTAAAAGCTCTTACTATCAATCACTCAGCCTTAGGAGAGGCATTTCAACCTTTCAGAACCAGGAAAAAACTGCACAAACACCAGGAAAACGCCAAACAATTGTGGGCGAGGCCATCTGGAGAACCCCAGGGGGCCGTATTGGGACCACAGGAGGGCTGGATTTGGCCCCCGGTTCTGTACCCCTGCTCTGTAAAACTTGCCAGCTAAGGATGCTTTATGGTCCAATGTGATGCTCAGCTGATTTTCAAACTATTTGTAAATAAATAGATATCACACACCCCTCAAAATCCCGCAAGTCTTCAGTATTTTCTCCTCACCATGAAACTGGCCCTGTAAAAAGCTGCTCCGGTGAAACTGCTACAGCTCAGGGAAATGGTGAATTCAAAACAACGCATTAGCCTAAGCAGGGGCTAGATGCAACCCAGACTGGGGGCAGGGGGAGAGACAGAGCCATGCGATGGAGATGGGTTGGCTGAGCTGCTGGGTGGTACAACCCTGGCAAGGAGGAAGCCAGACCTCACCCTGAAGAAGAGGTGATCTTTGATCTCCTGTGCTCCGGTGGGCCCCGAGCCCAGCCGCTTCTTGGGGTCTTTGCACAACAGCTTCTGGAGCAGGTCGCGGGCTACGGGGCCGATGACCGACGGGAATGGAGGGTTGCATTTCAGGATCCGCCTGGAATGCAGATGCAGCCTCGTCATTGGGGAAACCTGGCCTCGTAACTATCAAGCATCCACTCTTGCTAAGGCCCATCCTGTCACCACCCAGGCCCTGCCAGGGATCCCAACCCCCTCTTCTTACCCATCAGTCTTTGCTTTTCCCAAGCCTTTCCCTGTTACCCATCAGCCTCACAATACTCATTGACTCTTGCTTCTCTAACCAACTCAACCCTATTACCCATCAGCCCAGAAACTCATGCCAATCCATCAAGTGTTACCCATGAGCCTTTGCCTCTCCGGTCAAGTCAGCCCCTCCTGCCTGCCAAGGCCCCTCCATAATCAGCCCTGAATCCCACACCCGCTCTCCTTTAGGCCTCCCACAGGTTCCACCTCACCTGGACACCTCAGCCTGCGAGTTCTTTTCTCCCTCCAGCGTGAAGGGTGAGGCGCCAGTCAGCAGCTCAAACATCAGGATACCCAAACTCCACCAGTCCACAGACTGCAAGAAAAAGGCAAAAAGCAGCAGGGATAAAACATGGGTGGAACCAACACTGTCTCCTCCATGTGTCCTTTCTTTCCTCCCTCCCCCTAACACCTCCATTTTCTTGTTCCTTTACCTCTTAGAAACCATCCCAATTCCTGACCCTTGGACTGCCTAGAGTTGCCAGTCAGCCAATGTTTTACTGGTATTTAGCCAGTAAAATCCTGCTCTGCATTAAAGTGGCATAAAAACAATACACAATTTGTATTGTACAGTCATGCCTTGGATTGAGAGCATAATTCGTTCCGGAAACGTGCTTGTAATCCAAAACACTCTTATATCAAAACAAAATCCCCCCAAAAAAATTGTACAGAGATTTTTAATTTAAGCCATACTATAGTACTTGTATTGCAAGACGTCGCTTGTATATCAAGTAAGTAAGTAAATAAATATTTAAAAATTTGCTTATCTTGCAAAACGCTCTCAAACCAAGTTACTTGCAATCCAAGGTATTACTGTATATTCAAATTAAAAAACCTAGAGTGGGGCATCTTGTGGTCTTTAGAGGTGATTTCTGGGTTCACATAGAAGACATTTTTAAACATCCGCTGGGTCAGAAGTGAGAGCTGCCCATAGAAATCAACAGAGAAAAATCCAAGATTTTAATGTAGCTGTAACTAGGTGTCTCCCACCCCCCACTCCAAGCACTGTCATCAGCTATGCACGGAGCCTCAGCCTGACCCACAAGCTGCAATACAGGGATAATGTTGTATTGCAGCCTTGGTGCCTTCTAGATGTTTTGGCCTCCAACTCCCATCAACCCCAGCCAGCATGGCCAATAGTCAGGAGCCATAGTCCAAAACATCTGGAGGATACCAAGTTGGGGAAGGCTGCTGTTCTATATTGCTGCAATAGGCAGATCTCCAGATGTTTTGGACTTCAGCACCCATTGGCCAAAACATCTGGAGACCTACCTTCTGCCCATCCCAGCTGCATTGGCATTAGGAGGAGGCTGCTTCTCCCTCAATTGAATGCAGGACTTTGTCCCTAGCATTCAGAGTTTGGTTAAAATTTGTTTATGCTAACATTCCTTTGGGCTATTTGTACACTGTTCAGAAGGGCAGGAATGCTAATGCATGGTCAAAAGCCTTTAGTAGTAAATTACTATTAATAGGCCTTTCTATATTTTTTTTTCTACTCTGGGTTATTGTCAGGCAGAAATCTATTCCTGATCTTTGGATTAAGGATATTGAAGCACAGTATTCTATGACTACTACTTGTAAAACCTGCTCTCCGGTTCATCCTGGCTTGTCTTTTAACTTTATTAATGCCCATGCCCATTATCTGGATAACTTAACTGTTTCCAGGTATCAGCTAATCTTTTCTAGGGCTAGATTTAATTGTTTTCACTCTGCTTTATCAGGCGGCTGTTTTGGGGGTATTCCCTGTAACAAATAGCTTTCTCCTTGTGGGGACAGTTTTGGATGTAACTTTTACAGAAATGAGAAAGCTAGATTACTTACTTCTATTTTATTAAAATACCCAGGAAGGACTTTCAAGTGGCATTTGGCGTTTTTTATCAGCAATACCAACAAAATAGGAAATGAAACAGCGGCCCAAGTGTCTCTTTTCTGCTTGCAAAGAATTTTGTTAGCTTAAGTGCAGTTTGGCCTTTATTTGTTTTAATTTTTATCTCTGCCCCCCCCATTTCATTTTATTAATGCATTTATATTTTAACCTCCTTTCACGTCAGAGAATTATGTCTTTGATGTTCATTTTTGTCTTTTGAATGAGTCTGTAACTGTATAATAAAACTGAACCGAACTGGCATTGAGATTTACATAGGCAGGAGACTATGTTTTCAATGTTTAGAAATTCCAGGAAAGAAATTAAATACCCACAAAATAAGACCCAAGTTAGAAAAAAGCAGGAAATCCTCCTTTGCTGCTATCTATTGCTTCAGGATGGAAACACTGGTGATCAGCCACATCAGTAGTTGTGCTGAAACCCTGGATTTCTCCACCGATAAGTCGGCAGCTCTCCCATTATGTATGTATGTATGTATGTATTAGATTTGTGAACCGCTCAACTGGCAAATGCCCTTGGGGCAGTTTACAATCATAAAACCAAACAACAACAAAGTAACAAATAAATACAATAAGGGCACAATCCTGTGCAAGTTTAGACAGAAAAAAGGCCTACAACTCCCAGCATTTTCTGTCTAAATTTGCATAGGATTGCATCTTAAAAGTGTCAAAATAATACAATGTTAAGTATTAAAAACATTGAGGAAAACACAGCAAAATTAATAATCAAGCTACAGATTAAATGCCTGCTTAAAGAACATGGCATCTAAATATAGGTGGATCTCCCTGGGAAGGTAATTCCACAGATGGGGGAGCCATTACAGAGAAGGCTCTTTCCCTGGTAGCCACCTGTAACAACATTGTGAACACTTCTGGTGGAGGATGATGGGACTTGTAGTTCAACACTGCAGGAGAGCACCAGCTTGTGAAAGGCTGTCCTAGAGCCTCCAGTTTCCAAACAAAAAGTAATGGCAGCCAAAACTAATCAAAATTTGTTGTTCTTTGCTTTGGGGGTAAGCTGCTTTTGTGAACTGGCCGAAGGCTTTACTTGGGAGGCGTGTTCAGCAGTCGCCCCCACCTGGAGAGAAAGGCATTGAACAAATATATAGGGCTGTTTTGCACTCACAGCTGGGGGGTGGGGTTGGTCCCTTGCTTAGGACCCCGTTTCTGACCTGTCCTGACCTGAAATTTCCATTAAGAAACTTAATGAATATCAATGTTCCAATTCAAAGTGCCCTTTTCAGTGTAAAAGACTGAATTAAGTACAGGGCAAATTTGAATTCGCAACCACTTGCCTGACTTGGTGCTAGCAGGACCAAGCAAGGAAGGAACCTGAAAGCCAACCAAAGAAGATTTGCAAGAGAAACCATGGGGGGCGGGGGCGGGAAATGAAACTGGCCAGTTTCCATGCCTTTGCTGGGACTCAGAACTCAGGATTGCCAAGTTTGGAGTGGGGCCAAGGGGGGGGGGAAGAGCATGTTGCATGCTGCACCGTATAGAAACATGGGAGCATGGGCCAAGGCTGAGTCCAAGTTGGGTTTCCTCGACAATAGGCAGCCATCACAGAAAGCCAAGAAACTCTGGCCTTGTAAGCAGGAAAAAAAACTTCAGGCAGTGGAGCATGAAAGCAAGCACCATTAGCATGGCTGAAAGACACTATCAGCAAAAGTCCTTCTCTGTGCGTTCAGGGTGGGGTGGGGACGACGACGACACACAGCCTGTTTCCCCCCGATCAGTTGGCTGATGCACATACATTGTAATCTGGGATGGGGAACCTTTTTTCTGTTGAGGTCCTCATTCCCTCGTGGCTCATCTGTTGGGGTCCACACGTTGGCAGTGGGCAGGGCTGAAGCCAGTGGTGGGCAGGGCCAGAATCAAAAGTGAGTGGGGGGGGTTTCCCCCTCTTTTCACCACCGTCTTTTCTCTCTTCCTTCTCATGCAGTGGGCTGCTAGGAAAGGGACAATGTGGTGAGAGTGTTGGACTGGGACTCGGGAGATCCGGGTTCTAGTCCCCGCTCAGCCATGAAACTCACTGGGTGACTCTGGGCCAATCACTGACTCTCAGCCTAACCTACCTCACAGGGTTGTTGTGAGGGTAAGATGGAGAGGAGGAGGATTATGTAAGCTGCCTTGGGTTCTTTGCAGGAAAAAAGGTGGGGTATAAATATAATAAATAAAAACAAATAAAAATTCCCAAATTACAAACAATATAGCAGTAATTTGCCCCCCATAAAACCCAGTAATTACCAGCACCCTGTCCTAAACAAGGTTTTCCACTCTGCTCTTTTCTATAATCTGTACTTCTCACATCCTACAACTTCTGTGGTACATCTGGCATCCTGTTTACAACTGAAGATCTTGTCGTTTGCTTTACATATTTGGCTTGTTAAATTTGCCTGGGTCAAGAAGGGTTACACATTTTCCAATGCAAAGCCCTTTGTCATTCATATCTTTAAATCCCCTGACAGATCATGACTAGCTCCTGAACTGCTGGATTCTGACAGGCTCCGCCCAGAACCCACTAAGTTCCATTCTGGCTCTGCCCAGGACCAGCCCAGATTCTCCCTGGCCCCGCCCACAACTCCACACTGGTTCCGCCCCTGAGCTATCAGTCTCTTTTCTAACTCTGACCCTAATGTACCAGGTTCTGCCAGTTGTAGCAGGTGCAGAGGCTGCATTTTTGAAATATAAAACTGGCAACTCTAGGACAGCCACTTCAACACTTTCCCAGGTTACCCTCCATGCCAGCTCTTCCCTTCCCAGATGTCCACTGCCAGATTGCCCCAGTTCTGACCCCTCCCTCATCTACGCCATGCTCCTCACCTTGCCATGTCCACTTTTGCTCCGTACAATCTCTGGGGCCATGTATTCGATAGTGCCACAAAAGGAGAAGGTCCGCTCTTTCTGTGGTTAAGGGCACAGCAGAGAGAGAAAGGTGAGAAAGGTGGAGAGAGAGATACATATCTTACTTCAAATCAGAAAAAGGCACCTCTGCCTAGAGTTGCAGACTTTTAAACCAGCTGCCATTCTTTTGCCTTTAACAGCATCTTTATAACAGGTGATGAAGTTTTACCTCTGTGCTGCGAAAGTGTCACCCGCTAATGTTCACAGAACACATAGCTGTTAACGGCACGAGAGGGGGTTTTTCCTGGTTGATTTGCACAAAAAGCAAAGTCAGAACTTTTCAGAATCCTGGCTTAGATTTCACATGCATACGCGCTAGTAAAGGGTTGGTATAGTTGGGCACCTGCCAAGGGCCCACACCCCAGCCTCTGCAACCTGCTTCTTCAAAAGCTTCTTGCTCTGGCTAGACAATGTTGGCGGTAAGGAGCAGCAGCAGATGCCACTGCCTGCTTGCTCATTGCTTCTCTGCCTGCCTCACAAGCAAGCAGGTGGTAGCAATAATCAGGAAGAGGAGGAGCACAACAGCCAAAGACAATGCTGGTGAACAGGTAGATTCACTGTGGAGCCGGTCCATTGTGGGTGTCTTGCCCAAGGGCCTTACAAAACCTGGTGCTGCTCATGCATACTGCCCAGCTATTCTCGCTTGGCTCCTCCCACAAGCAGGATCAGCAGAATGTAACAGGGCAGAGAGGTTTACTGGTGCATCTGAATCAGGACCCTGGCTTGTTACTCCTCAAACAAGCCTGGACCTGACCAGCAGCCAACATCAAACCCTGGCTTCAAGCACTGGCTTTTAGCAGGAGAGTGACATGCCAGGAGTCCCAGTTTGGGCCTAACGGTAAACTGTTCCACCCTGGTAAGCACCTGGCTGGTTTAGCTGCTCCTGTTTGCAGGAGATGTCAAGCAGGAGCGACCGAGCAACGTGCACGAGCATGCTTGCTTATGAATGTTACGTCAAAATTCTGACGTAGCGTTTTGTGTGAATGTGGCCGATATGTCACCACCCAGAGGATCGCTTTGTACCAGCCTTTCCCAACCTGGTACCTTCCAGATGTTTCTGACTTCAACTCCCATCAGCCTCAGCCAGCATGGCCAATGGTCAAGAATCCTGGGAGTTGTAGTCCAAAACATTTTGGACTGGGGAAGGCATGGGAAATTGCTGTCAGACTCTCGGTCGACCCAAGGCCAGGGGAGACCTATTTGGAGGAGGAGCTTCATCCCTCAGCACACCTCTCTCCTACAGTAGAACTGGGGCAACCTGAGGGGTCCTGTGGCAGCAATGCGCCTGAGGTCCCCAAGAACCCCTTCAACCTCATCCTGAGCCCAACTGTGGTCCCAGAATCTCCTCCTTCCACGCACGGCTCACCAGAGCACTGAGGACTACAGACCACAGGGGATGCTCAGAAAAGTTGTCGGAGTGCCAGCCTGGCTGCCAGGAGACCCTTTCATCCAGGGGATATTCATGAGGGTCTACATGTGAGGAGGAAGACCCAGCTGTGGCTGCTGAGAAGACAGACCCAGCTGTAACTGGTGAATCAGGGACAGCCAGTCTTCCCCAGACATTTGCTGGGTTAACAGCTCCTATAGAGCTATGTTGCTCCAGTTATGGGCTCAGGACAATTATGTAGCACAGATGAAAATGGGGACATGCTTGTAAGACCCCCTCTTCTCATATCAAGGATCATTTTATGAATTCCCCAGCCCACCTCCTCTAATACACTTTGCTGAAAGCTCTTTATCCCCTCACTGTATGTTGGCTTCATTTTCTCTGCAACAGCCCTGTCCTCCCGTGAGTCAGAAGCCGAGAGAGTGGTGATTCTTCTTTTGGGTAAAGATAGATTTGAAAACTGTCCTCTGTGATCTTGTTATCAGGCATTCCAAATATATACCTTAGCAGCTGCAGTGTGCGTGAAGTGGCAGGCTGTGCACTGCATGATGCCTTAGCGTCCACGCATATTCATTGACCTACATGTGTACTAGAGACAAGATGAATCCGTTCCCCACTCAGAAACTTAACTTCTGGAGGCCCAGAGGAGGGATGTAAGAACAGAAGGAGAGCCCTGCTGGATCAGACCAAAGATCTGTCTAGTCCAGCATTCTGTTCACACAGTGGCCAGCCAGCTGCCCCAATGGGAAGCCCACGAGCAAGACACGAAGGCCGTGGAACCCAAGGAATGACAATGCCAGCCATTCGAGCTCACAACATTTTAACAAGTCATCCTCTAAGGGCACAGTCCTATCCATGTTAAGACAGAAAAAAGTCCTGCAATTCCCATCATTCCCAAGCCAGACAGGCTGGCTGAGAAATGCTGGGAATTGTAGGACTTCTTTTTGTCTGAACATGCATAGGATTGTGCCCTAAAACACAAAAACTGGAAGAGTGACTTACTTCGTACAGGAAGCAGAAACCAATCCTGATGCCCTCCAGAGAGTTTGGACTACAACCTCCATCAGCCTCAGCCAGCATGGCCAAAGAAGATGAGAGTTGTAGTACAACATATCTGGAGGTTGGGGAAAGCTGATCTTGACTTCAGACTGCAGTTGGGGAGTCTGTGTGTGTGTGCATGTGTGTGTGTGTTTGGGCAGCACATCTGAATGCTCACTCAAGTGAAATTAACTTAAGCATATTAGACTACAGGTACAATTATTTTCTTTTATTTTAAACTGCTTTTTTTGCCTTCTGCTGTTCTGCATCAACTTATGATGCTCTCCCAGTATACTTTTCAAGATCCCCATTCCATCAACAGAAAAAAAATTCTAGCTACAGGACTGCATCTTTTGCAGGCCTGGCACCAGCACCTGGCATCCTAGGGCAGCTGCCAGTGTCCCAGCTGGGCCCTCTAGCACTGACACCTGCCCAGGGCCTTCCACATCAGGCAGCTGAGACTGAGAGCCTCCATGTTCATTTCCTCAGTGCCCCAGAGTGACACTACAATGAAAGCCAGTGTGGCGTAGTGGTTAGAACACTGGACTGGGACTCAGGAGATCCAGGTTCTAGTCCCCACTCGGCCATGAAGTTCACTGGGTGACTTTGGGCCAGTCACTGACTCTCAGCCTAACCTACCTCACAGGACTGTTGTGAAGATAAAATGGAGAGGAGGGGGAGGATTATGTAAGCCACCTTGGGTTCCTTGCAGGAGAAAAAGGCGGGATATAAATGTAAAGTAATAATAATACAATGGGCACTCTGGGGTATTCCTGGAAATAAAAATGGAAGCTCTCAGACTCCACTGAGGGTACTGCTGCTGCAGTCTGAGGGGGTTTATTAATGTAAGAGTGCTCCCACCACCAGAGAGCATTTGCCCAGGGCCCTCCTCACACCTGGAACCGGCCCTGATGGACAGGTTGCTTACCTGTAACTGTAGTTCTTCGAGTGGTCATCTGTGCATTCACACACATATGGGTTCTCTGCGCCTGCGCTGAGATCGATCGGAAACTTCTTTAGCTGAGATGAGCCGGGCGGGAGCCCCTCCCCCTCGCGCGTGCTCCTTAGCGCGGCTCCCGCCCGTCTCCTCAGTTCCCTGAGACCGCCTATTGCGACCCTCGGGACCGAGGCTGATTCAGGAAGAAAACTTTACTACACCTCCTCGAACCCGATGGGTACGAGATTGATAGAAAAAACTCCGAACCTCGATGTAATCGAGATCGACTAAAAAGAAAACACACAAAATTGGACCACCCCATTTCCACCTGGGTATCCATCGAACACGATGCAGACACCGAGAGGGGAAGGAGGGCGGGTTGTGTGAATGCACAGATGACCACTCGAAGAACTACAGTTACAGGTAAGCAACCTGTCCTTCTTCTTCGTGGTCTCTGTGCTTCACACACATATGGGTAGATTAGCAAGCTGACTTACCGGAGGTGGGTCGGTGTCGGCAGTCAGATGGTGATCGATGACAGTACCGCCCTGCCGAAGGCGTTCTGTGCCCTGGATCGAACATCGAGGCGGTAGTGCCGGATAAAGGTGGAGGGCGAAGACCAAGTTGCCGCCCTGCACAAGTCCGTCAAAGAGACTCCTCTGCCGAATGCCGTCGAAGTCGACATGGCCCTAGTAGAGTGCGCCCTCACGGAGCTTGGCAAAGCGCGACCGGCGAGTTGATATGCCAGTTTGATGGTGTCTACAAGCCATTTGGATAGTCTCTGTTTTGATACTGGACATCCCTTCTTCGGAGGGCCGTAACATACGAAAAGTTGTTGCGTGTGCCTTATGGACTCTGTACGCGCTTTGTAAAAGGCTATTGCTCTACGGACATCGAGGCTGTGTAAAAGTCTCTCGGTATCCGATGATGGTGTTGAGAAAAAAGCCGGAAGCACAATGTCCTGGCCTAGATGAAAATCGGAGACGACTTTTGGTAAGAAGGCTATGTCCGGCCGCAAGACGACCTTGTCTTTGTGGAAAATTGTGTATGGAGGGTCAACCCTGAGAGCGGCTAGTTCGCTGACACGCCTTGCGGATGTAATCGCTGTCAGGAACAGAGTTTTAAATGATAGAAGACGTAAGTCTGATTTCGCCATGGGCTCAAAAGGGGGTTTCATTAAAACTTTCAAAACCAACTGGAGGTCCCATCCCGGTATAATAGTCCTCGTCGGAGGGCATAAGTTCTTTACACCCTTCAGAAATTGCTTCACGAGTGGGTGTACAAATAAAGATGAACCGGTCGAGGTTGTTCGGTACGCCGTAATTGCCGCTAAATAAACTTTAATAGACGAGAGTTTAAGTCCCCGGGCCATCAGAGAGTGAAGGAAGTCGAGGACAGTCGATATCGAGCAAGTTATCGGGTCTTTATCGGACATCGACACAAAGTTAGAGAAAGCTTGCCATTTCCTTGCATAAGAAAGCCTTGTTGATTGCTTTCGTGCTGCTAACAGGACTTCCCTTACTGCCGAAGAGAGGTCTGTATGCCTTGCTATCTGATCCTCCAAGCCGTGAGGTTCAGCGATTGCAGATTCGGGTGAAACACCCTGCCCTGCTGCTGGGTGAGCAGGTTGTCCTGAAAAGGTAGTTGCAGGTAATTTCCCTGAGATAGATGCAGAAGGAGGGAAAACCAGGGTTGACGTGGCCACCATGGGGATATTAGGATACAGTTTGTTCTGTCCAACGATATCTTTGCCAGCACTCGAGTCAGTAGCGGAATTGGAGGGAACAGATAGAAAAAGTCGTTGCTCCAATCCAGTAGGAAGGCGTCGGTCATCGATTTCGGATCCATAGCCGCTCTGCTGCAGAATAGTGGACAGGCCGTATTTTCGCTGGTTGCGAATAGGTCTACGTTCGGCCGGCCCCATAGGTGGAAAAGGGATGCCAATATTTGCCGATCCAGCTTCCACTCGTGCGACTGCAGCGACACCCTGCTCAGTGTGTCCGCCAGGACATTGATTTTCCCCGCTATGTGAATAGCTACAAATGACATTCGTCGAGGTAGAGCCCACTCGTACAGCTGTAGCGTCAGTCTCGTGAGGCGCATCGACCTCGTGCCTCCCTGTTTGTTTAAATACGCTACCACTGTGGTGTTGTCTGTTACAATCTGAACGTGATGGGCAGTCAGATGATGTTCCAGCGCTTGTAGTGCTTTCCAGACAGCCATTAGCTCCAGCCAATTGATGTGTCTGGTTCTTTCCGCCGGATTCCAAGTGCCCTGTACGACGTGGTCGTCGGAGTGGGCTCCCCATCCTAGTAGCGATGCGTCCGTTGTTAGAATTCGGCTCGGTATCGATGGTCGGAAGGTCACGCCGTCGAGCAGGTTCGACTCTTTCTGCCACCACCTCAAAGACTCTCTTACGGCTCGTGGAACTGATAGACGAAGGGATGGTCTGTCCTTTTCCGGCTTGAAAGCTCGGACAAACCAGATCTGTAGCGGTCGCATGCGAAGCCTCGCATAGCGTACGACTGCTATGGTCGAGGCCATGTGCCCTAAGAGTCGCTGGAGTGTGCGAGCTGATGACATTGGCCGACTGTATATTTTCTTTGATAGAGCGACTATCTTCATTGCCCGTTCGTTCGGAAGGTAGGCCCGACCATCGGATGCATTTAACCTCGCCCCTATGTATTGAATCTCTTTTACGGGCTGGAGGATCGACTTCTCTGCATTCAGGCAAAGTCCCAGCTCGAGCATGAGGCCAAGGGTCTGTTCGAGCGCGTTTCGTAGCTCGAGCTTCGACGATGCCACCAACAACCAATCGTCGAGGTATGGAAAAATGGTGATGCCCCTTGTCCTCAAACTCGCACACACCGCCGCCACACACTTTGTGAATACCCTCGGCGCGGTGGAGAGTCCGAATGGAAGAACGACGAACTGGTAGGCGTCTTCCCCCACTCGAAACCGAAGGTATTTCCGGCTGTCTCCGTGGATGGCGATGTGGAAGTAGGCATCTTTGAGATCGATGGATGCAAACCAATCGGTCCTTCGGAGTAGGGGAAGGATCGATTGGAGTGTGACCATGCGGAATCTTTTCGATGGGATAAAAAGATTCACAGTTCGAAGGTCCAGGATCGGTCTGAGTCCTCCTCCCTTCTTCTTCACAATGAAGTACCTGGAGTACAGGCCGACCTCCAAGTCTCCTGCGGGAACTGGCTGTATTGCTCCCTTTTGAAGGAGGGTCGAGACTTCCTCCAGTAGGACCCGCGTTGGACGGGTGGTCTTGATCCCGAGAAATGGGGGGAGGACTCCGAACTCGATCCTGTAGCCGTGCTCTATAATGCTTAACACCCATCGGTCCGTCGTGATGGTCCTCCAATTTTGGAGGTGGTTGCAAAGTCGGTGGCCGAAGAGAGTAGTCTGAGGTGGTGCAGAGGTGTCGTCGAGGTATAGCGTCGATGGTGTGTCGGTCGGGCCGGTAGGGCAGTCAAAGACGACGACGACCGAAGTCGCCCCCCTTCCTGCTGCCCCTTGGTCTTTGCTGCTGGTATTGTCGCTGGGGTTGGGTCGGAGGCTGCGACGCCCCAGGTCTCCGGTTCCCGCCCCTGTATTGACCCGCCGGCTGGTACTGCTTGGTCGGGAACGGAAACCGGGACCACCGCCGTGGCCTGAAAGACTGAGATGGTTGCTGGCGGACGAGCCCCATCTTTTTGGCCGTTGTGAAGGCCTTCTGAGCCGAGTCGAGGGAGTCATCAGTAGTGGCGTTGAATAACCCCTCGCCATCGAACGGAAGGTCCTGAATCTTCGCCCTATCGTCGGGAGTCAGAGCGGTAGAGCGAAGCCATGCGTGCCTCCTCAAGGCCACGGACCCGATCATCGATCTGGCATGACTGTCGACCTGATGCCGGGCAGTGTTCATCTGAAGTGCACCGATACTCGTTGCCTCCTTGATGTACTGAGCCGCCAGATCTCTCTTGTCGTCCGGCAGATAATCACAGAGGTCTCCCAGCTTCTCTGTGATATACATTTGATATCTAGCTAACAACGCCTCGTAGTTAGATATCTTTAGTCCGAGGGAAGACGATGAATAGATCCTACGTCCGTAGGAATCTAGCGTCTTACCCTCTCTATCTGCCGGAGTGGTGTGCTGTCTTCCCCCACGAGACTGCGCCGATTTGACTATGAGCGAGTTCGGGGTCGGATGGGAAAACAGAAACTTTGCTCCTTCCTCCTGGATCTTGTACATTGACTCCAGGCGTTTGGCCGTCGGTTTCAATGAGGCCGGAGTCTTCCAGGTTTCTTGCACCGTCTCCAACAATGTCGGCAAGAATGGAAGAAGCAGCTGGTTCGACTGTGTCGTTTTAAGGACCGCATAAATGTCGTCCTTGGCCTTCCCCTTTGACGATTTCGCCTCAACTCCCAGAGCAGTCACCAGCCGGCTGACATGCTCCGCAAAACTCCCCATGTCCTCCGATGGGGAGACTGCTTCTTTGGACTCCACCTGCCCGTCCGGGGAGGTGGAGTGGGAGGAGGAAGCCGTCGAGTCGGAATCCGACCGATACGCCGATCCCGACGAAGAGTGGCCAACTACATCAGTCGCAACCGGAAGATTTACGAGAGGCTGTGGCTGAGCTGTCGACGTCGACGCAGCTGACTCCCTCACCACTGTCGACGGGGCACGAGACACAGCCGTATCTCGGTGTGGCGTTGGGGAGTGCCTTCGGCTACGGTGTCTGTCTGGAGAAACGGAACGCCGGTGATAGTAATGGCGTTCCGACCTCTCGTGCCTTGGCGAGCGTCTCGACCTCGAGTATCGGCTCCTGGAACTCGATCCCGAGTAGTAGGAACGGGACCTCGACCTCTCACGGTATCGGGAGAGTCGAGATCGAGGACTCGAGGCCGTGGAGACCGACTCACGAGCCCGATAGTAGGGGGATCGTGATCGGCGGCGGTATTCCCGGCGCTCCTCTACGCGCCCAACTGACGGAGACAGTAACGGCGGGGGACCCCTCGAGCCCGAACGGGGTCTATCCAGTGCCTTTTGCTCCTCGAGCTGGGCTGGCAAAGCTCGTAGCTCTCCCTCCGACAGGGAAGCTGACGCAGCTGCTGGCTCTTTTTGGATCTCTCGGCCTCGAGGAGACGTAGTCGAAGCCGGAGTGGACTGGCGGGCAATCGATCCCGAAGCTCGATCCCGAGCACCAGCCAGAGCCTCTATCATCTCCACCGTACGCTTCGAGACCACCATAGTGGTCGAAGTCGACGGGACCGCCATCTCGCTAGCCGTAACCGCCATTTTCTCCTTAAGGCGTTTCGCCTTATCCTTACGGGCCTTCTTAGCGAGTTTTTTCGTTATGTCCGTTGGCGGTTTTTTTATAGACTGGGATCCCCCAGGTCGTTCCTCTGGCGCTGGTCCTTTAGCCGACAAGGATTGTTCCCACAGGAGGGCCCTCAGTTTCATTTGTCTGGCCTTCCTGGCCTGTTTGGTAAAGGCCTGACAATCCTTACAGCTTTCCACTTTATGCTCCTGCCCCAGACATAGGAGGCAGAGCGTATGCTTGTCAGCGGGGGGGATTTTAGTCCCACACCGCTGACATTTCCTAAATGGTGCCTTGAGAGGCATAGTGAAAGATTAGATAGAAATATATAGATAAGGACAAGAACGGGGGAGAGAAGGTTTTAGGTAGGATTTTTTTGGTAATAATTTTTTTTTTTTTTTTTTAGAAATGAAGGTATAGTTCGAAAGAGAATGAAAAAACAGAAGGTTTATGAGAGAAAAGTTTTCTAAAAGAAGTAACTAGAGAAGAATAAACTCAGCTTTCGCTTACAGAGAAGGAAGAGAAGAACCTATCGACTAGTCGCAGAGGCGGTCGAAGAGGAACTGAGGAGATGGGCGGGAGCCGCGCTAAGGAGCACGCGCGAGGGGGAGGGGCTCCCGCCCGGCTCATCTCAGCTAAAGAAGTTTCCGATCGATCTCAGCGCAGGCGCAGAGAACCCATATGTGTGTGAAGCACAGAGACCACGAAGAAGAACTCTCGGCTACCAACTGCAGCGTATTCTCCAATGACAGCTGGTTTAATCCCCTCAAATGTCAACCCACAGTCCCTTGGCTGTCAAGCCAGCTCTACTTAGGCTCTGTCTGGGCTGGATCCACACTGGAGTCGGATCTTGACACAACCCCATGGGCTTAGTACTGATGCATCTCTTGGGATGGAGAAAGGAAGGCCCAGAAGAGCCAGAGAGAGCGAGACTCACATCCTCGGTCACAAATTCCTTGCTCAGCCCGAAGTCTGTGAGCACCACATGACCCTCGCTGTCCAGTAGGATGTTCTCCAGCTTCACGTCACGGTAGATAATACCAAGCTAGAAGCAAGAATGGGTCCATGTTTAAGAGTTTATTGTGCCAATTCAGAGATACAAGAGACTAGGCTGGCCTCTCTCCTGCCAGCCTCCATCCCATAACCTGGTGCCCTCCATATGTTTTTGGTCTGCAGCTCCTATCAGCCCAAGCCAGCATGGCCAATGGCCAGGGATTATAGGAGCTGTAGTCTAAAACATTTAGAGGGGCCCAGTTTGAGGGAGGCTGGGATAGAATTGGTGTTCAAGGCCCTCCCCACCCCAAAGCATCTCTCTCTGCCCCCTGGTCCCAATACTGTGGCATGAGCTGTTCCTCAGCCCATGAAGGAAATGCATTCTGCACTTGCCCAGAGGCACTCAGAAACAATAAACAGCCTTTCAATGGAATATTAGCAGATCTAGCAATCTCAAATACAATTTTTTTACAATCTACTGATTCAGTGAAACCAGCTGTAGCAATAATTTACGAGTCAAATTATCCTAAATGTCACTGGATTAAGACCCTGAGTATAACGTCAGGCTCTTTAGTTTTATTTCTGTTCTGCAGAGTGCTTGATAGATCTTTGTTACAAAACAAAAGAAATCCTGCCCCAAGGAGCTTACATTCTAGGTTTAGGTTGGGGGGGGTGGTGAGAAATAAGAATCCAACAGAGAAAGGGAAAAACAGAAAGGCCTTAGTGACCTTTCCTGCTTTTGCGTGACTAATGGCACAATCCTATGGGTTGCACCCTTGATGATCGTGAGCCCCCAGAGGCTTACGAGCATCCTATGCAGGGCAGGAGGAGGGGCAGAGGCGATCTTCACCTCCCTGTCCTCCCGCCCTGCATTCTTCACTAAACGGGCTTTTTTGCCCGGCTAGCTGGGGCACGTCGGAGGGGGAGGGAAGGGGGCTGGCCTCTCCAGTCTCCTCCCTTCTCTGCCCACCAAAACACCCCCTTCTCCAAGGTCGAGTTCCCAACCTCGGAGAGCAGCCAGCACAGTTCTTTCCATGCCAGCTGTGAGGGGAAGGTGGGGGCTGGAGCTCCAATTCCCCCTCCGAGGTCAGAGCACTATCTCCTCCAACCTCAGATCGGGGAATCCGAAATATCCTACGGCCCCTCAAACGCTGTCTAGGGGTCATACGATTCCTCCCTTTGGGTGCAATCCTATGCATGCTGGTTGAGGGATGCCGGGAGTTGTAGGACTTATTTCTGTCTAAACATGCATAGGATTGCACCTTAAGGCAGCCTTCCCCAACTACAACTCCCATTATTCCTAGACACTGGCGACACTGGCTGGGAATTGTGGGAGTTGCAATAAATCTGAAGGGTGACAGGTTGGGGAAGGTTGGACTACGGAGCAAAGAAGCTCCAGTTGCCTTATACTGGGTCAGAGTAAAAAGAACACAAGGACATAAGTAGAGCCATCCTGGATCAGACCAAGTGTCCATCCCATGCAGCATTCTGTTCACACAGTGGCCAACCAGCTGCTTACAGGATCCCACAAGCAGGACAGGAGTGCAAAAGCACCCTCCTGCCCATGTTCCCCAGCAACTGGTGTACATAGGCAGACTGCCTCTAATACTGGAGGTAGCATATAGCCATCAGGACTAGTAGCCATTGATAGCCTTCCTCTCCAGGAATTTGTCCAATCCCCTTTTAAAGCCATCCAAGTTGGTGGCCATCACTACATGATCTTGTGGAAGTGAATTCCACAGTTTAACTCTGCGCTCTGTGAAGAAATCCTTCCCTTTTATCTGTCCTGAATCTCCCACCATGCAGCTGCAAGGGATGGCCCCTTTGGGTTCTAGTATTATGAGAGAGGGGGAGAAAAATGTCTCCCTCTCCACTTTCTCCACACCATGCACAAGCAGGACATGAGTGCAATAGCACCGTCCTGCTAGTGTTTCCCAGCAACTGGCACACAGAGGCATACCAGAGGTAGCACATAGATCGAACACTGGTTAGAGCTGCATCTTCAGCCTACCGGGTGGCGGTGAAGGCAGCAAAAAAGAATTTCTATGCTGCCTCCATTGCGTCTGCGGAGTGCTGCCCCAGGAGGCTGTTCCAAGTGGTCCGGAGTCTGGTCGGTCCAGTCGCTCCGGACCCATTGGAACAGTCTAGAGCCTCCTGTGAGGCTTTGGCGAAGCACTTCGCAGATAAAATCGATCGGATTAGGAGTGGGATATCGTGCGTCGTGGATACAGGGAGTGAGCGGGAGGAGGCCAATGGCAGACCGGTTTTGTGGGATCGGTTTCGGCTTCTTCCTTCTGATGAAGTGGACAAGGTGCTTTCATCTGTGAGGCCGACCACCTGCTTGCTTGATCCTTGCCCGTCCTGGCTCATAATGAGCTGCAGGGAGAGACTGGGTGAGGGGATCAAGGCGGTGGTGAATGCCTCCCTCGAGGAGGCAGTGATGCCATCAGCCCTCAAGGAGGCAGTAATAAGACCGCTTCTAAAGAAGCCCTCCTTGGATCCCCAGGATTTAAACAACTTTCGCCCAGTCTCCAATTTACCATTTCTGGGCAAGGTGATCGAGCGGGTGGTGGGTGCTCAGTTGAAGGCACACTTGGATGAAGCCGATTATTTAGATCCGTGCCAGTCGGGCTTCAGGTCTGGACATGGGACGGAGACGGCCTTGGTCGCCTTGGTGGATGATATGAGGAGGGCTTTGGATAGGGGCGAATGCTCCTTTCTAGTCCTCCTCGATCTCTCGGCGGCTTTTGATACCGTTGACCACGGTATCCTCCTGGACCGCCTGGAGGGGTTGGGCTTGGGAGGCACTGTATTGCAGTGGTTCCGGTCCTTCCTCTCTGGAAGGTACCAGAGGGTAGTTCTCGGGGAGGAGGCTTCGGACCCTCGGCTGCTCACTTGTGGGGTGCCGCAGGGTTCCATCCTCTCCCCGATGTTATTCAACATCTACCTCAAGCCGCTGGGAGCTATCATCAGGAGGTTTGGGGTGCGGTGTCATCAGTATGCGGATGACACGCAGCTCTACCTCTGTTTCAAGTCCTCACCGAGGTTGGCCGTTGAGACCCTGTCCAAGTGCCTGGAGGCAGTGGCTGGCTGGATGGGAAGGAACATGCTGAAGCTGAACCCCGACAAGACCGAGGTACTGCTGGTGGGGGACAAGGGGAGATTAGGGGATGTTGACCTGGTGCTGAATGGGGTACATCTACCCCTGAAGGACCAGGTCCGCAGCTTGCGGGTCATTCTAGACTCCCAGCTGTCCATGGAGGCTCAGGTGTCAGCTGTGAGCCGGGCAGCGCTGTATCAACTCCATCTGATACGGCAGCTGCGCCCCTACCTTCCTAATCACCTGCTCCCATCAGTGGTTCATGCCTTGGTCTCCTCTCGCCTAGACTACTGTAATGCGCTCTACGTGGGGTTACCCTTGAAGACGGTTCGGAAGCTGCAGCTGGTACAGAACGCGGCGGCTCGCCTGGTTAAAGGCAGCCGCCGGCGGGATCACATCACGCCAGTGCTGAAGGATTTGCACTGGCTACCAGTTGCTTGCCGAGCCGAATTCAAGGTGTTGGTTTTGACCTTTAAAACCCTATACGGCTCTGGTCCAGTTTATCTCAAGGAGCATCTCCAGCAACACCAAGTGGGCCGCTCAACAAGATCTGCCACGGATGGCCTTCTCCTTGTCCCTTCAGCCAGAGCAGCTAGACTGGTGGGGACGAGGAAGAGGGCCTTTTCTGTGGCGGCCCCCGTACTGTGGAACTCTCTCCCGAGTGACCTTCGCCATGCCCCCTCTCTGATGAGCTTCCGTCGCTCATTAAAAACCTGGTTGTTCAGGCGGGAATATGGGGTGGGTTAAGATTTTAAAATTTTTATATTGTTTTAATGTATTTTATTGTATTTATGTATTTTATTGTGTGTACATCGCCCAGGGTGGCCGGTTGCCGGCCAGATGGGCGATAAATAAATATTAATAATAAATAATAAATAAATAATAAATAAACATAGCCATCATGACTAGTAGCCCTTGATAGCCTTCTCCTCTGTGAATTTGTCTACTCCCCCTTTAAAACCGTCCAGGTTGGCAGCCATCGGTATTATTTCTCCATCTAGATCATTATTCTTTGCTATTATTTACAGGTGGAAGCTCTCCAGGCTCTCAGGTGGGAAGTCTTTCAGGGTCAAACCAGATGTGACATTATTCATGCAATTAGTAATTCTGTGAACTGATTTTTTTTAAAAAAGTAAGTAACAAACCAAAATAATGGGTAAAAAGCCTCCCACCCCATCCAATGACCAGAGTTTACATTCAAAATTTTAAGAACTTTTTTAGAACAGTGAGTAAATAGCAGATCTGGGTTGGGACTGTGGCACATGGGAGGGGTTTGACCCTCTACACCTGACATAATCCTGATCTGGGTGGAGGGTCCCTATCCCCACTTGCTATTTGTATCCGCTGGAATTACCACCCAGGGGAGCTTCCCTCCTGTTGCAAATAACACAGTGTTCTCCAACCTTGGGTCCCCAGATGTTTTTGGCCTACAACTCCCAGCATGCCCCAGCCAGCTATGCTGGCTGGGGCATGCTGGGAGTTGTAGGCCAAAAACATCTGGGGACCCAAGGTTGGAGAACACTGAAATAACAGCTGTGGGGGTGTGTGATCCTGATTGGGGCCACACCAGGCACAAAGGGTTTATAAAAGCGTTCTCCGATCTGGATTTATTATTTACCTTTAAAAAAAAAATCATGCAATTACTAATTGCATAAATAATGCCATGACTGGTTCGACCCTCACATCACCCACTACCTGGTCTTGTTCTAACTGGAGATGCCAGGGTTTGAACGTGGGACGTTCTGCACACAAAGCAAGTGCTCTACAACTGAGCTATGGGCCTTCCTCCACCTTGTGTCTTCTCCTATCAAAAGGATTGAGTTCACCCAGCTCCTCCCTTCCCACTTCTCACCTTGTGGAGGTGTTCGAGTGCCAAAATGATCTCCCCACTATAAAACTGCACCTCGTCCTCAGAGAAGTGGTCCCGTTGGTACAAGTGGGTGAATAGCTCCCCGCCGCTCACATAATCTAGGAGGGAAGGAAGTGGTAGATGAGTCAATTCAAGAAATCCACCCTAGACACAATCCCCCAATCTCAAAATACATTGTTGGCACACTCCTGATCCACATGTTCCAATGCGCCCTACAGGTTTATACCCAAGGGAAAAAGGTGTTGCCATATCTAACAAGAGCTATCTTTATGGCATCTCTTTCCCTGTTACGGCTGTGTTTTGTGTATCCAAAGTTCTATTCAGAAACCCTAGAATGTTTTAAAGTAATGTCTACTTTAAAAAACACACAGTGCCAGAAACATTATGTTTCTAGTCCTCATGGAAGCACAGAAAAGCTTAGAAACATGGGCAGCAGTTTCTGGAGAAGGATAAGAAACTGAAATTGGGTGGATCACTCTGCCACGGTGCTGGTTACATAAATCTCAGCATCCAAGTACTATCACCAGTACTGTGGAGACGGTACACGAATGAAGTAGCCAGTGGGAACTACAACCTACCGTAAATCTTTGTATATATTAAAAAAAAAAATTTTAAGCATAGTTTTAATACAGAATATGGGTGATAGCTTACTAACTGGGACTGGGTGTATGGAACACATCTTGCCAGTTGTGAAAACTGCTGCACTGGCTCCAGGTCTGTTTCCAGGCCAAATTTAAAGGGCTGGTTTTAACTTTCAAAGTCCTAAATGGCTTAGGACCACAAGACCTCAAGAAAATGCCTCTGTCCAAAATAATGGGGAATTCAGGACAGACAAAAGGAAGGACTTCACATGTACAGGTATACTATGGAATTCGTTATCACAAGTGATAGCTGCCAACTTGGCCAACTATAGAAGGGGGTTAGACAAATTCATGGGGGAGAAGGCCATCAATGGCTACTAGTCCTGATGGCTATATATGTATGCCTCTCAATACCAGTTGCTGAGGAACATGAGCAAAAGGGTGTTACTGTGCCCCAGTCCTGCTTGTGGGCTTCCCATTGGAGCATTTTGCTGGCCAATGTGGGAACAGAATGCTGGACTAGATAGGCCTTTGGTCTGATCCAGCAGGCCTCTTCTTATGTTATTATGACCTGCCCGCTTATTAAGATCCTCACCAGAGGCCTTTCTGCAGCTCCGAGGCGAGGTGGGGGGATGCGACCTTGTGGCACCCTGCCTTTGCAACTCATTCCCCCGGAAGCCTCGCCTGGCAACGTCTCGGTGCCAGGGTGAAGACCTTTTTATTTGCTCAGGCCTTTTAAGTCTTTCAGCTGTTTGACTGATGGGTGTATCTAGCTCTTTTAAAAGTTCTCCTGTCAGTGTCTTCTTCTGTTTTATTGCATTCATTTTTGTTGATGCTATATTGTCTTTACAAACAAAGTATTCCACCCTGCCCGCCCCCCCTGCAAAGAAAGAATGCATTTGTATTGTTTTTGGAAAAAAATGTAAACCAGCTATAAGAGGGTGAATATCTGAAAAGCAATATATAAATGCTTAAAATAAATAAGACAGGTGGGTGGAACCTGTAATTCTCCAGATGTTGCTGGATTCCAATTCCCATCAGCCCCAGCCAGCATGGCCAAAGGTTGGGGGAGTTGGGAACTACTCAAGCAACTGTAGTCGAGAGTCAGTGTGGTGTAGTGGTTAGTGTTGGACTGGGACTTGGGAGATCCGGGTTCTCTTCCCGACTCAGCCATGAAGCTCACTGGATTACTTCGGGCCAGTCACTGACCCTCAGTCTAACCTACCTCACAGGGTTGTTGTGAGGATAAAATAGAAAGGAGGAGGAGGATTATGTAAGCCGCCTTGGGCTCCTTGCAGGAAAAAAGGCAGGCTATAAATATAATAAATAAAAATCTGGAGGGCTGCAGGCTCCCCACCCCTGAAATAAGACATAAACATAATTTCGGGAGCAGAATACAATCCCCACTCCCATCTGCCTCCCTCCTGTAAGCTCGTACCTAGGATAAGGTGAAGCTTGGAGTCTGTCTGGAAGGCGTAATGGAGTGTTACCAGGAAGGGCGACTGGCGCACATGTTCCAGCACTGTCCGCTCAGTGCGTGTGTGTTCTGTTGTCTTGGCCTTGGCCACAATGGCAGCTTTGCGTAGCACCTTCATCGCATACAGTTTGTTAGTGTCGTGACCGCTGAGCTTGCGCACGAGGAACACCTTTCCGTAGGCTAGAGTTGACATGGCAGTTGGGTTAGGATCATGATCCTTGGAGCATCCATCACCTAATCCTCTGCTATTTTGAACCTTGACCTCATCTTTCCCATATTTGTGGCCCCTTTGCCCTTTCTAACTACAGGGTGTGTGTAAGGTACTGGACTTGTTCAATTTGATATATTAGTCTAAAACAGTGTTCCTGAACCTGGTGCCCTAGAGAGGTGTTTGACTAAAATCCCCATCATCTTCAACCAGCATGGCCAACAGTTGGGGATGGTGGGGATTGTAGTAGAACACCTCTGGAGAACATCAGGCTCAGGAAGTCTAATCTAAAGTATTTCTAGCTCATCTTTCTATAAAAAATATAAAAAGCAAAAGTCACTGTATTGGTCCATAAGAAAAAAACTGTCCAAAATCTACAGTTGGGCAATACAGTTGGCACCAATCAAAATGTCACAAAACAGTGAGCAAGCTTTGAGTTCCCTAGAACTCTTCATCAGGCTAGTTATTACACAAAGTAGGAGAATTGGGGGGCAGGCAGGAGGGAAAAAACAAGCAAACAAAAAGTACCAAAAAGTAGGCTGGATATTGTAGCCATAAAGTCTGCATTGAGACTTTAAAGGTCTCAAAGCTATGCTGGGAGTTGTAGGCCTTTTTTATGCCTAAACTTGCATAGGATTGCACCCTAAGCTGTTTCAACATAAGGCTTTTATTGTGCAATTGCCCTGCCTCAAACACGGCATTTTACAGGTGTGTGTGTTTCCATATGTCATCATCTTCCATTTGTAACCCTCCCGCGCAGGGGCATCGCTAGGCACTTAAAATATTCAGGCCCCAGGCCCCTAGGACTAAAATCTGCCCAAGTTCATTTATATCTATATACCAGTATGCTAATTTAGAAATAATTACGAGATTTATTTAAATTTCTCAGGAGGCAAAGCCAGCCAATTCAGTTCTCATCCAAATCATCTCAAATAAAATGAATCCTTCAATTAATTTCCACCCTGACCGAAATCATCCCAACCAATGCAAAGAGTTTTTCTGAAGCTTAACAGCCATGCAGAAGTGGGGGGCTGGTAGATTTCAGCATGCAGAAAGGGAAGAATTAATGCTTCCCTCACCAGCTGCAAACCCCCTCCCCTTGAAAACTGCCCCCTGCATGGCAATTAAGCCGAGAATAAAACCTGTCATTGGCAACAGTGGACACTCAGGGTTCTATAGAATAGATTCAGAGCCAGAGGAAATAGATTCGGGTGATACCGTCTGTGTGTGTGGTGTCTGTTTATATGTTTGTATGTAAATGGTTTTTTATACTATGTATATTTTTAATGGTTTTTAATCTTTGTAAACCACTCAGAGAGCTTTGGCTATTGGGTGGTATAGAGCTGTAATAAATGAAATGAATGAAAATGAAATCAACAGATACAAATTTTATGCAATTACAGCCATGCCTTGGATTGAGAGCATAATTCGTTCTGGAAATGTGCTTGTAATCCAAAACACTCTTCTATCAAAACGAAATCCCCCCAAAAAAATTTGTACAGAGATTTTTAATTTAAGCTGTACTACAGTACTTGTATTGCAAGACGTCGCTTGTATATCAAGTAAAAAAAAATTAAATATTTAAAAATTTGCTTGTCTTGCAAAACGCTCTCAAACCAAGTTACTTGCAATCCAAGGTAGTATGTATCCTATGGGGCCTAGGCCCCGGATCTTTTAAGTGCCTAGCGAAACCCCTGTCAGTAAGTACCTCCAAAATCTCAGTTTTCCACCTTCAAACATCTAAATCCAAATTTAGAACATTCAGCCCAATTTTCAAACTGACACCAAATTTCATTTCAAGCTCCCCATTGGAATTTGGAATGTGTTTTCGCTGTAGTGCCTTATGCTTTGGGTTTCTGCTTCCCGACTTCTGTTGTCTCGTGTATTTATACGAGGTCATGGGCTTAATGTAGCCTTAACAAAAATGAAAACACACACACAAAGCTGGTTTCGACTCACCTCCGGTGCCCAGAACCTTGAGCAGTTCAAAGTTCTCCATACCAACTTTCTCCTCATGACCAGTCAAGTTTGCTGTCAAGGAACAAGTTAAAAATGTATATACTGAGATAGGGAGCGAAGGTTGTAACTGTGGGGTGGAACCCCAAGAGCACCCCCTGGATTTCCACCTTTTTCCATTTAAAGCCCCCAAACCAGCTAAAATTCGTCGTTGAAACCAATTGAAACCATTGAAACCAATGGAAAGAGTACATCGCAATTCCTATTGCTTTCCGTGGGATTCGCACACTGTGAGCCAGTGTGGCATAGCAGTTCGAGTGTTGGACTGGGACTCGGGAGATCTGAGTTCTAGTTCCCCACTCAGCCATGAAGCTCACTGGGTGACTTTGGGCCCGTCACTGACTCTCAGCCTAGCCTACCTCACAGGGTTGTGGTGAGGATAAGATGGAGAGGAGGAAATGGACTATGTAAGCCACCTTGGGCTCCTTGCAGGAAAAAAGGCAGGCTGTAAATATAATAAAGAAATATTGTTATAAAGAATTATTAATAATTATATAATTATTATAAACCATTTTTATTTATTAATTAAATAAATCCTGCACATGTCTACTCAGAAGTCCCATTGAGTTTAATGGGAGTGATCGCCTGATGATGATGACTCCCAGAGAAGCATGGCTAGGACTGCAGCCTCAGTCTTTGCTGATGTTAAGTTGGATCGGAGCCCATGTCTCTCACCCTTTTACTCAATGGAGACATGAGGCAAAAACTGCACAGGCCATATTTTACCAAATTGCTCATAAAGATGTTAAACCTGCTCTTTGCCTTCTGGCAAATGTTTTAAAAGATGCTGCAATGATGGGTGCTTTTTCCTTTTCTTAATTCTATTGAAATGACTTAATGAACTAACAGTGCAATCCCAGGCATGCTTACTCAGAAGTAACCTCCGCCGAGTTCAATGGGACTTACTCCCAGGCAAGCATGGACCGAATTGCGGCCTAAGGGCTCAATCCTATGCATGTTTAAATAGTCCTACAACTCCTGGCATGGCTGGCTGGGGAATGCTGGCAGTTGTCGGACATTTTTCTGTCTAAACATGCACAGGATTGTGTCCTAAATAACTTTGAATTTTAAGCATAGTAGACGGTTTTCATTGACGTTTGTTGCCCTTTGGCCTGTTGGCTTAAGAAGGCTTCTCCATCCTTGCCTGTAGGCCCAACCACCATTGTTGACCACAAAATGTCCGCCTACGGGCCTTGAGGGGATAGAAGTGGGGAACAAAAGGAGCGCCAACTTCTCCTTCTCCTTGGTGCCACACTCCCTTTGCTCACACACACACACCCCTCACGTCTCCACCCTCTTCCCTGGGGTTTTCGGGTACAAAGGGGTGGAGGCCCCGTTTCCGGCCTATGAGTCACAATTTGGCCAACGCCACAGGAAAACGGGCCAGCACTTGCCCACAGGAATACCTAGCTCAAGAGGCCCGCCACAAACAGCCAGTCTTTACAAAACATCCACAGGGGGCCGCCGTTCTGTACCTTTTTGCTTTACAGCCTTTTATATTTTATTCTCCATTGTATATTTATAGATTGGATATCGACATTCCTTGGCCTAGCTTATACTTCTCACTTCATAGTTTTGTGAGAAAAGTGTTTGCATTTTTAATGGTTGCCCTCTCTCCTCATGTTTTCCCTCCCTCCTGTATGTGGGATTTTTGCATTTGTTTGTTTGTTTGTTTGTTTTGGCTAAAAACATTTTTTTAAAGCCATTTAAAAAAGGAGCCCAGCTCTTCCGTTCCAGTGTCTGAAAGTTTCAAACTGGGATGAGGAGGGCCCTCAACTTGTTTTATTTATTTATTTTATTTCTTGCATTTCTATCAGGCTGCCTTTTCCAGAACCAACCAAGGCGGTTTACAAAAATTCAGAAAGCAAAAATCATGAACAAATAAAGACACGGTAAAAATGTGAAAAACAACCATGAAAGCCGTAACAGCAATTTTAAAGGCCAAATTAAAAAAGATGTGTTTTTCAAAGCCTGGGGGCTCAGCTCCAGAAGACATGAGACTCTGAGCATATGTAGAGTGTATTTGCCAATACCAGTTAGTGAACATTGGTGAATATAGTTTACAAAAACAGATGAGATGGGGGGGGGGATCCCTGTTTTCCTGTTGTAGTAAACTATTTTCTGAAGAGAAAGACAGGGTGCTCGAAGGCTGTACGGATCTGCCTCGCTGGATCAGACCATAGTCCATTTACTCTAGTATCCTGTCTCCAGCAAAGGACAACAACTAGATGCTTCTTGGAAGTCACAAACAGGGCATAAAGATAGACTGACTCTGAACATGGAAATTCCATTTTTAGCTATCCTGGCCAATAGCAAAGATATTGGCTCCACTTTAAAACCCAGCTGGCTTGCCCTAAACTGGGGTGGGGGGCACAGTTATCAATATATGACCCTTCCCAGGACATTCAAGAGCACTTGAAGGAGAAACTAGATTGAGGCAGGGGGTGGATATTTCAGGTTCTGCATATCGTAAAGATGTGGGGTGGCTATGCAGAGGGTGTGATTGGCAACTCCTAACCTTGGCCTAAATTGAGACGTTCGCCCCAGCTGTACGTACCCAGAATACAATGTTAGGGTACCGCTGTCTGATTCCCAGTTTTTCATAAGCCAAAGGCAACTGGATAGGGTGAAAAATGTGTGTGGGTGTAAAAATGACCAGTAGAATTTCAGTCTTGGCCTCAGTTTCTCATCCGTAAAATGAGTACAACTAAAGACTTACACCGCGGACCCCACAGGATCGGTGCAGGAGACCAGGTTTCATTTGTACTAAGGCTTAGCCACAGAACCTACTTCAAACGGCAGAGAGCTTTGACTTGGGAACATACAAATTAATTTTTTTAAGTGCATCTGATAATGCCCCCTCAAGGCTAGTAACCCTCCCTCATGACTGCATAAACTCACACTCTCATATACTTATTTATTTCTTTGTTACATTTCTATCCCGCCTTTTCCTCCAAGGAACCCAAGGCGATGTACACGATCCTCCTCTTCTCCATTTTATCCTCACAACAACCCTGCGAGGTAGATTAGGCTGAGAGTCAGTGACTGGCCCAAAGTCAGCTCCATGACGACTTTGGGCCAGTCACTGACTTTCAGATAAAAAATAATAATCTGGAAATAAAGGTCAAGATATCCAGGTCAAATATTGTGGTTTCGGGGTAGGTTTGCATCACAGAGCATGTAATAATAATAATAATTATTATTATTATTCATTATTATTATCTCTTTAAATTTGGGAAGCATGGATGCTGAAGACTTAATGGGAGTTAAAACCTTATTAACTACTGCAAACCTTGCATTGAACCCACTTGTTGGGGGGGGGGGTATCTTGCCCCAAACAGCCTTCACCAGTGCTGCATTCACACACACACCTCCACCCACCACCCACCTGCCAACGCCTCCAGGCCCGCTCCTTGCCCGCACCTGCCAATCCAGGCGGGGGTGGGCTGGTGATTCAGCACCAGCAGTACCCACCCCCACCCACCCCCCTGCTGCTGCCCCCCCACCCCCCTGCTGCTGCCCCCCCACTCCAGCTGGGTTGAGAGGCGGAGCTTGCATAAAGTAGGAGGCGGGGCCTCGCCACACTTTGAAAAATAACACTCTCGCAGGCCTGGCCCTCCGCAAGCCACCCTGGGCAGGGACGGGAAGGTCTCTCAGACTCCCGACTGCTGCTACCCGATCCCCAGGCGGGTCGAAATATTGCCCAATCGCGCCCTCGCTGCAAAGGGTCCGGGCACGTCAAACCCGGGATATCCGCTCTTTCACTGTTGCAAACCTGACTCTGTTTAGGAAAGGGGGGGGGGAGGAAGCAACTGGTGTCTCTTTCCCTTCTCGTGCACCCAGATCGTGTGTCCCCCCCACACTTCCGAAATCCCGCGCACCACCGCCAAGTCCCCAACACCACCACCGTTTACGCACCACGATCTGCGCCTTCCAAGCACCCGCATCCTTCCTCATCCGGTTTATGAACCCAGAGCTGCGCGCCCCCCACCCCCCCCAAAGCCCCTTGTTTATGCGCCCTCTTGGTTGTTCTCTCCCCCCGCCTCTCCAAACATGCATAATAATCAGCATCCCGCACGATGCCCAATCTTGTTTACACGCAACGCGATCTGCACCCTTAAAAAAAAAGCCGTGCACCTAAGCAACACCCCTTCTCCATAAAGCCCGGTGCAGCTGCCCGGATCGGGTCGATGCACAGCCTGATCCGCGTCCTGTGAGCCGCGAGATCCGTGGCCCCAGCAGCGCCCTCTCCTCCGCACTCCACGCGGGTCATGAACCGAAACCCGAGCGCGCTCTCCGCCAACACCACCAGCAGCGGTGCGCCCTGGGGGGTCATCTTGTCATTCCCGCAGGCGCCGCCTGGAGGGTCAGACGCCCGTCTTGGCTGCCTCCCGCGGGTCCCATCTCAACCCCCCGAAGAGCCGCCATCGCCCTGCCGGGGGCCACCCTGCAAATCCCATCGGGCGCCCAAAGGACCCGCCTTGATGCGCCCGCGGGACGCCCGGGCGTCTCCAAGGTCCGCGCGCGTCAAGGGGGACCCACCCAGCGCGACCCCCACTATGCCAGCCACTGCCCCCCCTCGATCGCCTGGTACCGTCGGTGAGGGGCAGCTCCACCATCTCCTCTTCGGCTCCGCCGTCCCCCATGGCCAAGCCGGCGTTCCTCGCTCCCTTTCTTGCCCTCTCCTCCTTTCTCGTTCTTCCTCCGCTTTGGTTACATGGTGCGGGCCCTGCGCTTCCTGGTGCAGCCAGCAGCCCGCCGCCGCCGCCTCCAGGCCTGACTCAAGCGGCAGGAATGTGACAGCAAGCGAGAGGAGGAGAAAAAAGGCGAAGGAAAATCAGGGGACCCGCCCTGGGGAGGGTCAGGGGACCCCCTTCCTGCTAACGCCCCCCTTCAAAGTTGCCTGTCACCCCCTTGCCTGGATTCCTTAACCCCCCCTCCCCACACATACACACGCACACACACTTCCTGTGGGGAACCTCTCCGCCCATCCCATCGACGCTGCATCTTTGGGAGGTAAATCGACACTTATTCTCTCTGTGTGTACAGTGCCTTGCACCCCTGGAGGAACAAGAGTGGTGCCTGGTCACAGAATATTGCTGGCCCTCCCTCACAAAAGGAGAAAGTGGGGAGTCTCCTTGCACCACAAGGGGCATATAGGAAATAACAGCTTGGTGTGTCTGCACAGGACCAGTATGAGAAGGTGGTAGGCCTTATGTACACCAGTTAACTGGTGGGGAACATGGGAAGGAGGGTGCAGTCGCACTCAGGTCCTGCTTGTGGGTTTCCCATGGGCAGTGGGTTGACCACTGTGTGAACAGAATGCTGGACTACATGGACCCAGCACTGCTGCTCTTATGTTCTTATGACCGAAGTGGGGGAGCGCTATTTTAAATAAGTGATCCTGCTGCACCGGGTGAGGCAGAACCTGTTCTTGCTGTTTTTTTTACTATGCCATTTGCACCAAATATGACTTCCCATGTGGATTATTGGGGTGGGTGGAGGGGATCAAAGTGGGGTCAAGTACAGATTGATTTAGGGTGCAATCCTACACGTAGGACTCCCTCCCCCATCTAAACAACTCCCAGCATTCCCGAGCCAGCCATGCTGTAGACTTTTCCCCATCTAAACATGCTTAGATTGCACCCTTATTGACAAATGTTTTTTAAAAGTCCCTAAGCTGGTGCCCTCCAGATGTGTGGAACTACAACTCCCAGAATTCCTGTCCAGTGCAACACATCTGGAGGGGACAGTTGAGTTACGGTGGAATATTTTGGTGCCATCCCTTCAGAATTGCGCTCTTAAAAATGCTGACAGGTGTCCTGAAAACCACCCTGCTTTCAAGTGAATCTGTTGAAGAGACATAGGAGAAAAAGTTACTGGCTTCAGTTCAACCCTTTGGCATCAACCATCTTCATTCCCCCACTATACACATGCATAAGAAACATTGTTTATGCAGCCCACAAAAGACCACAAAAACCATTATACAGTGTGACTGTGAGTGAAAGTATCCAGAGAACTTTAGGGAAAGCAAGGCATGGATAATACTGAATGGATTATAGAGATAATTGGAACCTGCTAAAATTCAAATTGGCAGTTGGATTTTCCACAGATATCTGCTGCTCACAGTATAAGTAGTGCTGCAAAATGAAATTCCTACACTTCAATATGGGCTGTGTAGCTTTCATCCATCAGATGCAATGAATTGGTGATCTGGAAAATGAATGCCTATGGTGACATATCTTACCAATCTCTAGCCCTGGGTTCAATCCATCTTCTTGCTACTTTTGACTCTAAGGCTGCAATCCTATACCTGCTTACATAGAAATAAACCTCACTAAAATCAATGGGCCTTACTTCTGATTAGACATGCACAGGATATTGCACTATTGCCTCTCTTTTCTTCCGTTAATTTGTCACTTACAGTTTATTTATTTATTTATTATATTTATATCCTGACTTTTTTCCGCAAGGAACCCAAGGTGGCTTACATAATCTGTCTCCTCCTCTCCATTTTAACCTCACAACAGTCCTGTGAGGTAGGTTAGGCTGAGAGTCAGTGACTGGCCCAAAATCACCCAGTGAGCTTCATGGCTGAGTGGGGACGAGAACCCGGATCTCCCAAGTCCCGGTCCAACACTCAAACCACTATGCCACACTGGCTATCAATTATACAGTTACACTGTTTTATCAGTTCATTGAGGGTTTCCTAAACTATGTTACTGGTTAAAGTAAGATTAAGCTAGAGAAGAGCTGAGCTTCTTGCAAGAACTCAACCCCTCTGAATGTGAATGATCCTGGACAGAAATAAGCTTTGCTAGAGATTGGCTGTTAAGTCAATTTCCTGCGAGTGGTTTTGACCCGAGAGTGCCGAATAATTCCAACCTTTTGCCTTTTAAGGCATGGCAGTATTGAGAATTTTTACTGGTGCTTTGTTTTGTTTTGAATGTCAAGTGCATTCTAAATCAGCACAAACTTTAAAACACCACAGCCAAGAGCTGTTCTGCAAGGTACACAGACCAAGATGGTAGAATTCTGGGACTGCTCCACATCAGTGCGTTGTGTGAAACTGACTACTCCAGGCAATAGGTGAGAAGAGTGGAGGGAGATGA
Source organism: Shinisaurus crocodilurus (assembly GCA_021292165.1). Lineage (NCBI taxonomy): Eukaryota > Metazoa > Chordata > Lepidosauria > Squamata > Shinisauridae > Shinisaurus > Shinisaurus crocodilurus. Next base: position 34,661,518 of record CM037882.1, on the reverse strand, counting down.
ACCCTTAATTTTTTGTCACCTTAATATTTTGTCACCCAGAAAAAAATGGAGCTGCTGTGATTTATTTATTATTATTATTTATATTTATTTATTTATTGCCCATCTGGCTGGCAACCAGATTGGAACACAAACACACACAGCCATACACACAGAATGTGATTATAGGCTGGAATGGGAAGGGAAGAATAGCAGAACCATCGTTGGAACATCTTGATTGTGACAGTCCCCAATTCTTGAAACAGGAAGGAAGTGTTTGTGCAAGAAAGAGAGAAAGCTGGAAATAGGCCATAAAATCCCCGGTCCATGGCCACCGCTGGTAGGAAGCAGAAGCTGGACCAAGGAGAAAACTAGAGACTGGGTTCAGACAACACAATAATTCACACTCAAGGATTGTGGGTTGTTGATGAACCATGGGTTGTTGAAACATGGGTTATCGTGCTGTCTGAACCCAGACACACTAACAAACCATGGTTTATTAACCACAAACAACCCACAGTTCACAACCCAACAATAAACCATGGGTTCTCTTCATGGGTTGTTCGTGGTTAAAAAAACATGGTTTGTTAGCACAGCTGGGTTCAGACAACATGATAACTCAAGTTTCAAGGACAACCCATGGTTCAACAACCCACACTCAATCCTTGAGTGTGGGTTATTGTGTTGTCTGAACCCAGCCATTGGATGCAAACATAGGAGGCTGCCTTATCCCAAGTCAGAGCATTGGTCCATCTAGATCAGGGCTCTCCAACCTTGGGTCCCCAGATGTTGCTGGACTACAGCTCCCAGAATCCCTTGCCATTAGCCATGCTGGTTGGGTATGCTGGGAGCTGTAGGCCAGCAACATCTGGGGACCCAAGGTTGGAGAGCCCTGATCTAGATTATTATCACCCACCCCTGGTGCCCTCCAGATGTTTTGGAATTCAACTCCCATCAGCCCCAGCAAGCATGGCCAATGGCTAGGAACACTGGTAGTTGTCCAAAACAGCTGAAGGGTACCAGGTTAGGGAAGGGTTATCTACACTTGATGGCAGCAGCTCCTCCAGGGTTTCAGACAGGTTTTTCCCAGCCCTGCCTGGAGATACCAGGGATTGAACCAGAGACCTTTCATAAGCTCTACCACTGAGCTATAGCCCTATCCCCTTAGGTAAGCCCCATATCCCAGCCTTCCCCAAACTGCTGCCCTCCAGGCATTTTGTACTACAACTCACAGCATTCCTGACCATTGTCTATGCTGGCTGGGGCTGATGGGAGTCCAAAACCCTTGGTGTGCTTGGGTTTTGTTTACTAAATAGTACTGCAGGGTGGCAATTCTGACCAGGACCCCAGCAGGTGCAAGGACATCATCCCCTCTCCCCCCACACCACAGTTTCAATCCAGTTCACCACTCTCAAAGCTGCTGTTTAGCACAACAAAACAACAAAACCAAGCAGGCCAAGTCTGCCCCACCATTTACAGTGGAAAGGAAAGAACAACAGTGGCCTACCTCAGGGCAGTTGTAAGGATTACTGAGAGGACGTATGTGAAGACCCTTTGAGTATGTGAAATGTGGTAAATAAATGTGAAGTGTTGTTCTTTTAAAAGAGACGTGTGCAGCAGGAGATGGTGGTGAGAATTGCTGAGAATTCTGGCTTACTGTTCACGGTCATAATTAATCACCTCTGCTTGGCTTTTCTCACCAGCGGGAGCAGCTAAATGAACCAGAAACTAACAAGGAAGCAAAAAGCTTCCAATTACATTTGAACCCAGAATCCTGGTTTGTTGCTCTACTAACAAACCAGAGCCTGAAGCCAGGATTTGAAGTGGGTTTCCTGTTCCTGGTTTGTTAGGGGAGCAATAAGCCAAGTTTCGTCCACACAGACCAATGGCTGCATTACAAGCAGGACAATACCATCAAAATTGAGCTATGGGTTTGGGGGTGTGTGTCTTTGTTTTATAGAAAGCTCGTGCCCACCACCATGGGTATGTGACACGTACTTAAAATGGGGTGATCTGTTTTTTGAAACACGTTCTCATTCCACCTCAAAAGACCGATTAAGAAGGATGCAGACAAACTGGAAAGGGGTCAGAGGAGGGCAACAAAGATGATCAGGGGACTGGAAACAAGGCCCTATGAGGAGAGACTGAAAGAACTGGGCATGTTTAGCCTTCAGAAGAGAAGACTGAGGGGAGATAGGATAGCGTTCTTCAAGTACTTGAAAGGTTGTCACACAGAGGAGGGCCAGGATCTCTTCTCGATCATCCCAGACTGCAGGACACGAAATAATGGGCTATACGACAGTGGAACCAACTACCTAGGGAGGTGGTGGGTTCTCCCACTCTGGAGGCATTCAAGGTGCAGCTGGACAGCCATCTGTCAGGGATGCTTTGACTTGGATTCCTGCATTGAGCAGGGCATTGGACTTGATGGCCTTATAGGCCCCTTCCAACTCTACTATTCTATGACCAGACTGATAAATAATCATAAACTTTATTTTAAATACTGCAATACTTCCCCCTTATCAACCTGCAAGTGAGAAAGAAGACTCCTTTGCAAACTCTGTCTTTGAGAGACCAAGGGCCAAACTAGACTCCCAATTGGAATTACACACACACAGACACACACACACACACACTTGCTATACGCAGCGATAAATTTTGAAGTACAGGCATTCATCATGACAGTCCCCATAGCTACACCCTTGAGGGGAGTCCAAAAATTTAGGCCACTGTGTTGATCCATATCAACAAACCCATCCTAACCGTTTTCATCTCCACCAGGGGCAGGTCTTTCGTCAAGCAAATGGTTCTTAAATGCCCATTCAAGGCCAAGCCGCCCCAAAATACTTTGCATTGCGACAGGGAACAATAGATGGCTGCTGGGAAAATTCATCTCCACCCCACCCCCACCCCCCAGCTACTGTGTGGATTGCAGCTAAACTCAGAGGCAAGGGGATTCTGCCTCAGGAGGCAGATGACATCATTGTCCCTGCTAATAAAAAAAGTGCCAGTGCTGCCTCCCTGCAAGCCCTGGCTCCACTGCACCACTGCTTATATGCCAGCCATCCCCAACCGCACACCCTCCAGATGTGTTTGGCTGAAAGTCCTAGACTCCCAGTATCCTTGGAGTCCAGCACATCTGGAGGCCGGCGCATTGGGGAAGGCTGCGAAACGCAATGGGATGAAAGCTTCCATTGGCACCAAGAGAGGTTTCCCGCCTATTGCAAATTGTGTGGGTGGGTGTGTAATTCTGATCAGGACTACTAGTGGGAGCAAAGGGTTATGCCCACACAGTCCTGATCTGGCTCAGGAAGGTGCTTGGGCAAAGAAAAATCAGCTATGTGATGCCAAACTATGTGACGAACACCATGTCTGGTCTGTCCCTGAGGCAGAGGCGATGTTAGGGGGCGGCCCACTAGGGCTGGAGGCCCGAATCTTTCATTTGGAGCTCCGAATCTCTGGGAGGCCATCTGACCCACCACCCTGCTGTCCATGGACACTTGCTGAAATAAAGGTACAGGGGCCCTGAGGATCTCTGTTGCATCGGATGCCACTGGCTATTTGCCCATATGTGCTTCACCTCCTGCTTTTTGCCCACATGTGCTTCACCTATCCCCTGCCTTGAATCTTCTGCCTGAGTCTTTTTTTCCTGTAATCAAATGTCCTCCTCTCCCCTGTCCATACATCCTTTTGAACAAATAGGGGTGTCCTTATGAGACAGGGTCCTTTACAGACACACACACACACACACACAGACTTTAGAACATATAAAAATTAGCATATGCAAATTTGTGCTTTTTTGTTGTTGTCCTGTGGGCTCGAGCCCCAGATCTTTTCGGGACCTAGCACCATCCTTGCTGAGGAAGGCCAGGAAGGAACAGAAGTAGACCTTTCAGATGTTGCTTGCGAGGGAGTAGTTCCCTTTTGGGTGTGTGGGTGGAGCACTGGCAACCTGAAAAAAGACAAGGGAGTATGCAACTCCCTCTATCTCCTCTTTTAATCCGATGTCAGCATAGCGGGTGAGCCTTCAAAAGAAAGAAGCGGGGGCTCCATTCACTGACCAAAGATGGAGTGACCGCTGTGAAGGCAGATTTAAAAGGGAATTCAGAATTCACGTTGGAGAAGCCGTGTTGATGGCTATGACTTAGCCATGATAGATGAATGGAACCTCCGCGTTCAGTGGCAGTCTACCTGCGATTACCAGATGGTGGGGACCTTCATACAGGACCAGCAAGCTTCCTGGAAGTGGTGCCATCCAGCCAGCCCCTGTTGGAAACACTGTGCAGGAGCAGCAGGACCTTGGTCTCCATCCAGCAGAGCTCTTGGCTTGTTAAGCACCCAGGCATCCTTCAAAATGAGATGCTGTGCTTTGCATCCGTTGCTCGGGAAGTGTGGCGGGAAGAGAAGGGCACCTCCCCATCCTTGCAATGCAATGGTCACAACAGTTCAGAAGGTCAGAGGGGCCATTCCTTTCCTTCCAGAACATCACAGCTGGCACTTTGGAGTTTGCTCCTCCTTACCCAGTGGTGGCCCTGGAAAACACACACACACACACACACACACACACACACACACACACACATCATCATCATCATCATCATCATCATCATGGTTTTAATTCATTGTAGACCAGTTTGAAATTTTGGCATTGTCATTCTGAGAAAGAACAACAGTGTCTTGGTTAGAAGTTTCCTGATCCACTCGGAGAACTACAGCTGGGGAGGGACTGTAGGTCAGTGGCAAAGCACCTGCTTCACCCGCAGAAGTTCCTGGGTTCAATTCCCAGCATCTCTAGTTGAAAGGAACAGGAAACAGTTGGTTGGATAGAGCCTTCTCTGCCTGCGACCTGGGAGCGCTGCTGAGAGTCAGACCAGACAATACTAGGCTGGATGGACAAATACTGTAGTCTGGCATGAACCTACCCGTACACCACGTTCATCTTCTAAGGCCCTCCTCCAGGTGCCTCTGCTAAGGGATGCTCAGAAGGTGGCAACAAAGGAGAGGGCCTTCTTGGTGGTGGCCCCTCAATTCTGGAATGACCTCCCTGACGGGGCCTGCTTGGCGCCAACATTGTTATCTTCTTGGCGCCAGATTAAGACCTTCTTCTCTTAGGCATGTGGTAGCATATGATGCAGTTTTAATCAGGTCTTGACTTTTTCTTGTTGATGGTTTAAAATTGTTTTTAGATATATGTGTGTCTCTCTGGGTGTTGTATGTTTATATATATGGTTTTTATACTGTATTTTTAAGGTTCTAATCTTTGTTAACCATCCAGAGAACTTCGGCTATTGGGCAGTATAGAAATGTAATAAATGAAATGAAATGGTGTGGTACAAGGCAGCGTCCTATATTCCTAGTTTAAGGCTCCATGGTGGTTAACTGCATTTTTCCTGTTCCCACCCCATCCCTTTTTCCTTGTGTTGTGCTTTTTTAGATTGTCTGCCTCTGGGCAGGGATTGTCTTCTTTTACGGGTTGCACGTAAGCCATTCTGGGAGCCTTTTTGGCTCAAGAGCAGGATATCCCAGGGTATGGTCCCAGGGTACGGTCTGAAGGCACATGTAATATAGGCCTGTGGCTCACACTGGCTCAGCTTGTCTGAGTGTGGAAAGCTAAGCAGGGTCAGACCTGGTTATTACTTGGATAGGAGACCCCTCTAGTTTCCTGCATTGAGCAGGGGGTTGGACTTGATGGCCTTGCAGGCCCCTTCCAACTCTATGATCTATGAATCTGTGAATGAGGCAGTCACCATGGTGAAGCTAAGCAGGTCTGAGTCTGGTCAGTGCTTGGAGGAGAGACCACCTGGGAAACGCACGTAGTCACCTTGAGTTCCGCGATGGAAGAAAGGTGGGATATAATGTAATAAATAAATAAATAAATACTTTGAATAGATGTGGAAACAGCCTCTCAAGGAGCTTTACAATCTGGATATCCCTCATCGTCACAGCCATTAACATTCCCATTTTACAGGTGGAGAGCTAAAGTTTTGAGCATTTTGACCTGCCAGACATCACCTGAGGCTGAAGTAGGGCTTCAGCCTGGCCTGAAGAAGTTGTGAGTGACCTCGCCAAACTGAACACAGCCCAACAGCCACATTGCGTTTTCTAAAAAGATTTGCCCAGGGTGGCTTTACAACACATTAAAAAAAAAAAAAGACAGTCAATAACAGTACAATAATATCAAAACTAATAACAGATAAAAAGCAGCATAAAACCCATTGCATCAAGGATTAAAATGGTTAAAAGGACTAGGAAGAGAACACTTTCCCCAGGCAAATCTCCCTACAGCAAATATTGCATAGCTGGGTGCCACCACTGAGAAGGGCCCCACCCTCTCTCATTGCCACCTGCTACACCTCAGATGGCAGGGGCAAGAGGTCTTCATACCCCTCTCCACATTTTTGTAATCCCAGGAGACATCAAAAGCAGATTCATCAAACCCCTTGTGGGCCACCATACATGGCTAGTGAGTGTGCAGGCCTTGTTCAAACTGCCATTTCTGCCGTGGTGGACTCCCTGGGTAGGCCAAATGCTCTCAGCTTCAGTTCTCCCATTTGTAAAACGGGACCTCCCTCACAGGGCAGTTGTGAGGACAGGGAATGGGTTTGGCACAGCAGTTCCCAGATTGCACAAGCCTGTCCTCTGCGTTCCTAAAGGGAGAATCTTCTAGAAAGACTGGTTATGGCTTTGGTCCTATATATTCCTTGGGACAGGAATAGGCAGTGCAGAAGAGGAAGCTGCACTAATATAGCAACTTTGAGACACCTTCCACAACCTGGTGGCCTCCAGATGTGTTGGAGTACATGTCCCATCAGCTTCAGCCAGCATGGCTGATGGCACCACTCCCATCTCCCTTGACAACATCCTCAGAACACAGCTCACACATTCTGAAACCTTTGAAGCGTATAGTGGTACCCCTAGAGCACCGCTAAATCTTATACCCATACTAGTTTGTACCTAAGAGAGCCTTCTCAGTGGTGCCCCCCCCCCAATTATGGGATGATTTCCCCACTGAGGCCCGCCTAGCGCCAACTCTGTTATCCTTTTGGCGCCAGGTTAAGACTGCCCTCTTCTCCGAGGCATTTAATGGTATATGGGGGGCATTTATGTTGGTCTAGTTTTATTGAAATTGTTTTAGCTGCTTAAATTGTTTTAAATTCTGTTTTAAATTTGTATATTGGAATTTTATGCTGCTTTTATTGTATTTGTGGTTTGTGTTTTTTTATGAATTGATGTGAACTACCCAGAGAGCTTCGGCTATTGGGCGGTATAGAAATGAAATGAAATAAAGAAGAAGAAGAAGAAGAAGAAGAAGAAGAAGAAGAAGAAGAAGAAGAAGAAGAAGAAGAAGAAGAAGAAGAAGAGCCCTGCTGGATCAGACCAAGGGTCCATCTAGTCCAGCATTCTGTTGACACAGTGGCCAACCAGCTGCCCACAGGATCCCACAAGCAGGACATGAGTGCAACAGCACCCTCCCGCCCATCTTCCCCAGAAACTGGTGTACACAGGTACACTGCCTCTGATACTGGAGGTAGCATATAGCCATCAGGACTAGTAGCCACTGATCGCCTTCTCCTCCAGGAATTTGCCCAATCCCCTTTTAAAGCCATCCAGATTGATGGCTATCACTGCATCTTGTGGAAGTGAATTCCATAGTTTAACTTGGTGCTGTGTGAAGCTGTCCTTCCTTTTCTCTGTCCTGAATCTCCCACCAATCTGCTTCATGGGATGACCCCTTTGGGTTCTAGTATTATCAGAGAGGGAGAAAAATGTCTCCCCCTCCACTTTCACCACACCGTGCATACCTGGTTGGAACCCACTCAGAATTGTCACTGGCTGCACTGAATAGACATGGGACTCCTTTTGGAGAAAACTAATACTGGAGGCCCAAGATTGTAACAATGATTTAATGATTAGAATCCTCTTTCTGTGCTCAGTAGTTTTGAACCACCCAAAGGGATGATCAGCCTTTTCTTCTTCTTTAAAAAATATATATTCTGCTTTGACTTAATAATGTTTCTCTTTCATTTCTGTTATTAATTATTGTTATAAATTATAGACAAATCTTAAATCGATTACTGATTAACAACAAGGCCTAGTGTTTACCTCAGCAAGGTGGTCTGGCTTGTACCACCTCACTGCACGTGGGAGCACACATGACTGTGAATGTTCCAACATAAATAAAACACATCCTCTGCAGATAGAAAACAAGCACATCAAGGGAAAGGGTTATAGCCCAGTTTTCTCCCTGGTACGTTAACTTTCTATGTGTAGGGATTTCTTTCTTAGTTTGTTTGGAGGAGGAGCATTCAGCTGTACGAGTTATCAAAACCAGTACAGCCCAAACATAGAGAGCCAGTGTGGTATAGTGGTGAGAGTGTTGGACTGGGATTCGGGAGATCTGGGTTCTAGTCCCGCTCCGCCATGAAACTCACGATGACTTTGGGCCAGTCACTGCCTCTCAGCCTAACCTACCTCACAGGGTTGTTGTGAGGATAAAATGGAGAGGAGGAGGAGGATTATGTAAGCCGCCTTGAGTTCCTTGCAGGAAAAAAGGAGGGGTATAAATGTAATTAATTAATTAATTAATTAATTAATTAAATAGATTTACCACCTCAGTGAGAACAGCAGACATTGTCCTCATGCAGTTCAGCCCTCTAATTCAGGGATTCTGAACTGCTTTCAGCCTAAGGGCTGAATTCCATTTAGGAGAGGCTGGGGGGGGGGGGCGCATTCCAGTGGTGGGCGGTGCTGGAGGCCAAAGGGGCGGGGCCAGAAATAACAGCCAATTGCAGTTTAAAGTTCTTACTGCCAGTAACTAAGCCTTAGGAGAAGCATTTCAACCTTCTGGAATGGGGAAAAAACTGCAGAAAAGCTGGGAAACCACCAAATGGTTGGTGGTTGGAGGAAAGGGATGGGGCCAGGGGAAAGGGGCATGGCCATCTGGGGACCTCTAGAGGGCCAAATCGGCCTGCAGGCCTGATGTTCTGCACCTCAGCTCTAATCTCTCCTCACCTCTCTTCTCCTGGCTGCTTGCAGAAATCTGGCTTGGGACTTCCCACTCAGCTGTGGCGATGACGGCTTCTTCATGGGAACCCCCCAACACACCGAGTCTGCGCTGGCGGAAGCGCTGGCGGGGCGTGTCCTGCCCTTCTCCGTCCCCGGGAGATTCCATCGCCAACATGCGTGAGCTCAGCCTCTGACGGCGGAGCTGTATGTGCTGGGCTTCCAAGATGCTGAGGGTGCTGCTGGCTTTGTGTAGAGTGGCTGGCGAACTGGGAGTACTGGAAACTGGGGGTGGGGGGAGGTGTTTAAAGGGGGAAAAGAACCAAGCTGGATTATGGCAGAGCTGGCTAGGAAGGAGCCTGAGAGTGGAACAAGCCCCAAACCTATTGCAAGGCTCTTACACAGTTGGTTGCTGTCAGGGTAGGACTTTGGGGCAGAGGTCTGGGATGCCCCCCCAGCAGAATGAGCAGGTGAGTCCCCAAAGGCAGCAGCGGGGCTGGCATACCACATTTTGAAGTAAGTGAAATAATGCACATTTACTATCTAAAGACGGATTCCCCGTAAACCCGCTAATCCAGAGACTAAAATTACTTACCCTAACTGCACCACTGCTCCTACAGAAAGCGAAACTGGGAGGGGTGTTTTTACAAGCAAAGTTAGTCTGTTAAGCTAATGGGGCAGTGTGCATAGTCTGTGCCACTAATAAGTTCTGCGCCAAGAAGGAAAGCTGAATCTAGCAACCCTGCATACATGATGCAAATTTGCATATGCTTAGTTTAATTTGTATAATGTATTCTGCTTCCTCTAAAATCATAAAGGAAGGGCCCTCGGGAAATCATTCACTACCACCACCCCGGCTTCTGAGATTTCTGCAGGTGTTGCCCATACATACATGCCTCCAAGTCTATCTTCACGGCCTTAAGGATTAGATGCTAGCTTTTCCTTTTTTTTTTTTAATGAAGGCTAAGAATTTAGGAAGGCTAAATTCTGAACCCAATGGGGCTGCTCACACGTAATGGTGGCATTCGGTGGCAAGTCGTGGGTTAATTAACCCACAATTTGTGTGGATGCGCACTGCGTGCAAGCCACTTCCAGTTTGCATGAACAACCTGCCCCCATTTGTAGGTTATTAGCATGACATCTGAACCCAGACACTTTGAGTTATTCATGGGTTGAACAACCCAAAGGTAACCCATGACTTGTTGTTCTTAGCTTAACATTGGGTTGTTTAACCCAAGAATAACCCAAAGTGTCCGGGTTCGGACATCACACTAACAACCTACAAATGGGGAGTTTGTAGGTTGTTGCTGCAAACCGGAAGCGGCTCAGTAATTAACCCACAATTTGCTGCCGAATGCTGCCATTATGCATGAACCAGGTCAATATAAAATTCCATGCTTGTGTGATATGACCCTGGAGGGCCAACAGCCCTATTTATGGTCCTATTCCATCATTCCTTCCTTTCTCTCTCTCTCTCTAAAGCAGGCATTGGGCCAGATGCAATTCTATGCCATCTTGTAGAGTACTCTCTCCCACTGGCGGTGTGGGTGTATGTGATCTGGGGTGGCTCAAAGCTTACTCTGGGGTTCCTTACTTGTAATTGTCATCTGGGCTCATCACACATTAAAGAGTGTTGTGTAAAAACAGCAGTTTTAGTTGGAGAGAAATATTGTGGATCTCAAGGGGGACATTACTGCAGTCATGGAGAGAGAGATGATATGTGGTAGGCCAAAGCTTATTTTGGAATGCAGGGCATATATACTTCAACTCCTTATTAAATTTAGTGATTGAGTTTGTTTCAAACTTTTGTGCAAATAAGGAACTAGGAACAAGCTTTGGTGTTGTCTCTCTCCTTCTTTCAATCTCTTTCTTAACGTTATTCCCCACCCTTCAATATAAAAATGTTTCTAGGCTGACTTACATAAATAAAATAGAAGATGACCGTACCTTAAAATATATGGTGGGAGTCAAAGTGCAGGGGGAAATGTGCTACTAAAAATCACACATTGCCCCTTTTTGGTGTCTGTTCTCCCTCCTTAATCCTTGGGGCAGGGGGTGGGCAACTGCATAAGGTCTGTGGGCCATTTTTGCCTTCACCTGTGAGCAGCACTCCGCAGTCCATGGGATATAAAATCACTGTTTTGCAGTCGAAATTTGGCAGTGAATTAGCACTCCATTGCACTAAAAGGGTTAAATAAATTTAACTTGTTTGCAAGCTAAAGTTGACCCTTTTAGCAGTCTGTAGCGGCTATGGAACTCTAAAAGGGTCAAATTTAGCATGCAGAGAAGCTAGGTTTGACCTTTTTAGCACTCCGTAATGTCAAAAGCACCCACTTTCCCTCCACGCGCGCAAAAAATCGCTGCAGCTGAATTTGACAGGGGCCATGCTAGAGGGCGACAGGGGCCGCGTGCCAGCCACATGTGGCCCAACCCTTCCTTAAGGGTTTCCCTTGGTGGGGGCTACAAGGACTTACCTGTTTCATCGGCCCTGTGTCCCTCCTGCCCTGTCAGGCTCTCGCTGCTGCCAGCTCCCTCAGCCATGGGGCGAAGCTGTTCCCGGGGGCCCTCCCGGCGAGGTTTCATCAGTTTCTTAATTTTCTCGGAGATCCAGTTAGTCTTCCTGAGGGGCAAAGTTGGATAAGAGAAAGAGTCAGGAGAGAGAAGAGGAAAGGAGAGCGCTCTGTAGAATGGGCCTCTAAGCACAGGAAGCCACTGTTGTTTGGGCAGCTTTATTTTATTGTTTATTTATTTATTTATTTTTATTATATTTCTATCCCACCATTTTTCCTGCAAGTAACGAGGTAGCTTACATAATCCTCTCCCTCCTCTCCATTTTATCTTCACAACAACCCTGTGAGGTAGGTTAGGCTAAAGTCAGTGCCTGGCCCAAAATCACCCAGTGAGCTCCATGGCCGAGTGGGGACTAGAACCTGGATCTCCCGAGTCCAATGATGTGACTTACTTGCCACGAGGAAGTGCTGGCTCCAGCACCCGGTACTGATCCATGATCTTCTCCACCAGCTTCTGCTTCTCCCGACGCAGCTCACCCAGTTTATCCCTACGGAGAAAATGGGGAGGGGATTTAGTGCCAAGGTCCTACACTTTGCAGGGGTGCTTCAGCTGTTCAAGAATGCTGAGAACATCAGAATGTCCTGGATTTTTAGGAAATAGCTGATTTTGCTTTATTGGGCTTGCTGGGAAGGGTATTGAAAAATTGCTAACCCACCTCTCTTAAAACAATATAGAATGTCTTATTATGAAATGCAAACACCAAATGTTTAATGGTAAATCATTAAGAATTTAAAAATGTAAATAAGTAATTGTATTAAAGAGAAGACACAGAAAGACACAAGCAGATTCACAATGAATTCTGGGTAACTGGCACAAAAAAACAGTTGTCAAGATGACCTGGATAGTATCCAAAAAGAAGTGCTGAGTTAAGAACGATCACTTGGGCTAAGGGGTTATTTAAGTAATGAATAGATGCGAGACCGTATTATTCCAGGTCAAAAGTGTCCTTAAAGTTTTTGCTTATCGATTAATGAGCAAAAATATTGTGTAAGGTATGCACATCAAAAAGCTTGATGTACAGATGTCTAAAAATGTAGAGACTTCAGTTTAATTAGCAAATTTTGAACAAGGACTTATCTCTCAAAGCTATGGTTCAGAATTGATGGTATCTAGCCTAAAAGGTATTCGTGCAAGCCTTTTTTACATGTTTTAAGTTTTTTGGAATGAGTAATAATAAGATAATTGAGGGTGCGATGCTGTGCATAGAGACAGAAAAAAGTCCTGCAACTCCCAGCATTCCCCAAGGTACAAGTACAAGGTATAAATAAAAATGCTAATTTTGGAATGAGGGACCTTCTTATTAGAAGCTCATCATAAGGTCTGTGTTGGTGTCATCTGAAAGGCCTATTCAGAAATGAATGGAGAACTAGGGACTTAGAATGAGATATCTCCTTTTGAAGCTATTAGGACTAGAAGTCTAAGAACAAGAAATGTTTTTATTTTATACAAGTTATATTTTGTTGTGATGTTACCAGTATATTTCTAATAAAAATGAAAAACAGATCAAGAGATTCCCCCCCCCCCCCTTACTAATTCTTGTTAGTACAGAACCAAAATTGAATCCACCTAGAACAATGTTTGGTGTATGCTTTGCTTGATATGTATTGATCAGCCACAGATAGTTAACTGGCAGCCAAGGGTTCCTAAATACTGGAGCTATAGTTTGAAAACAATCGGCAAAGGCCAAATCCATAACAAGAGGAGGCCCTGCTTAGGGTACCCTCACCTTCCGAAGTGAACTGGGCAGCTACTAGGAATCATAGAGTTGGAAGGGAAGTCAAAAATTAATCTAGTCTAACCCCCTTGCAAATGCAGGAAATCCACCAATGCTACAGCTCTGATAGCTAGCCACTCAGCCTCTGCTTAAAACAGGGGTTCTCAACCAGGGGGGAGTTCCCCCCAGGGGGGGGATTTTAGGGTTTCGAGGGGGAATTGGGGCCACCACCTCAAACTGTTGGAATACTGATTTTTCTACAAATTACAATTCTACAGATTGTACATAATCTACAGGACATCACACCCTATTGTATGGCACAGATTAAATTAAAAATAAAGATAAATATTTCAGTTGTTATCTGTGGAAATATTCCATTTATAGCTATATTTGACTTTTTCTTGGTTTTTCTTGGAAAGGGGTAATGACGACCTTCTGACATATGGTGAAAAGGGTGCATGGGGCAAAAAAGTTTGAGAACCACTGGCTTAAAAACCTCTAAGGACACAGTCCTAAGCAGAAAAAAAAGTCCTACAACTCCCAGCATGCCCCAGCCAGCTATGGGAGTTGTAGGACTTTTTTCTGTCTAAACCTGCATAGGATTGCACCCTAATGAAAGTAGTCTGTACTGCTGTTGAAAAGCTTGTACCATTAGGAAGCTCTTCCTAATGTTCAGTTGAAATCCTTTTTCAGCAGATGACTGCTGCTATTTTAGAAGAGGCATTCCCCTTTTTTCTCATGCACAGGAGGGAATGCCCCTTTTAAGATGGCAATTGCTGTGACAACATACATGCTTCATCAATGCCAGCAGATGGCCGGTCCAATTTTAGAAGAGGCATTCCCCCTTTCTCTCACACACAGGGGAATCCTCTTCTAAGACAGCAGCTGCCGCAACATGTGCATACGTCATACAAAAGGCATGCTCTTTTAAATTCAGAACTATTGCTTTAAGTCATATACAGATTTAATTCAAGATCTCTTTCATCTAGTGACAGCTGTAGCTTTACATCTGTTCCTACTTATTTTATTGGCACTTTGAATGTTTTACTGTAAGCTGCCTCGAACAACACCCAGTTGAATTATACGCAGGAAATTCATTTAAAAAAAAAAAGATTTAAAATGAGCAGGAGTGTAGAGTTTTGCCCAGCCACCAGTGGGCTCTGTCACTCACAGATACTGGCGCTGCTCCTCCTGGAACTGCTCACGGCTCTCCATGCTGTGCTCCAGCAGGCGTCTGTTCTCCCTGCTTTGCGCCTGATTCTCCTGGAAAAGGTGCCGGTTCTCCTCCTCCTGGTTCCCCTTCAGCTGGGCCAGGAGCTAACAGGTGGCAGAAAGAAGAGAGTAAATACAGTAAAATACAGCAACAGTATTTTAAATTATTGTACCAGATTTAAAACAAGAGAAACTGAAAGACTAAAATGCCTGGGGAAATAGGCATTATTAATGCCTATTCATATTCATTAATTAGTAATGCCTGGGCATTATTATTTTATTATTAAAATAGGCATGCCTGGGAAAATAGGCCTTACTTCACACTGGGTGCTTAGGCGCCCCAGCGCCATGTCCAGTTGCTGGTTTTGCTCCTTCAGGGTGGCGCTCTCGGCCTCCAGCCTCGCCTGCTCCAGCTGCAGACCTGTTACCCGGCTCCGCATTCCCCGAAGTTCCCCCTGGAGGTCATCCCGTGCCCTTTCTGTCTGTGCCAGTGTCTGTTTCACCCTGGGGAGATAGCCAGCCCAGAAACATACAAAAGGAGTTTTCACCCTGTATAATCCTGCCTATGCACCAAGTTCTGCTTCAGGGGTCCTCCATGAGCGCCCACTGTTAAAATTGGTTAGGTTGGCGTACGCAAGAGACCCGGCCTTCTCAGTGGTGGCCCCAAAATTCCGGAACTCCCAATTGACATGCGCCTTCAGGGGCAGTGCTAGGTACCGAAAAGATGTGGGGCTCAGGTCCACAGGACAAAAAATGCACATATTTGTCGATGCTTATTTAAATATGCTCTAAAGTCTGTAAAGGACCCTGTCTCCTAAGGACGCTCCTATTTGTAAAAAGGGATGTACGGACAGGGGAGAGTAGGGCATTTGATTTCAGAAAAAAACCTCAGGCAGAAAGATTCAAGGGGCAGGGGCAGCAAGAGGTGAAGCACATGTGGGCAAAAAAGCCAGCTAATCCAGGGGGATCAGATGCAACAGAGATCCTCAGGGTCCCTGTACCTTTATGTCAGCAAGTGCCCCTGGACAGCAGGGTGGTGGGGCTCCACTGTCCCAGATGGCCTCCCAGAGATTCGCTGCTCTAGCCCTAGTGAGCCACCCCCTAACACCACCTCTGTGTGCCTTGCCCCTTCAGTGCAGGCATTTAGGCAGGCGGTGAAGACCTTCCTCTTCAATGCTGCCTTTAACTGAGACCAAAAATTGCTTGTGTGTCAAGACCGGTTTTCTCAAAGTAATCTGTATGTTTTTCTGATGTGACTCCTATATTTTTGGATCTTGTCTTACTCTTGTTTTGTACGTCACTTTAAAACTACTTATGGTCTAGCTTCGTATCAACAGGTCTAGTGGATACCCACAACACCCACCGCCCACACACGCATGCTCACCGCCCATGCTCCTCCTTCAGGTTGCTGTGCTGCTCCGCCAGTTCCCGGTGTTGCTGCTCGGCCTCTTCTAGCCTCTCCTTTTGCCCTCGCAGGGCCGCTTCCTGCTGTTCGAGGCCGGTTTTCTGCCCCAACAGCTGGTCATGCCTGTGGGTGGACAGGGGGAGAGGACAGGGTTGGGTTTTGTTTTGTTTTGTTTTACCTAGGCACTGGTTAGGAAGAGTCAAAGCACATGTGATTATATTCCTCAGAAATATCACTATTTCTGGTCAACTATCTGGTTCTACATACTAAATGGCTATAGAGCTAAACTAGACAATTTAAATAGGTGCATACAATAATTAGCTCTTATGTCAGCTTCCCCCAGCCTGATGCCTCTCCAGACTACAAATCCCAGCATCCCCCAGGCAACACATCACTGGTAGAGCAGGAGAAGCTGGGGGAATACGATCATTTGGAGAATGCTGTGTCTTTTTGTGTGAATGGATGCATTTGTGTGTGCAGCATGTAACTGGGCTTTTCTACACGAGGCATTTATTGTGCGCTCATGATTCTTTACTCACAAGCTGCTTACTGGCTCTTTAGATGACGTCGTGATCCTCCAGTTTAGCGTCTGTTTTTTCAGAGCAGCTTCCCCGTTGTTTTTTTAGAATGGGGAAAATGAGCTATTAAATTACAACAAGGGGAAATGGCACTCTATCTCCTCGTGTACTTGCGCTATTCCGCTATAGCACAGCTCCACCTAGAGGCTGTGTAGCAGAAAAGCAGGAAAGAAAGAGCTCTTTGTGTAGCGCTTAGATCTCAATGCTGTGATGAAACCGAAATTAGATGCAGCGATTAACAGCACAATAAATGCCTCGCATAGAGAAGCCCTGCGTGTCCGTCTGGGGGAAAATGTGTGTGCAGGTGTGTGAGATGGCATGTGTGCAGAGGGGGGGGGGGAGAAGGGTGAGCGTATCTGGCCCCACATACCCTGGCCTCACCCACCAACGCAGCCCCAAAGGTTTCCTCAGCCAACGATACGGTCTTCAACCCGAAAAGGGTTGCCTGCCCCTTGTAAAGATGGTAGTAACTTAAAGTAAATTTAAAAAAAATTAAGGAAAAGCAGGACTAAAACGCTCAGAATAAATTGGAAACGAAGTTGAATATATGTCTCTTCCAGTGGTGTGGTGGAGCCAGGGCTTGCAGGGACGTCGCACTGGCACTGTTTTTTTTATTAGCAGGGATGCTGACGTCATCTGCCGCCCCCACCTGTTCCTTCTTCCCTCTGAGCTGAGCTGCCATCCTCATAGTAGCTGAGGGGAAATAGATTCCCCCCCCCCCAACAACATATTGTTCCCTGTTGTAATGCAAAGTATTTTGGGGTGGCTTGGTCTTGAGTGGGCAATTCAGACCCATTCGCTTTGCAAAAGACCTGTTCCTGGTGGAGACTAAAACTCTTAGAACAGGGTTTGTTGATATGAATTAACACAGCTGCCTGAAATTTTGGGACTCTCATTGGGGGGCATGGCTATGGAGACTGTCATGGTGTCAAAGTGTCAAAATTTACCACTGCACCACTGGTGCCTTCCAAAGGGGAAACTGACCGGATGAGAGGCAAAGCTGAAAGGTGTGCTGCGCTACTGTTTGCTAGGACTGTGGTCATTTCCCCCACATACTCCCCAAACAACTCGCTTGCTGGTTCCCCTGCTGCTCCAGGGTTACCTGCCCTGCAGCTCGCGGTACTCCTGCTCCAGGCTGCGCAGGGATCCCTTGAGGCTCATGTGTTTACCCAGCAGCCCCTCGAGATCAGCTCCCTGCCGCTCGTGCAGCACTGTCAGGCGGTCATGATCGCGCAAGAGGGCCTCGTAGCGTCCCCGCCACTCCTCCCGCTCCTGCTGGGCTCCCCGAGCTTCATTCTCCAGGAGGGCCAGCCTCTGTCCGCAGCTCCGAGAGCTGAGATTCCAGTAAGGTGTGCTGGGAACGCAGCGATGCCGCCTCCACCTACCAGGATTGGGGGGGGGGGGAGACACAAATCATGGAAAGAGAGGAAGACAGTGTAAACTCCTGGGGGGCAGGGACCTGTCTTTTTACATTGATGATGAGGAGGAGGAGGAGGAGGAGGAGGAGGAGGAGGAGACGACAACGAAGAAGTAGTAGTAGAAGAAGAAATCACAATCATAGCAGCATGCAGGACTGAGAGAGAGAAAGTAGGAGAGTCTCCTAAGGAGACAAGAAAGGAGAAGGAAGAAAAGATGAGATAGAAAGAAAAGATGAGGCAGATGACTGACAAGGATAATCAGTCCAGCTGAGGGAAAATAAGCCACGCTTCCCAAACCTGGTGCCCTCCAGATGTGTCAGACCGCAACTCCCATAATTCCCAGCCAGCATGGCCATTGGCCATGCTGGCTGGGAATTATGGGAGTTGTAGTCCAACACATTTGGAGGGCACCAGGTCGGGGAAGGCTGAAATAAGCCATTTGGCATGGCCACACTCGTGCCAAATCAGACAGAACAACTGGGAACTGCAATGAATTGCTGCAGTGTCGAGTGCCCCTGTTCAAATGTTCCAGCCTGTTTTCAGGAAATTCCATTCCGACCACCCCCCCTAGACACTCCACATCCTGTGGCTGCCGAGCATGCTTATTCCTCTTCGGCTCGTTTTTTGTTTGTTTGTTGCCACTTTACATCCCCCCCAAAATATTTATTCTACTTCTGCAAAACTTGGAGGTCCCCCGAGCCTGCTGATACTCCCTCCTCTTGTTCTACAAACACACTCCTGGAGACCTGGAAGAAGAGGAGGCGGCATCGAAATTATGGAGCACTGCTCATGGGGGTTGGGAGGTCGACACTTGCCTGCAATGCGCTGTTCTGGGCCTGCCATCTCCCGCTCTCTTCCTTTGCCTTGGAGCTTTGGCCCCGCAGGCCCAGCAAGGCTTCCTGGAGGCTGCTGACTTGCGACTCCAGCTGGCCCAGACACCCTGTTAGCGCTGATTTCTCGGCCTGCAGAACAGCATTCTGTAAAGGTAGGAGGAACCTGGCTGAAGTTGGTAGGGCACAGCGAAGTTGATGGAATGCCCTCCTCCCCGACAATGGTGCAGTGAGCCAGCCACCCACCCCGCTCGAAAAAGAGATATTTGTTTCATTTGTATCCTGCCTTTCCTCCAAGGAGCCCAAGGCAGTGAAAATAATCCTCTTCTTCCTCTCTATTTTATCCCCACAACAACCCAGTGAGGTAGGTTAGGCTGACAGTCAGTGACTGGCCCAAAGTCACCCAATGGACTTCATGGCTGAGTGGGGACTTGAACCCGGGTCTCCCCAGTCCCAATCTAACACTCTAACCACTACACCACGCTAGCGCACCTTGCGTTCCACATCAATCAGTCTCGTGCTAAGGGTCTCACTCCTTGCATTAGCCTGGAGGTCAGGGTTAGGTTCATTCTGGCTCTCTGCACCCTGGGTCACGGGAAGCTCTTCCAATAACAGTGGAAGAACGAAGCCACTCTTTGCCTGTGGGGAGAAAACAACAGCCGATCTCTGGAGAACACCCAGTTACTGCTGTGCCAACCTCTACAGCTAAGGGGAGCTGCAGCCTGACACCCGCCCATAGATAGCAATGCTCGGCCCAGCCATTTGTGGAGTTCTCACACAGGTCCTGCGCACACAAATCTACTCCTGCTTACACACACATACCATATCTTCCTTGATTTCAGCAGCCTAATTTAGCAGCTTAGGACGAATTAGTGGAGGATAAGGTGATGTGAATGGTGAAATTTTATGTATGTACACACACACACACACACACACACTGTGCCAAGGCAAACAGCCAATATTTTAATATTTAAATACAACTAGATAGTGCAACCACACTTGGAACATGTGCACAGTTCTGGTCGCCGCACCTCATAAAGGATATTGTAGAGCTGGAGAAGGTGCAGAAAAGGTCAGCCCAAAGAATTAAGGGGCTGGAGCAATCCCCTTGCGAGGAAAGATTACAACATATGGGGCTGTTTGACTTAGAATTAATGTAAGTAAGGGGTGGGCATGACAGAGGTGTATAAAATTATGCATAGTGTGAAGAAAATGGATAGGGAGACGTTTTTCTCCCTCTCTCTTACTGCTAGAACCGGATGGGGTCATCCCATGAAGCTGATTGGTGGGAGATTCAGGATGGATAAAAGGAAGTACTTCTTCACACAGCTCATAGTTCAACTATGGCATTCACTTCCACATGAAGTAGTGATGGCCACCAATTTGGAGGGCTTTAAAGGTGGACTGGACAAATTCCTGGAGAAGGCTATCAACAGCTACTAGTCCTGATGGCTATATGCTATCAGAGGCAGTCTGCCTACATACACCATTTGCTGGGGGACATGGGCAGGAGGGTGCTATTGCACTCCTGTCCTGCTTGTGGGATCCCGTGGGCAGCTGGTTGGCCACTTTGTGAACAGAACGCTAGACTAGATGGACCCTCGGTCTGATCCAGCAGGGCTTGTCGTACGTTCTTAGTAGAACTCATATTGGTAGTTCAGTAGAAGATTCAGCGGTGCTCCGTGGGGCATCTGATTGGCAACTGTGGGACCAGAATGCTGGACTTGATAGGCCTCTAGTCTGATCCAGCACAGCTCTTACATTCTTATGAGGGGATGGGGGCAAACCTTTTTGTTGTCACTCTTGTTGAACCGTTGGGTGTCAGAAACACTTGCTGATCTATTGCAAATCACCCAGAGATCACCAGTGGATCCTGATCTACCTGCTGCCCAGCCTAGTATTATTGTAATAGAAGGAGACTGGCGGTGGGGTGTGTGTGTGTGTGGTTACCCTTAGTAACTCCAGTCTCCACCAGGGGTGTGGACCTTGGAGCTCAGCTTCATGGGATGGCCCTGGATTCTAGTATTATGTGAGAGGGAGAAACATTATGGACAGCTGACCGTACTCTGATGAAGGGGCACCATTGTGGATTCTCACCTGATGATTGTGTGTGTGTTGCTGCTTGAGAGCGTGCAGTTCCTCAAGCTGCCTCCTAAGGGCGTTGATTTCCTCCTCCAGCGCCATCTTCTTCCCCTTGGAAAGTCCCTCTTGCTTTTCCTCACTAGAGACATGGTTGTGCCCAGATCAGAACAGGGGAATGCATACATTGCTCAGACATGCTACTGTGACAAACAGGGACAGCCCTACCATTGGGGGGAATGAGGCGGCCTCCCACAGGCAACTGGTTTTGGGTGCCCTGAAAGGGCAGCAAATGATTGCAGTTATTTAAAATTATTGTTGTTGTTGTATTTTGTGGGGCAAGGAGGGGACGGGAGGATTGTGGGGCTTCCTGTCTAGGCACTTTCACTTTGAGGGGGCACCATTTGCTGCTCTGCCTCAGGCAGCAAAATGTCTTGGGCCAGCCCTGGTGGCACGTGGCAAACACCCACAACCCTTCTCTCCAGACGCCCAGCTGTAGGAGAATAAAATCCTGGACCAGCCCATACAAACATGTCTGGACGATTGGCAACCCTAGCTAAAGAGTGCCACTGCCTTGAATGCCATTTTTTTCTTGGTAGAAAGGTGAGGTTCAAATCAAATCAATCAAATCGCCAGGTTAGTTAGTTGATACCTACTTGTGCTGCATGTTTTCCACCTCTACCTCGGAACTTTCTTCCTTCTTCAACAGCAGCTGCTCTCTCAGCTGAGCCAAAGCGTCTTCCGCCTCCTTCCCCTTCCCCTTCTCCTTCTGGAGCTCCTGCAATAATTAGGCATCCTGTGAGGAATTCTGTGAGGGGAAAAATTGAGGGGTGCGGGGGTATATTTGCCACAGCTTCTGCCTCCCCCCCCCACCCTTTCCAATGCACCGTTCCTTCACCTTTCCCACACCAATCATCTTAAGTTAGTCTTCCCCAGCCGGGTGCCCTCCAAGATCCTTCTCCAACTATATTCTACCCATCTGTAAAACATGCACAATCCTATGCATGTTTAGACAGGAAAAAAAGGCCTACAGCTCCCAGAATTCTTGACCGTTGGCCATGCTAGCAAGTTAAGGCTGATAGGAGTTGGTCCAAAACATCTGGGGGCACCAGGTTGGGAAAGATAATTCTAGTCCTTAAGAACAGCATACACTCCAACTGTCCCTTCTTCTTCACAGAGGTGCAGCTAGGTAATTTTAGTATCTGGACTTGACGATCTGAAGGGAGGCATGAGAGGGGGCCTCTTTAGATGGTAAATGTGAATTGCTTCACTTATTTCAAAATGTGGTAAGCCAGCCCAGCTGCTGCACTTGGGGGCCACTCCTGTTCATTCTGCTGACTGAGGCCAGGGGCATCTGCCCCCAATCCTGTCCTGAGAGCAACATTTCCAGGGACACAGCCTATTTTCCAGCGGGGTCCCTGGTAAATCACTGATTGGGCAAACCCTCCTCAAGTGTAGGCGCTCTCCATGTGCTCGTCTCTAGGAAACTGATCCCATTGTCAAATTGGGTCTTACCGCCAAGATGTTTCTCCAACCATATTCTACCCTTCTGTAACTTAGGGAGCAATCCTAAGCATGTTTGGACAGGGGGGGGGGGGGGGGGGAAAGGCGTACAACTCCCAGCATGCCCCAGCCAGCTGGCTGGGGCGTGCTGGGAATTGTAGGCCTTTTTTCTGTGCAAACATGCATAGGATTGCACCTTTAAGCCCATTAGATCTCATCCTGCCCTCTGGGGTAGCAGCAGAAAACAAGTCTTTGTTAATATTCTTTGCGTAATAATAATATTATTATTAATAATAATAGGAATCAGAGCAACTAGCAAGTGCTACTAGGTGGTCCAGCAGAAATCGGTAGAAGGTAGACCACATAATCAATCTAACATTTGCTCACTCCTGCTTTATAACACAGGTGAGCAGACTTCAGTCTTGTGGGATCTGTTTTGTTTTGTTTTTTTACTAGAACCCTGAGGTCCACTAAGCAGAACTAGGTGCAAAATAATGAGGAGAGGGCAGTGAAAACAATGACCTACTACACCCCAGGAGCCACACACTGTATATACACATACAAACCTGCATCTGAGTGACTACAGATCAGAGATTCTAACACAAAATGCTCAAAGTGGCCCATGGAACGGCGCAAAGAGCTGGCCAAAGGGCAACCAATTAATACTCCCATTTTACAGGCGAGGAACAGCAAGGCTTCCAGGTACAGTCATGCCTTGGATTGAGAGCATAATTCGTTCCGGAAACGTGCTTGTAATCCAAAACACTCTTATATCAAAACAAAATTCTCCCCCAAAAAATTGTACAGAGATTTTTAATTTAAGCCGTACTACAGTACTTGTATTGCAAGACGTCGCTTGTATATCAAGTCAAATTTTTTAAAATAAATATTTAAACATTTGCTTGTCTTGCAAAACGCTCTCAAACCAAGTTACTTGCAATCCAAGGTATTACTGTAAGCGATTAACACAAGAGCCAGCCATGGTGGAGATAGAAAGCAAACTTTTCATTTTTACTTTTTATTGTTAAACAACTGGGAGTCAGAAATCCTTTCCAACCTACTGCAAATCACCAAAAGATCTACCAGTAGATCCCAATCTACTTTCTGCCTGTTTTATAAGGCCTCTGTAGCTGTCCTTGTCCTGTAGTGCCCTCTGGTGGGAAAAGCCAAACGACAAGAACTTAGATATGCAAGCAGGTTATAACTTGCCAGATAACAAGGGCAGGGAAATCCAGAGATAGCTGTGTGAATGCGGTGTACATGGCGGGGGGGTTGGTTTTTTTTTTTTTTTTTGCCATTTTCTCTTTCTGAATGCAGCCCCTTGGATCACATGGGGTGTTGCTCCAAAGTATCTCCCTGAAATTTGGAAGGGAGCTTTCAGGAGGCTTCTGTCAGACAGGAGGAGTTAAAAAGCCCGTGTGTGCACATGGAACAGAGTGGGCGGCACTTTGGATCCCAGCCAGGATTGAAGGGGCTCTCAGCAAGATGCCCTCTGCCCCCACCGTGGCAATGTCTCATCCCCACTCCTCCCACCCACTCTGCACCAGGGGTCTTATCTAGCAATGGCAGTAGCAGTACCACTCAGGCAGACCCCAGTTGAGGTCTGGGAGCTATTATCAGAGCCATAGTCAAGGGTTGGCATGGTTGGGCACCTGCCGAGGGCCCACACCCCAGCAGGGGCCCACCGACGAGCACCCCCTGGAGTTGCTCCTCCTCTTCACCCTTGTAACCTGCTGGTTCTCCTGCCTCTCGATCTGGCCCAGACAACGGAGGTGGTGCGAAGGAGGAGCAGGAGATGCTACGGCTGACTTACTCACTGTCTCTGTGCCTGTCAGGCAAACAAGTGGAAGCAAGAATGAGAAAGAGGATGAGGAGCAAGAGCAGCAGCTGACGCTGGTGTGATAGGAGCAGCTGCCTGAAAGCCTACCCAACTTGGGTATGTATCCTGGGCTGGTGTCACAGGTAGGCATGGTTGGGCACTTGTCAAGGTTGGGCGTGTCTTGCCCAAGGGTCCTCCAAAACAGGCTGGCACTGGCTGCCATTTTAATTCCCCACAATGCTGGCAACAAAAAGTTGCTCCACGGCATTGTGGGAAATTTAAACTCAGTGCTGGGAAAATAATTTCTTTACAGGGGTGCAGCGGTGGGCCCTGCTGGTGCAGCACGACCCAAGTCGCTGCCAAAGGATGCCAACTATTGACACCGGGCCTGATCCTAGCTGTTGCTTTTTAGACCTTGGCAACCCACGGCCCATTTCCTATTACCTCCTCCAGGGTGGCTAAAACACCACACTTGGCACGCAGCTGCTCCCTCAAGCCAGCGGCTTCCTGCTCCAGCTCCCCGAGACGCTGGGTGACCTCCTGCAGGCCGCTGAGCTCCGCCACCTGCTGCCGGGTTTGGGCCTCTAGCTGGACAAGGCGGAGGCCTTGAGCTGCCAGCACCTCCGCCTGGGCCTGGGCCTGGGCCTTCAGGCGCCGGCTATCCTTGTCCAGCTGCCGCTGCTGGTCCTCAGCCTGGCCCAGCATCTCCTCCAAGGCCCCCTTCTCAGCCTCCAGCTGAGCCAGGGTGACCTTGTGCTGCTCCAGGCTGCGCTGCAGGGCCTCTAGCTCCCACCGGGCCTCGGCCAAGTCCTCCTCTGCTTGCCGGGCCTTCTGGGCCAGCCTGGCCCCCTGCAGCTGCTCGCCTTGGAGGCTCTGCCGGGCTTCTCCCAGCTCTAACTCAGCCTGGGTTGCTGCGGCCTGCAAGGCCTGAGATCCGGCCCGCAGGGCTTCCTGCTCTCGCTCCAAGGCCTGGACCTCTTCCACCAGACGCTCGGTCTCCAAGCGCCACTGCTCCCGCTCGCACTCTTGCTTCTCCAGAGCCTTGGCATGCAGATCCTGCAGGCACCTCAGCCTATCTTTGAGGCCTGATGCTCGACGGGACTCTGCCTCCCGTTGCTGTTCAGCCTCCCTCAGCAGAGCCTGAGCCTCTGACACAGCTGCCTCCATTCCTGCCACCAATGCCTCGGCCTCTTGCTTAAGGGCTTGGCTTTCCCTCGTTTCTGAGGCCAACTCCTTACTCTCTGGCCACTTCTGGGTCTCTGGCAGCCCTTCTCGAAGGTCTGAGGCCTGCTTTCCTGCCTCTAGTTCCACCTGGCTTTGCAGCGATTTCAGCTGGATGGGTACAACAAAGAATGGAACTTGTTAGCATCTCATCTGGAAATTATTCCCTCCTTCCACACTAAGGGGGCCCCTTACATATCACCCAAAAAAAGGAGGAGAAATGTGCTACCAAAATAGAAGACAAAATAGGATACAGATTTGCAGATACAGAATCATTCGCATCCGTTGCAGATACCTCCAACATCTGTAGTTTGCTGCCTCAGGAAGCCGCCCCACTCTGCCCAACAGTAGGGCCAGCCTTGATGGCTGTTCCTTTCATACCTCTCCGTCAAGGACTGTGTTCTTTGGCTCTGGTTCCAAACTGCTGGTCTCACTGGACTTCTCCAGCGCCTCCTGCAACCTCCTGCGCAGCTCCTGGTTCTCCCGCTCCAAGGCCAGCAACCGACCTGCCTCCACCTCGTAGCTCAACAAAACGGGCGCCTCGGAAGGTTCTGGAGGGGGTATTACAATTCTTACCCTCTGGACTGACTCTGGGAAAGGCCCAAGGGTTTCATGAGGAGCGAGAAGCAGAACAGGTGGAACTCACCATTGGGGGCCCAGTTGCCCTCGAGTTCTTCTGCCCGGAGTATATCGAGGGGCTCCCCCAAACTTTGCCTCAGCTGCCTCTCAAGGGCCAAGTTCTCCCTTAGAAGCTCCTCCGTCTGGTGGTAGAGCTGATCCCGTTCCTGCGGACAGAACCTGCACTTAAATTTCTACATTGACCAATATTGGGGGGAGTGGTCGTCATCTTTTTCTTTTCTTCTTCCCGGCCCTGTGCCTTTAACAGCAGCTTGACATGGAGGAATGGAGGGCGCTTCCAGAGAAGGCTTTTATAGGGCCATTGCCCTGCCTCATTCACGGACATTTGAGACATTGCTGTAGTCTTTTACTCGTGACCCTCCTGTGTTGTCCCACTGCTTCTTCTGTCTTTTTCCTTAACGCAGAATATCGGTTAAGGAGAAAAAGACAGAACTGCTGCACAATGCTTTTGATTGCTAGCACTAGGAGCCCTCTGTCTGGAAGGGGGCCATCACTAGGGAAAGTCTTCCCCCACCCCCAGATCTGTAACAACAGGGCTGATGGACTGGAATATGGAGATGCAGTGTAGGTGAAGAGGGACTTTTCCGTAGGGCAGAGATTTTATTTATTTATTTATTTATTTATTATATTTATGAATCGCCCATCTGGCCAGACATCCGGCCACTCTGAGCGATGTGCAATCCAATAAAATAAAAGGGGACACACACACACACACACACACACACACACAGTATAAAACACAATTAAAAACAGTACAAAACTTAAAAATCCTAACCCATATGGATAGGCTCCATAGCTGCTAAGGAGCACCCAAAGGGTCAAATTTAGCTTACCGTACTTGCAATCTAAACATGACCCTTTTGGTGTTCCATAGGAACTATGGACGTAGGGGTTTCTTCCTTAAGATGATGATGATGATGATGATGATGATGATGATGATGAATATTTTCAGGTTGCCCCGAATTCGGCAGGGCAGTGGTGGGCTGCATGTTGCCCACCCATGCTGCAGGTACCGGTCTCAGCCGCTCACCTCTTGGGCCTGGTTCAAGCAGCTTTGGAGATGGAGTGCGTCTTTCTCCAGCTGGTTCAGGTGCTGCCCGCGGGCGCGAGCTGTCTCCAGCTGTCCCTCCATCATGGCCTTTGTCTCCAGCAAGGCCTGGGAAAACTCACGCTCCTCCTGCAGATCCAAAACAACTCCGTCAAGTTCCAAGGCAGGTTCAAGAGCCTTTAGGGAAGGTGCGCTCTGCTGTGATCTCTCCTGCCTCAGCAGGGCCCCTGGTGGTCTTGCCTGGCAGCAGGGATCAGCAGTAGCATTCCGATCAGCCTCCAGTGGGAGTCTGGAAGCCGCCATTTTAATGGCCAACAATGCTCCTAGCATCACTCCAGGGCATTGTGGGAAATTATCATGGCAGCCTAGTGCTGGAGGAAAATTGTTTCAAGGGGGCTCGGGGCCAAGCATTGTTAATGGGCCCTGCTGGTGTGTGGGGCCCTTGCTGAGGATGCCAGGTGCCTGTTGAGTACGTCGGCAAGCCTTCTCCCTGCACCGCTGTCCTCCTTCTAGGAGGACAACATTACCCATCAACATGTTCACTTTGGGTTGCCAGGTCCAGGCTTTGAGAGGCTCTCATATCTTTAAGAATTCCTTTTTTTTAAAAGGAGAATTCCACCAGGTGCAACTTTCCCCCCATGTAGCTGTGGTGACGGGAGAACTAGTAAAATTCTCCCTTCCATGTGATTCTTCAAAGTACAGGAGCCATTTCAGGGTCTGTAATGTAGCAACCACCCTACAGTAGATTCTCTTCCTGAGTTCCTATTGATGTGTTTCATTTTCATTCATCCCTCCCCCCAAGGAGCTCATAAGGTCCCACCCACCCACTCCCCATTTTATCTTCTTAACAACCCTATGAGGTAGGTTAAACCAAGCTAGAGTTCCAAGGCCTTTGAGCAGCTGTTACCAGCAGATATCTGGAAACGATAGTTTAGTGGAGAGGTTAATAGGAACCTCTAACAGAACTCTCAGCACCCTCACAAAACTGCAGTTGTAGGGAGTACCCACAACAGTTTTAAACCAGACTGAAACTGGTTTAAAACTTGTAGTGCAGACGTGACCAGTTGCTAGGTCTCTCCGTGCCTTCTTTTCCCATCTCTTCCCTCACTAATCTTGCCCAACCGTCTCTGTTCCACCACCCTATGTAATCCCTTCTCTTTCAGCTAAGGTAGCCAGATGTTTATTTCAAGAATACTGACGCACAAACACAATCTGCCTGCCAAGGCAGGACCAGAGGAGCAGAACCACAGCAAGCCAGGGCACAGCTTGGTGGGTCAGAGAAGGCCGGATCCCAGCAAGAGCTGGGATGGAAAATCACATTTTACCGGCTTCCTGACAGAAGATAGGGTTTTTCTTTCTGGCCGGACCAGCAAAAGAGCAGCTTTTTGCCCAATCTTACCTTCAACTGGGCACGGCAGTGCTCCAACGCAGGCAGCCGTTCTCTCAGGGCTGTCAGCTCCGCCTGGAGACGTTCTGTCCGCAACGCCTTCTCCCGTAAGGCGTCCAGCTCATCCCGGTACAGCCCAGCCAGGCGGGCCTCGCCGGCTAATGCCCGGTTCTGCAGAAGATGGTCCGGGGTGGGGTTGGGGGTGAGTTAGAAATAAGTGGCTTCAGGGGTACAGAAGAAGGGTGCTGCACACTGGGAGAATGATTAGACACAGGAGCATGTGAACGAAGGATAAATTATCATTATTTATTATGGCTTTCTTTTGTTGAAACTTACAATAAAAAATAAAATTTTAAAAAGTATTAGTAATACTTGTATACCACTTAATATAATAAAAGCTCTAAGGGCGCAATGCTATGCAAGTTTAGACAGAAAAAAGGCCTACAACTCCCAGCATGGCCCAGCCGGGCTGGCTGGGGCATGCTGGGAGTTGTAGGCCTTTTTTCTGTCTAAACTTGCATAGCATTGCGCCTTAAGGGGTTCACATACAAAAATATTTAAAATCAGCTAAAAAATACATCAGGGGCTGCTCCAGCTGGATTCTTCCTCACCCTCACCTGCCGTAGGGCCTCTACCACCAACTGCCCTGCGGGAAAGATCCCAACGATGTTATGTTTTTGATATTTTTATTGCGATTCTACTCGTGTCATTTCATTGATGTTACTTGTAAGCTGCCTCAGAAGGATTTGTATCCTGAAAGGCGGGGTAGGTCAATAATTGTAATAAATAAATCTGTAATAATGAAAGAGGATTTGTGTTCACCTGTCCGCACCATAGCACTGAAACCGTGAAAAACAGACACCTGAAACTTGGCATGCATGCTAAGGGGAGGCTAGGGTTGTGTGCACCTCTGGGTTATTTTGTCTTTAAAACACATTAATTAATTGTAATTAATTTAAATGTGTCCATGCGGTTGAAGCCTGCAGTAACATCTTCAGCCACTAGCAGCAGATTTCCCTAAGTAGTAGGCGATCACTCGTGACCAAGTAAGATTGTCTTCCAGGATAAAATTACAAAAAGAAAATTATAAAAAGAGGAAATTGTAAAAAAATTGTGTAGACTCTAGCGATGGGTCCGTAAGTGACCAGCACATGGCTTTGCAGTCCATACAGTTTGGAGAGATTAGTAGGCCAAGGGACAGAGCTGCATGCCTGCCCTCTCCCCACTGCTGTGGGACAGCCCCCGCCTTCCTGGGGAATGGAGTGGGCAGACCCCTCCCTTAGGGGGCTTAATAGGGATGCACCACGGCAGAGGCTGTGCCTAGGGGTGCCAGTGGGTGTGGCTTCACTCAGACGGTGCAGCACAGTTTGTCCAACCCTGACAGCTGCATAACCCTGCTTGAAAGGTTCACTGTATCAAATTAACAGCTTCCAACCCATGAGAAGCAGGGTCCATACTCCAGTAATAAATATACATCTCTAGGTAATACCTCCTGCCGCATCTTTTGAAGCTGTCCCTCCAGACCTTTCAGTTCATCCTGTTGATCTAGCAGCTCCTCCATCTTCTCTTCCCTGGTAGCAACAGTAGAGTTCTATTTTATTTATTACAATTTTATTAAAAACACTCATACCCAGGGCCGGTGCTACCATTAGGCCAACTAGGCAGCTGACTAGGGCACCGGGCTAAAGGGGGCGCCAGGAGCATAGGGCTGGAGGGAGGGAGGGCTCAAGTGGGAAGAGGGGGGCGCTAAATATCTGATCTTGCCTAGGGCACCAAACTGCCTTGCACCGGTCCTGCTCATACCGTTCCCCTTTCAGAGTAATAAAATCGGCTCAAGGCATCTTGCGACAAGAATTTAAAACAGTCAGCCAACAGCAACAAAACCATACTGGGGGGGCAGGGGAAGCAGTACTACAAAGGGACTGGGACAGCAGATTTTAAAATTTCACAACATTCCAGGGTGGATAAAAAACACAGTCAAACAATTGACTGGGCAAACGCTCACGCTGACATGAATAGGTCTCCAGAAGATGGAGGCAGACGGTCAGAGAGGGGACAAGGCAGGGCTCCCTAGAGGCTTCGTGGCTATAGAGAAGGCCCTGTCCTGCATCCCAGCCAATCACAATGCATGATGTTGGAGGATGCAGAAAAGAGCTTCTCCCGTAGAGTTAGGGTGCTTCCAGACTGGGCTTTTATTGCACCTGCCTCGTACACGGACATTTATGGGGGGGGGGCATCTTCTACTCATGACCCTCCCATGTTTTTCCTACACCTTCTTACATCCTTTTCCTTAATGCAGAAAATCCGTTAAGGAGAAAACGACAAAACAACTGTGCAATGCTTTCCGATTGCTAGTGCTATCTGGAAGCACCCCAAAAAGCTGAAGGGCTTCTCTTAATGAGGCGATTATGCCGCCACTTTTCTTTTTCTCCTGTTTTCTTTGTGTAAGACTACCTTGGTGACATTTTTTACCTGGGTTTCTCTTTCTCTACCTTTCTATATATTCTATTAACCAATCACAAGGTGGCACTGTGGTATAGCTGCAGTACAGCAGAATTGCGGTGGCTTTTGTTCTGTTTTGAAATTTAATAGCTGACTTTCCTCACTCTAAAAAATAAGCCACGAAAACACAGGAGAGGCCCTGGAGGATGCCAATGTCATGAAAAGGACCGGCAAACGTCTGTGAGCGAGGGACCACAGGTGCACAATAAATGCTGCATATAGAGATGCATGGAGATTTCCCCACCGCTCCTCTCCATGTTAGGAAAAGCTTCTGTTGCTTTTCCACATGCAGCCCTGGACCTACTTTCCTGTGGCTCTTGGCCTAACTTCAAAAGCCCTCTGCAAGCGATCACTACAGACCTCTGGCAAGAATGATTTTCCCCTTCCCCAGCAGCCTGCTCAGTGGGGAGGACGAGGAAGAAAGAGAAGAAGGAAGGAAGGAGGAGAGAGGGGGGGTGGCAGGAGAGAGAGAGGGGGGTAGCAAGAAAAAGAGAGGAGAGGGGGGTGGCAAGAAAAAGAGAGAGAGAAGGAGTGGCAGGAAAGAGGGAGAGAGGGGGAGGGAGAGAAGGGGTGGCAGGAAAGAGAGAGAGAGAAGGGTGGCAGGAAAGAGGGAGAGAGAAGGGGTGGCAGGAACGAAGGAGAGAGAGGGAGAGAGAAGGGGGTGGCAGGAAAGAGAGAAAGAGAAAGAGAGAGAGAAGGGGGTGGCCCCATCCACCTTTGGCTCTGGCCCTACCCAATGCTGGCTTCAGCCCTGTCCAACACACAGTCCCCAACATATTACTCCTGAGGGAATGTAGTCCTTGATAGACAAAAAAGTTTGCAGTTTGCACACCCCTGCTTTAGATTATTCCTTCTTCTATCTGGGTCACACAGGAGGCCATGCCTGTTTTCAGATGGAGTCCCTAAAAGTACTTATACTAAAATACATTTCTTTTCGTTAAAAAAATCTTTCTGCCTGATTAATCGGCAGCACTTTCTAGTCGATCAAAACGTTTGTAAATGGATAAATCTGACTCAGTAATAAATCTGACTCGACAAAAAAACCCTGGCCATGTTAGCACAAAACACTACACCCGTGTTCTTCAGTATCCTGGCTTATCGTTCATGAGTAAGCATGCTGGTACACATTGCCCGATCGTTAACACTTGGCTCCTCTCGCAACAGGAGTGGCTAAATTAACCAGGAACTTACCAGGATAGGAAAGCTAAGTGTTATGTCCAAATGAGGACTCCTGGTTTGTTGCTCCTCTAAGAAGCCAGAATTTGAAGCTAGGTTGAGAAGTCAGCTTCCAGATCCAGGTTTGTTTGAGGAGCAATAATAAGCCAGAGTCCAGATTGTAATACTAAGCTTTTCTGCCAAGGTAAGTTCCTGGTTAGTTTAGCCCAGGCTTCCCCAACTGGGTATCCTCCAGACATTGTGGACTTCAACTCACTCCCAGGCAGCATGGCTAATGGTCAGGAATTCTGGGAGTTGTCATCCAAAATATCTGTAAGGCATAGAGGTTGGGGAAGGCTGGTTTAGCCACTCCTGCTTGCTGGAGTAGCAAAGCGGGAGCTATCAGGCAGTGTGCATGAGCACACTTTCTCATGACCCCTTAGCCAGGATTCTGAAGAATTCCAGCTCAGTGTTTAGTGTAAATCTGACCCCGGTGGCCCTAATACATGCATCAAAATAGCAATCCACCAGATTTCTTTCGTAGAGATTTTTTGGGGGAATCTACATCAGATACCGCATTCTGCAGGGCCAGCCCTACCATTAAGCGGAGTGAAGCAAGCGCCTCAGACAGCAGATGCTGCAAGGTGGCAGCAAGGCATTGGAGGAGAGAGCTGCGGATGACGCAGCCTGCTCTGTGCCCCCTAAGTTAGCCTGCTGCCTTCAGGTGTGGTGGAAGATGCTGTCCCATCATCACCGCTGGAGAGAGATTAATCTGCCAGTCCAGTTGGCTTTTTGTATGTTGGAAAGGGGTGCTATCTTGGTCTTCTCCTCAGGAGGCAAAATGCTTGGGGCCAGCCCTGGCATTCTGGGAAAACATTTATGGGAGATAAAGTGTCCTGTTGGTAGTGCTAGGTACCAAAAAGATCCGGGGCTCAGGCCCACAGGACAAAAAACCCACGCACAAATTTGCATATACTAATTTGCATATGCTCTAAAGTCTCTCGCAAAAAGCCAACTCATCCAGGTGGATCACATGCAACAACAGAGATCATCCCTTTATTTCAGTAAGCGCCCGTGGACAGCAGGGTGGTGGGGCAGATGGCCTCCCAGAGATTCGGGGCTCCAAATGAAAGATTCGGGGCTCCAGCCTAGTGGGCCACCCCCTAACACCACCACTGCCTGTTGATAACCTTGCTGAGATTTCCATGGGGTGCTCAGTCTCAAATCCCTTTCTTTTTTGGAGCCCTCATGCTTCACTTTTTATGCACCCACACACCCATCTGCCCCATTTTTTAAAATGTGCCTGCCCCACCCCCACTCACAGCTCGTGCTGCAGACGCCGCACCTGGGCCTGGGTTTCGGCCAGCTGCACTCCAAGATGCTTGCTCTCTGGCAGGGGAATGGGGGGCTTTTCCTGTTCTTGCTGCAGCTCCCACAATTTCTGTGCGGGGGAGAGAAGGAGGAAAAGATCACTCAGAGGGTTCAGAGGTAGTAATGGGGAGTGGGGTAGAGGAATTTGATAGGGAACATGGCCCCATTCAGTGGCATTCCAACCCCCATCCCCTGAATTTTCAATTGGAAACCTGGTCCTGGCTTCAGATGCACTGACAGATGAGCGCAAAAGCGCTGGGATAATTGACAAACACCTGGACGCTTTAAAAAAAATGTAATGTTATGAAAAGGATTTCATGAATCGCTCTTTTTAAACCCATTTGAAGCACTTGCGTTTAGATTTGGCTCTTTGGCATCGATTCACCTTGCCTTGCCTTCCCCACCCCAGACCCAGTTTAAGTGGCTACAGGCCTGCCATGGGGTCACACAGGGATAGATCCCAGGGCAGCCTCCACCGCGCCTGGTGCTCTCCAGGTGTGTTGGACTGCAATTGCCATCATTCCCAGCCAGCGTGGGAGTTGCAATCCAACACATCTAGTTGGAGGAAGGCTGTCCCAGGAGATCTCTGGGCTGGAGTGCCATGTGCTGGAGGAAAAAGTCAATGCTTTGAAGATCGAGGGGGGAGCGAGAACTGCGGCCCGTTGTATGCTCCACCTCCAAGCCTGCATCTCGCTCGTGCACCAGTTCACAAATCCGGGACACCATGTCCCGAAGGAGCTGCTCCATCTCGGCAGGTCCCAGTTCCTTCCACTGCATCCTCAGCACGCTCCCAGGCTCCTGAGTCACCTGGGAAGGAGAGCAAGTTGTGAGCGTTAGAACACCCTACCCTATCCTTGTACCAGAAGTGTGAGATCGGGGTGAGCGGTCATGGCTCAGTGGTTTGCAGGCAGAAGGTCCCAGGTTCAATCCTCGGCATCTCCAGGTAGGGCAGGGTAAAAAAAATCCTGCCTGAAACCCCGGAGAGCCGCTGTTGCCAGTCCTTGATGGACTGAGGGCCTGACTCTGTATAAGGCAGTTAGGCCAGGTATGGTGCTTGCCTCTCCAGCTTCCCTCATCCCAGCATTCCTTTTGCTCCACCCATGAACCTGCCCTATTTACGGGAGGAGGCTTGACGTGCAAAGCCTGAGAAGGGGAAAAGCTACACTCCGGGAAGCAACTCATCAATACCTCTTGGATGGCTGAAGCCAGGGCAGCCTGAGTACCAATGTCCAGCGTCTGGATACGGCCAATGATCTCGTCTCGCCGTTCACACTGTTGGAGGTTCAAAGATGAGGATCAGTTTTCTCTTCAGACAGGGGTGTTGAACCTCTTTCAGCCCGAGGGCCGCATTCCATTTCGGAGAAGCTCTCGGGGGTCCCGCGTTCCAGTGGTGGGCAGGGCCGAAGGAAAAAGGGAAGGGGCCAAAGGCAAAGTGCAGGGCAACAAAAATACCCAAATATTTTAGATTAAAGCACTTACTGCCAGCAACTAAGTCTTAGGAGAGGCATTTCCATAGGAAGCTTGTGACTCCTGTGTCAGTGGGGCTCCTCATCCACTGCAGCTTTTATTCTGAGCTTTATAGTAGCTATCCATGGTGCTGTACTCCACCCCCCAAAATAGGTTCACCACCATGGAGCACCATGGATAGCTCCTACAGAACTCAGAATAAAAGCTGCAATGGATAGGGAGCCCCACTGACACAGGAGTCACCAGCCTCCCCTGGGCATTTCAAACCATTTAGAATGAGGAAAAGACTGCAAAAAGTCAGGAACCCACCCAGTGATTGACAGCTGGGGGGAAGGGGAAGGACCATCTGGGGAACCCTGGAGGGCTGGATTTGGCCTTCCGGGTCTGCTGTTCTGCACTCCTGTCTCTCTCGAAGTAACAAAGCAGAGGTGGGCAACGTGTGACACTCAGCCTAATTTCAAAAGCCCTCTGGAAGTGATCAGTTCAGATTCTGGCAAGTGCAGTCTGTTCTTCCTCCAGAAGCCAACCAGGTGGGAGGAAGAAAGACATGAGAGAGAGAGAGAGAGAGAGAGAGAGAGAGAGAGAGAGAAGAGATGGCCCTGTCCACTTGTGTCTCTGGCCCCATCCACTTTTGGCTTTACCTGGGGTCATACCCGGGCCCCTAGATCGGACGTGGGGAACTTGCAGCCCAAGGGGCATCTGCATAGTTTCAAAAACCCACCCACTTTGCAAAGTCTGCCCGCTTCGGCTCTGTCTCCACCCACTTTTGACTTGGGCTCTGCCCACCGCCAGCATCCAGCTCCCCACAGACTATTGCTGAGGAAGTGTGGCCTTCGACTGGAAAAAAAAGTTCCCTGCCCTTGCAATAAAGGCATATCCTTACTACAGACTTACACTGGTTTAATAGCCAATCCCTCTCTCCAAGGAAACCTGGGCATTTTTAGTGCTTTCTGAGAAGCGGGCTAGGCATCCCAAACAGGGAATTCTCACTCGGCACCACACACACCAAACTACAATGGCCAGACTCTTTGGGGGAAGCTGTGACTTAAAGTGGTTATTAAAGTGTTGGACAAGGCCTGGGGAGACCCAAGTTCAAATCCCTGCTCAACCATGAAGTTCATGACCATGGGCCAATCACTACATTTCAACCTAAACTACCTCATAGGGTTGTTGTGAGGATAAAATGAGAGTTGGGGGGGAAGAACCCGGAATGCTGGCTTGAGCACCTTAGAGGAAAGGCAGGATTTAAATGTTGTTGTTGTTGTTGTTGTTGTTGTTGTTAATAATAATAATAATACTTAATTCAAGGACTGTCTGAAACTCAACCATGGAGGTCATGAACCCTGCACATTAAAAGCCTTTGTCCCTACTCACAAGTGAGGGGTGATGGATGATTGTGTCTTTACTCAATGACCAATGAAAGTCGTTCTGCACGTGTGCAGAGGCAATTGCTGCTTACTGTTTCCCTGGAAATGGGTTTTAAGGCTGATCTCCGGTGAGATTCCAGGGTTATATTAAGCCCTGCTTCTTTTCCCATCCAGCCTCCATGCCAAAAGAACCTCATACTACAATACTACAAGTGAGAAGGATCTTGGAATTGTGGTAGATCACAAACTGAATATGAGCCAGCAATGCGATGTGGCTGCAAAGAAGGCAAATGCAATTTTGGGCTGTATTAATAGAAGTATAGCTTCCAAATCGCGGGAAGTGATAATTCCCCTTTACTCGGCACTGGTTAGGCCTCATCTTGAGTACTGCGTCCAGTTCTGGGCACCACACTTTCAGAAGGATGTAGACAAACTGGAGAGGGTTCAGAGGAGGGCAACAAAGATGATAAAGGGACTGGAAACAAGGCCCTATGAGGAGAGACTGAAAGAACTGGGCATGTTTAGCCTTCAGAAGAGGAGACTGAGGGGAGATATGATCGCACTCTTCCAGTATTTGAAGGGATGTCACACAGAGGAGGGCAAAGATCTCTTCTCGATCATCCCAGTTTGCAGGACACGGAATAATGGGCTCAAGTTACAGGAACCTAGATTCCACCTAAACATCAGGAAAAATTTCCTGACTGTCAGAGCAATAAGACAATGGAATCAACTACCTAGGGAGGTTGTGGGCTCTCCCACTCTGGAGGCATTCAAGGTGCAGCTGGACAGCCATCTGTCAGGGATGCTTTGACCTAGATTCCTGCATTGAGCAGGGGGTTGGACTCGATGGCCTTGTAGGCCCCTTCCAACTCTACTTTTCTATGATTCTATGATTCTATGATTCATGCCACCAGCCTTCTGGATGGAGACAGAGATCATGCCAGGCTGCAAGCAAGGGAAGGAAGCTGCAGCAGAATCCACATTCCCTCCTCTCCCCAAAATACCTGGACAGCACTCCCCAGCAAGAGCAGCACCAGTTTCCTCATCTCCTTGACAGCCTGTGCTGGATCACAGCATGGTGGAAACAGGGAAGAAAGTGTTAATGTGACTTGCGGCTAAATGCACACCCCTTTGTCGTCTCTCCCCCCCGCCCCTTTCTCTAGTTGCCACTTTTTTTCTGGCAGGGATCCTGTGCCTTTCGCAGCTGCGGGAGAGGCAGAAATTCAGCAGATGAAGCCTTCCCCACCACCATTGCAGAAAAAGCTTCACCTATTGAATTGCTGCATAGCAGGAAAAGCTTCATTGAATTGCTGCACTGTTCAAGCCCCAGGAGCAGAAAATAAAGGTGACAGCCCTGCCCCATCTTAAAGAGCAATGGAGCCAGCCGGCCCTATCTGCCCCTTTCCCACATCAGGTTCAGCGGAGCTTCGGATGTTGTTCCTAGTCCCAAATTAAATGGAGCATGACAGTCTTCAATCACTTCCCCTTGCATTATTCACTGTGAACAGAGCCCTGAAATGAGATATTTTTAAAAAAATAAATAATAATTTATTGGGGGAGAACCCCAATATTTCTGGCAACCCAGCTCTTCAAGGGGCCCCGTGGCCAAATTCATTATTCAGTCATAAAAGAGATACAGTTCTGGCTGACCCAATCTGGTGTTTAAATTCCTAAAATGTGAGGTGCCCAGATTTAAAATTGTCTGTCACCTCCTAGATTGGCAACAGCAAGTGTGTGTGTGTGTGTGTGTGTGTTGGGGTGGTCTGGTGATAGGGGGAAGACACTCTGTGCATGTTCAGTGACACCTTTTAAAATTATGATTATGCCACAGGTTCTGAAGCTGAGCCTTTGGCCCTGGGTTCCAGAGCTAGGCCCAGGCACAAATTAAATCTTAGCTATATTGTGGCTTCAGAGGCTGCAGTCCAGCAGAGAGGAATTTTCCTACCAGCTTTGAGGGTGCTCAGATGTTGAGGGAGCAGGTCTGAGGATGTGGGTCACAACTGGCAGGGGGAAAGTGGATAAGGAGACATTTTGCGCCCTCTCTCACAATACTAGAACGCAAAGGGGTCATCCCATGAAACTGATTGGGGGCAGATTCTGGACAGATAAAAGGAAGGACTTATTCACACAGCGCAGAGTTAAACTATGGAATTCACTTCCACAAGATGTAGTGATGGCCACCAATTTCAAGGGCTGTCAAAGGGGATTGGACAAATTCATGGGGGATATGCCTATCAATGGCTATTAGTCCTGATTGGCTATCAGTGGCTACTAGTCCAGCATCAGAGGCAGTCTGCCTGTGTGCACCAATTGCTGGGGAACATGGGTGGGAGGGTGCCGTTGCACTCCTGTTCCTGCTTGTGGGATCCCGTGGGCAGCTGGTTGGCCACTGTGTGAGCAGAATGCTGGACTAGATGGACCCTGAGTCTGATCCAGCAGGGCTCTTCTTATGTACTTATGAAGGGGTCCGTTTGTCTTGAGGTTCTTAACAGTCTGACTGTTCTCCCAGCGGGCCTACCTGTGAGGGGATCTCGAGCCAGAACATATACATTAGGAGGCAATGAAATAATCAGTTGCTGCAGATCATTCTGGGAAAAAGGAAGAGAGAAATAACGTGTTTTGGGGGGCACGGGGGAATAACAGTGAATCAGGTAATGTGGAACTTTAGATAGGTAGATAGATAGGCAGATAGATAGATAGATAAGATACTCTAGACCCACCCAACAAAGGAACAAGAGCCATCAATTACTATTCAAGCGGGGATGCCAGAAAGAGATGAGCCTGGCCCAAAGTGTATTTAAATGCCTGCTTGTAGCTCAGCATCTTGTTCTGGCTTTGAAAAAACTGATCTCCCTCCTCTTCCTTTACCCTCCACTCCCCTTCCCTCCAGTGTCTTTTTTCTTTTTAGTTTGTAAGCCTGGTGGAAAGGCCTCTCTCTCCCTCTCTCTCTCTCTTAATCGATGTGAGCCACTTTCAGAGACAATAATTGTCTGAAAAGTGGGATTTTTTAAAAAAATGCAGTAAATAACAAAATAATCAGATATTACGAAAACTTTCATAAGCACCTAAAACCTAATAGTTTTTCAATCTTCTGTTGTGGTGGGCTGTCAAGAATGAGCGGGGTGGGGAGGAACCCCAGCAGAGGCGGTGTTAGGGGGCAGCCCACTAGGGCTGGAGCCCCGAATCTCTGGGAGGCCATCTGCCCCACCACCCTGCTGTCCATGGGCACTTGCGGAAATAAAGGTACAGGGTCCCTGATGATCTCTGTTGCATCTGAGTCCTCCACCCCACCCCGGATTAGCTGGCTTTTGCCCACATTTGCTTCACCTCCTGCTGCCCCCCCCCCTTTGAATCTTTCTGCCTGAGGTTTTTTTCTGAAATCAAATGCCCTCCTCTCTCCTGTCCATACACCCCTTTTTACAAACAAGGGTGTCCTTAGGAGACAGGGTCCTTTAAAGATGAGCACACAGTCAGACTTTAGAGCATATGCAAATTTGTGCATTCTTTTTTGATCCATGGGTCTGTGCCCTGGATCTTTTCAGTACCTAGCACCACCCCTGGACACCAGAGCAGAAGCCACAGGTCAGGATTCAAAGCGTACCCACCCGGTAGAAGCCACGTAGCCGCCGTAGGAGGGTCTGGAGCATTTGCAACCTGTGGGCCTCATCCGTTTGTTCACTCCACAGGGGTCGCACTCCCCCAGGAATCAGGTCTCTAAGAAAAAGGTAGTCGAGCACATGGGAGAATGAGTGCGGGGGCGGGGGGGGGAAATCCCACAGCCAAACACTTATCCCTGTTTTCCAGTAGTCGAGAACATCTGCAGTAGCCAACTGCTAAAAGCCCCAAACAGTGCCAAGTTTAGTCAGGGTATATCTGCACTACGGGCTGGTCCAATAGTTGTTCCATCTCAGCAGGAAACTCTGAGAACTGTACACTTTATAGTTTGATGAAGGGGAGAAAAATGTCCAACTGAGAATTTTCAGCAGCTCGATGAACTACAGCTCCAATAATTCTTTAGGGGAAGCCATGTGAGTTAAACCGATATAAAACCAATATACATTTGTTATGTAGGATAGGCTGGCAAAACAGCAACTCACATCATTTCCATGATATTGATGAGGAAGTTCCCACCAACCAGCTTGAGGAAATACTCTTTGGGGCCCTCATGTCTCTTCTCCTGAGGGAAATGGGGCTGATCAGACCTCGTGTCCACCAGACTTTCCAAGGTTTGCATCTGTTGGGAGAAGGAGGCAATTATGAGTTAAAATCTCACTCCTGGCTTGGCGATAGAATCCCAGCCGTACCTTTTCTTTAAAATACGCAACCCCCCCAAAGTTGACACACCATATCCTGTCTTGCCAAAACCCTATAAAGACATTCGGCACCTCAAGATCTGAGGTTCCTTCACAGAACGTGATTAGGGGAACAGCCAGCCTTGTACAGGCAGTCCCCAGGTTACAAACGAGTTTTGTTCTTAAGAATGTCTTTAAGTTGAATTTGTATATAAGTCGGAACAGCATAGCGTTCTATACATTAAAATCTGCATTTACGCAAATTGCGTAAATTCTGCAAATTGCGTAGTATGCTACGCTATGTACTCTACGTAAATGATGTAGTGCTGGGGAACCCAGAAGTCCGTTCTTAAGTATGGGTTGTCTGTAAGTCGGACATTCTTAACTCGGGGACTGCCTGTACGGATAATTTCTTTTTAATCTGCTTTTCAGCCCCAAGGCTCTAAGAATGGCAAGCTAACGATAATTCAAAACACAACAAAAACAAACAAACACAGCAGCCAAAGAGATGCCAATGGAAAGCCAAACGGAATCTTAAAATAATAATAATAATAATAATAATAATAATAATAATAATAATAATAATAATAATAATTTGAAGGCCTGGGCAGATATAAAGGTTTTTACCTGCCATTGCAAATACAGCAGGACCAGACAAATCTTCCTGGGAGAACTCTCCAGAGCTATGATGCTACAACTCTGAGAAGGCCACCTCCAAAGATAGGCAGACCCAAAGAAGCCTTATCTTAATATCTGGGCAGGTTCATGTAGGAGATGAACCTTCCAAAAATTCTAGTTGTACCAGGTTGGAAATCGAGGTGGCCTTACTAGGATCAATATATTTTCTGCTCAGTATGTACATCGATTAAAGGTATTTTTTAATCAGTCAGCCAGGTTCAAACCAACAAATCTCAGCTGAAGTCCTGTCAACAGACTCAACACCACTCCAAACCCTGGGCAGAAATCCCCTTCTTTGGGTGACCCCTCCCCAAAAATGCCTTGACCACCCCTAAAAAGATGCTCACCCAAGTGACCAGCGGCCCGGATACAAAGTCGTCCAGCATTTCGGAGACATCTCCATCCATCGTGTCAACAAAGCGGCGCCCTCTCCTGCGTCAAGGGGGTCCCGTGGGTGTTAGGTGCGCCTCCTATCCTGCACTATGCGCTTCATCGGTATGACTTAACTTCACACTTCCTTCCGCAATCCGGGGACGGAAAGGGGGGGTAGAGGCAGGGAGGAAGCTCAGCCACCGCGGCTGAGACAGAGAATTAAGGGACTCACTCACTTCTTATTTCCCACCACACAGGAAGTCCCCAAAGTGACACATGTCCTTGATGAAAGATCGCCAATGCTCAGGAGACGTTGTTAAATGTGCCGGACCAAATTAGGTACCACAGGCCTGGTTTGCAGAAGGAGGGCACTGTTGACTTCATTTCCCTTTGCCTGCTTGCAAGAAAACCACATACAGGTTGGTAATGGAGCAACAGGGGGCAGAAGGGAAGGCCTCCATCTCCGCCTCAAACGGTCCTGTCAGGTTTGTGGTCTGAACTGTCTGATAGTAGAAGAAGCCTTTTTCATTAATCCATTAGCCTATTACCCTAGAATACTAATAGCAAGCAGCTAGGCCTTTGGGGGATGGGGGGGGCATGGGGACAGATCATGAGGCAGGAAGTTCCAATGTTTATATATTTAAAGTATTTTTATCCTGTTCATCAACCAAAAAAGGCTCCTGGAGTGCCTTACATATAACCAGTAAAACAAGGCAGTCTTTGTCCGCAGGCTTACAATCTAACAAGACATGACACACAAGGAAAAAGGAATGGGGAGGGAAGGGGGGGGAGAAGTCTTTCAGCAGCGCTCCTCATACACTACATTGTGGCATTCATTGTGTGTGGGCAAACCTTACACGACCCATTACGGTTTTTTATTTGATGTGTCCTTTACACACATACCTGTCCTCCATTCATATCCCTTCAGCCAATCTGTTTACCTTCTCACAGCAGCAAATACACCTGATTGCAAATGCATCTAATTGCCCTGTCAGAAGTGGCCTCCAGCCAAATTAACACTAGCATAGTGCAAGGATATGTGTGCACAAGTGAGCGCATGTGAGAAAAGGCGGGGTATAAATATAATAAATAAATAAATAAATAAAAGCTATTCAAGTCAACAAGGAGAAATATGGCTAAAGAATGGTAGATTCAGGATAGGAGTGCAGAGGGTGGGGACAACACTCAATTTTAAAAAAGAGTGGCCCCAGAACTGACCTGTCTCTGGAAACCATATCCTGGGAGATGAAAAGCTGCTCCCTTTATAATCCCAGATGTGGATACTCAGTGGCGAGGACAGAGCTCTGCACATGCTCTGAGGCACCCTCATTTGCAATATTACTTCAAGCCTTCCTGCATTAAGAGTCCATAAATGGAACCAGGGGCATTGCAAGGCTGGGGCCCACCCCAAAAGCTCCAGATCCATTCCCCGGAATTCTAAATGTTCATGGGAAGGTGTGTGTTTTTCTCATCTTAATTGTCATGCAGGGGACAATTTC
The DNA here is from genome assembly GCA_021292165.1 of Shinisaurus crocodilurus. Classification (NCBI taxonomy): domain Eukaryota; kingdom Metazoa; phylum Chordata; class Lepidosauria; order Squamata; family Shinisauridae; genus Shinisaurus; species Shinisaurus crocodilurus. The sequence continues at coordinate 34,618,412 of CM037882.1, read as the reverse complement.
AAGGAGTACTGTAGCTGGGGAGAGAAGAGTTAACCCTCCCTCCCCACATGCTGCAATGCCCCCCCCCAATGCTCCCCCCTGCATGGCAATTAAGCTTAGGGAAAAAATATTTCCATTAGTACCAATGGGAGGTTTTTCCTAAGCTTAGCTGCATGCAGGGGGAGATTTCCAGAGGATCACAGCTGGGGAGGGAAAAATTAACCCTCCCTTCCCCATGCACGTTGCCCCCACACTAATCCCCCCTCATTGCAATTAAGCTAAGGGGAAAAATACGTCCATTGATGCCAGTTGAAAGATTGGGCCCCACTGAACCTTTTAAGTGCCAAGCAACGGCTCTAGTTGGGACCCTGGCTCAAAGTTAGCACTCATTAAGAATGCCTTTTAATGAGGTGGGGAAGAGATTATAGTGGGGAGACTGAGAGCACCGGGGGAAGGGGAGCGAGCTAAGGGCCAATGTACAGAAAAGGGTAACCAAAATAGTGAAGGGGCTGGAGCAACTACCCTGCGAGGAAAGCTCACAACAACTGGGACTGTTCAGCTTTGAAAAGAGGTAAGGGGAGACATGATAGAGGTGTACAAAATGATGCATGGTGTGGAGAAAGTGGACAGGGAGACATTTTTCTCCCACTCTCATAATACTAGCACTCAAAGGGGTCATCATTTGCAGCTGAATGGTGGGAGGAGATTCAGGACAGATAAAAGGGAGGACTTCTGTTAGAAAAATAAACATGGTGCATATACAAAGTGTAAGAAGTATTGAACGTGTATTGAATAAGGCTGTACATAGCATGCATTGTTAAATGAACAATTCCACTGTTTCACTTCCTCCTGGTCAAGGCTACTGGCGCCTGCCAAGGTCTGCCGGTTGGCAACAGGCCCAGACAATGCCTAGATACTCCTTATCTACCATTTGTTTATTTATTTATTTAATTTTTAATAAATAAAATAAATCTACCATTTTTTCTTTCTGCCAAGAAAGCAACCTTGGTACGCAGTGCGTCTTACAAACAAGCTGGAAGGTGGCTTAAGTTCAAACAGCAGACAAGCAAAATGGATTTCTTAAAATCCATTTAATAACATGGCAATCTGTTAACATAGTAGTATTTCTGACACTGGGAATTGTAGGCCAAAGACATCTAGGGACCCAGGTTGGGGGAACACTGTCCTAGACTGAAATATTCACATAGGACACACTCAAGGAAAAACTTTAAACTCGGTGTCAGAGCACCTGCTCTGCATGTAAAGGGTCACAGTTTCACCAAGGCTGGAAGAGACTCCTAATCTGAAACCCTGGGGAACTGCTGCCAATCAGTGTGACCTGGCATGATAGGAGTCCAAGTTAAAGCTACGTAAGGGACCAATCCTATGCATGTTTGGACAGACAAAGGTCCTGCAGTTCCCAGCATTCCCCGGCCAGCAGGGGTGGCATTGGGGAGCGGCCCACAAGGGCTGGAACCCTAAAATCTCTGGAAGACCACCTGTCCCACCACCCTGCTGTCCATAGGCATTTGCTAAGGTAAAAGTCCAGAGGCCCTGAACTCTGTTGCATCCCTGATGGATGAACTGGCTTTTTGCCCAACATACCACCTCCTGTTGCACCTGGCCTTGCTTATCTGCTTTGATATTCCAGACAGGGAACCTTGAAGAGCAATGTCGCTCCTTTGTTTTAGCTGTGTTGCTCCTTTGCTTTGACTGTGGTATTTCTTTGTTTTGAATTGTATGTCTGACCATCATATCTTCACCTAAAGATAAAAGTGCTAAAAGTGTTTTTCCTTGTGCCAACTCCAAAAATACAAGCGAGAGGAGTCCCTTTGATTGATAAGACGTACCAAGAGTAGCAGGCCTGATATTTCGGGTGCCCCAAAAGGTCATGAGAAACATCCGCCTAGCCAAGAAAAAGACAGCCAGGTGGCCTTCTATCTAACTAAAGATTAAGACTTGCCATGTTCAAAGAAATGTATTTGATTGGTTGTTGTCATATTCGGGGAAATGTATCTGATTGGTTGGCATGTTTAAGCGAACGCATTTGATTTGCTGAGAATCAATACACCCATGAGTGTAAAAAGGTATAAGAAGACCTGCATGCCTCACCTTCCTTTGTTCAGCTTTTGATCCTGGTGTGAGCCACAGAGCGGAACCTTTTTGCGTAGAAATAAAACTTTGAAAAAACTCACTCCTGGGTGTGTGCTGCTTCTCTCCCCTCGAGCATTGGGTTCTCTGGGGAGAGGACTCTGAGCATGTTTGCGCAACACTTCTTCACACAGCACAGAGTTAAACTATCGAATTCTCTTCCACAAGATGTAGTGATGGCCACCAATTTGGAGGGCATGAAAAGGGGACTGGACAAATTCATGGAGGAGGAGGCTATCGATGGCCACTATATAGCTCCTTTGTTTTAGCTGTGTTGCTCCTTTGCTTTGACTGTGGTATTTGCTACTGATGGCTATATGCTACCTCTAGGATCAGAGGCAGTATGCCTATGTGCACCAGTTGCTGAGGAACATGGGTGGGAGGGTGCTGTTGCACGCATGTCCTGCTTGTGGGATCCCGTGGGCAGCTGGTTGGCCGCTGTGTGAACAGAATGCTGGACTAGATAGTCCTTTGGTCCAATCTAGCATGGCTCTTATGTTCTTACATCTGCCTGAGTTTGCCACTCAGGAAAGCGTTTATTGCGATTCCCCACCTTGTGGTCAGATGTGTTATGAGGCAAACAGAATAATTATTGCCTGCTGAAAGCAAAGCTGGCCGTGAGATGGAGCAATCAGGCAACTTCTTGGCCATGCAGACAGCTGAATTTTCTGTATGCTTCGTGCATGCAAAAACTTCGGCATCACCGCAGCTCCCCCTGCTTCCAATGTATCGATGGTCAACTTATTTTTAAAACACTGGTGTAAAATTTGTAGACATCAGCTGGGGAAAGCATAACTGAAGACTCGGTCGATGGCTCCTTTTGCTGACTCTCTTGAAAGACTCAGAGCTTAAAAAAAGAAAAGAAAAAAGATTTCTCATAGGAAAACCTTTCAGCGTCAGCTTAAGATCAGGCTAACAATGCACTGGGGAATGCAACCCACCCTTTTTTAGTTTCAGAATGGCAAGAGAGGTATCAAGAAGATAGGAAAAAATGTGCTATTTTTTCCCCTGTGGGAGATGGAAGAATGGTGAGTAATCATACCCGTTCATATATTATTTGAATGGTTTTTTTGTAAAATAAATAAAGAAAAACCCTGTGCCAATTTGCAGTAGTATCAGGCACTTAACAAAATACATTGGAGCCAACTTCCCTCCTGGGACATTTGTGATTTTTTTAATCAGGACTGTGTGTGGGGGGGGGGTGTCGGGGGGGTGTTAAAGCCCCTCCTTATAGTCCCAATCCTGCTCCCCCATCCAGCAACTATTTATAATTTTTTTAAGTGCATTCATAATTGTAGAACAGACCAGCCGGAGGGCCAGAAGTTGCCCACCCATTTTAGGCAGACCTCAAACCATCCCACTTCTTCCCCCACAGTCCGTACGTCAAGCACTATTCTTTGTCAGGACTGGCAGCTTCCGTGGCCTCAGCACCTTGGCAGGGTCCCCTGTGGATGCTTGCCCTGGGTCCCTTTTAATATATTTCCTCCCCAGCCTGATGCTCTGAGCTGCACCAAGTGACTGAGTGAAGCCTAGCTACCATTTTAACTTCCCACAAGTTAACGTAGCACTGGTCTTGGAAATTTAAATGCCGCTACAGCAGGTCTAGCCTAGGACATTTTGCCGCCTGAGGTGGAACACAAAGAGCCCCCACCAAGGTCAAAGTGCGCAGTGCCCAGTGCCGGCTTCAGGTTTGCGGGCCCTTGAGCAAAACACCATCAGTGGGTCCCTCTCTCTGTGAGTCCACCTTCTCACTGCCATGGTCACCAGCTGCTCTTGCTCCTCCTTCTCTTTCTCATCATTGCTACCACTTGCTTGCTTGACAGGCACAGCGCCAGTGAGCAAACAGGCCGTGGCATCTGCAGCTCCTCCTTCTCACCGCAAGAGGCAGGCGAACAAGGCCCCACAAGCAGGTTGTCATGGTGAAGAGGAGCAACTCCAGGGGGCTCTTGTCAGTGGGCTGTGTATGAGACTGGGAAGGGGCTTGCCCTGCATATGACACTCTTCCATTCCGACACTCCTCTGCTGACATTTGGGGGCCGAGAGCCTAGTATTTATACCAGGCCCACCCAATCAGGAGGCTTCATGCGGCCTGCCAATCATGTGGGCCGATCTGGCACACCTGGAGCCCCTTTCATGGGTGAAGATGGCTTCGTAGCCAGCTAGGCCACAGCCTCCCACAAAGTTCATCCTGGTTCATATCCTGGCTTCACGCAGCCTGCTAGTTGTGGGGGGCAAAGTAGCGCATCTCAATTCCCTTGGGTGACCAGAGTGGGTTTCAGGGCTTCCTAACCTGAAAAAAACTCCACTTCTCTGTAGTTTACAAGTCTAGGTCACCCCCTCAGCCATAACAAGGTTATGAGGTCTGCCGATCATGGGGGCCAATGTGGCACACCACAATTCCCTGAAAACACAGTCCACGATAATTCATGAGGCTAGACCACAGCTTCTGCCTACAAGATTCCTCCCAATTCAAATGCTGGAGCTCCCCCCAATAGTTTGGCTTGGTTTTTTAAAAATCTACAGATATTAATAATTTATATGGCAACATTAGTGGCAGTGTGCATGGCAGTTGACCAAGTGCAAATATGGTTTTTTTTTAAGGGAGATTTGAGAGAATTAGCTGTTGAAATAGTGATGACAGGTGGCTCACACACAGAGAAAAGTGCAAACTGTGGTTAATTTGTTATTGGGAGTTTTTAAAGCCTTTAGTATGTGAAATAGCAAAGGTGCAGGATGCAGAGGTAATTAAGAGTTCTAGATGCATCAGAGTGCCTTGGGTGCAAATGGGTAACAAAATGAGGGAGGAATGTTGCTCGGCAGCCCCTTCCAGCCATTTTCTTTTGAAGCCTGGATTGTTTTGTGTCTAAAAACACTAGCACGTTCACCATGTTTTGTAGCAGTAGAGGCTTCATTGCTAGAAGTCTGGCCTGATTTGTTGTTTTATACATCTAGCTACTTAGCTAAGGGACTTTGCCTGTAAGTTGTCATTTACAAGTTTTGTTCAGCCTGTTTATGACTCAGTACAGTTTGCCAAGCCCTTCACCGATTATGTCTGCTTTGCTTTCTTCAGCTGCTTCTGCTCACATTGGCATTGTGCAGCTCTTCTGGAATTTATTGGAAACTTATCTGGTCTCTGCTCATGATGCGCTGCAGAACGGATAATCCTACGAATGGCTACTGCTGCCCTACATGGGCCTTTTCATCCCTTCCAAAGTAGAACTACACAACCCTATCAAAATAGTAACATTAGGGCTGCACATTTTAAACAGGTAGATAGCATCACCTACCTTTAGTTCTGGCTCCAAATCTCACCTCTGCTGTGCACTAGGTGGCCTTATGCAAACTGCAATCTTTCTTGGCCTCACCCCTCACACATGTAATATAGGGAGGGATACTTTTACTGGTCTTCTTTACAGGGGCTACTGTAAGGATGACGTTGGGAATGATCCACCTAGACATTGTGTGAGGGGCCATAGGATAGTTCAGATTCCCAGCTCTGACCTTGGAGACAGTGCCCCGACCTCGGAACTGGGAATTGGAGCTCTGATCAACTTTCCCCTCACAGCCAACACGGAGAGAACCACACCAGCTGCTCTCGAGCTCAGGAAAGCGACCTTGGGAGAGGGGTAAAAGGGGGAAGTTTGGGGGGGCAAAAGGGGAGGGGAAGGAGACTGGAGAGACCCGGATATGAAATATCCTGAAGCCCAGAGTGGGAGGACAGGGAGGTCTGTGGCTCATGCTGACTCAGCTTGTCTGAGCGTGGAAAGCTAAGCAGGGTCAGGCCTGGTTATTACTTGGATGGGAGACCCCTCCTCTAGTTTCCTGCATTGAGCAGGGGGTTGGACTCGATGGCCTTGTAGGCCCCTCCCAACTCTATGATCTATGAAAATCCTTTTGCTCTGCATTGGATGCCCGTAAGATTCCAAGTTCAGGGGCTCACGGGCACCCTGAGAGGACTGCGTCCTAAAATAATGTATATGAAGCACTTTGAACACTCTGACACATAATCATTATTGTATTATTTATATCATTTCTGTATGCTTTACAGAGTACAAAGGGTAGGTCCCTGCCCTGAAGAGCTTACAGTCTAAAACTCAGACACTGGAAACAACAGAAAAGGAGGGAAGCAGAGGAAGAGGTAAACAGAGAAGCAATAAGCGGTTGATAGAATGCCAAGATATTATTATTATTGAAATCAGTAGGGGTCAATTGTAATGTCCTTATAGGCCAGCCTTCCCCAACCTAATGCCCTCCAGATGTGTTGGCCAATGGCCGTGCCGGCTGCGGATGATGGGAATTATAATCCAACACCTGTGGGGGGGGCCACCAAGTTGGGGAATACTGTCACAAGCAAATTCATGGAGTAATCATAGGTCAGCGGAAGAGCACCTGCTTTGCATGCAGAAGGTCCCAGGTTCAATCCCCGGCATCTCCAGGTAGAGCTGAGAAGGCCTGTCTGAAGCCCTGGAGATGCTGCTGCTGGTCAGTGGAGACAATACTGAACCAGATGAACCAACAGTCTGACTCGCTATAAGGTGGCTTCCGATGTTCCATGTGCAGAGACGGTAACCATTGAATACGCTACTGGTGGCGGGGGGAACACAAGAGGAGACAGTCTTTATGATCTGTTTTGCCTAGAGGATCTGGTTGGCCACTGTGTGAAAAAGGATGGTAGACTAAGGGTGGAATCCTATGCAAGTTTAGACAGAAAAAAGGCCTAAAATTCTCAGCATGCCCCAGCCAGCTATGCTGGATGGGGCATGCTGGGAATTGTAGGCCTTTTTTTCCTGTCTAAACTTGCATAGGATTGCACCCTAAATGGCCCTTTGGTCTGACTAAGCAGGGACCTTCTGTTATTAAACAGCCAGGGCACACTTGTGTATTTGTTCAGCCTATTTTGGTTTCGGTGTGTTACTGTAATAGGAATCAAAAAGAAAATATTAAAGACAATTTTTTCCGTCTAACTACACACACTACTAATTTTGTGCTAAATTAATTACTCTCATTTTATCACATTTATATCCCACCATTTTTCCCTCTCGCAAGAAATCCAAGGCAGCTTACATGATCCTCCTCCTCCTCCCCATTTTATCCTTGCAACAGCCCTGTGAGGTAGGTTAGGCTGAGAGTCAGTGACTGGCCCAAAGTCACCCAGGCATCTCCCAAGTCCCAGTCCAACACTCTAACCCAGTGTTCTCCAACCTTAGGTCCTCAGATGTTTTTGGTCTACAACTCCCAGCATGCCCCAGCCAGCTGGGACCCAAGGTTGGAAAACACTGCTCTAACCACTAGGCAACACCGGCTCTCACCCCTTCTTTCGCCTCTGTGCTCCTCCTGCCCTGCAACTCAACTTGACAGTTGATTCCAGCTATCTAGCTGAGGCGCTTTGAAGCAGGAGGGAAGGAGGCTGAGGCACCACCAGGATACCTCATATCTTGGCAGCACCTGTCTCCACCCCGTCCCCTAAACCCCATCTCCAAGGTTGCTCTTTCAACCTCAGAGATGCAGCCGGCACGGTTCTTTCCGTGCTAGCTGTAAGGGTGGAGGAGGGCATCCCAAGTGTGGATACCCAGCTACAAGGTCAGAGCGATCATTCAACCTCGTAGCCGGGTCTCTAAAAAATCCTATGGCCAACTAGATGCTATCTAGCAGCCATAGGATTGCGCTGCCCAGCTGTAATCCTGTGCACATTTACTGAGGAGTAATCTCCACCAAACACAGTGGGGTTTACTTCTGTATCAACAGACATAGGATTGTACAGTTAAAAAAAAAATGTTTAAAGCTCTAAAAGGTAATCAGTGCCAAACAAAACCACTCATCACAGGCTAAAATGTGCATAATGCATAAAGAGCTAGAAGCATAAAATAAGTGACTGAACACCACATTGACATGGGTCTCAGCACATCCACCTGCTGTGGACACACACAACCAGAGCGAGAGCAAAACGGACAATCCAGTATAGCTTTATTTCAGGTGGTTTATACCCAAGAGAACAGAGCCGACAGAGAAGGGGTTAAAGCATCTACATAAAGTACACCGCCCTCCTTGTGGTGCACCAGTTTAGGCCAAATCCTAGATGTTGCGTGGCGCATCAGCCCCACTAGGACCCAGGTGGGACCCAGGTGTCCAGGCCTCAGAGCTGCGATACAATGTTGTTGGCCAAGCTGCAGGTGAGGCCAGTTCCGTCCTCTTCCACATTCAGGGCCTTCACCACGCCGTCCTGTACCACCATGGAGAACCTGTAGAATGGGATGAGAGGGAGAGACAGAGGGAGGGGGAGAGACATTGCTCAGGGTGAGCGACAGATTTTACGGAAGGGTGAAGGAACCATCTCTCTCAAGCCCAAGAAGAAAGCTACTTTAGCAGCTGGACCAGCCTACTCAGAAACAAGCTAGCTGGACACTATGTGCTCTGCCCCATGAAGAACTCTGTGTAACTCCAAGGCAGTGCCTGAATTATGGGGGGGGGGGGGGTTAACGGAATCTAGAAACCCCACCCCGATTCTATGCTAGAACAGAGACTTGGACAGCCACCTGCCAAGGATGCTGTAGATGCAAGATCCCTGCACTGAGAAGGGGTTGGACTAAATGGCCTCAAAGGTACCTTCTATGATTCTGTATCCCCGCACACACTTCACACGTTATTCACATGCAGGGGTTAACCATGTCAAAAGTGGCTGTGGGACCATGCCTTTAGCTCCATCCCCACATTGCATGGCCCAGCTCTTGCGGGGTCGTCCGAGGCAGGGAAGCCTTTGCACGTTCCTCTACCTGTGGAGGCATCCCTGGGTCTTACAACCCCGACCGTTTCACGGCTGGGAGGAGCCACGCAACATGGATGGGGGGGGGGGAGTTAAAGGTGTGACCCTGCAGCCCTTTCCAACACTGCCCATTCACGAGGGAGGCTTATGACTCCTCCCATTTTTAGCCAAATCAGAGCCCTCTCCTCGTAGCCTTCAAAAACAGTATCAAGGGACCCCGTCACAAAAAGGTAAACGTGGGCGGAGGGTTCTGGCCTCCCATAATTTGAGTACTCGTCCAAGGCTTGCTCAGCCTTTAAAGAGCCAGTTGGGTTCAATAAGACAGAGGTGATGTCACCAACTCTAGGGCAGAGACAACAGGAAATGCAGGTCTTGCAAGCGACAGGAAGAGGAGTGTGGGATGTTGTTGTTTGTTTTTTTAATTATTTACTTATTTGATTTATATCCTGCTCAAGGCAGCTAACAATAATAAGACCAAGATTAAAACAAAAATCTAATTAAAACTATCATAAAAAGAAATTGTGAAAGGACTGCCAATCGGTCCTTTACTTCAAGACCAGAGATCAAAGGTGCAAAACTGCCAGCCTTAGCTCTGCCGTCTTGACTTGATTCTCTAAAGGGCCTTGCCCTTGTCTATACACTGGATTTAGCACTGAACCACAGAGGAACCACACACTCCGTGTGGGGTAAAACCAGGAAAGTTTATTCAAGGTAAACAGATTATAATAAAAGGTGGGGAATGAGGGAAGAGGGAGAAAGGTGGGGAGACACTTTGGTATACACAGTAGAGCTACAAAATAACAAAGCTAGTTCTTTTACTACATAACTACCCAGGCCTTACTCCTTTACATGGGGTTGTTGTCCTCTTCAGGGCTTGCCTCAGCAAAAGCCCTCCTCCCGTGAAAGCGTGCAGACAACAACAACGAAACCCAAAAGCCCCAGCCGCACTACTCTTCCCCCCCACTCCTTTCAGTAGCCCAGGTGTCTTTAGCCAATCAGGATGAACTTCATCTGGCCCAGGCAGGGGAGGGGTGGCCCATGACTAGAGGGCTTGGGCCACATTTGCATGCGAATGGCTGTGAGACTCTGAGGGGGCAGGAGCCATCAGAGGAACTAGGTACATTTGCATGACTTTCCCAGCCCCCAGCTGGGATTATACTTGTTTACACGTGAGGAGGTGTGTGTGTGTGTGTGTGTGTGTGTGTGTGTGTGTGTGGTGCAGGAAACTCTGATGCTTTTTCTCCACAGAAATAAATTAAAAGCACACTTTAAAATGCTACAATAAAAGAAATAAAAACAGCAACCAGCCCAACAGAATCCACTTCAGCTATAGCTTACATGCCAAAGGCCTCCCTAAATTAAAATGTCTTTGCCTGCTTGTGGAAGGACCTTGGCAGGGAGTTCGAGAGCTTGGGAGCAGCCACCAAGAAGGCCCTCTCTCACATCCCCACCAAACTTTCCTCCAATGGCAGTGGGACTGAGAGAAGAGCCTCCTGGGGAGATCTTAAAACCTGGGCAAACTCATATGGAAGAACTGAAAGAGTTTAGGACATGAAGAAAAATCGAGCAACGGCTTGAGCGGTGGGAGCTGGCCTCTCCCCTTCCCCATCATACAGTCAGAAAACCCCACTCTCCCGCAGACTGTGACCCCGCTTCTCCATACCGTTTGGACCGGTTGGTCCCGAAGAGCTCCCGAAGCGGTTCCTTATCCAGCAACAGGTTCGTGGCCTGGGGGGCGGGGGCGGGAGACACAAATGGGAGGGATTGTAAGGGTTTGGAGAGCAACAGAAGGAAAAGATGGCCCACTGTAATAAAAATAAATTTTTAAAACCTAGTTTCACACACTTTTGCAGGTGCGATTCAATAAAAAACAAAGCTCTGGGATGGGGCGGTTAAACAAGGAAATAGTAGGGGTGCTTGGTGCAGAGAGACTAAATTCCAGTGGCTGAGCATTTCCACCTGCCTTGCCCATCCGACTGGAGCCTGAGAGAACCTGCAGCCCTCCCCCCTCTCTCATGAATCTAGTATTGTCTAGTACTGGTGAGATATTCAGGATAGATAAAAGGCAGTACCTCCCCCCCCCCCAACGGATTACCCCAGGGGGAATGCAGTCCCCGGCAGACAAAGGTTCCACCCCCACCCCATCCATGCCATAAATGTATATTTTGGGGGACCAAGGAGGACAGAATGCCTGGCAGGCTGCCCTATGATCAGATATCAGTACCTTCCCAAATGCTCCTGTAGGATCGGCCAGCATCCGCACCTGCGGAGAAGAGAAGGCAAAGCCCAATGTTAAATACACTGGTGCTGGTACGAAAAGGGGATTGTTGCACTTGCAGGCACCGGGTGCGGCAGCGACGTGCAGCCTTGTAAATAAGCTGTCAAAGGTTAGTTGTTTGCACAACAAGCAAAGTAATTCTAGCTGGCTGGGAGATGACGGAGGATGGGCAGGGAGCTCCTTCACTCCTCTGGCAGCCCACTGCTGGACGCGGAAAGGGCTACAGTTAATACCTTGGATTGCAAGTAACTTGGTTTGAGAGCGTTTTGCAAGACAAGCAAATTTTTAATTTTTTTTATTTTTATTTTTTTTTACTTGATATACAAGCGACCTCTTGCAATACAAGTACTGTAGTACGGCTGAAATTTAAAATCTCTGTACAAATTTTTTTGGGGGGATTTCGTTTTGATAAAAGAGTGTTTTGGATTACAAGCATGTTTCCGGAACGAATTATGCTCTCAATCCAAGGCATGACTGTACCTTCCTTCGGCAGCAGCTTGGTTTCTATGCTGGACGCAGAGGGGAGGCAGAGCGCTCCATCCCTCCACCAGCCAGCTCACTCGCCAACACAGGGTTCCTTGTCGCCTATGGCGACCAGGTGAGTGCTGAAATCCAAGGCTGTTTTAAGGGATTTTGCAAAACACGCTGCGAAGGACAAGAATAGACTGTTTGTATAAGGAGAAAAATGGCTTGGTAATGCCAGTTTCAGAGAGGTGACATGCTCCAAGCTCACTGCAAACCTTCAAGTCCCAAGTGCCAATTCACATTATGTTACAGGCATCCCTGTAAGGCATTTTGTGCGTGCCCCTGAAAGCGTAACGTGTGAGCACAACAAATGCAGATGCCAGATAGATGTACTAATCAGGGAACAAGGCCAGATGATCAAAGGCAACTGGTAGTAGGTTCAGGACAGACAACAGGAAGTAACGTGCAATCAGCTTATGGAACCCACCGCCAACAGATGTGATGATGCGCCTCAGAATTACAGCACAATCCTGTAGATATCGGCTCAGAAATAAGTCCCATCGAGCTCAGTGGGGCTTCCTCCCAGGTCAGTGTGTATAGGATTATAATTAATGGAACTTCCATGTTCAGTGGCAGTATACCTCTGAATACCAGATGTTGGGAACCAGCAACAGGGAAAGGTAATCACTTTCATGTCCTGCTCTGTGAGCTTCCCAGAGGAACCTGGCTGTCCCCTGTTGGAAACAGCAGACTGGGCTAGGTGGACTTTGGTCTGATCCAGGAAGGCGATTCCTATGTTAAGGGGAAACTCTGTCGCAAGTCTGCTATTGCATAATGAACGAATGAGCCGCTCCTGGGCTTACACAACCTCATCTTGCCGGCACAGAGCGTGCCGTGCAGAGCAGAAACCACTTCTGAGATGGGCAAGGGGGGGGGGGGACATAGGCAGGTTTGCTCTGGATATAATCCTTCCCTTCCTCCTCTCCCCTGCCCCTCTAGACTGGCCTCTCCCACTGCTTGGCCATGCTCTCCCTTCCATCTTCATAAAACAAGGAGAATAATGCCGAATTAATTGGGGGAAAAGTTTTGAAAGGGCAAGGGGAAAATTTTGCTGCATTTGTCTGTGCATGACTGTGCCTGTCGGGCAGTGTTTCCTAAACTTCGGGTTGCTGAAGGCCAAACCACACGCGATGCAGAAAACCTGCAAGCGGATCCTCCTGCCTTTAAAAAAAGCAACAAAAAACTTTTGAAGCAGCAGTGGGACAGCTCAGATTTTTATTGCTGTGGAAGGGAATGCTTTTTCCCTCTCTCATAATTTTTCTCCCTCTTTCATAATACTAGAACCCAAAGGGGTCATCCCATGAAGCTGACTGGTGGGAGATTCAGGACAGATGAAAGGAAGGACTTGTTCACACAGCACATAGTTAAACTATGGAATTCACTTCCACGAGAGGTAGTGATGGCCACCAATTTGGACAGCTTTGAAAGGGGATTGGAAAACTTCATGAGGAGAAGACTATCAATGGCTGCTAATTCTGATTGGCTATATGCTACCTCCAGTATCAGAGGCAGTCTGCTTATGTACTCCAGTTGCTGGGGAACATAGATGGGAAGGTGCTGTTGCACTCCTGTCCTGCTTGTGGGATCCCATGGGCAGCTGGCTGGCCACTGTGTGAGCCTGAATGCTGGACTAGATGGACCCTGGGTCTGACCCTGCAGGGCTCTTCTTACGTTCTTACATTGTTTTGGTTGTGGATTCTACACCCAAAGACAGAGACCTGGTAGTAGCGACTGAAGCTTTATTGTGCACGTCCCTTCTTAACGTTCCTAATGTTAAATTCTCCTATGCCAGGCCATTGGGGGAAATTCATATTTCCTTTCTCCCGAGGCCTGAGTGGCCCCAATGGCATGAAACAACTTTTAACCAGCACCGGCCCACGTGCCTCTCCTGGACAAAGATAGTGCAGCCTCTGTTATTCAGACTCTGGTATCATCCGAAGCAGGTTAGCAGAGGTGTTGACCCTCTTTCAGCCCGAGGGCTGGATTCAATTTTGGAGAATCTGTGTGTGGGGGCATTCCAGTGGCAGGGGGGGGGGCAAGGGGCAGGGTCAAAAAGACCAGCACATTTTAGCTTAAAGCTCTTACTGCCTGTAATGAAGCCATAGGAGAGGCATTTCAACCTTTTAGAATAGGGGCAAAAGAAGCCGGGAAACCACCAAAGGATTGCTGGTAGGGGGCCGGGGGGGAGTTTACTCCAAAGTGTGCAAGACGGCGGTTGGCAGCCTCTTCTGAAAGCCACAGATTCTCCTGCAACTCTGTCGCTCCAACTGTGCCTGACGCTGCAGAATTATTTCTCTGACTCTACAGGCTGGCCCAGTGTTCTCTAACCTGGAGCCCACCGAGGGTTTGCAACTACAACTCCCATCATTCCTGGTTGGCTGGGGGCTGATGGGAGTTGTAGCCCCAAACTCCTGGAGGACACCAGGCTGGGGAAGGCGGAGCCAGCCATTCCCTTGCAGTGTGCAGCTGGGACACCACGGCTGGACTAATGGGGTTCCTTACTTCCGTTCCCCCTCCTGGTAGCCGAGGGCCGAATTGCACGCTATGTTACATGCGTAGCGCGTAGGTGATGACAACTTTTCTTTTTACCTTTGTGTAAGCAATCTGGATTGGGACCACCGTGCATGGGTAGGGTTGGGTGGGTTAAACCTTCCCACCCAAACACTTTTTTCCTTTTAATTCGTCCCCCCGCCATCTGGGGGCTTACAAAAGAAAAAATCACTCCACTGGCACCGTATCACCTACACGCAATGCATTTAATGTAGCGTATTGTTTAGCCCTTACAACATGCAGAAATCTGCCCCGTCTTGCCGCTTGAGTGCAGAAGCGATTCCCTCAAGCCTTGTTAACGTCATTGCCTTTTTCCTTCCGCTCCCCCAGTTCATTAACACACAGTCCTTGGATTAAGAAGAGGCGTTTGCTTAATTAGGAGCCTCCAGCTCCCTGGAGACACAGGCCCAGGAGAATGAGAGGGCTTCTTCCTTTGCTCTTTTTGGGGTTTACACAGGGCTCTGTTGCTCTCCTGATATGTGTTCAGCCAAGCCTGTGCTAATGCGAATTCTGGTGGAATTTTTATGCGGGGGCGGGGGAGGCAAGAATTCAACCCCGCTGCCGCTCATATTCCCTGAGCGGAGGAGCATTCTTTGGCACAAACAACCATCACAACTGCAAACGCAGCTGCGCTCAGCCCAAAAGATTTTCAAAAGCTCCGCGCCCGAGCAATCAAATCACGCCAACAAGCAAAAGCCTTTGTTTCAGGGGTGGGGAACCTCTTTCAGCTTCAGAGAAGTACTCGGGAGACCACATTCCAGTAGTGCACAGGGCTGGGCTGGGGCAATCCCCCCACAGCCTATTTTAGCTTAAAACTCTTATTGCCGATAGCCAAGTCTTAGGAGAGGCATTTCGACCTTTTAGAATGGGGAAAAAACTGAACAAAAGCTGGGGAAACACCGGTGAAAAACTGAACAAAAGCTGGGGAAACAAGGGAAGTGGAGTGGGGTCCGGGGAAAGGGGTGTGGCCACCTAGGAACCCTTAGGGCTGGACTGGGACCCCAAGAGGGCTGGATTTGGTCCCTGGGCCTGAGGTTCCCCAACCCTGCTTTAGTTATTACATTTCGACCCTGCTTTGCAGCCAAGATCAACTCCCAAAGTGGTCAGTTATGAAAATCCTTACAAAGGGACAATATAAGAGACACGTGGGTGTCTGTGTGGAATGCAGTCTCCTTCCATCCCTAGAGTTGGCAATACAGTCCTGGGACTTTTCTCTAGAGGGAGGGGGCAGAAGGCACTGGATATGAACTCTGGGCCATGTGTGTGTGGGGCTGATGGAGGGCCAAAGTGCCAACCCACAGGAGCAGCCCCTCTGATCTGCAGAGTCTTCCGAACCCTGGCACTTGATGAATCCCATGAGCTGCGTTATGTAAACTTGCGAAATAAGAGGAACCTTGTGTAACACTAAGGATCTAAGGCACTGAAGACCCACCCATCTAGCTGCCAGACATCTTAGTCAGCCACCTTCCGAAATTTCACCAGGCACTGTCTGCACGCTTCTGAACTTACTGTTACAACCATAAGGGCTAGAAACTTGGGGGGAGGTTGGTTTGCTTGTTTTTAAAAAAGAAAGACAGCAGCAATTCTCCCATTACCTACCTTTCCCTCGGCTTGATGAGCCTTTCCCCATGCATTCATGACAAACACATCGTTGACAGACAAGCAGGCAATGATCTCCACGCCTTTACCCTTGAGCTGACCTGCCTTCTCCACATAGCCTGGAAGGTGGGTCTATATTGAGGGGGCGGGGAAGAAAACAGACCATCAGGGCACAATCCTATGCCTGTTTAGAAAGAAAAACAAGTCCTACAACTTCCAGCGTGCAGGGAAGGGGGTCGGGGGCGCTCCAGAGGGAAGGGGGTCGCTTAGAGCAGGGAATCTGAACTATCCTATGGCCCCCTGGACACTGTCTAGGGGCCATAGGATTTCTCCCTTAAAATCTTTACAATCCAATTATGCCAATAAAACCATGGTTGGTCAGTCAGGGAAGGCTAGGCTTGTTGACAGAAAAACGACTCCAGCAGTCGCCCAAAACGAAATGTCGTTGGTGCCTGCCTGACATCAACAAGCGGAGATCCACAGAGAGGGAGCCAATGCACTGAAGGCTCTGCTCCGAGTGGACTACAAATGGACCACATGCAGAACCACCATGAGCGCCTTATCTGATGACCTCAATGACAGGGGAGGATGGTAAAAAAGAAGGTGCTCTTTCCAATATCCTGGTCCCAAGTTGTTTCAGGCTTTATACACCAATACGAAAACCTGAAACCGGGCCCGGCAGCAGATAGGCAGCCAGTGCAGTTCCCTTAGTGAAGGAGTCACATGCTGAAAGGGGGCAGCCCTCGCTGCTGCATATTCTGGACTAGCTGCAGCTTTTGGACCAGCCTTAAGGGCAGCCCCACATGGACGGGGTTAACGTCACTAAACGGGGGGGGGGGGGGAAGCAGACACACCCGGGATCTTAACTCACGTTTGAACAACCCGGGGTGAATGCCCCGGGCACTCCGAATAGGATGCCCTTCTTGCCTTTGAAGAGGCTTGACACGTCCACTTTGGTTCCGGGGTCTCCCTCGTAGACCTCCACGCTGGGGAGCTTGTCTCCAACCTGTTGAGAAGAGGACGCAAAAGTTTAATGCCCAGCAGAATTCTTCCTCCCCATAACTTGCACTGGGTCAGTTTTGGCCGCTTGGGAGCAAGGGAAAGACAGGAGGCAGCAGCGCATACGTCCTTCTCGCAAAGAACACACCCCGGGCTTCCAGATATTCTTGCTCATGAGGTCCCTCAAAACAGTCCCAGCTTAGCCCAGCCACCTGGCCACTAGAACTCAATCTAGTAGTCCAGCTTTCTGCCTCCCATGATTCTATGACCAAACTTCTAAGAAGGCCATAAGCGAAGCTGCTGTGCGGAGTGCTCCTGTTCAGGGCTCCAGCCAGCCACGTCCTCTTCCAAATACCCCATTCCGTTAGGAGCATAGGAAGCTGCCTTCTACTGAGTCAGACCCTTGGGCCTTCTAGCCCAGTACTGTCGACGCTGACTGGCAGCGGCTCTCCAGGACTTCAGGCAGGAGTTTTTCCAGCCTTACCTGGAGATGCCGGGGATCAAGCCAGGGACCTTCTGCATGCAAAGCAGCTGCTCTTCCCCTGAGCTACAGCCTCTCGTCCTCCCAGCCGGTTTTCTGTCCCTGTCCCTGTCCCTCCACCAAGTCAGCTTTCATGCTCACTGAGCATGCTCAGTTCTCACCGGGCTGTTTCTGAGGTTCTCTGCCCTCCATTTTTTTTTTCTATTTAGCAAACCTTGCTGTCCCCCCAAACCTGCAGCTATCTTACTGCAGGGGATGGGGCAAACCACCAGTGCCCTCCAGATGTTTTGGAGTACAACTCCCACAAGCCCCGGCAGGCACGGTCAATGGTCAGGAATGCAGGAAGTTGTAGTCCAAAACATCTGAAGGGCACCCATAAAGGAGCACAGGGGGTCGGGGTGGCATGAGTACAATTGGGACCATGGCAGGAGCGATGGGTTCAAGCCCCACCTCTTCCTCTCTTCCTGCCCAGCTATTTATGCTCTTAAAATGAACTATGCAGGAACAAGCTACATGACACAAAATGTCACGTCTAGTTTGGCCCTTAGGGACCTGTATAGCTGTTTTAAACAGCCATCCTGCAGGATCTGTTTGGCCCTGAGGGTCTACTCTACAGTAATGGAGAGCTATATAATGTCCTATGGCCCTGGCGAGTTCATGAATCTATATGGGATTGATAGGGACCCTAGAATACTACCTTGAGGGCAGATTTTTCTAGGTGTGTGTGTGTGAGTGAGGGGGGCACACCAGGATTTCTACTGTATATACCTCAACCTAGCACCCTCCAGGTATGTCAGACTACAATTCCCATAATCTCCAGCTGAGGACAATGGGAGCTGTAGTCCAGCATGCCTGAAGGGTGCCAGCTTGGAGAAACCTGATATAGACCTACAGACTGAGGGTCATCCCCCCCACCCCCAGGCTTTCTAGCAGTCTCTATCCCATAGAACTAGGGGTTCTATCAAGCTACGGTAAGTAAGTACTAAAATTCAAGGGATTTTTTCTTTCTTTTTTCCTAGCATTTTTATCCTGCCCTTCAGCCAAAAAGGCTCCCGGAGCAGCTTACGAAGATAAGAAACAAGACAATAAATGTACAAGGTTGGTACTCTGCAGGGTAGAAGATGGGTTCTATGGAGTCTCAGAGACTTAAAATGTCTCCCTCCCCACTTGACATCACCCTATATGGGGCAGAAGCAGCAATTGCTCACGGGGTGTCTGTTGCATGAAAGAAACTAGAGGAGTTGTGTTCCATGGTGCTTTTCCATGCCCTAGTAGGTTCCTTTTTTCTCCAAGGGACCCTATTAGGTCTTTTTTCTAGACCTAGAGGCAGTCTTTTATAGGGCAACAGGGGCCTTTCCCAAAAGCTTTCTATTGCATTGTCTGTAAGTGTCTATAACTCTGGGGTGTGTATGTTCTCTTTCCCATGGAGCTTCTATTGCAGACATGGGGCTTGGGAAATAAACATCCTATATATGATGTTTACTTGGGGGAGAGGCAGGTGTTTCCATAGGGTTTCTATTACACAGATCTAGGGCTGGCATTCCATGTGACTGGAGGTGTCCATTTTCTAAGGGGCTGAGATGCTGTTCTTGCCGATTAGGGCTTTCTATTGCATAGACCCAGAGCTAGCTTTCTACTAGGGCTTGGGATCACCCTGTCCACTAAGGGGCTGGTCCTTTCCCATGGGGGCATTTTCTATTGCACAGACCAGCCATTGGTAAGGCTGGCTGGGGACGATGGAAGTTGTAGTCCAACACATTTGAAGGGCACGGGGGGGGGGGGAAGCTAACATAGATCCACGACTGGTGTTTTACGGGGCTGCTCTTTTGCAAATGCTCTCATCATCATCAGGCGATCACTCGTGACCGAGTAAGATTGTCTTCCGGGATAAAAGGAGGAAATTCTAAAGAAGATTGTGTAGACTCTAGCGATGGGTCCGTAAGTGACTGTGGAGGCCAATTCTAGATCCACACAGCTTCCCACAGTGAGGACACAGGTTACCAGATAGAAGATGGTCCTGTAAAGGATTCATTTGACGTGCTTTTCGCTTAGCACGTTTCTCCCTTTCACCTTGCACTCGGGCTTCTTCAAAGTCCATGGAACCTTTGTGAAAGGCCAACCTCCATTTAGATCGTTCATGGGCCAGAGCTTCCCAGTTTTCGATGTTTATATTGCATTTTTTTAGATTAGCCTTATGAACATCTTTAAACCTCTTATATTGACCACCGGTATTCCGCTTTCCATCCTTGAGTTGGGAGTAAAGTAACTGCTTTGGGAGACGGCAGTCAGGCATTCGAACAACATGACCGGTCCACTGAAGTTGGCGTTGAAGGATCATTTTTTCAATGCTAGTAGTCTTTGCTTCTTCCAGTACACTGACATTTGTTCGCCTATCTTCCCAAGTAATTTGCAGGATTTTCCGGAGGCAACGTTGATGAAACCTTTCAAGGAGGTGGAAGTGACGTTTATAGATAGTCCATGTTTCGCAGGCATACAATAAAGTTGGTAATACAATGGCTTCATAAACCAGTGTTTTGGTCTTCTTACAATATCCCGATCCTCGAACACTCTATGTTTCATTCGAGAAAATGCGGCACTTGCGGAGCTCAGACGATGCTGGATTTCACTGTCGATGTTAGCTGTAACAGAAAGATAGCTGCCAAGATAGAGAAAATGATCGACATTTTCCAGTATTGTCCCGCCAAGCTGGATAGACGGTATCACCAAAGGATTGGCTTGCACTTGCTGATGAAGCACTTTGGTTTTTTTGATGTTAAGTGAGAGACCAAGTTTTTCGTATGCTTCTGCAAAAGCATTTAGGATAGTTTGGAGATCATCCTCTGAATGTGCGGAGACCACATTATCATCAGCATACTGAAGTTCCACAACGGAGGTTGTAATTACCTGCTCTATTACACAACAGACCCAAGAGGGCTGGACTTCTATGGGGCTGGGCAGGGGGCTTGTCCTTTGTGGGGCTGTTCTTTTCCATTGGGGGAGGAGGCTTTCTATTGCACAGACCCAGGGCGGGTGTTCTATGGGGCCTGGGAACAGTCTGCCTTATATGGGGCTGCTCTTTTGCATGGGGGGGGGCGGCCTTTCCATTGCACAGACCCAGTGCTGGTGTTCTATGGGGCAGGGAAACAGCCTGCCCTCTATAGGGCGGGGTGGTGTTGGCTGCGGGCTACCTTTTCCAAGAGGGTCTGCAGAAGGCGGCGGGCGGTGGGGCTTTCCTCCGCTCACTCACCTTGAGAGCCGCCATGGCCGGAGCTCGGGATCCGAAGGCCCGCAGCAGGGTTACCGCAGCCGGCCAACCCTTTCCAGGCGGGGAACCTGGACGACGAGCTCCCCAGCTGCACAGCGAGCCCAGCGCCCCCGCCCCTCTCCACCCCGTTGCCATGGAAATCACTTGAGTGACGGCTGCCATGGCAACCCGCGGCCTTTGAAGTCCTCCTCCTCCTCCTCAACCTTAGGTTGTGCAAGCACAGACCGCCCTTGGCTCTCCCGTTTCCCCACCGCAAGGGTGGCTGGGTGGGTGCGCGGGTGGGAAATCTGCATCTCATTTGCATGCCACTTATCGCGGTCTGCCCGCCTGACAGGAGTCCCGATCCTCTTAAGGCACATTTACTGGCAAGTAAGCCCCACTGGTTCCAACGGCACTTACTCCCACGTAAGCGTGCACGGGAGTGCAGGCTACATACTTGCAGCTCAGGATGCGAACTTTCTGGGGAATTAGGGTAAAAGAAGCGAGAAATGAAGCCTTCCGCATGCTTACTTGCGAGTAAATCCCATTGCAATCAGTGCGAATTGATTCCCGAGTAAACCTAAGGATTGCATCCAGTAGAAACAGAATGTGCTGAGATTTCTCTTCAGCTGCATCTGATCTGCTTTCCATATTTTATGCAAAGTGGAAATGGTAGCACTCATAAAGCAATGCACCCTCTGTTGTTCTTGGGCCTTGGCAAATACCGAACTTTGCCACCCTCTGGAGTCAGGCCTGGGAAAGGGAAGAAGTTGGAGGATCTCCAGCAGGAGTATTTCTTCTGAATGTAGCAACCTTTAAGATGTTTTAGGATGTTTTAATAGTATGTGCTGTGTTTGATTAGTTTATGTACTTTATATTTTCTGCTGTTCCCTGCCTCGATCTAGACGGAGAGGCGGGTAAGAAATAAAAAATTATTATTACTACTACTACTACTCGGGAGTAAGCCTTATGTGGTGCCATAAGGGCCCGCTTCTGCACAGAGTCGGGCTGTAATACTGTCTTCTTGGGAGTAGGTCCCATTGAATTCAGCGGGGCTTACTTCCGAGTAAACCTGCAGCGGCTGCAATCCTGTGCACGCTGGGGCTCCGATTCTGCTCGTCTCTGGGTGGTGGTTGTTCGGAAGACAGGCCCACCGGTTTCAATGGGGTTTACTTTCAAGGAAGGATTGCAGCCTGATTTAGAGTTTTGACCCATTGACTCAGTGGGATTCATAGATTCATAGATTCATAGATCATAGAGTTGGAAGGAGCCTACAAGGTATCATGTAGGCGGCAACTAGCGGAGGGGTTATCCCATCCAAGTAACAACCAGGCGCCCACAAGATCCGGCCCGCAAGGCTGCAGTACTATGCATATGTTTGTTTATTTATTATATTTCTATACCGCCCAATAGCCGAAGCCGTTTGGGCGGTTCACAACATGGCATACTCCCTTGCAAAGGGAGTACGGTAAATCCATTGAACTTCCTGAGTTACTTCCAAGGAAACATACGTAGGATAGGGTGTGCAATGAGCCTCTTTGCCTTATGTAAATTAGCCTTGAAATGGATTGCATAAAAAAGCCGGTTCTGTATTTTCAGATATTTGCATTGATTTGTACAGCGCAAAGTGATTTTCTGCACTTTGTTGTTGTTATTGCTGCTGCATACTGATTGCATGCTTTGCATGCTATATCCATTTCCACATTTTTTGCAAAAGATCTTTACAAACAAACAACACCCAAACGATCTTTGCAAACAAACACCCAAACTCCACGTGGCCTGAAACAAAAAAACAACTGGAACTGTCGCACTCGAGGGTCAGGTTTCCCGAACGTGCAGGAGAACGGTTGCGCATTGCCGCCGGAAGTGGTCGGGAAGATCAAGCTCTTGAACAAAACCGGAAGTTGTTCCGAGTACATGGTCATGCGCACACGCATCTCCCCCCTTTCTTTTGGTGGCCGGTGTCTTGAAAACATGAAGCTCCTGACACACAATATGCTCACTTCTCACGTGCGGGGAGTGCGGCCCGGTGGAGGATTCCCTCTTCGTATCCAGGTAACGGGCATTTCCTCAGACCACGCCCACTTCTCCAGTATAACATGGGAGGGCTAAAGACTGGATTTTTACGCAATGAGGAGTGTCCTTTCTTCACACACCCCCCAACTAGAATTTGTCTCTTCGGGTGCCCCATAATATTCATAATCAATATTTAGTATCTGTACAGTGCTTTTTTCCTGCAGAATCCATCCATCAGCTCAACAACAACCCTGCAGAGTAGACCATTTTTATCACGTTTATATATCTCCAACCAACTCAATACAACCGTCTTGGTTTCCCCCGCCCCTTTTTATCCTCACAACAACCTTGTGAGGTAGGTTAGGCTGAGAAATGGTGACTGGCCCTAGGTCACCCAATGGGGTTCATAGCTGAGTAGGGCTTTCTTCCCAGCCTGGCAGGTAACAAGAGCCCTGCCAGAGCGGAGCAAAGGCCTGCCTAGTTCTGCATCCTGTTTTCCCACAGTGGCCAACCAAATGCCCCTGAGATGCCCAAAAGCGGGGCATGAGAGCAATAGCACTGCCTTGTTGTTGTTCTCTAGCGACTTGTATTTGGAGGCATGCTGCTTCTGATCCTGGAAGTAGCCAATAGCCACTGTGACTAGTAGCTATTGATAGCCTTATTCTGCATGAATTTGTCTAATGCCCTTTTAAATCCTTCTAAGTTGGTGGCCACCACATCTTGTGGTAGTGGATTCCATAGGTTAACTGTGTGAAGAAGTCCTTCCTTATGCCTGACCTGAATCTCCCATCATTCAGCTTTGTTGGATGACCCCAGGTTCTAGTATTATGAGAGAGGAAGAGAAATGTCTTCTTAACCCGTCCAAGGGCGAACTGAATTCAGAGACTTTCTATTCCAGCCTGTAACAGAAGCCAGAATATATGCCCAGAGATAAGCCTGGAAATTGGAAGATTAAACCCACCTTCTCCTGTAGGTAATAGCAATTTGTATACTCAAAATCCAGGAGGGTATACTTGCGAAAGAAAATTCTTAAATAATGTATAAACTCTCAAAATAACAAGGAGGTATAAAAATAGAAAGTCTTGCTGGCTAGGGAATGGTGGGAGTTGTTGG
Source organism: Shinisaurus crocodilurus (assembly GCA_021292165.1). NCBI lineage: Eukaryota > Metazoa > Chordata > Lepidosauria > Squamata > Shinisauridae > Shinisaurus > Shinisaurus crocodilurus. The sequence goes on along the minus strand of CM037882.1, from coordinate 34,594,717 downwards.
GCATTTTTGCTGTCCACACATGCATAGGATTGTGCCCTTAATAAGTTTATGGATAAAATGGAATCTCAAACCTGTGACTTCACATTGCACAGGACATAAAGGGATCCTCCATTGTCATTCTCTCTTCCAACCCCAACCCTCTCTATCTCACGTATGGAAGAGCAGGGGGAGGAAAGGTTTGATCTTAATTCTTTGTCCCAAGTTGTTGTTCTTCCTCCCATTTTCTTCCAACAGGCCACGGAGGTGAAGGTGAGCAATGTAGATTTCAACCCGGAGTTCACTGCCCGGATGGTTCCCAAAGTGGAATGGGGAGCTCTAGTGGAGGCGGCTGAGAGTGTGAGTCATTGCCTGGGGGGTGGGGAGGTGGGACAGGATAGAGAAGAAGAAAAGGTACAATTTAAGAACGTAAGAAGAGCCCTGCTGGATCAGACCAAAGGGCTATCTAGTCCAGCATTCTGTTCACACAGTGGCCAACCCGATGCCCCAAGGGGAAGCCCACAAGCAGAACATGAGTGCAGCCTCACCCTCCCGCCCATGTTCCCCGGCAACTGGTGTACATAGGCAGACTGCCTCTGATACTGGAGGTAGCATATAGCCAATCATGACTAGTAGCCCTTGATAGCCTTCTCCTCCAGGAACTTGTCCAATCCCCTTTTAAAGCTGTTCAAATTGGTGGCCATCACTGCATCTTGTGGAAGTGAATTCCATAGTGTAATCATGTTTACGGTAACTAAGTGCCCTACTAGATCAGATCAAAGGCCTGTCTAGTCCAGCATTCTGCTTGCGCAGTGGCAAACCTGATGTGCATAAGAAGCCCACAAGCAGGACATGAGTGCAACAGCATTCTCCCGCCCATGTCCCAGCAACTGGAGTACATAGGCAAACTGCCTCTGATCTGGGAGGTAGCATAGAGCTATCAGTACTAGTAGCCAATGATGGCCTCCTCCTCCAGGAATTTGTTTCTTGCTCTCCTACAACTGATTGCTATTAATGTTTTCCTTGTATTTTTAGATATTTTAGTGGTGTGTTTTGTGTTTTCTTCACTTGCCATAAGCTGCCCAGGAATTTATTCATTGAAGGGTGGTTTAGTCATAAATAAAGAGGCAGTGTGGCATAGTGGTTGGACTGGGACTCAGGAGATCCCGGTTCTAGTCCCCACTCAGCCATGAAGCTCACTGGGTGGCTTTGGGCCAGTCACGGACTCTCAGCCTAACCTGCCTCACAGGGTTGTTGTGAGGATAAAATGGAGAGGGGAAAGATCATGTATGCCACCTTGTGCTCCCTAGAGGAAAAGGCAGGATATAAAAGTAACAAATAAATAAAATAAGCAAACCCAGACAGGGGAACAGCTTTATACATCCAATACAGGGATTTTTTTTGTTTTGGTCAAGGGTCACATTCCCCCAGGGAGTATTTGTCAGGAGCCACATGCCAGCTGTGGGCAGGGCCAGAGCCAAAGGTGGGTGTGCCCAGAGCCCCAAATGGGTGGAGCCACCCCCTTCTCTCCCCCCCCACCCCCCCACCCAGCAGGCTGCTGCAGGAGACAGATCACTTGCCAGGGGTTGGAACTAATTAATCACCTGCAGAGGGCTTTTGAAATTAGGGCAAGAACCACGGGCTGCCCACCCTTGATCCAGCAGAGGAGGGGGAAAGATACCAAGGGTTGGCACATCCACAATGTACCTGGTGGAGATGAAGGTGAAGGAGCTCATTGGTACCCCCCAGCCAGTGAGGAGGGTGGAAAAAAATCCAGTAGGAGAATCGGTGGATAAAACAGGATAGGTGTGGAACTGTAGAGAAAGGACTTGCTTAATCTAGAGCAGCTAGGTGCCCTGCAGATGTATTGCACTACAGCTCCTATCGGCCCCAGCCATCATGGCCAGTGGTCAGGGATTATGGGAGTTGTAGTCCAAAACACCTGGAAGGTGTTTGCTTACCTCTCCTCTAGAGGATTATGTGAGGTTGGACCAAGCTCAACATCTTGTCTTCTGCCATCCTCTGGGCAGCCGAATGCTACTGAGAAGCTGCCAGTGGGGTAAAATTCCCAGCATCCGGTGGTTAAGTGATACTGGCCCCCGAATTAGGAGGGTTGCAAAAAATGACCCAGCCTGTCCTATTCTGCACCCCTTTTGCAGTTGGGTCACCGCTCAGACTTGCCCTCGGAGCTCATCCCCGGCTACGAGAGCAACGAGGATTTTCTTCGAAAAGTGCATCATGTGTTGATGGAGGTAAGAGAGCCTCTTCTTTGCCCTCGCTTCCCAATCTCCTCCCGACCTGCAGAAACCTCTCTTCAAGCAAAGAGGATATAGCTGTCTTTTCTAGGAATAGAATCTAGACTGCTTTTTTTTTTTAGTGCTCTCGTGTCCATCTTTCATCTCTCACTCCTGCCACTCCTGTTTTCAACCCCAAAAGTGAGCTGTATCTCCCTCTACCTGCTGCTTATTTTAGGTTTCTTTTTCTGCAGGTCGAGGTGATAGAAGGTGTACTGAAATGCCCGGATACTGGGCGAGAGTTTCCCATCACGAAGGGCATCCCCAACATGTTGCTGAGCGAAGAAGAGACATGAGCCTGTTTTGTGTCGAAGGATCTGTTGCGAGAAGCAAGACTTGGGTGACCCGTTCCTGTGGAAGGGCAAACCCATTTATTTTTTCTGTTGGGGAAGGAGATGTTCTGAACATGTTCCAGGTTGTTGTTTCTGCTTGTGTGTAAATAAATGTGGGTTTTTAGATAGCGGAAAGGAGTGTTGTTTAACTGCAGGACTTTGCTGCTGCCATTCCCATCTGCTCTTTTGATCTCTTTCGCCTCTCAACTTTGCCTTTAATCTTTTTACCAGGGCTGCTGTTACCCACTCCCCCCCCCCCATCCAAGACTGAAGAGCAGGTTTGACCATGCTGGGAAATAAGGTTGTGGAGCAGGGGTTGGCAGCCTACTGCTTTTGACTCTATAAGCTTTTCTCAGTGCTGGCTTTGGTCCTGGCCACTGCCTTAACCCAGAGGGAATGGAGACTTCCCACCCCAGTCATAGAGCCCTGAAGTCACAGAATGGACTGCATACTCCCCCTACTGTCCATTTTAGACAGACAGTAGGGGGAGTATGCCAGCATTTATTTTTTATTAAAACCCTAACTCCTCGCAAGTGGAAAACTAGCACAGCAGCAAAGATTCTAGGTCGGGGGTGGGGAACCAATGGCCCTCCAGATGCTGTTGGGACTACAATGCCTAGCATCTTTGACTATTAGCTGTGGTGGCTGGGGCTGGTGGGAGTTGGAGACAGTTATCCGGGGTGGGGCACAGATTCCCTAGCTCCCCCTCACCCTAACTGCTATCTCTCTGATGTGTTGGGCTTTTTTAGATGTGTGGTGTTTTTTTCATCTAGGGCAGCTTTGAAAAAAGGCTTTCCTTATCTGCAGCCTTAAGTGGTACAGTCCTCTTCTGCCTGATTCTTGTGGGTGAGTGGTGCTCCCACAGCCCGACGTTCTGTCCCATTGATACTAGATTCTTAGCCTCTAGTTGGAGTTAAATTTCCTGTCCTGACCAGAGGGTCAGATGGGAAAGTGTGCTGTTTTCACAGCATTCCTAGTGACTACTAGTATTCTTTGGATTGTGGATGGATGAGATTTCCAACATAGGCAACATAGAAAGACCATAACAGCTTTGGCCCAAGGAAGTAGCTCTTGCTATTTCTGTTGCACACATGGTGGCAGGGAGTTATGTTCCCAGCAGGCCAGAGTTTTTAAAGTAGCCTTCCCCAAACTGGCACCCTCCAGGTGTATTGGACTAGAACTCCCATAATTCACAGCCAGTGGAGGCACCAGCCTGGGGAAGACTACTCTGGCAAAACTAGGAGGTTATTTCCCCTCTGACTTGTGTGTTTTTCTCCAGCCCCATGGCACACCTGCAAGAAGACGACAGACAGCAACTGTTTCATTTAGGCTGTGGCAGCCTTTTTTAATTTGTTCGGTAATAGAGCTCTCTATGAATGTGTATGTGTAGCCGCCTATACACAAATCAGAGGTATTTATAATATGTACACACACATAATTTAATACAAAAAAGAAAAAAACACAACCTCCAGCGTTTCCTCTGCCACCTTCCTTCCCACTCCCCAACAGGGCAAGGGAGGCTGCAGCCCTGCCCTTGGGGGAAGCGAGCCAGAAACGGGGTAGATCTTTGTTTTTCCTGCAACAAATATACAATAAAATATATTGCTATGTACACGGCTCTCAGCTTTAGGCCATGCAGCCTCCCTCCTTGGTTTAGCGGGTAGGAAGGGAATTGAAGATGGGAGGAAGTGTTGTTTTTTATTGCTTTGGACAGAAGATGGTGTTGGTTTGATTGGTCTTGGGGGGCGTGGAGTGGGGGAAGATATGAAATCACACCTGAAAAAAAGCATAATCGCCTTTTTAACTATTGCTACAAGGGAATTAAGTGAAGAAACTTTGCCAGATGGAGCACAAAAGGCCCTGCCTTTCCCTTCTCCAGGGGCTGACTCCATCATCACAGCCACACGCTCCCCAAATGTTAAGGCAGGCTCCATGCAAAGCACAACGTAAGACACAGCCCCCCACCCCCAATTCTTTTTTTTTTTTAATTATTGCTTAAAAGTGATAATGCAACATTCCCAGAGGGAGGCAGCCTTGGTGGGGGGACGTCCCTCCCCTGAGAGATGCCCAACGAAGACTCGGAAGTGAAGAAAGAAGGCAAAAAGTGTCATGGGTCTTCTCCCCGCTTCCTCCTCCTCCATCCCGAATCTGTCTCCCTCATTATGCCAAGAGGCATGAAGCTATGAGGCTATTCTTTACACCCCACCTTAAGGTGCGTTTGGTCGGGCCCAGCCCAGGGACAAACGGAAGGTGGAGTTTGGGGGGTGGGGAAAGGGCTGTCCAAAGAGACAGAACAGCACAGTGGAAGTTTGCCATCTCTGCTCTGCGCTGCACACCCAGCAGTAGCTATATCCTGGGGCAAGAACACACAACTCAGCCCCCCGTCCCCACCCCACACGCACACCCCAGTACCGATTCCTTCATGCCACGCTAATCCAATATGGCTTCCAGGCTAGAGCTACAGTAGCTAATACCCCTCCCCAAGTTAATAAATTAAAATTAAAAGTATGGCTTCCAGTGTGAATGTCAAAACGTTCTCCACCTCCCTCCCTCCCCACCCCATGCGTCAGTCCCACCCTTCCATCTGGGAAGGTTTGGCGCTCTGGTTTGAAACCGCTCTCCTTTGCCTCCCCAGTGGGTCCATTTCCTTGACGTCGGCCTCAGTGCGAAGCAATGGGCAATTACCGGTATTAACGTTTGCATACATTGAAATGCATTTAACATCACACAGATGAGCAGTGGCGAGGATGCAGAGGGACGGGGAAACCAGGCCTCTGTCTGTTTCACCCCCACCCCAATCATCTGCGCCGTGCTCCGCCGTGCCTTGGTTTCCCCCCCACTCCCCGAATCCTGCCCCCTCCGACCCAGTCGTTCAGTCCATCATGGCCTCCAGCATCTCCAGGAAAAGCTTATGCATGGGCACCTTGCCCTCCAGTTTGAGGCTGTAGAAGTGGTGGAGGACACGGGTGGCTGTTTGGCGCAGCAGGGGTAGAGTGAGCAGGAGTCGTCCGGCCCGGCGGGGTTCCTCTGGGCGCCGTGATGCTTCGTATTCCAGCAGTGCCTCATGGAGCACGTCCCGGAGCCGCTGCACGGCCGCCATGTCCTCAATATGCACAGAGTCTGGAGAAAATCAGGGCAAGGGGCGGAGGGGGAGGGAAATATATGCAACACCGCAGCAATTAGATACTTGGGGCCCTCTTAATTTGACAGAAAAGACCGAAAACAAGCCGCCCACCACAAGGCAAGAACCTCCTGCCGAAGTTAACCCTCGTGCTCCAGACTAAGGCATGCTGACGGCTTCAAACAGAAGAACCTCAAAAACCTGGTTTTTACTCCATTCCCTGAAATATTTCTATACCGTTCTTCAACAGAAGTTTCCAGGGCAGTTTACAAAATTGAAGGTTAAAAACAACAACACCCAAACAAAACACAAAAGGATAAACCTCATCAGCAAATGACAAAAACAGCAATTAAACTGCAGCATAAAACCCAGATCAAACCGTTTTTAAAAGGCTGGTGAATTTAAAACAACAATATCTTCGTCTAGTACCAAAAATAGAAGCATGGATGGCTGGTGAGCCTTGCACCACAAGAAAGTTCAGGAGACAGGGCTCCACAGCCAAAGATTTCCTCTCCGCAGTGGCCCTGGGCCTCTGACGGGTGCACCTGAGGGTTGCATTGGCAGATGACCTCAGTGCAGGGGCATGGTTGAGGTGGGAGTAGGCCACTTCCACACAGAGGAGGGCCAGGATCTCTTCTCGATCATAGATTTCATAGATCATAGAGTTGGAAGGAGCCTACAAGGCTATAGAGTCCAACCCCCTGCTCAGTGTAGGAAATGAGTCCCAGACTGCAAGATACAAAATAATGGGCTCAAGTTACAGGAAAACATTCCGCCTGGACATCAACTTCCTGACTGATAGAGCAATATGACAGTGGAACCAACTACCTAGGGAGATCGTGGGGTCTCCTACACTGGAGGCATTCAAGGTGCAGCTGGACAGCCATCTGTCAGGGATGCTTTGACTTGGATACCTGTGTTGAGCAGGGGGTTGGACTCGATGGCCTTATAGGCCCCTTCCAACTCTACTATTCTATGATTCTAGGTAGCTCAAACAAGTGAGCCAAGCAACGTATGGAAAAATCGCAGAGCCATGTTGATCCATTGGGGTTATGGGGAATACCCAAAAGTCAAAGTACAGCAATACATTTTATCGGCCAACTGAAACCTTGCAAAGTGTGCCAGGCAAAAGCAAGCCCATAAGCCACAAGTTTTGTGGCAGAGGTAGGCCCAAAGGGGAACACAGTGGAAGGATCTGATGTCAGTGCGAAAGAGCAAACAACAACAACAATGGGTTGCATCCAGATTTAAGCTGGATCAACTGCACTGGAAGTGGATCTCCTTGTCCTGTGCCTCCCATGGCAGCCCGCTGAAACCCTTCTGAGCGGGGTGAGCTGTGGTGTGTGTGTAGGGGAATCCCCAAAATCAGGCAGAGGGGTCCCTCATCTTGGATCCAACCCCATGTGCTTAATGTTCTTTAATGTATTAGTCAGTTTAAATAAAACAATACTTAATTGCAATGCAATTAAAAAGAAAATGTGCCCGGCGCGCCTGATTTGCTTTGAAGCCAGAGAAACTTGCCCCGCATCCACCAGTTTACTCTTGAGCCAGGAAAATAATCAGAAAATAAAAGTCAATTTTATCAACAAGAACAATAAAATTGAGAAGGAAGGGAAACACAGAAATCCCGTCCCCATCGCCTTTGTTGTTCAGTACATGTTATGGAGGGAAATGAAACTGAATGTTATTGTTGATTGTCAATCATTCCAGTGCTTTTTTGCTCACTGGCCTGAATGCTGGAAGTTGGGGACAGAATCCTGCCTGCATGTTATTTTGCTTTCGAACTCGGTAAGTAAAAGCATTCGTGATTTTCATTGTTGAAATAAAAGTTGAATATTCAAGGAAGGGGCCTGAAATATCAGTGCATGGGGGTGTTGGCCCCTGAAAGACTCATACCCCTGAGATAAAGAAGCAATCATGTGAAAATCACTAATCAGGGCAAGTAAAAAACATTTTAAAGGGGTATTTATGCTTAGCTGTGTAGCTCTATTTCTGAGATTATTTAGGACAACCCCTGTCTGATTTTTATTAGTTTAATATGCTCCTTTTTTATACTGTATGGATTTCATTAGCTGTATTGGGTTTTCTTTTAATTTCTTTGAAAAGAACGGCAAGATTATATATTTTTTAATCAATAAAATGAAATCAGTAACTGGCTTGCCTGTTTTTTAAGCCAATCTGTTTCCAAATGGAAGCATTTGAGCACATGGGCGAAAGCCTATGAGAGAAGGCTAAAGCTTGTAGGGCTTTGTTTGTTTGTTTGTTTGTTTGTTTTTTGGGTGGTGGGAAGAGACGGACAAGGAAGGACATGATTGAAGCTTCTAAAATTATGCATGATGTAGGGAAAGTGGATAGAGAAATTCTTCTCCCTCATAATACTTGGGGTCATCCAATAAGGAGATTGGTTGGAAAGTCAGAAAGTAACTCCAGACAATGCCTAACAAGTTGTGGAATTCACTGCCACCAGATGTGGATGATGGTCACTAACTAGCTTAGGTGACTTTAAAAGAGGATTAAATGAAACCATGGAGGATAAACATGATTAGCCATGGCGGCTGTCTGAGACATCAAGGATCAGACGTAGCATGCCTCTCTGTACCAGCTGACCGGCAACAGAAACGGAAGAGGGCTATTACTCTCATGTCCTGCTTGTGGGCTTCCCAGGGGCACAAGGCTGGCCCCTGTGGGAAGTACAATGCAGAACAAGATGGACTTTTGATCTGATCCAGCAAGACTCTTTGATGTTTTAAAGCGGGGCCCATTCCAGGTTTGTGTGGGGCCTCTGCAAGGTAGGCTCCGCTCTTATATTGGTGTACCCTCCCCCTGCCCACCATTTTAAATTTCCCACAAAGTGATATAACCATCTTCCCAAACCTGGTGACCTCCAGACGTCTTGGACTACAACTCTCTATTCACTTCCGGGTCAGATTTAAGGTTCTGGTACTTGTGTACAAAGCCCAAAACAACTTGGGACCAGGTCACCTGAGAGAGTGCCTCCTCCCTTCCCAACCTGCCCAGTCGCTGAGGTTATCAGATGGCATGCTCCTGGTGGTTCTTCATGGACCTTTGGCCCGACTGGAGTCCACCAGGAGAAGGGCCTTCAGTGTGGTGGCTGCATTTCTGTGGAACTCTCTGCCTCCGGAGATATGGCAGGCACTGACGTGCTGCTTTCAGCGCCTGCTGAAGATGACCTTGTTCCAGGAAACCTTCTCTGCTCTTCAACCACCAATGTAATTTTAGTTTGTTTTCAATGTATTGTTTTTGTTTCTTTTCTCCGTTTTTGTCTTGTTATTGTTCACTGCTCCGGAATCTGCTTGATGTGGAGCAGTATACAAATACTGTTAATAATAATAATAATAACAACAACAACTCCCCCCAGCATGCCCCAGCCAACACATCTGGAGGGCACTGGGCTGGGGGAAGCTGGTGTAGGGCATTTGGGGGCGCTGTAGGAGATTTAAAAGGACAGCTGGCTCACAGACCAGGGGTGGATCCTGCTGGGACACCAGCAGCTGCCTGGGGATGCCGGGTGTTGTCGTCCCTGAGCAATTCTTCATCCCGTGCATTCCGCCATCACTTTTTAGCACCCCTTCCCTCCCTGATCCACACGTAGCCACAACAGGGACTCACCCGAGTTGGCAAGCGCCAAGGCCTTGAGGAGCACGTACTCTTCGCGCTCCAGGCGCAGGGCCCGGTACTTGCGCACCAGCTGCAGGACCACCCCACTGAGCTCAAGCAACCCCGCCGTCCGCGCCGCCTCCTCATCAAGGGCAAAGTCCTCCGCAAAGACGATCTCGTCCTCGCAGGGCAGCGAGCGCCAGGCTACCCCTAGTAGCAATACCTCCAGCCATACGCTCTGCAGCACGGACATCTGGTCTGCCAAGGACAGTGCTGGAAATCCTGCACCAGGGAGTAGAGAACAGGAAATAAAAAGGACGAAGGAGGGATTAATTCAGGCACATAAGCCAACAGCTCATCGCCTGGGGTGAGTGTGAATCGCCTCCAAGCAACCAAGCAAGGGGGGGCTTGGAAATGATGTTTCTTCTCCTCTTTCGTGGCCACAGTGTTTAAAATAGGTGTGTGTGTGTGCGCGCAGGTAGGCTCTCCCTTATGGAACACTCTTTGTGCGGGTTCTGAAAGGATAAAACCGGGGGAGACGGAGATCTGCATATGCCGCCTGGAAATCCTTGGAAGGAAAGATGGAAGGAAGGAAGGGATAAAATGTAAGAAATTCATAATAAGAGCAGCACATTGAGAAAACTGGGGAGGCTACGCCAGTGCTTTTTTACAGTGTGGGAGAGACACGGTTTTGAGGGCTGTGGTTAAAAGAGGTTGGTGTAGTGTTAGGAGTCTTCGTGGTCCGGCGGACAGTTAAGTCGGACCTGGCTTCCAGTCCCACCTCACCACAGGCCCAGGTATGAATTTATATACCACCCTTCAACAAAGGTTCCAGGGCGGTTGCCGAAACTGAAAACACCGTGCAATCACAGCAGTTCAATATAAAAACAAAAAAATAAAAAGAGTAGCTCCAAGCATCAGGAAGACCAAATACTAAGAGGTTTTAGAAGGCCTAGCAGAATAAAAAAGCACCAGAAAGCGAGCAGCTTAGGAGCCAGGCAGGCCTCCCTTGGGGAAAAGTTCCCCCAGGGAGGGTGTCACAGCCGAAAATGCCCTGTCCGGAGTTGCTACCTGCCTCATCTCAGATGGCAGCAGCAACGGTGACACTTGGAGGTCCCAAGCACAGGGGTGCTGGATCTCTTTCAGCCCAAGGGCTGAATTCAATTTCAGAGCAGCTACTTTGGGGGCCACATTGAGGGTTGGGCAGGGCAGAAGGCAAAAGGGGCGGGGCCAAAATGCAAAATATACAGGCATGTTGTACTTTAAAGTACAGCATGCTGGCTGGGGCATGCTGCGAGTTGTAGGCCTTTTTTCTGTCTAAACTGGCATAGGATGGCACCCTAAAGCTCTTGTTGCCACTAGCTAAGCCTTAGGGAAGGCATTTCAACCTTTTAGAATGGGGGGAGGGCGGGGGAAACGGCACAGAAGCCGGGAAACCACCAAACGATCGGTGCTTGGGGAAAGGGTTGTGGACACCTGGGGATCCACAAGAGCTGGATTGGGATCCCAGCAGGGCCTGAGGTTCATAAGAACATAAGAAGAGCCCTGCTGGATCAGACCGAGGGTCCTTCTAGTCCAGCATTCTGCTCACACAGTGGACACCCAGCTGCCCACAGGATCCCACAAGCAGGACTGGAGTGTAACAGCACCTTCCTGCCCATGTTCCCGAGCAACTGGAGTACATAGGCACACTGCCTCTGATCCTGGAGGTAGCATAGAGCCATTAGGACTAGTAGCCACTAGGAATTTCTCCTCAAGGAATTTGTCCAATCCCCTTTTAAAGCCATCCGAATTGGTGGCCATCACCACATCCTGTGGAAGTGAATTCCATAGTTTAACTCTGGGCTGTGTGAAGAAGTCCTTCCTTTTATCTGTCCTGAATCTCCCACCAATCAGCTTCATGGGATGACCCTGCTGGGTTCTAGTATTGTGAGAGTTCTGCACTCCTGTCCCAGCAACTCAGATTGTGCACGGAAATGCACTGGAAGCCGGCAGGGGTTTCTGAACAGTTTCTGGGCAACTCCCTCTCTCACCTGGGATGTTTTTAGCCCAGCCGATGATAACCACGATCTCCCGGTCAGCCAGATCACACAAAGTGCTCGCTGCCTTTGCAGGGCCATCAGGAAGCGCAGGATCAGGCATGGCATACAGTTTCTCGGGCTCCGCCACCAGCAAGTGTGACACCATGGTGTTCATTGGAGCTGGGGTGGGGTGGGACAAAGAAAAAAGTAAGGTATGTGTCAGGAAGGGGCCATATGGCCCCAATCCCACATCCCCATGTCTCCCCACTCTTTTCTTCCCCATCCAGTAAAGTACCCACAAATTCACTTATTGTCACGTTCAGCAACTAAACCAACAAGCTAGCCGGTGCAGGACAAGCAGCCGAGTCCCTCCCGCTGTTGCTCATTTGCCATCACTCTTAGCTCTAAAGCCGCCAGGCTAAGAGCCTCTCTCCACTGTGAGAAAAATCATGCGGTACAGCCCTCCTGGACTGTACCACTTAAGAATGCACATGTGTGCATGGTAGTGGTGGGAGAGATGGAATCATATGATTGGATGTTCCTCCCGGTTAAAAAAACCCAACCACAAGCAACAACCACCTCCCTACTTGTGGAAAGTTAGCATATCAAGGAAGACATGTTTTGGCTTAACTTCCTCTCTGAGATGCTCATTTCTGATGTACAGGAAATCTATTGTATATAGGGGAGTTTTCAATCATGCAGCACCACTCTGAATGGTACAGGAGGACTGTGCCATGTATTTATTTTCCTCAATATGTAGATATAACAAAAACACCCTTTCCATCTTGGCCCATGCTCACTTCTTCTTCTCGGGGTTGCACCATCCAGGTTGTCATGGCAATCGGCATGGCTCACTTAAGGAACTATATCCTGGGGAAAATCCTATGCAGCCTTTTCTGACTCCTCCCTCCCTCCCTCCCTCCCTCCCTCTCTCTCTCTCTCTCTCTCTCTGGCTTGCAGTTTGCCCCCTTCCTGGTTGCCTGCAGCAAGTAAGCATTGTGCCCAGGCGTGTCAGAAGAGAGCTGTATGGTTCCTCAAGAGTGGCTCTTTAAGGTTAGAAGCGACACAAAGAAAGTCCAGCTTCAACAGGGCAGATGTCTGCGTGTAGGCCTCTCTTTCTCCTTCAGAGCCCCAGGACTCCAAGACCCACGTGGTTCTTGAGGTGATGGAACGCAGCCAAGAAGATGTTCCATAAGAACATCAGAAGAGCCCTGCTGGATCAGACCAAGGGTCCATCTCGTCCAGCATTCTGTTCACACAGTGGCCAACCAGCTCCCCACGGGAAGCCCACAAGCAGGACATGATTACAACAGCACCCTCCCGCCCAGCAATATGTACATTAGGTTGTGTCCCAGGTCCGTCATCTCCAAACTCTGGATGAGGGTTTGGGGGTGTGGGTCACGCCTTCACTGCTGCTCACCTGGTTTCTTGGCAGTCGCCGTGGCGATCTGCGGGGTGACAAAGGCGCTGGGGTAGGTGGCACCCTCCACCTCAGGCCGGCGCTTGTACTTCTGGCGGCCTCCTCGCACCCGGTCTAGACGTACCCCTGAAAAATCAGTGGCCAGGGCATAGGGTGGGGGGGGAGAGAGAGAGAGGGTATAATGCAAGGAGGGAATATGTTGGCCAATCAAGAAGCACTGCCATCTCACATGTAATTTTTCAAAAGGCGGATGACCGGCCTTAATTCTGCTAAAAAGTTCTTACCCAGAGGTCCTTGCTTCCAAAAATGCTCTTACCCAGAAGTCCTTGCTTGGCTGTGATACTGTGGTGGAGAGGGGAAAGGCAGTTTCCTTATGCTCAGAGGTACTTTCTTATGAATTCAGCCTGTTCCAAGGCAATGGCTTTCGCACACAATTCGAGGTGCTGGTTTTGACCTATACATTCATTTTGTCACACACTCCTTCACTATACAAGAGTCTTCCTAGGCTCATTAAGGCCAGCTGCTCAGTGTCCCCTTTGTTGCAGCCTTGGGTCCCAGGTGTTGTTGTATTACAATCCCCATCATCTTTAACCATTGGCCATGCTGGCTGCGGCTGATGAGACTTGTAATCCCCCCAAAAAAGATTGTTAAAGAGGCCTTGAATTTTTGGAAAGGCAAGGATATCAGTAACTGAATACGGTAATCAAGTAAAATGGCGGATGATTGATCAACTGAGAATTCTTTCTTATGGCCCAAAGTAAAGAATTCTCAGTTGATCAATCATCCGCCATTTTACCGACTACTCAGTTATATTTAAATAAATGCGCATTTTACCAAAACCTCAACGTAGGTGCCTTGATTCAGTTACAGTATTTGAAAGAAAAGTTGGAATTGGACAAACAGAAGTTATACCGCTTGTTAAAACAATAAAAGGCCCATCTCAAATATTTTCCTTTTTGGTGTCATTCCCTGTGACACCAACAGGTCAGAACCATAAGAGTTTCAAAAATAAACAGGTTTATTGCTATACAGTAATACCTTGGATTGCAAGCATAATTCGTTCCGGAACCGTGCTTATAATCCAAAACACTCTTATATCAAAGCGAGTCTCTGGTGGGCGTGTGAGCGGGGCCGATTTCGGCCTGCTACGCCCGCTTGAGGCAGGCGGTTACATCCTTACGCAAGACCTTGCTCGTTTACCAAGTCAAATTTTTTAAAAAAATTTTGCTTGTCTTGCAAAATGCTCTCAGACCAAGTTACTTGCAATCCAAGGTATGACTGTATTTTTAATCTGCCCAATAACAGACGTTCTGTGCCCTTAACTCCCAACCCCGCTGATTAAAACAGGGAGGGAAGGTCGCTCAGTGGGTAGAGCAGCCGCTTCACACGCAGAAGGCCCCAGGTTCAGTTCTTGGCATCGTCAGCACAAAAGGATTAGGCAGCAGCTAGGAAAGACCCTTCTGCACAGGGCTGGTGCTACCATTAGGCCAACTAGGCAGCTGCCTAGGGTGCCGGGCTTAAGGGGGCACCAGAAACGCCTTGAAAAAAAAATACAGCGCTAAAGAGTTGGAAATTGAGCCCACTTTTGAAGCAAATCGATCGAGACAAAGGAGAAAGAGAAGGCAGTTAATAATGTCTGCCCCCCCCCCCCGTGACGCGGCAGGAGAGGAGAAAAGAGGAGGCTGGGCGGGGAAACAAAGTTTGATGTGACCGTGCAGGCAGCGTGGAGATAGGTGGCAGGCTGCGAAGCTGGCAAAGAGCTGGAAGAGAAGCGACGAGGACAGCAGCAAAGAGGAGATCCGCCGCACGTGAGAGGAGGAGTGGCAGCGGCAGCAGCCGACGGGGGCCGCTGAATGAAGTCAGTGGAAAGAACTTACACGGAAGTAAACCCCCTTGATCTCGATGGAGCTGGAAACAACATGTTTAGGACTGGAGAGGAAGGGTGTGTGTGTGAGAATGCGGATCATGCATAATGGGCATAGGGCTGGAGGGAGGGAGGGCTCAAGTGGGAAGGGGGGGGTGCTAAATATCTGATCTTGCCTAGGGCACCAAACTGCCTTGCACCGGCCCTGCTTCTGCACTGAGACCAGTCAGAGTAGCCAACACTGGGTTAGACTGACAAATAATCCAACCTGGTATAAGGAAGCTTCCAGGGTTCCTAGGAAATTTACCCTCCCTGATAAAAATCATTACCTCTGCCGTTTATCATTCGGCTACAGCAATTTTCAAATGGGTAACTGTTTTAGTGGAAGTTATTACCACGGAATGCCCCGGACTGAGCCATAATGAGACTCTTTGTTGTTTCAATTATATCAGCAGTTTTCAAACTCACTTCCTGGGGGTGGGGGGGTGGAAAGGCATCCCCTCCTGTGTGAGATTAGGGCAGGGGTGCCGAACCTTTCTCAGCCAAAGGGCTGAACTCCATTTTGGAGAAGCTTTTTGGGGCCACATTCCAGTGGTGGGCGGGGCCAAAAAGACTAAAAAAAAACACCAATCAGCATACTTTAGCTTAAAGCTCTTCTCTTACTAAGGCTTAGGAGAGGCATTTCAACCTTTTAGGAGGGGGGTGGGCACTGCACAAAAGCTGGGAAACCACCAAATGGCCGGCAGTTGGGGAAAACAGAGTGTGGCCATCTGGGCAACCCCCGAGGGCCGAATTTGGAACCTAAATGGGCCAGATTCTTCCCACGGGCCTAAAGTCCAAAAACATACCTTCCTTGAGCATGCCCACACGCAGGCACTTGGTGAAACGACACGCCTGGCAGGCCTTCCGGCGCCGCTTGGTTATCTCACACTCGTTGGTGGCCGGACAACTGTATTCGATGCTACCTAAGAGAGGGAGACACGGGGGAGAATGAGAGAGATAAAGGGAGACAAAGCCTAAAGAGAGGTAGCCGTGTTAGCCCTGCTGCAGCAAAAACAACAAAGAGTCCTCGTAGCACCTTAAAGACCAACACAGATTACAACATTGGAAGGATAAACGTCCACCTCGTATAACACAATCCACCGAGGACCGAACAACGCTTTCAACATTTGAACGGGTGGCATTTAGACACCACCTGCAAATGGATAAATATATGGATATTTGGTCTGTCTTTGCTGAAGCTTATGCATAACTGTTGTTATTGATAGCTGTATTTTTTAGACAGAAAAAACCCCCCCTACAACTCTCAGCATTCCCCAGCCAGCAAGAGGTCTTCCTAAGTATCTTAAATAAGTATCTTATTGAAATCGTTTTAGCTGTTTTAGGGCGCAATCCTATGCATGTTTAGACAGAAAAAAGGTCTACAACTCCGGCTGGGGTATGCTGGGAGTTGTAGGCCTTTTTTCTGTCTAAACTTGCATAGGATTGTGCCTTTATTCAAATTTATGTAAGAAAATGGTCGGGGGGGTTTCTTTCCATGGTTTTGTTTCCTTTTGTTTTGTTGAAATGCCACTTCTGGTTGCCACTCCTCAAAAAGGATATTGTCGAGCTGGAAAAGGTGAAGAAAAGGGCAACAAAATGATCAAGGGCCTGAAGCAACTCCCAAAAGAGGAAAGTTACAATGTCTGGGGCTTTTTAACTTAGAAAAAAAGGCAAATAAAAGAGAACATGATAAAAGTGGATAAAATTATGCATGGTGTGGTGAAAGTGGATAAGAAGAAGAAACTTCACTCCCTCTCTCATTACACTAAAGTCTTGGGTCGTCCAAAGAAACAGAATGGTGGGAGATTCAGGATTCAAGACAGACAAAAGGAAGAATGTCTTCACACAGCACATAGTTAAACTATAAAATGGTTGGTGACCATCACTGCATACAAGATGCAGTGATGGTCACCAACTTGTACAGCTTTGAAAGGGGATTAGACAAATTCATGGAGGAGAAGGCTCACGACGGTTACCAGTGATTGATATATCTCGACTGGTGTTTGGGGGAAAGGGGCTTGGCATTCTGGGAATCCCCGGAGGGACGGATCTGGTCCCTGGGCTGGAAGTTCTGCACCTTTCTTTTAATTACTAGTTACTGCAGAGGAAGACAGGAAGGGAGAAGGCTCTTGCCGTCATGGCCTGCTGACGGGCTGCTTCGCTGGCCACTGTTGGGAACAGAATGCTGGGCCAAAATGGCCCCTTGGTCAGATTCAGCAGGGTTCTTCTTATGCTTATATCACAGCAGCCTTTATTCAACCCCATGTAACAGATTGAGGAAGCAGATAGGCAGTAGGGTCTAGAATTGGCACAATTTAAGGAAGTACCTCTTCACATAACACATAATTAACTTATGGAATTCCCCTGCCACAAGATGAGGCAAAAGTGCTTTGGCTGAGATGGCTTTTTCTTGTTGTTTTTTTTTTAAATGAAAAAGATAAATTCATGGAGGAAGAAACATCTAATGACATTTAGGCCTGTAGCTGGACATTTTGTGGCAAGGGGGCGGGTGTGTGTGTGTGTGTGTGTGTGCGTGCGCTAAAGAAGTAGAGAATCACTGCAGAATATCCAGAACCTAAATTCGGGTAGTCTAATACCTTTAAGGTGCAATCCTATGCATGTTTAGACAGAAAAAAAAGTCCTTCAACTCTCAGCAGCTCCCTAGCCAGCCATGCTAACCTGGGCATGCTGGGAATTGTAGGACTTTTTTCTGTTTAAACATACATAGCATTATACCCTTAACGGCACAATCCTATGCATGTTTCTGACAGAAAAAAAGACCTACAACTCCCAGCATGCCCCAGCTAGTCTGGCTGCCTGGGGCATGCTAGGAGTTGTAGGCCCTTTTTTTTCTGTCTAAACATGCATAGGATAGCGCCCTAAAGGTATTAAATTGTATTACTTCTCGGTGAGTATCTGTGTAAAATACTGCCTGCGCCCTTTCACTTATTATACCTCCGCAAATAAAAACAGAGGACCTAATTCCATTTCAAAGAAGCTCTCATGAGCTATAATCCAGTGGTGGGTGGGGCCAGCCAAGATACCAAAAATACCGGCCTATTGTAGCTTAAGGCTCTTCCTGCCAGTAACTAAGCCTTCGGAGAGGCATTTCAACCTTTTAGAATGGGGTGAAAGTAACATGTAAATGCTAGAAAATCACCAAATGACCAGTGATCGGAGAAAGGGGCATGGCCAGGAAAAGGGGAGCGCGGGCATATGGGGAACCCAGTATCGGGACTCAAAACAGCTGGATTTGGTCCATGGGCCTGAGATTCCTCACCCCAAAGTAAAAGGAACTAGAGACTTTAAAAAATGAAAAATGAAAACAGAACATTTAGGAAAGGGGCCTGGAATATCCCTGAAGGGAACGGTGGGCCCCGGCACACCCCTTAGGATCAGTCCTGTAATCCTTTGTAATACCTGAATGCAGCCTTCCCCCAAACTTGGCGGCCTCCGGATGTGTTGGACTACAACTCCCATCATCCCCCCAGCCAGCCCTGCTCCGGGGGCAACATACCACTGAAGTCAAACAACAGGAAAAGTGAGCTCCTCAGAGATGTTCGGCTGGCTATTGTCAGAAGAGGATGCTAGATTGGAATGACTCTCGATCCAATCCAACAGGGCTCTCTCCTTTTCTTTACACATCTCTGGGGTGGGGGCCCGTAGGCATCCCTCCCGGTAAACAGAGGGTGCAGGGCGGTGGACGTACCTTGGATGGTTCGCTTGAAGAACGCTTTGCAGGCTTCGCAGGACGCCACGCCGTAGTGGTACCCCGAGGCGACGTCCCCACACACCAGGCACAGCCGCTTCGGCATGGAGCTCAGCATGTACTTCCCCCGCCCCGGAGGCTCGTCCGGGTCGTCCTCGTGGCGGCGGCGGGAAGCCCCCGTCCCGGCGGGCAGCGCTCCTGCAGTCTCGAGCTCTTGGGGAGCCCCGCTGGCGCTGGTGTCGGACGACCCGCTCGGGCTATGCTGGGCGAGGCTGTCCGGGGAGGCTGGCTCCGTCTTGATGAAGAATTCCGCTCGGCGTTCCCGGGACGACATGGCTGAAAGGAGCTGCGGGAAGGAGAGAAGAACAAAAACCAAAATCTGACACCGGATGCTGTGAGAAGGGTCGTGATTACAGAGAAGTCCTTAGCAGAAGGCTGTCTTGGGGTGAGGGGAACTGATGGAGGGCCCTCCGGCTCCGACTCTGGGCTGGCGTCAAGGGTAGGCATGGCCGGGCACCTGCTAAGGGCCCACATCCCGGCAAGGGCCCACTGACAAGAGCCCGCCGGAGTTGCTGCTGCTCTTCACCATCGCAGCCTGCTTGTTCCCCTGCCTCTCGCTCTGGCCCAGACAAAGGTGGTGGTGAGAAGGAGGAGCAGCAGACGCCACTACATACTTGCTCACTGGCTCTCTGCCTGTCAAGTAAGCAAGTGGTAGCCATGATGAGGAAGAGGAGCAACAGCAGCCAGTGACAATGGCGGTAAAAAGGTAGACTCACTAAGGGAGGGGGGCCCATTGAGGGTGTCCTACTGAAGGGCCCTCAAAGACCTGGAGCTGGCACTGCTCAGATTGAAAAAAGTCATTGATCCATCCTGAATGGCGGAAGATAGCTTTCCAATTCCACCCATATCTTTTAAAACTTATTTGGTTGCATATACAGTATTAATGGCATTAGAATAGAAAAGGGGAAGAAAAAAACAACACATGGCTACAACCTCTTCAGTGTTATAAAATTAAAGGTGGCAGTTAAAGTTGCATTTTTTTTTAAAAAAATGACATTTTAAAAAATGGAGACCGCGATCAAGAACAGGATACGGGGTGGCTACAAAGAGCACAGAGTCATGTCACCCTGAATCGTGCCCAGCCAATCAGGGGTTTGCATATGTGTCACAAATCCACCTGCCAATCCGAGATCAGTGTAAAGCTTTCGAGGCCAGGCCAACTTAGCTGACCAGGGAGAGGATCAGACTGCTAATCAATCACTGGAACTGGGGCAGGCCGTGGGAAGGCGACAACCCCACAGTATTTGTCAGCCTGAGTTTAGGGGGCAGAAGCTGCCTCTCTAGCCTGCCTGGCCACATTTGGCGATCATCTCAATGACAAAGCCATGCAACTGTAGAACTAGGCCTCAATCCCCACTGGCCAATGTGGGGTGCTGTACCCACAATGCATCATGGGGGTGTGTACAAGCCCTGGCTCTATGGCTTGCTCTGAAGTCAGGGCAAAGCGAGGCACGGCTTTGGGGTCACAGCCTAATACACACAAGACGCGAGACTGATGCCCCCCCCCCTGGAGCTCCCTCCAAAATTTATGACATTTTGGCATCCTCCTGTGTGGGGGATGGTGCACCCTGTGGGGTGAATTTTGCTATGTAGGCCTAGGCAACCCCTCCCCTCAATCCTGTTGACCCCCAACTCCCCCATCTCTGGCTGCTGGCACAGTCTCCAGCTACCGGCATCCTGCCACGAGACCGGAACGGCCTCAAGGTCACTCCAGGGAGATACAATCAGGCACCCTGGCAGGACCAGGAGGTGGCATCAAAGGCAGTGCACCCTCACTGCCTCCCGTCCCGTCACTTCTCTGCTGCCTACTTTGGATGCGGCAACATCCTGGGACTTTGCAAGTTAAATGTAAACAGCCACAGGATGGGAATAGCCTCTTAGCAACCGGCCATCTCTCTTCTCCCCCCACCACTACAATGCAACAAAGATTATGCATACATGCCACCACGAATTGCCTCCCCCCATAAACACACCTTAGGTTTAGGGTCCACTCCCCTGCTTGAGGATCTCCCCCCCCCCCATAACCAGCCTGGAACTTATGTTAAGACCCTGGTAAGAGTGTGAGTGTCTTGGTTCCCTTGCATCTCCTTTACTGAGGACCATTTTAAATACCCCGCACTGGAATGACTAGCCCCGCCGTGCAGGGTGGGTGACGATTACAATATTAAGAAATGATAATGCTAATACTGTTTCTTAAGCACCTGTGATTAGTTACTTGGCATGAACAAGTTTGGTCCCGTGACCCAAGCTAAATGGAAAAGCTCCCGGCCAGAGATAATATCCTACGACTACGTATTTAAGTTAATGCATTGCAAGGGATGTACTATGTCGCGCTGTCTTGTATCTTGAGCCTGCAGGCTTCTCTTCTCCACTTTTGCCAGGGCAGTCAGAGGACCTTTGTCCCGTTTTGCAAAAGCGCCTCATCCTTCACCCAATCGGCAATGAGAGTAGAATTTACGCAAGAGGGAGAGGGGATGTGGGACAGACAGGGGGCCTAGGCGACACTGTCCAACTTTCTCCCACCCTGTCACTTACCCCTAGCTAGCAAAATCTGTCTGGAAAAGCGTATGCATGTCTAATCGTTAAACTTTCTCCTGTTCCTGGGTGGAAGGGGGAACGGCACAAAACACCCACGCAGACTCTCAGAAGTGTGATTCATGGCAGCTGTCAAGATCCGACACGCTGCCCCAGCCCTCACACGTCTACACATTATCCCCCTGCATGGCCTGTGGTCAGGTTTCCCTCGGACTCCTCCAGGGATAATTTCTTGTGCAAAGCCTGTGCCCGTGACCTTTGACCCGCCCTGCAGCTCACTTCTGCCACACTCTGGATGACTCCCCTGCTCACTGCAGACCACAGTGCCCCCTAGCGGCCCAGTGGTGGGGGCCAATTGGGTGAAAGAGAAGGGGCACTCCTCTCTGAGCCTCTTTTGTTCACACGTGCCCTGGTGCACTGGACTTTGCTGTGCCTGTACGAGTGCATGCTTCCTGCCCCATGGCTGAGGAAATGTTCACCCAACCTGGAGACATCAGCTGTGTCCATACAAGTGCTCAGACTTCTCCACCGGCCTGGCCAGAGTGTGTCCATGCACGGTGGTCATAATATTGGTACACCCTTCTTGAACTTGCATGCACACACACACACACACACACAAACATTCTCTCTCTTTCTATGCCTGTGCTCTCGCACACCCATGTCAAGAAGTATTGGGTGTCCACCCATATCAACGCAAGCGTGTGGGTCCTGTCATGCCACCGCATGACCGTAATCATGTGCCTCGAACCCCAGCAATGCGCTTGTACAAGCGTCCCCCAAACACCTGTGTAAGCATGTGCGCCCCCTGTCGCACGTACAGGAGTGCCGCTCTGCCCTGCACCATCGATGGGACACGAGAGAACATCCACATGAGCGCGCTGGTGTCCCTTCTCACTGCCTACATATTTCCCCCACGATTTGTGTACATGGACATACACAAACCCCGGCATCCATACGTCTGGCAATAGACGTGTGTGCATACGTCTGTCTGCCTCTATCTGTCTGTGAGTCCTGGCACACTTGGGGGCGCCAATGCGTCTGCCTAAGGCCGCCGCCCCCCGCATATCTGGCCCCAGGTGGGGGCATCACCGTGTCCCCCGCTCCTCTAGTGCCGTTTGCCCCCTGCCTACCTGCCCCCCTCGAATGTGGATCGCCTACTCTTTCCCTGCAACACTGTTCTCCGCACCTTCTCCTCCAGCAACAGTCACATGGAGCCGGGTTGGGGTGCGGGGGGGTGCGATGATCAGCACCCCCCCCACCCAGCGATCGCACTGACTGACCTTGGTAGCAGACAAGGGCTCGGGGCTGTTGCTGCGCCTGCTGCTGCTAGCGCGTCCGGGCGGGGGGCGGCTCAGTGGCCCCGCGCGCCGGGGACCGGCCGAGCCATAGGCTGGGGTTGCGCGCTTGCTCCTCGCTCCGGCTGTAGGACACAAAAGGACATCGCAACCCACTTCCTACTCGGCTTCCTCCAGCTGGTGGGGGCGGGGCCTGGAGATGAATATGCAGAGCAGAGGGGCGGGGCCTCAGCCCACATGGCCCCCGCCCCTCGTCCGTGGAGGCTCGCGCGCCTCTCTCCGAGGCGCGCCGCGCTGGGAAGAAGGGGGCGCGCTATTGTGGGGCGCTGGAGGGGAGCCAGGAGGACAGACTGGCGGGGCAGGGGGCGGCGTGCGGAGGAGGGGACAGGTCAGGCCTTTAAAAGCCCGCCCGCTCGCGGGAGCCAAGCTTGCTGGCGGGGAAGGAGATTTAGATGTGCCCTCGCTTCTCAAGGTCACCCAGGAAATGGAGCGAATGAATGAATGACTGGATAAATAAATAAATAAATAAATACGCTAAATGGAACCTCTCTGTCCAGATGTAATTTAAATAACAGCAGCAGCAACAACAATAAGGTGACATTTAGCTGCTAACTGCCCAGAGAGCTTCAGCTATTGGGCAGTATAGAAATGAAATAAATAAATAAACTGGAATCTCCATATCTATATGGAGCCTTTGGGCTGATGGGCGGTAAATAAATATATTAAATAAATAAATAAATATATTAAATAAATAAATGCAATCTAAATAAATAAATAAATCTAAACGGGACCTCCATAACTAGATGCAATAGCAGCAGCAGCAGCAGCAGCATTATTCTAAATGGAACCTCCCTATCTAGATGCAGTCTACCTAATAATAATAATAATAATAATAATAATAATAATTCTCAATGGAACCTCCCTATCCAGATGCAGTACAACTAATCACCATCAAAAAGCTAAATGGATAGTCCATATCCAGATGCTGCAATCTAAATAATAATAATAAATAATAATAATATTTGGAACCTCCATTTCTAGATGCAGTCTACCTCTGAATAGCAGATGCCAGGGACAGATTATTTATTATATTTATACCCCGCCCTTTTTCCTGCAAGGAACCCAAGGCGGCTTACATGATCCTCCTCCTCTCCATTTTATCCTCACAACAACCCTGTGAGGTAGGTTAGGCTGAGAGTTAGTGACTGGCCCAAAGTCACCCAGTGAGTTTCATGGCAGAGCGGGGACTAGAACCCGGATCTCCCGAGTCCCAGACCAACACTCTCACCACTACACCACACTGAGAGACCAGCAGCACCTTCATGTCCTCCTTGTCAGCTTCCCACAGGTATTCAGAGGGCTGCTGTTCGAACGAGACCATGATCTGACCCAGTAAAAGCAGTTTGTTCGGTTCCTGTTTTTAGCTGTGATTGCTAGAGCCTGCCAAGCTCAGAGGCAGTTCACCTTTGAGTACAGTAGCAGAGGTCCGGTACAAACAAGACAGGAAGGCCAGCACTGAGGGGCCATGGTTCAGTAGTAGAGCTCTTGCTTTGCATGCAGGAGGTCCCAGGTTCTATCCCCGGCATCTCCAGGTAAGACTGGAAAAACCCCTGCTTGAAACCCTGGAGAGCTGCTGCCAGACACTGTGGCCAATGCAATTGGAAAATGAGTCCACTGTCGGTACATAGGATTATTATTAATATCAAGATCACAACCCTGGAAGACGACCCCACTTGAAATCTCACCTCTGCCATAAACTCACGATGCTGCCTTAACACAAGCCACAGTTCTCCCAGCCTCAGACTCTCATCTGCCATATAAGAATACTGGCCTACCTTTCAGGGGTGCTGGAATGGTGCCTGAGACAACCAATACAAAAAGCTTTAAATGCTTGGGAAAAATTGCTACCTAAATCTATAAAAAATAAAAGACGATGAGTGTAAGAATATAAGAACATAACAAGAGCCCTGCTGGATCATCAGACCCAGGGTCCATCTAGTCCAGCATTCTGTTCACACAGTGGCCAACCACCTGCCCATGGGAAACCCACAAGCAGGACATGAGTGCAACAGCACCTTCCTGCCCGTGTTCCCCAGCAACTGGTGTGCATAGGCAGACTGCTTCTGATACTGGAGGTAGCATATAGCCAACCAGGACTAGTAGCCATTGATAGCCTTCTCCTCCATGAATTTGTCCAATCCCCTTTTAAAGCCATCCAAATTGGTGGCCATCATGACATCTTGTGGAAGTGAATTCCACAGTTTAACTATGCGCTGTGTGAACTATGTTCTGTGTCTGTCTGTGCCAGTGCTCAAAGACTGTGGAACCTAGACACCGGAAACTAGGAATGCATACTAAGGGGACCCTAGAGGTGTGCACCTCAGGCTGATTTGGCTTCTAAAATGCATCAATTAATTTTAATTAATGTAAATGTGCATTGGAAGTCTGCAGTACTATCTTTAGTCACGAGGTGGCAGACTTCCATATCTAGCACATAGCTTTGCAGTAGATACAGGGTGAAGGAGGGGGGAGTGTTCTGAGGGACAGAGTTATACAGCTCCCTCCTGCTATGCAACAGCCCCCCTCAGGGGAATAGAGTGGGCATACCCTCCCTCAGCAGGCTATGGAGGGGCACCATGAGTAAGGTCATGACTAGCGGTGCCAGCAGGTGTGGCTTCACTCCGACAGGGCGGGCACAAGGTGTCATAAGAACATAAAAGCCCTGCTGGATCAGACCCAGGGTCCAACTAGTCCAGCATTCTGTTCACACAGTGGCCAAGCAGCTTTCCATGGGGTGCCACAAGCAGGACAGGAGTGCAACAGCACCCTCCTGCCCATCTTCCCCAGCAACTGGAGTACACAGGCAGACTGGCTCCGATACTGAAGGCAGCATATAGCTATCAGGACTAGTAGCCACCAATGGCCTTCTCCTCCATGAATTTGTCCAGTCCCCATTTCCAGCCATCCAAATTGGTGGCCAACACTACATCTTGTAACTCTGACAACTTTGCTCAAAGGCCTCGCTGTATCAGACTAAGGGCAGACACATGGACAGCAATGGAAAGGATTGATCCAGCAGCAATCTCTTACACCTTTGACAGCAGCAAGCTGAGATCAACCACAATTTTTATAGACAGATGGACAACCATCCATACATGCTGGGATTTACCCTCTTCCCACTGGGTAGACAGATCCAAAGGCCTCTGTAGTCTTGAAACTGACAATGTTAAGTTTGTTTATGACATGACGTTTGGGATTGTTGTACTTTGTAAAAAAAAACACAAACCAACCCCCCCCCCCAAAACCCAACAACACATCATAACAAAATAAGAGCGTTGCTGGATCAGACCAAAAGCCTATCTAGTCCAGCATTCTGTTCGCACAGTGGCCAACCAGATCCCCGTGTTTATTTATACTGTGTCATTGCTGTATAAATCATACAGTCCCTTTTACAAATTAGACCGGCAAAGAGTCAATTAAGAGGCCATGTTCAAATATTTGAAGGGCTGTCACAGAGGTGATGGACCAAATTTGTGCTCTGTTGCTCCACAGGGTAGGACCCGAACCAACAGGATGAAATGACAAGAAAGGGGATTTCGACAGAACATTAGAAAGAACTTCCTGACGGTACAAGCTGTACAAAGCATTTTGACCCTGCTTTTCATCTGAAAAAGGCTCCCAGAACAGCTTAAGAAGACCAGAAATCGGACATTCCCTGCCTGCAGGCATACAGTCCAAAAGACATGACACAAAAGGAAAAGGGACTGGGAGGGAGGAAGAAAAAGATGATGATGCAGACTCAGGCACTAGTTGTTAGTTACACAGTTCTTCTAAGGAACAGCTTTCTGCCCAAAGGCTTGTCCTTGCATCATGCATTGTTGCTGTGGGGCTGGATGGCTCCAGCTGGTACCAGTTCTATCATTTCAAAGGGTGGGACCCATATGTGAAACCCGCCATGCAAGAAACTGTCCTGCCCTGGGGACCCATGCCTCTCCCTGTCCCTTCTCAACATTGCTCCCCCCTCTTTCCACCCCACACACCTACCCTACTTTGGTCTTCCCCACCCAGTACACACCTTGGCTCCTGGAGTGAACCAAGGGCTAAAGGTCACTGAGCTCCACCTTTCATTGGGCAAAGGGACCAGCCTGAACTATTGCACATATTTCAACACTCTCTCAAGTCTTACTCTGAAGAAGAATCCTCTTGGAGAGTGTGTCTGTGTGTGTTTCTCTCTTCACCTGCCATTCAGTTCATCCTGCCTGCCTGCCTGCCTGCAGATCTGGCAAAGTTGTCTTTCTTTTCTTCTTCTTTTCCCCCCTTCAGTTGTCAAAGTGGCATAAAAAGGATTTTCCGCGAGGGTGCAGGAATTTTGGATTCCGAATGCACAGAGCGAGAACAACTTTTTAAAAAGAAAGGAAGAAAGAACAAAACTGGAATTAGATAGGGCAGCCCTTCAAATGGAGGACTGTCTTCTGTAAAAGAGGACACACAGCTACAGCTGTCTCTGTTTACCAGAAGGACACTTCTCTCCCCCCCCCACTAAAAAAAGGTTTGTTAGTGTGAATTGCTAGCGTTGCTATTCGTCTGGGTTCAGCTCTCTTACAGCCTTCCCTAAGATGCTCTCCAGATGGCGTGACTACAACACCCATCACCCCAGCCAGCACCAGAGTGGGTCATGCTGGCTAAGGATGATGGTAGTTGTAGTCCATCCCACCCGAAAGGTGCTGGGTTAGGGAACGCTGCACGAATATTATATCTCTTGAGTAGAGACCGGACGCATCTTGCCTATGTCGCACATGCAGATCAATGCTCACGCATAAAGCACCGTGCATTGCCCCGGGCCTGCTATTTTACACTCTGCGCCTGCCCCAAGGTATATTTTGAACTGTGGTTAACACATCGTACCACAATTATGGGGATTTCTCCTCCCCAAATATATCTTTAACCGAATGAACCAACACCCCTTTGGCTTTTAAATCACTGGAGGCCAGGGCTACTGAAAAGTAAATACCACATATATAGCATTCGGAATAGAGTTTAGCTGTGTAACAGTGACTGTGGGGTGGTGGTAGTGACCTCTTGCTATGAGAATCTGGGTGTTAAAAGCGTACGGCAACAAATTCCCTCACCATCTTTCTTCGGTTACAAGCAAAGCCCTATGTTCAACTTTGAAATGTTGGCATCTATGTTTATACTCTTACTAACAGTAGGTAATTTTAGACTCTGGTCTTAATGATCTTCTGGGGGTGGGAGGGTGGGGCTCTTTAGATGGTAAATGTGCATCACTTTCTTCAAAATGTGGTAAGCCAGCCCTGCTGCTGAGGTTGGAGGCCCTCCTCCAGAGAAGGTCCCCGGAGCTCTGCCCAAGAGTCCTGCACTAACAGCACCACTGCTAAATGTATCCTGCGTTTCAGGGGGCTGACAAAATCCAGAATCGTGAAACAATCGGAACGGTTCTAAACAAAAGCACAACCCTGTTAAAAATAGAACCGATGGTATTAAAACAGCAGGCAGCTAAAAACACTCTTAAGTTAAAACACTAACAGCAGAGCTAAACAGATGTGCCTTGAATAGCTGCTGGAAACAGAAAATGGAAAAAAAGGATTGACTGTACCCCTTCAGGGAGCACATTCCAGAATCCAAAGGCTTTGATTGCAGCCTAAGCCTTTCAGTTAGATCAGAGCAATCAAGCCAATGGCAGCTAAGGGGCGGTGACAACAGCGCAGTTAATCCATTTTCCGCAGGATGACACCTGCAGCCTGTGAACAGGATTTAGGCTGCAATCCTAAACACCTGGGACTAGGTCCCATTGTACTCAATTGGGCTTACTTCTGAGTAAACATGTATAGGGTCAGCCTGTGAAGGGGGGGGCGGAGGCAAGAATGATGTGACCTAGGGTGCCCTATGGCAAAGGTGGGAGGCCTAAGTCCCAGGTGTTTAGGATTGCAGCCTAAATCCTGTTCACAGGCTGCAGGTGTCATCCTGCGGAAAATGGATTAACTGCGCTGTTGTCACCGCCCCTTAGCTGCCATTGGCTTGGAATTGTGTTTACTGAGTCTGAGCACCACACCGACCTGACTTCGTTTGGTAGAACTCCTCCCAGAGAGTCCAGGAGTCCTCCTGGCTCTCAACCCTTTTTTCTTTGCTCTAATCCAGCCTTCTCCAACCCAACACCCTCCAGATGTGTTGGACTGCAACTCCCATCATCCCCAGCCAGCAGGCCCATGGACAGGTTTGGCTGGGGGTGATGGGAGTTGTGATCCATCCAACACATCTGGAGGGCACCGCCAGGTTGAGGAAGGCTGCTCTAAATCTAAACTATCAGTCCCCAGTCTCTTACCAGGTGTTAGGAGCCTCTGCAGTCCCAGCATGTACCACTAGATGTCACTAGGGGTGGTGATATAACCTAACTCCCACTGCCCCAGTGGCAAGAATAAAAATCCAGGAGTTGGCAGTTAATTTATTAAAAGAAAGAGAAAGGGAAGTAGAGACCCTTGAATCTCAGCTGTGACATTACTCTCTGCGGTAAAGGAATTGTATTCTGGACGAGCTCAGAGGTACTTTTTTTAAAAATCTCATGTTCCTAGGCATAGCCCAGCATAAAAACCAACAGGGTCCAGGGTTACGCTCTGGAGCCCCCGTGGAGGTGCACTTTTAGCCTGGCTAGGCTTGAGGGCTCGTGGTGGCACCTGTTCTCAGCTATTTGCCCTGTGGTTTCACAGGTGGGTGAATTGACCAGACATCTCTTTTAATCTGCACGAGAGCGGCCAGCGGTATGGGTGAGTGTTTGGCGTTGGTGATGGGCCCAGAGCAGCAGAGGTCTGCAAAAAGATGGGGAAATAATCAAGCTGAACGCAGCCCGCCCACCCACCCACCTGCAAGACTTGTATGATGGTGGCCTGTCATAAATACTTCTCCTGGGTTTTGTTGCCAGCCTGAGTCTGCAAAAAAGGGGGTGGGGACAAGGGTTCATTGTGCACCTGGCAAACCCCAGTGAGTGGTGGGTAGTTGAAGGCCCTGGGGGGGGGGGAGATGCGGGTTCCAGGTGCAGTGCCTCCAGCCCTGAAGGAGGTCAGGACATTTGGCTCAGAGGGCTTTCAACTCTGACTTTTAGCTTCATTCAGAACCAGCTCAACCAGTCCAGGAGAGTTCCCTTCCAGGGAAGGGGTAAAGCAACAGGTAACTGCTGGCAGTGTTGGAAGGGAGAGCTGCAGCTCAGTGGTCTGAGTGCATGCATTGCACGCAGAAGATCCCTGGGTTCAGTCCCTGGAAAGCTGGAATCTCCAGTTAAAAGGATCTGGGAGCAAGATAACAGGGAAGACTTTTCTCTGCCTGAGACCCTGGGAAGCCGCTACTAGGTGTGGTTGAACCTCTTTCAGCCAGAGGGTCAAATGCGGAGAAGTTCTCGGGTGGGTGGGGCCAAGGGTAAAAGGGGTGGGCTCAAAATGCCATTTTGTCACTTAAAGGGGTGATCGAAGAAATAAGAATGGGAGAGGAGACTCTGAGCTGCCGGTTGAAGACGTGGCTGCTGGCACTCTGTATGGAGGGAGAAGCCATTATTGGGAACATCTCTGAATGGACTGCGCTAGAAGCTGTTCCCTGATAAAACCCCTGCAAAAAGCCATCTAGGATTCCTTCTGCTTTCCTACACAATAATGAGGACTAGCAACTTGTACTTTAAAAAAAACACAACACCAACAAGGAGTGACTCAGTAGAGATGGTAGGGATCCTTCAAAAGGCCATCAACTGAAGTGTGATCCTGTATCACAGGGTGTTGAACTTATTTCAGCTCGGAGGCTGAATTCCATTTTGGAGAAGCTCCTGGGTGCCCACATTCCAGCGGTGGGCGGGGCCAAAGGCAAGAGGGGCAGGGCCTAAAATACCAGGTATTGTAGCCTAAAGCTCTTACTGCCAATTACTCAGCTTTCGGAGAGGCATTTCGGCATTTCAGAATGGGGGGGAAATGGCACAAATGCCAGGAAACCACCGGACGATTGGTGGTGGGAGGAAAGGGGGTGGGGTGAGTGGAAGGGGGCATGGCCATCTTGGGAATCTTGGATGGGCCAGATATTGGGGAGGAGTGGTAGCCCCGAAGTACAGAGGCAGCTTTGTGTGCAGAAAGCCCCAGGCGGAATCCCGGGCATCA
Organism: Shinisaurus crocodilurus; assembly: GCA_021292165.1. NCBI lineage: Eukaryota > Metazoa > Chordata > Lepidosauria > Squamata > Shinisauridae > Shinisaurus > Shinisaurus crocodilurus. The sequence continues at coordinate 34,564,283 of CM037882.1, read as the reverse complement.
TCGGTCAAAATCCACGTCCAGCAGTGGGGCTAGGAAAGACCCCCTTGCCTAAGATCCCCTGGAGAGCCACGAATCAATGGTCTGACTCAGGATAAGGTAGTTTCATTGTCAGGGAAGTCCCAGAGTTCAGATGGCAGCAGGGTAGCTACTTCCACATTGCCCCAAAAGTGGAAACGCACCACCCAAAAAAGAGGGCATGGATCTGTATGCAATTTGCATACAGTAATTTATATGCACAGGTGCGAATTTTGAAATAATTCACGTGATTTAAATATAAATGTAATCTAGGTCACACTAGTCAGGAGGAAGGTGAGCAGGAAGTGACCTGTGTGTCTGCTCAGTCTGCTGTCTAGGTGCTGCTAACTAGTGGTGTAGCGGAACCAGGGCTCACGGGGACGCAGTTAATCGCTGTATCTACTTTCAGTTTCGTCGCAGCATTGAGACCCAAGCTCTATGCAAAGAGCTCTTCGTTTCCTGCTTTTCTGCTACACAACCTCTAGGTGGAGCTGCACTATAGCGGTATAGCGCAAATACACCAGGAGATAGAGCGCCATTTTCCCCTGTTGAAATTTAATAGCTCATTTTCCCCACTGTAAAAAATGCCCCGGGAAAGTGCTCTGAAAAAAACAAAAGTGAAATGTTGTCTAAAGAGCCCATAAACAACCATAAAGAATCACGAGCGCACGGCACAATAAATGCCTCGTGCAGAAAAGCCCCCATTCGCTTGACAAAAGACCTGCTTCTGGTGGAGATGAAGACGGCTAGAACTGGTTTGTTGACATGCAATGAGGCTGCTTGGATTTTTGGTCTCTCCTCGGGAGCATTGACTGTAGGGACTGTCCTGATGCATGTAAAATGATGAATTTATCACTAAGTGTAGATGGGCAACTTCCAGGCCCCTCCTCTCTGCTCTGCTCTCCCTTTGTAAGGTCCCCCCCCCTTTAAACAGAGCTTGGACTGTACAGCCCTTCAAATAGAAGACTGGCCTGTAGCCACCCTAGGTGGCAGGAGGGATCTCTCTCGGATTCAGTCTAAGGCAGCCTCGGATGTGTCACACACCCCACCCATTTTGCACACACTCCTCGGTCGTGTCACGCACACCCAACCGCAGAAGGTGAAATAAAGGGCTTTCCAACGGAGGCATGGTTTGGTTTTCCCAGCTATGGGAGGACAGCATGAACCAGAGAGAAAGGGGAAAAAAGACAGACAGACAAGTCAAAATAAAATCTGGCAGGGTTTGGGCGCTTGAAAGGATTTAGCAGAGCTGAGAAAAATCTCCTCCTCTCCATTCAGGGCCAATCTAGAAATGTGTCGTTGCATTTAACATGTAGTGTTTTAAAAGGCCACGCAAAGAGCATTAGCTAGGGGTGGGGGGAGATCCCCAGCATCTCCAGGTAGGGCTGGGAAGAATCCTGCCTGAAACCCCCAGAGAGCTGCTGCAATCAGGGCCAACAATAATGAGGCTAGATCATCAGCGTTCTCCAACCTTGCGTCCCCAGATGTTTTTGGCCTACAACTCCCAGCATGCCCCAGCATGCCCCAGCCAGCTATGCTATGCTGGCTGGGAGTTGTAGGCCAAAAACATCTGGGGACCCAAGGTTGGAGAACACTGGGCTAGATAGACCCAGGGCTTCTCTACACAACATATTTATTGTGTGCTCGTGATTCCTCACTCACGGTAGTTTGCGGGTGCTTTATACGATGTCATCATCCTCCAGGGCCTCTCCCATGCTTTCCAAGCATTTCCTTGCTTTTTTTTTTTAGATCGAGGAAAGTGAGGTATTATCTCACTAAAATATTAAATGGCACAAAAACAAATCCGTGTATTTTTGCAATTTTGCTATACCACAGTGCCACCTTGTAGTTGTGTAATAGAACATATAGGAAGGCAGAGAAAGGAAAAGCCCAGAAAAGAAAGCACGTGTAAAGGAGCCGATCTTAATCCCACAATGAATCTGGAAACAGAAGCCTCAGTAAAGTGGCGGGGGGGGGGGAGTCTCATGCAGAGAAACCCCAAGGTTGGACTCAGAGGGCCAGTTCGCACATCATGACAAGCCACCTTGGGTTAATTCAGCTGCAGGGCATGCTGGCTACCATTTTGAATATGCAAGCTGTGGCCGGCAGTCCCTGCAGCTTGTCGTGCCATCAGGAACGGTGCAGGGCTGTTTGGCGCCCTAGGCCAAATTATATTTAGCGGCCCCCCCGCGCCGCCGCCGCCGCCACCACCTACCTTTCCCCCGCCCCCGCTGCTGGCTGCTGGCTGCTGCTGCTGCCGCCGCCGCCGCCTCCTCCTCCTCCTCCTCCGACGCGATGGGACCCCCGCGCTTTACAACGGGGAGGTAGGTAGGTGGTTGGCAGGTGGGCGCACGCGCGTGCGCGGGGGGGAGGTGCAGCGGCGGCGGCAGCGGCCGGCAAGCGGGCGGGGAGGTGCGGCAGAGGCGGCAGGCAGGGCAGGAGCGCGCCGGAGGCGAGGAAGGGGCGCAGTTTCTGCGCCCTCTTCCGCCACGCGCCCTAGGCAGCCGCCTGGGTCTGCCTAGCGGTAGCGCCGGCCCTGCGTGCCATGCGAACCTGGCAAGTGGGGGTTATGCGAGGGTTAAGCAACCCTGAATTAGACCATGGGTTATGCGAAGGTTGTTTGACCCACGTATAACCCACACTCGCCGGGTTTGCATGACACAACAACCGCTGAGTGGGAGTTGCATTTGCAAAATTGCAGCTGCATATACCTTATAGTCTCACCGTGGGTTAAATAAGCCACGGTGGGCTGTCGTGTCATGCGAACAGCCCCAGTATAAGGCAGCTACCTATATTCCTATGTTCCTAATCCCTGGCACCTACAGTTAAGAAGAACAGGTAGCCAGTGGTGAAGGAACTTTCTCTGCCTGAAACCCTGGAGAAATGCTGCCAGTCAGAATACGCAATGCGTACTGATCTAGATGCAGAGGCGGTGTTATGGGGGTGCCCCTACTAGGGCTGGAGCCCTGAATCTTTCATTTGGAGCCCTGAATCTCTGGGAGGCCATCTGCCTCACCACCCTGCTGTCCAGGGGCACCTACTGAAATAAAGGGACAGGGACCTTGAGGATCCCTGTTACATCTAATCCCGCTGGATTAACTGGCTTTTTTGCCCACATGTGCTTCACCTCCTGCTGCCCTCCACCCCTGAATCTTTCTGCCTCATGTTTCCCGCCAAAATCAAATGCCCTCCTCTCCCTGGCCATACATCCCTTTTTACAAATAGGGGTGTCCTTAGGAGACAAGGTCCTTTACAGAGTTTAGAGCATATGTAAATTAGCATATGCAAATTTGAGAGCCCCGGATCTTTTCAGTAGCTAGCACTGCCCCTGCCCTGGCTAGATGGTCCCACTATCTAAGGTAGCTTCCAATATTTATATTTAAATCAACCTTTTATTCAGAACCATGAGGATTAGAATCTTAATTTATCTTTAAGAGAGAGGCTGTAGCTCGGTGGCAGAACACCTGCTTTGTAAGCAGAAGGTCCCAACGTCAATCGACAATACCTCCAGTTTAAAAATTTAAAAAAAGATCAGGGAGTGGATGACGCTGAAGACCCTTTTCTGCCTAAGGCTCTGGAGACCCGCTGTCAGTCAGAGTGCACAATCCAGGTCTGGATGGACCAATATAGTGTAATCTGGTATAAAACAACTTCAAATGGAGGAAGTTTTAAAATGGGATCAAAAGGCGGTGGTGCTCACCACCTCTGAGGCCTGCATCCTTTTGCCCTAGATCACATCTCTGTGCTGTACTACAGCCGGCCCTGGCACCTCGTGTCTGCCAGCCCGCCAGGCCGTGAACCCTTCATTTACGACTCCCTGGAGCACATTCTCCTGACACTTTGAAAGACAGAAGGGTGGAGAAAAGCGGCGGCAGGGTGGGGGCGAGAGAGGAGAACAGCTCTGCTTCTACAACAATTAAGCTGCTGACAGGCAAACGAAGCCCAGCCAGGCCTACTCAAGGCCTGGCAGTGGAACAGAAGGCCAAGCGCAGGTTGGCACGGGGCGTTCGCTCTCCGCCCATTGCTAATGGCTTGGCGTGCCCCCCATTAGCTCTGCAGCCAGCTGCCTGATCGATCTTCTCCAGGAGACAAACAGAAACGCGGACAATCAATATGGGCCTAAAAGCTGAGCGGCTCTTGGGTGCTTCTGGGTTTGGACAACCTGTATGGGCGGAAATTTGGAGGAGGAGGTGGATGATACTTGGGTTGCCTTGATAGAAGAATATAAGACAAGCCCTGCTGGTTCAAAGCACAGGTCCCAATCTCTCTGTTTTTTCCGCCAAACACACGAGGACCCTGCCAGTGGTGTAATGGTACATTTTGAACTTCATCACGGCAGTGAGTACGTGAAGGGTGCAGAACCTCAAGGCCAGGGACTGGATCTGGCCCTCTGGAATTCCCCAGAGATTTATTTGTTTGTTTGTTTATTACCCCACCTTTTTTCCTGCAAGGAGTCCAAGGCAGTTTACATAATCCTCCTCTTGTTCCATTTTATCCAGATGGAGCAAAAAATGGAACATTAAAGAAAGATGAACCTGAGGATTTGCAGCTACATGAATTTTGGCTTCTTTCTGGTTGGGCGTGAGGACCGGGGGCGGTGCTAGGTACCGGAAAGATCCGGGGATCAAGCCTGCAGGACAACCCCCCCCACAAATGTACATATGCTAATTTACATATGCTAAAGCCTCTCTCTCTCTCTCTCTCTCTCTCTGTGTGTGTCTGTAAAAGACCCTGCCTCCTAAGGACACCACTATTTGTAAAAAGGGACATATGGACAGGAGAGAGGAGGGCATTTGATTTCAGGAAAAAACCTCAGGCAGAAGGATGGGGGGGGGGAGCAGCAGAAGGTGAAGCACATGTGGGCAAAAAGCCAGCTAATCCAGGGGGATCCAATGCAACAGAGATCCTCAGGGCCCCTGGACCTTTCTTTCAGCAAGTGCCCCTGGACAGCAGGGTGGCGGGACAGAGCGCCTCCCAGAGATCTGGGTCTCCAAATGACAGATTCAGGGCTCCAGTCCTAGTGGGCCACCCCCTAACACCGCCTCTGGTGAGGACTGAGGGGTGTGTGCCCGCTTTGGCCCCCAGGGAGTCTTTTTTTGAATCTTCTGTGGAGGAAGGGGGGGGGCTGGCTGGCCCGCCACACCCCCACCCTTTCCTACTCCAAAGGAACCAAGACCCCCAGAGATCTAAAGGTACCAGATTGCCAGCCTCAGCTGTCTGCAACCCTACTTGAATCTCTGTTCAGGGACTTGCCTTTAATTCTGTAACCTGGATTTAGATACTGAAGCCACAGAGTACTACAAAACCCATGTGGGGTAAAACCAAGACAAGGTTTATTCTGGTAGCATTTTACAACAAGATTAGGGAAATGAGAGAAGCACACAAATAAAGAGAGAGACACTTTAGTACACAGAAATAGAGCTAAAACACAATAAAACCTGATTCCTTAATAACTCTCAGGCACACACCAGTTACCTGAGGGTGTTCTCTTCAAGGGTTAAATCCAGCACAGCCTTGTTGCCCGAGGGAGATTACCACATCTACCCGAAGGTCCGAGATGGGTGAAACTCCCACAAGGCTTGCCTTTCCTAGAGCCCTCAATCCAGCTAATTTTACCAGGAGCTGCCTGGGGTCCTTGGCTTTCCGCCATTACCACAGCCAGGTAGAACAAAGACAAAGACCAAAAACCACGCCTTGGGAAATATACCTTCCCCCCCCCCTCCTCTGCTGCCTCTTAGCCAATCACCATGCACCTCACCTGGCCAGGCAGGGGGAAGGGAACTCATGACTCATGGCTTGAACTACATTTACATATGAACGCTTTCAGCCTGACTCCTCCAGACCTCCAGGCGCCAGGCCCCATCTTATGTTTTACACATGAGGAGGCGTGTGTGTGTATGTGTGTGTGTGTGTGTGCGCGTGCATGCAGGAACCCCCAAGGGCCCCTCTTTCCACACGCTATGCACACCCCACCCCAGCCGGTTCACACCTGAGGTGTGTGTGTGTACCCCCAAAGGCTCGTTTCTCCACATCTTCAAATCACTTTGTGTACATCCTCAGTAATCCTTATATCAGTCCTGTAAGGTAGGCAAATATTATTGTCCCTATGTTATGGACATGGAGGCTGAGAGAGGCTGAGTATAGCACTTTTCCTAAGGCCAGTCAGATTGCTGCAGTCAGTCGGGCAGGCAGCTGCTACCTGCACCAGTCATTGCCCTTCCACTGTAAGCTACAAGCAGAAGTGAAATTGACTTTCCACACTATTGGAGGGCAGGGGAGGGTATTGTGCTTTTGTGTGTGTGTACATACACAGGCCTGTGGCTCACGCTGGCTCAGCTTGTCTGAGCGTGGAAAGCTAAGCAGGGTCAGGCCTGGTTATTACTTGGATGGGAGACCCCTCCTCTAGTTTCCTGCATTGAGCAGGGGGTTGGACTCCATAGCCTTGTAGGCTCCTTCCAACTCTATAATCTATGAAATCCTGCTATGTTCTGTGGGAGAGGAACGGGGAGGCCAAATTAACCCAAGCAGCCAAACATCCCAGCTCCGCTTTAAAAAAAATAAATCCACGATTTAATTAGTGTGAAGTGCTTATTAATTCAAGTATGATTGCCCATTACAGCCCAAGAAATGTCAGAAAACAAAAGTGTTTAGCATTTGTTATGGAGCGGAAGTGTAGATCAGAAATGCTTAATTAGGAAAATAAAACCCACCACACTGCTAAAACGGACGTGACTAGAAAGACTGTGGTAGTTAGTTTTTTAAAAATAATAAAGTTATACTCTTATAGCACTGGAACACACTTTCATTTAAACCCTATTTTGCAAACATTAAATTTTTTTTTAAAAAAAAATTATATATATATATATATATATATATATATATAGCCAGTGAAGTGTTTTAGCGCTAATGAAAAGAATAATTAAAAAACAATAACAGGGTGATAAAATGGCACCTGACACAAAGGGTATAGTGAACAGCGTGGAGAAACATCAGAACTGCACAGGGCCTGTTGCAGAGACCGAAGAGTAACACTAAGATCAATCTGCAACTGTGGAGTTTGTGCTACTATCCCATTTCCCCAACCCGCAAATAAATCAGATTTTCAACGGTGTGAGAAAAGAAAGAAGAAGCTGAAGGAAAACACAGGAGGAAGAGAATTCAGGGTTTATTCTAATGTGCAGCTGGACACATTTTGTGCAGTCAAGTTAATACTTTGACTGTGATAGGATTGTTCCAGATGCTTCTGAATTGTCTCATTCCTGTAAATATTGCCACATTCTTTTGCAATGGGGGGCATTTGAGTACTCTTTGAAAACAATTTTACTACGTTGGGAAACTTTAAGCATGCTCTATACCTAACATAGTGTTGGCCATTCTGATAAAAAATGTTCAAAGGTGTTATTTATTTATTTATAACATTTCTATGCTGCCCAATAGCCGAAGCTCTTGACAGCTGTCAAAAGCAAGTATAATTTATAAGGGCAGGGGTGCACTTTTCCACCTTCCCAAGCTCCTAGAGTCTTGGGAATGGGTGGAAACATTGGGAGCACTGGGACCTATGGGGGAGAAACTCAAACCCCCGAGGATCTCACTGTGAAGGGGGGGGGAAGGTGCCTACCCCCTTTCGTGAGCAAAGATAACTCGTGGCTTTGCCTTGACTTGACAGCTCGCCCTTTGACAGCTGTCACGTCAAAGCAAATGGGGGGGGGGAAACCCTATTTGGAGCCTCTCTGGGTCAATGTCCGTGGTTGGTACCTGCTGAACTTTGACAGCAGGTACCCCCCAGGAGAGGCTTCCCATTTTCAGACCTGCAGAACTGTGCACCTCCGAAGTTGTGCAAGTCTGACTAATTTTGTTTTTAAAAAATACATAAAAATTGGCGCATATTTGGGGCGCAATTTAAAAATAGAAGAGGTGGCCAACCAGTTACAGCCTCTCCAGCGTGCCACTCGAGCACCCTGAAGGGGCTGACACTGGCGGCAGGCCGGCAGTATGGGCGAGATCACAAAGAGCGGCAAGGGTTTTTTTTGCCACTTCCCTCAACCCATGGTGGGATTGGTTGCCTGGGTTCGAACAACACAACAACCCATTGTGGGTTGAACAACCCCTAGAACAGCCCATGGGTTCTCAGGGTGGCTTGTTGGGGAAAAAAACTAGACCATCCTGTGGGAAGCAGTCTGGGTTCGGACGACGTGACAACCCACCGTAGCTAGTTAGCCACGATGGGTTGCTGTGTCATGCGGACCCCGTCTCTATCTAATATCCTGCCTTTCCACCCAAAAATGGTGCTCAGGGAGGCTATCAATACAGTACAGATTAAAAACAAAAACTTAATTAAAACGTAACATAAAAGCAAAGGGTAGTATCCAATGTTAGTCTTATACAGAGCAAAATAAAAGGGATTTAAGTTACTTGTGACTAACTTAAGTCTCAGTCATTTCAACGGATCTGCACTATGTAGTAGGACTAACATTGGATACTACTGAAAGAAGTTAAAAACACAAAAACATAACCGTAAAAGAAATAAAACAGCACCCAGCCAATTAAAAACTCCTTCAGCAACAGGCCAATTTATATGCCAAAGACATCTTTATGCTAAAGCAGTGCTTCTCAATTATTTTTCTGTCATGCCCCCCCTAGGAAGAAGAAAACATTTCACGCCCCCCGCGCGACTGTAAATAGTATCATTTGTCTATAAAATTGTTATAAGTACACCTCTGCATAACACTGTATCCTTATTAACGTATAAGAGAATAAAAAAAGAAAGAAATGTGGATCAATTTACAACAAAGAATAGCTTTATGAACTGTAGCAGAAAAGATTTAAAGGAGCACAGGATTTAAAGGAACACAATATTAAAAAAACTTTTAACTGAGGTCAAACGAGCCCCCCTTTACGGAGCCTCGCGCCCCCCCTGGGGGGCCCGCCCCACTATTTGAGAAGCACTGTGCTAAAGACATCTTTGTCTGTCTTTATGAAAAAAGGACCCAGTTCTGTGATATCTAAATGTTAAAGAGAGAGAGAAGAATGCATGGTGATTCATGGCCTCCTTTTTCCTAGAAGTGAGAGAAAGACCCCAAAATCCCTTCGTTGGGCTTGTTTACTGCCTTTCCAAGGGCTTGTTCACACTCTTGCTTCGCCCTCATCCCTGAAAGGAACCCCTTTTCTGCGCACAATATACATGTAGACCATCTCCCCCGCCCCACTTGAGGTCAGGTGGTGGGGGTCAAACAAAAAAAAAATGGAAGGGAAGTATTCTCAGGTTCCAAAACATGTTTGCAAGACAAAAGCTCGTTTTGGTCAGGGCCAATCTTATAAAATGCAAATGCTGAAAGCAAGCTAAGCCAGCTTACAAAGGTGGTAGCTATCCTTCATAAACCAGAGGGGTCAACATCCGAGCCACTTTTGAGAGAAATAGCTTCACCCCGATCAAAAGCAAAAGGAGTGATTTGAACCTTTGCATACATTTCAGTGCATCAACATGCAAAGCACCAGAAAGGAAGAGAGGGAAACCAGGCTTGAGAGTGACTGGGGAGAGGCAGGAGGAGATGCAGCTGAGACCAGGGCACATCATTCTCCAGAGCTCTTTGCAGTGCTCCCGGCCGTTCCCACTGGCGCCTGAGATCAATGCTTGCTCTGTGGAGCAAAAGCATGTGGCAGGAAGGGGGTGGAGGATGTGTGGGAAGGCTGGGGGGGGGTCGTGGGGGGGGGGAAGAGAGCCTCTCTCTCAGAGGCTCCCAGCCTCCTGAGGGGATGGAAGGAGAAAGCACTGAACAACTCTGTGCCCAATTTTTTGCCTGCACGCGGCGTAGCAAAGTGGCTTGCGACGAGAGAGACAGCAGCGGTGGCGGGCGGCACATACGTCGGATGACTGCACAGAGGGGGTGCCCCGCTCTGCCTACGCCCCCTCTGCTCCTGTGCTTTGGGATTCTGCAGCGCTTCCAAGTATTTGTGGATTCGCCCGGAGAACTTCCACATCTGCCAGCTTGTGGCAAATCCCGTCAGGACCGAAAGGAGGATTTTTGCACCCTCCCAAGCTCTGGCAGTCCAGAGAGACAAAACCTGTCACCAGCCTGGTGGGGTGTTCCGATAAGCAGCAGCACTCCATCCCCTCTTTGGTCCGGCTCTTTTGGGGAAGCGGGCGCCCCTGAGCATGCTCTCCTTGGTGCTTCTGGTGGTGTCGCTGGCTCTAGGCCCCAGTGGCACAGCCCTGGCACTCTCCACTTGCCAAACCCTGGACCTGGAGGTGGCCCGGGCCCGGCGCGTGCAGGCTGTGCGAGGGCAAATCCTCAGCAAGCTGCAGCTGCTGACACCCCCCGAGGAAGTGGCAGGGGTGCCCGAACAGCCGCCCCCCGAAGTGATGCTACTGTACAACAGCACGCGGGAGCTGGCGCGGGAGCGGGCGGCCTGTGGCGGGCGGAGCGCCGGAAGCAGCGAGGAAGAAGAGTACTATGCCAAGGAAGTGCGGCGTGTGGACATGTTGCCCCCCGGACACACTGACAGTAAGGGGCGTGAAATGGGGGGAGTAGGAGATGGCTGGGCCAGCTGGGCCGTCGCAATGGCCAAACTGGCAGGGTCCACAATAATCAGGGGCTGTGAAGGAAGGGTGAACTACAGGGGCGTTGCTAGGCACTTAAATGATTTGAGGGGGCAGGCCCATAGGGCACGAATGTACATAAAATCTGCACATGCTACTTTATATCTGTATATGCAAATTTAGAAATCATTATGAGGATTTATTTTAATGTTACAGGAAGCAAAGCTAGCCGATTAATTCCCATCCAATCACCCCAAATAAAATAAATTCTTTGGTTAATTTGCACCCTGCTCCAGATCATCTCAAACCAAGGGAATAAAGGTGTCCTCCCGTCCCCAGCATAATTGCCATGCAGGGGAAGAATTTTTTTGGGTGGGGCGGTGTTGCAACATGTGAGGAGGAAAGAGTTCACCCTTCCCTCCCCAGCTGCAATCCCCCTTGAAAACTGCCCCCTGCATGGCAATTAAGCTGAGAAAAAAATCCTTCTATTGGCATCAATGGACAGGGCTCTGTGGAAAAGATCCATCACCTTTTGAAATAGATTTGGGGCTGAAGTCCCGTGGACCCAGGCCTAGCAACGACCCTAGGTGAACATATTAGAGGGAAGGAAGATGCTAGAAAGGATCAGTGCTTTTTTTCTGGAGAAAAGGGTACCGGAACTCTTGGATTACATTTCCTCGGGAGTAGATGGCGATTAAATTGTAATGCAATTAATAGAAGAAAAGGTGCTGGAACTCAATTCCGGTGAGTTCCACCGGAAAAAAAGCCCTGGAAAGGATACAAAGGAAAGTAACCAGAATTAGGATGAGGCCTACCAGGACGTGTTAGCCACAGATGCTGCCCCGCTTATGGGCTTCCTTGAGGGAGGCATCTGGCTGTCCATTGATGGAAACAGGATACTGGGCCAGATGTTACTTTAGTCTGAGCCAGCAGGGCTCCTTCAGTTATTAGGAGGCAAAACATAAATGAGGGGAGAAGAATAAGGCCTGGTCCATAGGTGCGTATTCAGCGCTCAGTGACTTGAGTGAAGAGTTGCACATATGAATGGCCTGTGGCTGATCAACCAGCACAGGTTTCATCACCAAATGGTGAGAGAGAGCTTGAGCTATGCAAGGGGTTATGTGTTGGGTTTGTTTTTTTAAATTTAAATGAATTAAAAATTGCATAGTACAGGAAAGAGCAACTAAGCAGTGCTGCAGTCAGGCAAATCCTGAAAAGAATCAATATTTTTAATAAAGCATTTGGCAAAACAGGGATATAATGCTTTATTAAATATATAAATATAGATATCAAAGCCAGATTAATAAAATGGTTACACATTTCTTATTGGTGGACGTTTCAATACATCAATGAAGGAGCAATGGCCATTTTCTCACCTTTTTGTGACATTCAGCGACTCCGCTCTTTCTCTTCCTCTGCAGACTCCATTGCTAGCACCCAAGCCAGCCCCTTCTTCCGCCTCCTGCGTTTTGATGTCTCAGGCGCCGAGGCCAACCTCAGCAGCCTCATCCAGGCCGAATTGCGGGTCTACAGGGTCCCAAACCCCCGGGCGCGAGCCGCGGAGCAGCGCATCGAGCTGTATCAGGTCAGAGCCACTGAGTGCTGTTTGCCACCCACCGGCCCATGAAGTCTCTGTTTGCCACCCATCGCTCTGCCTTGCTCTCCTCGGGGAGAGATCGTGTAACTCAGGGTCCTTCGAGATGAGTCTTTTATCTTGCCCTCGCCCTGCCTCATTCACTGAATTTTACAGGGGGTACAGATGTCATCGTCTTCCACTCGTAGCCCTCCCCTGCATCTTCCATTGTTTTCCCTCTGGCGGAAAATCCGTTAAGGAAAAAAGATGGAATTGCTGCATGGCAATTTCTGATTGCTAGCGTGAGGAGCCCTCTGTCTGGAAGCACCCTCAGTAGCAGAGCAAATGTTTTGCATGTAGAAGGACTCAGGTTCAATCCCTGGTATCTCTAGTTAAAAGAATCAGGTGGTTGGGGACAGTGGTGCCGTCAGGGCAGGACTTTGGGGCAGATGTCTGGGGCCAGACTCCGTAGAATGAGCAGGAGGGCCCCCAAACACAGCTTCCCACATTTTGAAGGAAGTGAAGTACTAATACTGTGTTCAGACCACACGGTAACCCACACTCAGGGGTTGAATGTGGGTTGTTGAAACGTGGGTTATCGTGTGGTCTGAACCCAGATGAGATAACAAACCATGGTGAACAATCCAACAACAAACCGTGGGTTCTCTCCATGGGTTGTCTGTGGTTAACAAGCCATGGCTTGTTAGCGCAGCTGGGTTCAGGCAACATGATAACCCACGTTTCAGCAACAAGCCACAGTTCAATGACAACCCACACCCAACCCATACTCAACCCCTGAGTGTGGGTTATCGTGCAGTCTGAACCCAGCCATTACAACACAAAGAGCTCCATCCACCCCACATAAGCAGTGGTGTAGTGGAAGCAGGGCTGAAGAGCCAGGCTCTTTTGATTATCAGGGATGCTGATGTCATCTGCCACCCCACTCAGACTTCCCTGTTCCCTCTTGAGTTTAGCTGCAATTTTCACAGTAGCTGGGGGGAGATGGATTTTCCCAGCAACAATCTATTGTCCATCATCATCATCATCATCATCATCATCATCATCATCATCATCATCATGGGGGCGGGGTGGCTTGGTCTTGAATGGGCAATTAAGAGAGACCCATCAGTTTTACAAAAGACCTGCTCCTGGTGGAGATGAAAACTGCAGATGAAAACTGCTAGAACTGGTAAAGTGTTTCTTTCCGGTGCTGGGAAAAGAAAGTTCCTGGAAAATCTTGAGCTGATGTCTAATGCTGTTTGGAAATATGTTGTGTCCCTCCCTTTCTCATGCAGTCTCTGGTCTCTCGAGCCAAAGTCCATCCTGCTAATCAAGTGCACTATTCTTTGCTAGTACTGATGGCTATGTGCTGCCTCCAGTATCAAAGGCAGTGTGCCTGTGTACATCAGTTGCTGGGGAACATGGGCGGGAGGGTGCTGCTGCTGCAGCTCACATGTCCTGCTTGTGGGTTTCCTGTGGGCAGCTGGTTGGCCACTGTGTGAACAGAATGCTAAACTAGATGGACCCTTGGTCTGATCCAGCAGGGCTTGTCTTATGTTCATACATTCATAGATCATAGAGTTGGAAGGAGCCTACAAGGCTATCGAGTCCAACCCCCTGCTCAATGCAGGAAACTAGAGGAGGGGTCTCCCATCCGTTCTTAACCTCTTGAACCCAAGGGCCGAATTCAGTTTTGGAAAAGCTCTTGGGAGCCGCATTCCAGTGGCGGCTGAGGCCAAAGGCAAATACGGTATGGCCAAAATACCAAACATACCAGCCTATTTTAGCTTGAAGCTCTTACTGCCAGTAACCAAGCCTTAGGAGAGGCATTCTGACCATTCAGAATGGGGAAGAAGTTGCGTAAAAGCTTGGAAACCATCAAACTATAAGTGGCTGGGGGCAAAGCAGGAAGCACTGGGTGATGTAGGGAAGGGGGCGTGTCCATCTGTGGAATCCCAGGGGGCCGGATTAGAATCTCAGGCAGGCTGGATCTGGCCCCCAGACCTGAGGTTCAACACCCTGACTGTAAGAACATCCAAGTCCAGAGTCTAAAATTGAATCCCTGGCTGGGGATGGAAGAGACGCCCTAACTGACATGCTAAAGAGCTGCAACCAATTGGAATAAGCAATATGAGGCTAGATGGACCAATGGGCTGACTCAGTATAATGCAACTTCCTGTGTTTCTGTGATGCCCACTGCTGAAACTGAAGGCCCTCCCTCCCCATCGCTGTTTCGCTTTGGTTCCTCTGCAAAATGTCTTCTGCTGAGCTGGTGACACTTTTCTCTCCTAAGAAATGCCCAGTGCCTTTATAATCAGGTGTGGCTCTCCTCAGCACAGAGATTCAACCACCAGGAAAACTGTATCTGTTGAATTCCTGGCTGTCTACAGGGGGGGGGGCGCTTTTCTGTAGTAGTGTCCTGAACGATGATGCATCCTTCTCACACACACTTGAAACTAATTTACAGATTGGTTCACATTTCAGTTTTTTACAGTGCTGCTTGTTTGCTTTGCCCAGCAATTTTTAAAAAGTTACGGGCACAACACAATCCTATGCATGTTTAGACAGAAAAAAGCATGGCTGAGGCATGTTGAGAGTTGGACTTTTTTCTGTCCAAACATGCATAGGATTGCACCCTAATTGTATTCTGTCTTGTTTTAGTTTTGCAAGCTTCTTTGAGAGACTGTAGGAGGAAAGGCAGGGTATACATTTAAAATCAAGTCAAATAAAAGCACACTTCTCCCCAGGTGGTTCGGGCAAGGGATCCCTCTGCACCGACCCAGCGCTACGTGGAGAGCCGGACATTGCGCCCGACCGATCGGGCTGAATGGGTGTCATTTGATGTCACTGATACCATCAGCCAGTGGCTGGATAAAAGAGGTGAGAGCCCTTCTCCCCTCAAAACTATTTGTATTGAGTGAAGATTCGCTGCTAGGAGAGTTTTCAGTCCGGGGTTTACCAACAGCCTGGTATTTTCACCAGCTTGCCAGATCTATTCAACACCTGGGCAGGTTTGGTACATCATCGTAGCCATTTCTGATGCTTCCCCTTCCTGCCCCAGCTTTCACAGCACTGGCCAATCATAACAGAAGAGGAGGTACCTGTACCATGTCTAGGTGCTCCCTCTCCCTGCTTCTAAATTGGGTTGACACACTCCTGTTCCTTTAACAGCCCTGCCGTTTCTTCCCCCCAACTCTGGTCCACCTTCAGCCCTTTCCTGGCTAGGTGTCCTACTTTATAGAGGACAGTCCTCGATTTGAAGGCCTGTCAGAGGACAGTCCTCTACCTGAAGGTATCCTCTATTTGATGGACTGCCCCAGTCCAAGTCTGGTTTAAAGTGGAAGAACCGTAAGAAGGGAGAGCAGCAAGGGCCATGGAGTTACCCATCAAGAGTTAGCAGCATCTGAACAGATGACTGAGCAGGGACACGGGTCACCTGGTCACAGTCTTCCTCAATATGGTGAGATGCATTGTATTTTTATTTAAATGATACTAAAGCTTTCTAAATTTTCATTTGTAAATATAAGTTAGCATCTTTTGTCCTCTTTTTTTGGTGATGCATGTCCTCCTTTTTGCCAACGCATAAGTTTCCCCTCTATATCTCACACCGGTGTGGGGTTTTTTCGGGCTCTGCACCTATACTTTGAACATCACCCGGACACATGGAGAAATCGATGCTTTTCTTGAAATTGAGATAAAGAGTGGGGGCGGGGAGCATCACCTGCTTAATTCCTACATGGCTCAGGCTGCTGCTGAAAGGCATAGGAGCAGCAGAACCAGTAACAGAAAGGTGGTAACCAGCCTTCTCCCAAGCCCGGTGCCTTCCAGACATGTTGGACTAGAACTCCCACCATCCCCTGCCAGCATTTGTCTTAGGGCAGTGGGAGTTGTAGTCCAACACATCTGGAAGGCACTGGGTTGGAGACATCTGGACAGGCAACACTGTTTGCTTATTGCCTTTGGGACTGTGAAATCCAAGTTTTCCTTTCTAATTCCCCTCTTCCTCACTGCACCCTCTCCCCAGAGAGAAACTTGGGCCTCAAATTGGGTGTTCATTGCCCCTGCTGCACTTACGTCCCTGCCGGAAACACGATTAACCCCAACCACAGCGAGGAGCTGGAGGCGCGGTTTGCAGGTACGTATGTAGGTGGGGAACATAAGAGCATAACAGCAGCTGTGCTGGGTCAGACCCAGGGTCCATCTCATCCAGCATTCTGTTCACACAGTGGCCAGCCAGCTGTCCATGGGAAACCCCCAAGCAGGACACAGAGTGCAACAGTACCTTCCCGCCCACGTTCCCCAGCAACTGGAGTACACAGGCAGACTGCCTCTGATACTGGAGGAAGCATGAAGCCATCAGGACTTGTAGCCATGGATAGCCTTCTCTTCCATGAATTTGTCCAATCCCCTTTTAAAGCCGTCCAAATTGGTGGCCATCACGACATCTTATAGAAGTGCATTCCACAGTTTAACTTTGTGCCCCGTGAGGAAGTCCTTCCTTTTATCTGTCCTGAGCCTCCCACCAATCAGCTTCATAGGATGACGGGGGGGGGGGGACGGGGGACGGGACACCAGGGGGGATTTTCCAATCCCCTCCCTCCACCCCAGACCTTTTGACTCAGAGAGCTACTTTCTATACACACACAGGCCTGGATGATGATCTCATCAAGGAGGCATGGAAAGGTCGTGCACATCCCCCAGACCTCAGCGGGAAAGCCCCCCACTTGATCCTCACACTGCTGCCCCCACACCGTCTGGAGCCCTCCCCAAAGGGCCGCCGCCGCAGGGCAGCCAACTCTCCCAGCTGTGCCAGGTGAGGAAACATGGCTGTTCAAAGGCAACCACATAGTGCTGGGCCCTAAAATACCTAACACTGTGTGCGCACATGTATTTGGGGGCCAAATCCAGCCCGCCTGGGTTTTCACACATGGCCCCACCCTTTCCACCTGACTGCCAATGGTTTGGTAGCTTTTGCGCAGTCTTTTTCCTGTTCTAAAAGGTTGAAATGCCTTTTAGGTGACTCGGTGCCCTGGTGATGTTTTGGACTACAACTCCCATCTTCCCTGATTATTGGCCATGCTGGAGGGGGCTGACAGGAGTTGCAGTCCAGAGCGTCTGATGGGTACCAGGTTACCTACCCCTGGCTTATCTAGTCTGAGTATTCTGTTCCCACAGTGGTCAATTTAGATGCCTATAGGAAGCCCACGAGCAGGACATGAGTACAATAGCACCCTCCTGCTCTTTCCCCCCAGCATACTGCCTCTGAACCTGGAGGTAACATGCAGCCATCATGATGAGTAGCCATTGATAGCCTTTGGGGCTACACTATGCTTCTCTTCAGTTTTCTGATCCCAGGGCAAAAAGTACAGGACACCAACCACAATTATTTATCTTGGCCATTTTTTTGCTATCAGCCACTGCCTCGCCCTGCGGCTGTGAGTTCTGCTGGTTAACATGACGTGAATCTGCTCCTTATGCTTCTTCTCTACCCCCACCCCGCCTTGCTCCAGGAGTACCGATCAGGGCTGTTGCCTCCGCACACTGTACATCGATTTCCGCAAGGATCTGAAATGGAAGTGGATCCACCATCCCAAAGGCTACAAGGCCAACTTCTGTGCCGGAAGCTGCCGCTATGTATGGAGCACAGACACCCAGTACAACATGGTAAGATTTGGCCTCACACCATCCTTATCTTCAAACCAAGAGCCTCGTGGGGAGTGGGGGAACATTACTTTTTATATATTAATTAATTACAAGTGAGACTTGCAACAAAATGTTGTGGTGTAGCTTCTCTCCTGATAGGAGTGGCTCTTGTTCAGTGTTCCAGCCAGCCCTACCCTCCGGATATTTCCATTCCATTCCCCGAGTTTTCTTTTCCAACTGAGACACAACATTTTGGGCACACTCAGTCCTCACTGGGCTTTTTGGTGTCCTGTTTGTTTTAAGATTATTATTATTTTTAAACTTCTGCAAACCTCAAGGTTCTCCCCGAGAATGCTGTCACCGCCTTCTCTTGTTTCTACGTTGCTCCATTTTGGTTTCAAGCTTGTCGGCACTCACCGAGTTTGCTGTTTGAAGGAGCGATGTTGTGCATGGCGCTGTATAAGCCCATGTGTTAGTCAGATCAGAGGTGGGGAGCCTCTTTCAGCCCAAGGGTGGGGTTAAATTTTGAAGAAGCACCTGGTGGTGGGCGGGGCCAAAGGTAAAAGGGGGCAGAGCCAAAATAGCAGAATATTGTACCTTAAAGCAGTGTTCTCCAACCTTGGGTCCCCAGATGTTTTTGACCTACAACTCCCAGCATGCCACAGCCAACTACGCTGGCTGGGGCCTGCTGGGAGTTGTAGGCCAAAAACATCTGGGGACCCAAGGTTAGAGAACACTGCCTTCAAGCTCTTGCTGCCTGTAACTAAGCCTTAGGAGAGGCGTTTCAACCTTTTAGAATGGGGAAAAGCTGGGAAACCTCTGAACGATTGGTGGTTGGGGGAAAGGGGAAGGGAGCATGTCCATCTGGGCCATCTGGAATGCCAGACTGGAATCCCAGGAGAGCTGGATTTGGCCCCCAGGCCCAGGTCTGTGATTCCCCAGCCCTGTGTCAGATAATGAATTAATATTAACAATGTGCATGGTGCTTTATGGAGTAACAAAAGCAACAACAACAACAAAAGACTCCCCCCCCCCCCACGCCTTCTGCAAGGAGCTTACACTTTATACCAGTGGCAGTGGGGATAAAAGGAGTAAGACAACAGAGGAAAAGGGAGGAGAGGACACGGATAGGCAAGGGATGAGCAAACACTCTCAGATGGACTTACGCTTTGTTACAGTTGGGGATAGCCAAAAGCTTCACGGAAAATGTGGGATTTTGAGGAGGGCCTTGAAGGCAGGGAGGTGGTGTCACGTAGGTGTTCCAGGAAGCGGTTCCAAGCGTCTGGGGCAGCAAGGGAGAAGTAGTGGCGGCATCTTTTAAAGAGGGCAGGAGACGCCTGGGTGTCTATCACTCCAGGGTGATAGAAGTGGAGGAAGAGGGCAGGCGTCTTTCCTAATAGCCTCTCTGTTCAACCCTGCTCTCCCGCAGGTGCTCCCCTTGTACAACAAGCTGAACCCCGAGGCCTCGGCCGCCCCTTGCTGCGTCCCCCATGAACTGGACCCCTTGACCATCCTCTACTACGTCGGCCGCTCGCCCAAAGTACAGCAGCTCAGCAACATGGTCGTGAAGTCCTGCCGTTGCCGCTGAGGAAGGACGGGGCAGGGCGGGGGGAGGGAGCCTGTCTCACAGATGCTGGGGAACTGGAACAAAGGAGCCCCCACCAGAGTCACCAGGAAAGGATCTTCTGCCTGACCTTGCTCCACCCACCAGCACTAGGCTCCGCCCTTTTTATTCTGGCCCACCCAGCCTTCCAAGAAGAGGCTCCTCCTTCTGTTGTGACTCCACCCTCTGGTTGAGAGACTCCTCCCTCTGGTCCGGCTCATTTCGCAAATGAGCGTCTTCACCCTCGCTTTTGCTCAGGGGAATTTGAAAGTGGTGGATGGAGTCTCTTCTTTGTTAACTGGCATATGTGTATCCTTGAGTCTGTTCCTTTTCCCACAAATTCAGTGCTTCATTTCTTTCCTTAAAAAAAAAAAAAGATAACACTGGTGCTGAAGTCCGCCTGGATGCCTTGCTTCCTGGTCTCCCTTGTATAAGGGTCCTGAGGTGGGTTACTCAACAGTAAGAGAATGGCCCTGAGCATGTGCCGAGAGCCATTCTACCATTCTATTGCCAATTTTGAGTGTGCAGCCCTGGCACGCAAGTTCTGCGTGATCTGGGGCTCAGGTTAACCCCACACGACGAGCAGGGATCTGTTGAAGCTAGCCTCACGTTTTTTAGGAGGAAATCTGAAGCCGTTCTTGGGATCTAGCACCCCACCCTCCACACGCACGCATACACACACATATCCAAAACCAAGTGCTTGTCACAGGTTTGGCACGGGGGCAGCATGTGCAAACAGAGAGCAGAGTGGCATGCAGAGAAGCAGGTTGCCGGACAAAGGATCCCTTGATAGGGAAAAGGGAATATAGGGCAGCAGGAGAAACACGGCTGTGTGTTTAAGTGTTATATGGGGAGAGGGAGGTAAGCGGGGGGGGGGGAGAGATAGGAAGGGAGGCAGACAGAGGGGGTTGGGGGGCTCAGCTTGGCTAGAGAGGTAAATATTTGACAGCGGAGCTTTGTGGTTTCGGACTTGGAGCCGTGTGTAAACATGACACAGATGGAGACGCAGAGTCCCTCCTAGCCTCTCCCAGCCTGGGCATGGGGGGGGGGGGTTCAGGGAGGGGGGCTGGGATGTGGGGCCACAAGGGGATGTGCTGGACTAGAGAGGTGGCAGGTTCATCGAGAACCAAGTAATCCCCTGATCCCTTTTTGCAGAACCCCCACCTAAGAGGATCCGGGCAAAAGCAACAGAGTTTTGCCGGAGAAGGGATTTCCTTTTCTGAAAGTTTCCAAGTGTTTATTAAAACACACACACGACTAATTTGGCCGAGGAAGCAATAATTTATTTTGTTGGGCTAGCAAATTAAATCGTCTTGTGCAATGCCATGGCCTCGTCATTCTTGCCCCAAAGCCTCTTTAAAGCCACAACAGGAGAGAGTACGTCGCTCAGCATCTGGAAGGATTTTGCCTTTGAGCGTCATTGCGCTGCCCCATGGCGTGTCACAAGCTGCTTTTGACATTTGAGTTCCTTTCAAAAGGGGTTTGCTACATGACATGGGAAGTGGGGGGGGGGGCGGGGGGGCGAACTACCATTCAAGAAATACAAGCCAAAAGCGCGCGCGCGCGCGCACACACACACACACACACACACGTACACGTACGTCCCAGAGCACAGAACAAGTTACTCTGTTCTCTTTGGGTCCAGGTCTAAGTGTTTACATAGCCTTGAGACTTACAAGCCCTAGGAGATATTGCAACTGGAAGCGAACCAACATACATTGTCAGGACGGGCCTGTATCTGGAGCCAGAATTGGATGTGACTTCAGAGGAGAACCGAACTGCCAGCCCCAGCAACAGGAACATTTATTTATTATGTTTCTATACTTCCCTTTAGCCAAAGCTCTCTGGGCAGTTTACAAGACAAAGCTTAAAACCACAGGAAGCTGCCTTATACTGAGTCAAACCAATGACCCAGTATTGTTGACACTGACTGGCAGTGGCTCTCCAGGGTTTCAGGCAGGGATTTTTCCAGCCCTACCTGGAGATGCTGGGGATCGAACTTGGGCCCTTCTGAGAGCATCGGTGAAGAATGGCACATAAATACTTTAAATTAAAACAAAACTGTGGAGAAACGAGCCTTTGGGGGTACACACACACACCTCATGTGTGAACCGGCTGGGGTGGGGTGTGCATAGTTAGCGTGTAGAGAAAAGAGTTTTTAGGGTTCCTGCATGCATGCATGCAGGAACAAACAAACACACATACACACACACACACACACACACACGCCTCCTCATGAGTAAACCAGGTGGGGGCTGGGAGGAAGCAAAAGGTGATGGAACATGAGATGGGGCCTGGCGTCTAGAAGTCTGGAGGAGCCAGGCTGAAGGCATTCACATGCAGATAGTTCAAGCCATGACTCACAGTTCCCTTTCCCACTGCATGGCCAGGTGAAATTCAAATTGATTGGCTGAAGAAAGAAGGCTACAGAAAAGGGGAGGGGGATGAGCTTTTTCCCCACGTGGAAGCCTTTGTTCCTGGTCAGTCTTTTGGGTGCCTGCCTGGCGGTTGGAGCCATGCCAGGCCAGCGAGGGGCCCGAGCCTTTAGGGGGCCCCCCCTCAGGAATCGACCCCAGACAGCCTCTGGTAAAATTGGCTGGTTTGAAGGCACTAGGGAAAGCAAGCCTTGTAAGGGTTTACCCATCTTGGACCTTCGGGTAGGTGTGGTAATTCTCCATCGGGCAGCAAGGCTGTGCTGGATCTAACCCTTTGAAGAAGACACCCTCAGGTAACAGGTGTGTGCTTGAGAGATTTTAAGGAATCAGGTTTTGTTATTTTGCAGCTTTACTGTGTACTAAAGTGTCTCTCTATTTTGTGTGCTTCTTTTATTTGCCTAATCTTGTTGTAAGATGCTACCAGAAATAAACCTTGTCTTGAGTTCACTCTACATGGGTTTTGTAGTACTCTGTTGGTTCAGTATCTAAATCCAGGTTACAGAATTGAAGGCAAGTCCCTGAACAGAGATTCAAGTAGGGTTGCAGAGACAGCTGAGGCTGGCAACCTGGTACCTTGAGATCTCTGGGGGTCTTGGTTCCTTTGCCAGCAGGCAAGGGTGGGGTGGTGGCGGGTCAGCCAGCCCCCCCTTCTGGGCCACATGGTGGCAAGTGCTGGGGGTTCCCTTTGCAGGGAGGAAAGGGTTGGGAGTCTGGCGGGCCAGCCAGCCCCCCCTCTTCCTCCACATGGTGGCAGCGGTGGGATTCAAAGCTGAACCACAGAGTGTGTGCGCGTGGGCAAATGAGAGAAATTTGAGACACGTTTTAGTACATAGTAGAAGGTTTGTTATTTTTTAGAAATAAGTGTGAGATTGAACCTTAGAAAAACATTCAGATTGCTGGAAGGGGCTACCCCAGTCTGGGGAGCCTAGGAGCCCAGCAGAGAGCGTTTAAGGCAAGAAATCTCAACTGTGGCGTGAGTAAGCAGAGAAAGCAAAACTCCAAAAAGTTCCAGAACAGCCTGTGTGCCCAGCAAGTGAGCAGAGGGCAGCAAGTGTGTGATCCAAGAGAACCAGGACTGGAGGGGCCCTTGGCAGAGGGCTAGAAGCAAGAAAAAAGTCTGCGTGTGCGTGTCCCAGAGGCTGGGAACAGCGGTTGCCAGGAGAAGCAAGGATCCATCCAGTACAAAAAGCGGGTGAGCAGATGGCGGCTGTGTGATCCCAAAGTTTGGGGGCTGGGAGAGCCCGGGAAGAGAAGAAGAAAATAGTGTGGGCGTGCGCACGTGTGTTCCAGGAGGAAGGAGAGAAGACCAAGAAACCTCTCTTAAGAGGCTGGTGAGCAAAACGTTGAGTTTTGGGACAGCCTTTGATGAGTAATTTTAGTTGTGCTGTGTGCCCCAGAAGAGTCAGACTTTGGTGGGGGGGGGGGAACAGTCCTGCCCTACATCTCTCCCACGGGAGAAGAACTCAAGATTTTTGAACTTAAGACTGTCCATTTGCTCTTGGGGGGGGCATGGTGAATGGCTAGGCTGGGCAGCAGCAAGCAGAGGGGGGGCGGACATCAGAACCCCCCCCCCCAGAAAAAAGAGACTTTGTCCTGTGCTGCAAGAAGCGGGCAGAGAATCAGCAGAAGAAAAAGGAATCCCCCCCAAAAAACATTTTTCTGCTGCCACTTGGAAAACAGCGGACTCTGACTTGTTCCTCGAGGGGGAGGGGGGACAGGTGATTCAAGTTGTCTTTGTATTGTTACTGGGCGGGCGATCCCAGTGTGGGCGGCGGAGAGAGAAGGGGATCTCCCTCCTAGCTGACAGAAGCCCAGACAGAAAGATTTTTTCCTTCAGGTGTCTCCCGAGAAGAAAAGAAGATTGGTGGTAATTGTGATTAAAGCAAATGAAAACTGTTGAGTTGTTCCTCGAAGGGAGGGGGGATGATCCGTGATCCAAATGTAATTGTGTTATCTAGATTGTTGCTAAGGGGCCCAAGGGCCAGGTGCTCCCAGTGTAAGCAATTGAACTGTTTGTTGTTATGTGCAAAGGTCAATTTGAAAATGAAGATGATGAAAAAATTTTGAATGTAAAAGGTCTCAAGAGGCCAGGGAACTTAGAGGCGGGAAAGCCCTCTAGTGGCCGAAAGCAAGATTGCCAGACTGTGTGTTCTCAGTTTCTGAGGAAACTGAGTAGAGCCTCCAAAGCTAAGCATTCAATGCTGAGAGAAAGTCATCCCGTGCAAGTTTGGGTGGTGGGCAAAAAGAGCCAAGCCCAAGCGGCTGGAAGATTGTCCAGCTGTGTGTTTTAGAAAATGCAAACCTTTGGGAAAAGGGGGGCGGTGGGAGGCCATCCCATCGAGTCTTTGTAGGGGGGTGATGGTATTCAGGTCGTTGAGAGTGGTAGGGGCGAATTGAGTCACATTTCAGTCCATAATCTGCCCCCTACAGGCTGTGGGAGAAACAGCAACCCTAAAAAAGTTTCTGTTTTGTTTTGTTTCTTTTAGACAAGAGTGCCAGACAGGCAACAAAGGGTTGAGGGTTCTCATTTGAATTGTAATAGATGTTTCTTGGGTATGCAAACCTGTAAACTTCTGATTGATGGTTATTGATTGTGTTTTGCTGTTTTGATGTTTTAAGAAGATTTTAAGAATTAAGATGTTAAAGCTGTGTTAAGACTATAGTTAAGGTGTTTGATGTTTTGATGCTTGTTTTTTTTTTTTTTTTTTTTTTTTTGTTCTGTTCTGTTTTTGTCTGTGTGTGGAAGAGAAGAGGTGCCTAGTGGTAGGAAGCTAGCGCAAGCTCGTTTCTCTGTGTTTTTTGTTAGTATAGATGAAAGGAGAGGGTTAGCCCCTCTTTTCATCTTTTCCCAAAGGAAAGGGTGTGGAGAAACGAGCCTTTGGGGGTACACACACACACCTCATGTGTGAACCGGCTGGGGTGGGGTGTGCATAGTTAGCGTGTAGAGAAAAGAGTTTTTAGGGTTCCTGCATGCATGCATGCAGGAACAAACAAACACACATACACACACACACACACACACACACATGCCTCCTCATGAGTAAACCAGGTGGGGGCTGGGAGGAAGCAAAAGGTGATGGAACATGAGATGGGGCCTGGCGTCTAGAAGTCTGGAGGAGCCAGGCTGAAGGCATTCACATGCAGATAGTTCAAGCCATGACTCACAGTTCCCTTTCCCACTGCATGGCCAGGTGAAATTCAAATTGATTGGCTGAAGAAAGAAGGCTACAGAAAAGGGGAGGGGGATGAGCTTTTTCCCCACGTGGAAGCCTTTGTTCCTGGTCAGTCTTTTGGGTGCCTGCCTGGCGGTTGGAGCCATGCCAGGCCAGCGAGGGGCCCGAGCCTTTAGGGGGGCCCCCCCTCAGGAATCGACCCCAGACAGCCTCTGGTAAAATTGGCTGGTTTGAAGGCACTAGGGAAAGCAAGCCTTGTAAGGGTTTACCCATCTTGGACCTTCGGGTAGGTGTGGTAATTCTCCATCGGGCAGCAAGGCTGTGCTGGATCTAACCCTTTGAAGAAGACACCCTCAGGTAACAGGTGTGTGCTTGAGAGATTTTAAGGAATCAGGTTTTGTTATTTTGCAGCTTTACTGTGTACTAAAGTGTCTCTCTATTTTGTGTGCTTCTTTTATTTGCCTAATCTTGTTGTAAGATGCTACCAGAAATAAACCTTGTCTTGAGTTCACTCTACATGGGTTTTGTAGTACTCTGTTGGTTCAGTATCTAAATCCAGGTTACAGAATTGAAGGCGAGTCCCTGAACAGAGATTCAAGTAGGGTTGCAGAGACAGCTGAGGCTGGCAACCTGGTACCTTGAGATCTCTGGGGGTCTTGGTTCCTTTGCCAGCAGGCAAGGGTGGGGTGGTGGCGGGTCAGCCAGCCCCCCCTTCTGGGCCACATGGTGGCAAGTGCTGGGGGTTCCCTTTGCAGGGAGGAAAGGGTTGGGAGTCTGGCGGGCCAGCCAGCCCCCCCTCTTCCTCCACAAAAACAAACATGTTGGGAACAACGGGAGTTGGTGTACGCCCAGTGGAAACCCTAAGGGTGCTATCGTGGAAGATGCCCTGCCTGGGGGAGTCTGCAGCATCAGGGCAACTGATCTCCCCCTCCCTCCAACTGGGTCACACACCCTAAACTGGATTAGGAGCAATAGAGAAATTCACTTAGTTTGCATTTTAATGCAAATTTACCTAATTTTGCACTTCCGCACCAATATGCAAACCGAAACTCAATATCCTTCAAAATTCTCACTTCTCCGAATTGGGAAATAGAGTACTCCAGTCAAACGATGTGTACAACAACGGGTATATTGGGGGGCAAATGCACACAACTGTGTATATTACTTTAAAATAACATTAAAAATGCATTATATCAGGAAAACTGCTTGCAAAAAATGTGCATTGGGCAAAATCGTGTACACAAATTAATGTATTCAGAGAAACGTGGACAAAAATGCCAACAAATTTTCATGTGAACTTTTTTAAAAAATTCTCAAAGTTTGGGATGGACCGAATTTAAGATTGGAAAAATGAGAAACTGGGAGAAATTGACACTGGCAGATCTGTCTATCTCTATCTAGACCCTTCACTGTCACCCCAAGGACCCCAGGAACAGAGACAGTGAAAAGTCTGAGCTGAAGCCCAGAAGGTGGAGGACACATGTGGCGGCATGAGACCTTCCATCTCTTGAGCCCTACTTCAGAGGAGGAAACAATAATCCAAGCATACTCTGGATCAGGGCCCTACTGGGGCTTCAAGAAGAGGTGCAGCAGCAGTCTCACTGTGTCAAACAAATCCACAGACACCCTCGATCCCAATGACTGGGTTCAGACAACATGATAACCCACACCCAGGACATGTACAGGGACCCACGGTTTCCTAACCTAAAGCTGAAGCCTAACACTGACACGCAGGTATAATCCCTATACATTGAGTCACCATGCCCAAAGTGATCACTGAGTGTGTATTCTTGTTGACCGCTCACTCTTTCTGCCCCTCCTGGGCCAGTTCCAGGCCCCTGGACATGCTCTGGGAGCTACACTTTCCTAACCCTAACCCTAACCCTAACCTGAAGCTTAACCCTAATCCAAATACGCAGGTATAATCCCTATACATTCAGAGAGCATGCCCAATGGCATCACTGAGGGTGTTCTTGTTGACCGCTCACTCTTTCTGCCCCATCTGGGCTAGTGAACTATGAACAACCCACAGTTCACAACCCAACAACAAACTATGAGTTCTCTTCATGGGTTGTTTGTGGTTAACAAGCCATGACTTGTTAGCACAGCTGGATTCTGACAACATGATAACCCACACTTCAAGAACAACCCACGCTTCAAGAACAACCCACGCTTCAACGACAACCTACACTCAACCCATACGCAACCCTTGAGGGCGGGTTATCGTGTTGTCTGAACCCAGTCAGTATGTGCAAGGGCTAGCTTGTGGGGTCCAAAGAGGAGCTTCCCACCTGCTTCTGGTTCCAGATATGAACCCAAATGGACGCACATTACACCAAAACATCCAGGATCTGTAACCAAAAAGGCATTGTGGCATATACAGAGCCAGCCGAGATTCAAATCAGTCCCCAAATGGGACACAGAATTTCTCATGCAAGTTTTATGCATCATCGGAATCTGCCTTAGACTATCCCTCTAGCCCAGTGTTGGCTACTCTGACTGGCAAGGGCTCTCTAGGATCTCAGGCAGAGAAAGGTCTTCCCCATCCCCTGCTCCCTGATCCTTTTTCTCACTGGGGATGCTGGGGGATGAACCTGGGACCTTCCGCATGCAGAGCATGTGCTCTACCACTGAGCTAGGGCCCCTCCCCTTTGATTAACTCCATGAAACACATCAGGCATATGAGGAAGTGGGATTTTGCCCACAAAAATGTGTGCCATAATAAATGTGGTTAAGACTTTGGGCAGGATTGGGGAACCTCAAGCCCGGGGTCCCCAATTCAGCCCTCCTGGTGTCCCAATCTGGCCCTCCAGGGTTCCTCAGAAGGCCGCGTCCCCTTTCCCTAGCCCGCCTCCTTTCCCCCATCACTGATAATTTCTCGGCTTCTGTGCAGTGTCCGTCCCCCGTCCCCCGTCCCCATTTTAAAAGGTTGCCTCCTAAGGTTTAGTTACAGGCAGCAAGAGCTTTAAACTACAATATGCTGCTTTTTTTGGTTTGTTTTTGGCCCCACCTCTTTTGCCTTCAGCCCCGCCCACCACTGGAATGTGGCCATGGAAAGCTTCTCCGAAATGGAATTCAGCCCTCAGGCTGAAAGAGGCTCCCCACCCCTGCACTGAGGTGCCAAAACACTTGTTGCCACAATAGACTAGCTGACTTCCCTGCTCTGGAATGTCCGTTTCCTTCTGAACTGTGAGTGAAACTTTTTGTGGTCCCTGACAAAAATGGTCCTGGATATAGTTTGACAGACAAATATATTTACTTGATTTGTTCCCAGGCCTCAGGGCTATCATGGTGTCAGGGTGGGGACGGGTGTACATGGAACTGGGGGGGGGACACTCCTTTGGTGCAGCTCCTTCAGTCAAAGCACCCCTTTTCCTTGGAGTTTGAGTTGAAGTGTGTCCACTTGATTCTCCATCTGTCTGGTGAGGGGATGCCCCGGTCCTAATTTCTTCCGGTAGTCTGAAGTGGGGTGGTAATGGAAAAGAGAAAACAACAACTGGATATTCAAGGGTTGGCATGGTCAGGCAACTGCCAAAGCCCACACCTCTGCAGGGAGCCCACTGCCAAGAGCTCCCCCCCTCTGGCCTCTCCTGCTGTTCCTCCTCACCACTGCCATCTGCCTAGTTCCTTGTCTGACCTTTCCCTCTGGCCCAGGCGGGGTGAACGATGGAGGTGAGAAGGAGGAGCAGCTGCCACCTGTCTGCTCAGGCACTTGCCCGTCAGCTCTCTCCTCACTGAGCGAGAAGGAGGGTGGCCACTTATGTCTCACCCGAAAAAAGAAAGAGGAAATGCATCGCCAAAGCAAAGAGGACTGCTGTCCAGGTGCTAACTGTGGATGGACAACAGTTCTTATGGTTCTTTAAACTGGAATTGGACAGGACAGCCCTTCAAACAGAGGACGGTTCTCTGTAGAGGAGGACACGTGGCCACTCTAAAATGGTGGCAAGGAAAAGCAGCAGCAATGGCCACAAGGAGAGGGCCTGCACTGAAGGATGAGGCCCGCTGGGGATGTATCATCCTTCACAGCTTTCATCAGCAGGGATCCCACTGAGGGTAGGGAGTGAGGGGGGTGGGCAATGTATCATTGTGAACACAGTCAGGCACACAATGATCCTGCCTTGCAATATACAAGCCCTCTCCCTCCTCTTCCTCAGTTGCTCACCTTCCAGAGTGTCTATTAAGATGGCCAACACCTCTTCCTCAATCACTTCTTGGAGCGGCAAAGGAACCTGAGGGACAGGGAGGAAAGGGATTAGGGAAATGTGGTTTACGCTGGCTCAGCTTGTCTAAGCGTGGAAAGCTAAGCAGGGTCAGGCCTGGTTATTACTTGGATGGGAGACCCCCTCCTCTAGTTTCCTACATTGAGCAGGGGGTTGGACTCCATAGCCTTGTAGGCTCCTTCCAACTCTATGACCTATGAAATTCCTTTTCTATGAAATGTGTCCCAAGTTCTCAAAGTGTTCTCCTATATCACCCCAAGCCAATATTTTACCTACTTTTGAAATTCAACTCCCGGCTCCCACAGATTTGAAAGCCTCTTGAATGTGAACATTCTGAAATCTCTGGAGCTTTCCAAATCACGCGTTTAAAAATCTTTGGCATGAAAAATATTTCTTGTCCATCATCCGTGGTCCTGGGAGGGGAAGCAGGAGGAGGAGGGGCAGTGGCACCACACAGCAGAATAAGCAGGAGGGCCCCCAAAAGCAGCAGCAGGACTGGCTTACCATATTTTGAAGTAAGGGAAATAAGTACATTTACCCTCTAAAGGGTCCCCCCTTCTCTGCCCTATAAGACCATTAAGTCAAGAGTCTAAACTAGCCTTCCCCAACTTGGTGTTCCCCCCAGATGTTTTGGACATCAACTCCCATCAGCCCCAGCCAGCATGGTCAATGGTGAGGATTTCTGGGAACTGCCGTCCAAAAATATTGAGGGCACCAGGTTGGGGAAGGCTGGTCTAAAGTTATCTAATTGTACCACTGATCAAAGGGAGTGTGTGTGGGTGGAGGGGAAGAGCAGAGGAAACAGACTGCAGGGTCCTGTGCAAAGGGTTTTGGACACAACTTCTCATGAATGAATGGGAGGCAGGAAACACCAACAAGGGGTGAGTTGGTGATGCATGGGGCACCCCATGCCTCGTGGGGCAACTGAAAATGGGGGACAGTCAGAGAGACTCACAGCCGCTTTGGTTTCTCGCTCGTGCTTCAGAAGCCTTTGCTTGTAAATTTTATCCTAGGAGGAAATAAAAGAAGGGCAAATGAATTAGGTGCCCAGAGAGACTCCAATCCCTGTATCAGGGCAGGTCAGCCTTCCCCAACGTAGTGCTGTCCAGATGTATGGGATGATAACTCCCATTATCCCCAGCTCACATGACCCAAGCTGGTTGGGGATAATGGGAGTTGTAGACCATCACATCTGCAGGGTACCATGTTGGGGAAGGCTGGATTAAGATCTTTGCCCACACTACATCTGGGGTCTGCAACCAAAGTGAGCTCTGGACTGTGCCAAAGGAATTGCAGCATATGTACCACACTAAATCCAGAATCCCAGAATCCTCTTCCCGCCCCCGCCCCGATGGTTGCCCAAGGCAGAGAACCCCAGCAGTGCCCCAATGGCGTAAAAACTAATGTTTACTAAGGGCTTCTTTACGCTAGGCATTTATTGCGTGCTCGCAATAAACCTTTGGATTAGGGTGCTCGTGATCCCTCACTTATGGAAATCGTGGGGCCTTTTCATGACGTTGTCATCCTCCAGGGCCTCTCCCATGTTTTGCAGCCACTTTTGCGGGGGGTTTTAGAGCGAGGAAAGTCAGGTATTAAATTTCAAACCGGAACAAACTGGGATGAAAGCCTCCTGTAAAGTCACAATTCCGCTATACCGCAGCTATACCACAGCACCACCTTGTGCTTGGATAATGAAAAATATAGAAAGGCTGAGAAAGACAAATCCGGTTGGGGGGGGGGACCAATGTAAGGGATGCACTCTTCCTCCCACAAAGAAAACCGAGGAAGAAGTCTCAGTGAAGCGGCAGTTTAAATCCTTCATGTAGAGAAGCCCTAAGTGTCAGTTTGCTCCCTTTTAAGGATACTCCCAAAACCTACAAGGGTGTGCGTTGTCCCACTCCACCTAATAGTAGGACCTGTCTCTCTTCCGCTCCCCGCCCCTCACGTGCACTCCATTACCCTGGCCACGTTTGCACCCACCTGAGTAAGCTGGTCTGCATGATACCCACGGTGGTGGGCCAAACGCCAGTGGCTGATTCGCTGCCCCATGTTCCAGACGGAACTGGCAAGACCTAGTCAGGGTCAAGTGGAGAAGCAAGAGAAGGGAGGCTGGGTAATTGGGTGCGGCCAGCTGTTTGTGTAATGATGCTTTTGTGTTCAAGGCAGGGGAGGCTGGTGACTCCTGTATCAGTGGGGCTCCTTATCCATTGCAGCTTTTTGCTTGAGCTTTCTGGGAGCTAGCCATGGTGCCAAACTCCACCCCCAAAATAGGTTCACCACAATGAAGCACCATGGATAGCCCCTATAAAGCACAAAATAAAAGATGCCATGGATAAGGAGCCCCACTGACATAGGAGTCACCAGCCTCCCCTGGTTTAAGGATGCCATTACCTGGGGAGGCACTACTCAGTTTTACAAATTCACAGAGGACCAAGAGGGCGCTTGCATTCCACACTAGCTATTTTCTATGGAATGGATACAGATTTCTTCACCACATGGGGTGCTTCCAGACGGAGGGCTCCTAGTGTGCTCTACGCCTCTACCACTGAGGTACAGACCTTTCATACTACATTTCTGTGCTATGGGATATAAATGTGCTGCAGGGAATGACTAGCCCAGTGTTCTCGAACCTTGGGTCCCCAGATGTTTTTGGCCTACAACTCCCAGCATGCCCAGGGGAGTTGTAGGCCAAAAACATCTGGGGACCCAAGGTTGGAGAACACTGGACTAGCCTAAAGACAGGGACAAAATGATTGGAGTTGGCAGTTAAGAGAGCAGAGGCAAGGGCGATGGGGTGGGGATGTCAAGATGTGCTGCTCCAGCGTGTGTTCACAGACAACAAGAAGACTCAGATGTTCATCAGCAGAATCCTTTACTGAGGCTTTCAAGCATAACAGAACTATTTACAAAGCAGTTGCATAGAGCCCCATGCAACTGGCACAGTCTTCCATACAGCAAGGCAGAGAGCTGAAAGCTGACCAGTGACCAACAGAAGAATAACACAGCTTACAGATAAAACTGCTCCCTGCCTAGAGCTTCTGACCTTGAGCTAATTACTTTAGCCTTGCACACACACAGGTGCACACAGCCAGGCTGACTTCTTGATTCTTTCTGCCCCAAGGACAACGTAACACTTTCAGTACTTGACAGGGGAGGCAAGAGAATTGTGGGAAAAGGGAAGCTCTAGACCAGGGGTGCAGAACCTCGGGGGACAACTCTAGCCCTTACAGAGTCCCCAGAAGGCCACACCTCCATCCCCTGCCCCCCCTACCCACAACTACCAATTGTTCGGTGGTTTCCTGGCTTTTGTGTTGTTCCCCCCTCCTGCCTCCATTCAAAAAGGTTGAAAATAAATGCCTCTCTTGGGGCTTAGTTACTAGCAATAAGAGTTTTAAGTTACCGTAAAACATGTTGGTACTTTTGGCCCTTCTCCTGGACTTTCGCCCAATCTCTTTTGTCTTCAGCAGCCCTGTCCACTATTGGAACACAGCCACCTGAGAGCTTTTCCAAAATTGAATCCAGCCCTCAGGCTGAAAGAGGTTCTGCACTCTTGCTCTGGTGACAGGAAGCTGAATTTGCCATTTTCCAATCATAACTACCAAATCTCTGTTTGCAGCTCTTTGAAGGCTACGCTATGGTGTATTTAAAAAACCATACAGCCCACCCCATCTTGAAGGCTCAGGGTGGGTCAGGCTAAAAGTGAAACAACATTGAAATGGGTTTGACTCCAGGTTAAAGGGCACCAGGATGTGGCCACCTCCAGTAAGGGCAGGACCAGTCTCTTATCAAGGCATCCTTCTCCCACTTCCTTTCCCGACCTCACCTGGGTACGAGTAAAAGGAATCACACTGAAGTTTCTTAGGATGGGCACCATGGTCTTTTGCACCAGCTTCAGCCTCCTGAGCAAGAGTAAGGAAGAAAGATGAGGAAAAGAAATTAATTCATTCATGCAAAAAAGCACCTGACTTTATGCGCCAAGGGAGACACATATCAGAAAGAAGGCTGCAAGGATACTTAGCATTTGTATGGCGCTCCCAAGTGTTCAAAGCCCTTCACAGACGCATTGTTTTGTTGCGATCCTTTCAACAGCCTTGTAAGGTAGGTCAGTATTATTATTCCCATATTACAGATGGAAGGACTGAGACTACAAGATTGTAGCTTGCCTAAAAAGACCACCTAGTCAGTCAGTTTATGGCAGTGATGAAACTAAACCTAGGGACTGCCTGATTGGTAGCTCAGTCTCTTGGCTTGCTACTATACTAAAGGTGCAATCCTATGCAAATTTAGGCAGAAAAAAAGGCCTACAACTCCCAGCCTAAACTTGTATAGGATTGCATCCTAAGCCAGCTCCTGCAAAGAGCTCTATATGCACTTCGAGCTCTCTTTTTAATTGATGCTCTGGGATATATATTTTTTTCCTCTCCAAAAAATAAGTCACTCTAAGCAAGCTGGGAAACATATTTAAAAATCTTAATATTTAAAACACATACCAAGCTAATGTACCAAGCTAATATAATCTATATTAGGGATAGATTAATCTGTCAATCAGGTTTCTCTCAGTTTCTCATTTTCGCAATCTTAAATTCAGTTCATTCTGAACGTTGAGAATTTCTCCAGTCTTCAGTTTGATTCATCCTGAACGCTGAGAAATCCTTTTTTTTAAAAGTTTGCATGAAAATTCATAAGCATTTTTGTGCACATGCATTTTTGTATGCATTTTTGCCTGATATATACATTTTCTGCAAGTGTATTTCCTAATATAATGCTCATTTGAACATTATTTTCTCTAATATTGGCATTTTCAATAGGAGAACTCCACAACAAATTTCAGGAAAGTGTGCATTTTGAAGAATAACTGAGGTTCAATTTGCACAATGGTTCAACAGGGCGAAATTAGGTACATTTTCATTAAAATGTGAACTGAACGAACTGCTCCCCCATCCCTAAAATTTACTGATATTTGTATAATTATCTATATTTTTGTTGTCAATGGTTAATGAATCATCTGCTCCCACACTTGCAGGGGTCTCTCTGGCCTGTCTCCTTGCTGCTGCTGCTGCTGCTGCTGCTGCTACCACCTCCATCTCCTGCCTTAAAAGTCCGATCTTCTCAAGGACTCAGTTGGATATACTATGTTAGCCAACAGGAGGAGGTGTGTGCGTGGAGGGGGGAAGATGACAGCAGCAGCGTGGCTAGTCAAGAAGAGGCAGGTATAGCACACACCAGTTGCAATGCTACAGGACAGTGTTGTGCAGTGGTTAGAGTATTGGAATGGAACCTGTGGAGGTCATCATGCTCAGCCATGAAGCTTACATTAGTATCTGAAAATTGAATTGAAAATAGAACTGCCAAGATCCTACTGCCCTTATACAAATCTATGGTGCGACCACACTTGGAATACTGTGTACAGTTCTGGTCACCACACCAAAAGGAGGATATTGTAGAGTTGGGAAAAGTGCAGAAAAAGGCAACTAAAATGATCAAGGGGCTGGAGCAACTCCCCTAGGAGGAAAGGTTACAATGTCTGGGATTGGTTAGTTTAGAAAAAAGGTGGGTAAGGGGAGACATGATAGAGGCACACAGAATTATTCATGGTGTGGAGAAAGTGGAGAGGGAGACATTTTTCTAGAACTTGAAGGGGTCATGAAGCTGATCGGTGGGAGATTCAGGACAGATAAAAGGAAATACGTCTACACATAGCGCAGAGTTAAACTCTAGAATTCACTTCCACAAGATGTAGTGATAGAGAACGCTATCTAGTCCTGATGGCTATATGCTACCTCCAGTATCAGAGGCAGTCTGCCTATGTACAGCAGTTGCTGGGGAACATGGGCTGGAGGGCACTGTTGCACTTTTGTCCTGCTTGTGGGTTTCCTGTGGGCAGCTGGTTGGCCACTGTGTGAACAGAATGCTGGACTAGATGGACCCTTGGTCTGATCCAGCATGGCTCTTCTTTTTTAAAAATAAATTGTATTTAGTTATTATAAACTACATACAAAACTATAAAACACAAACATACAACTAAAATAAATCATAAGGTGCACCCCCCCCCACCCGTCTAGGGACCAACTAATATACATCCATCCCCTTAATCAATTAAATTCCACATTCCAAAAATATAACATATCCTGACAAGGCATACTCCCCTTCCCCTTTATTAATACATACGGTAGTCTAATAATTGATTCCATATATCCATAAAATTATTCTTCTTTAACTGTCCCTGGCTCTTCTTATTTTCTTATGTCAGCCTCACCTACCTCACAGGGCTACTGTGAGGATTAAAAAATTGGTAGGAGAAGAAACATGTACACCACCTGAAGCTCAATGGTGGAAAGATGGGACATAAATGTAATAAACGAAGATAGCTCAATGCACAGTTCAGAACGCAGTGAGGGGGACACTTGTTCTAGCCAAACTGTACATTTCTCTGCATCCACACCCTACCTCCTTTTTTGGCTCAGCAGAGATCTTGGCAGATTTAGATGTCATGCTCCCGTGATTCTTGGAAATGCTGGAGGGGAGGAAAGAAAGATCCCAGTTTATAGTTCATAGGTTTGTGGGAGAAGGATAAAACTAGAGGTGGTGTTAGGAGGTGGCCCGCTGGGGCTAGAGCCCCAAATCTTTCATTTGTGCCCCAAATCTCTAGGAGGCCTTCTGCCCCACCATCCTGCTGTCCAGGAGAATTGGCTGAAAAAAAAGGTATAGGGGCCCTGATATTGCATCTGATCCCGCTGGATTAGCTGGCTTTTTGTCAACATCGCCCAGGGTGGCCGGGTGACCGGCCAGATGGGCGATTTAAAAATGTAATAAATAAATAAAAAATAAAACATGTGCTTCATCTCCTGCTGCCCCCCTGCCCTTTAATCTTTCTGCCTGCGTTTTTTTCTGAAATCAAATGCCCTCCTCTCCCCTGTCCATACATTCCTTTTTATAAATAGGGGTGTCCTTAGGAGACAGGTCCTTTACACACAGAGAGAGACTTTAGAGCATATGTAAATTAGCATATGCAAATTTGTACATTTTTTTTGTCCTGTGGCCCTGATCCTTGGATCTTTTCGGTACCCTGCACCACCCTTGGCTAAAACATTTTGTTCTCATTCCCATTCCACATAGGAAAAAGGAAAAAAAACACCTTTTCTCCCTGATAATGAATGATGTGTGGTCACACAGAATAAGGAGATTGTCTTTTCCTTCTAGACTTTTGGTTAGCTGATGCGCTATAAATGGTCACTTAGAAATTACGCTGATGGCCGCAGCTTGCCCACTCCTGCCATAGAGGCTGCCTCTAGAACAGCCTTCCTCAACCTGGTGTCCTCCAGATGTTTTGGATGACAACTCCCAGCATTCCTAACAATTGCCAATGCTTGCTGGGGCTGATGGGAGTTGTAGTCCAAACATCTGGAGGGTGCCAGGTTGGGGAAGGCCGCCTTAGAGCATCCTACCACGTGAAGCAGGACATCTGTGAAAGAATTCACAACGCTGGGACTCGTAAACTCGCTACATGGGCGGTAGGCGATGCGTGGGCTGGCGATGGCCTCCTTTCCCTAGCTTTCCACTGTTTGGCTGCTCTGTCTCCCCAGCAGATATATCTTGACAGATTTAGATGTCATGCTCTCAGGACTCCTGGGGCTGGAAACGCCTATGCCACCGGAGCAGGGCTGGGCAATGGTCAAGCATCAACAGAAAGAACTCGACTCTTACTTGTGATCCTGGGGAGGGTGACCCCCTCCCAAAGCCCAACCCTCCCACTTATTGGCAGATGCCATGAGAAGGCTCCGTTCCCCCCCCCCCCCCATGTGTTTGACGTTTGGGCATCTTGCTGTGCCACAGCATCCCAGGGACATCCTGGTTTCATACCTTGAAGGGTGATCCTCTGTCTCAGCCTCCTCTACCATCACTGAAGGTTTCTGCAAGAAAATTTATAGATTTGGAAGAAACTCTGCAGCAAGAGTTATCTCCCCAAACCACCTGCAGCTACTCCAGCCATATACATGCCCCCCTTATCAGACCTGCACCTCTCAGTGGCTGGGTTCACACAACACATCAAGCCAGAGTATGGGTTGAGTGTGGCTTGTCATTGAATCATGGGTTATTGTGTTGTGTGAACTCAGCCAAATTAACAAATCATGGTTAGTTAACCACAAACAACCCATGAAGAGAACCCATGGTTTGTTGTTGGGTTGTGAACTGTGGGTTGTTCGTGGTTAACAAGCCATGGTTTGTTGGCGCAGCTGGGTTCATGCAACACAACAACCCACAATTCAATAACAACCCATGGTTCATCGACACCCACAGTCAACCCGTACTCTGGCTTGTCACGTGGTGTGAACCAGGTCACTACAGTGTAGGTATAGTGACCATACCCTTGTCCACCTACATGGCAGGGCCTACAACAAATATCAGACTGATGTGTAGAAATACACATGAGTAATTTAGGCAAATTAAGCAATGACCTTCTTTTCCTTTACGTATTCTCTCCCTGTCCTCCATTCACTACAAAATCTCTGATGGGCAGAGTCTCCAGTTCAGCACCTGCCCCCGTGATATTTCCATGTGCTGTACAGTCCCCTCCGTCCATGGATGATGGAGTGAAAGAAAAAGATGTATTTACATTCCTACCAGATTCTGGAGGCCAAGGAAGTCTTCGCTCATGATGTTAGATAACCTTGAACAGGGAGAGAAGGGCCTGGTCAAGGAAACATCCTATTCTCTGAAAGAAAGTGAGGTCTAGCCAGGCTGGGATGTCCTTCCCCATCTGCCCAGTGTCCCAGAACTGCTACTGCAGGGATAAGCCCAGCTGCCCAGTTCTTAACCAGCTACATGGTATAACGAACACTGTAAATTCCCGGCCCAACCAAGGAGAGGTGGAAGAAGGCACACTTTCCACCCATTTTATTTATTTATTTAAAAGATTTATAAGCCACCTTTTAGGATAAACCCTCCCAAGACGGCATACTGTACAACAAAACTTAAAAACCACAAAACATAATAAAACAGTGATAAAAACACCCATCCCCTTCTCTCTCTCTCTCACTGTATGACACCCCATTCTCCCTCCTTCTCTGTGCCACCCCACCCCCCTTCTCTCTCTCACTGTGTGGCACCCCACTCCTCCTCTCTCTCCCCATGCCACTCCATCTCCTTTCACACTCTCTCTCTCACTCACTGTGTGCCACCCCACTCTCCATCCTTCTCTGTGCCACCCCATCCCTTCTCTCTCTCTCTTTCTCTCTCACTGTGTAACACCCCACTCCCTCCTTCTCTGTTCCACCCCATCTCCTCTCTCTCTCTCTCTCTCTCTCTCTCTCTCTCTCTCTCTCTCTCAATGCCATCCCATCTCTGCAGGCCACATGAAATTAGGTCGAGAGGTATATGAAATTAGGCTGAGGACCCTAGCTCCCCATCTCAGCCCTTGATTTCTGGTAAAGCTTGTGCATCTTTTGAAAGCGGCTGCAGCATTCCAGGACATTTTCTTTTTGTACCTTCGAAAGTATTCTTCCTTCTGAGGGGACAGTCTCTGCCGGGTTAATTTCTGCAATAACACTGATAGGTTAAAAGGGACTCTCCAGCCAAAGACATCTCCATCCCACCCTGGAAACTCCACCTATCCAAGCCAGGGACCACTGGATTCTGCAGGTTTTGGAGCAGCCATGATGGATTTATGAAATGTACACCGACCGACATCAGTGCACATTGAGTAAAGTCCTAATAGTTTGGGACTTGTATACTGTGCAGCAGGGGTGGAGAACCTCCAGCCTGTGGACCTAATCCAGACCGTGCTGCCTCTTGTTCCTCCAGGGGGTGGGGCCTAAAGCTCCAAGATTCGCCCACTGGAGGAAACCCCTTCCGAGGGCATCCCTGCTATCTCTGATCTGGGATTGGAGATCACAGCAAGGATTACCCTGCTGACGTGTGCCAGTAGCAGAGAGCCCCCACTATCAGAGATAGCAGTAGAGATGCCCAGCAACGGGGTTTGGGATGAGCAGGCGCAGGCGAGTCCCAATCCCTGCCACCAACAAAGGAAAAAGGGGGTGGTCAAGGGGGTGGTCAAGGGGGGTCCACCCCCACCCCTGATGTTATCCAGGGCAATCCGACCCACCACCCCAAAACAGTTCTGCACCCCTGCTTTAAGGTCTCCTGCCACACAAGCCTGCCCATACACTACAATCAGAGGCAGTGTTAGGGGGCAGCCCACTAGGGCTGTAGCCCCGAATCTTTCATTTGGAGCCCCGAATCTCTGGGAGGCCATCTGGCCCACCACCCTGCTGTCCAGGGGCACTTGCTGAAATAAAGGGACAGGGGCCCTGATGATTTCTGTTGCATCAGATCCCCCTGGATTAGCTGGCTTTTTACCCACGTGTAATTCACCTCCTGCTGCCCCCCCTTTAATTTTTCTGCCTGAGGTTTTTTTCTGAAATGTAATTCCCTCTTCTCCCCTGTCCATACATCC
Source organism: Shinisaurus crocodilurus (assembly GCA_021292165.1). Taxonomy (NCBI): domain Eukaryota; kingdom Metazoa; phylum Chordata; class Lepidosauria; order Squamata; family Shinisauridae; genus Shinisaurus; species Shinisaurus crocodilurus. Next base: position 34,524,631 of record CM037882.1, on the reverse strand, counting down.
CTTTTTACAAATAGGGGTGTCCTTAGAAGACAGGGTCCTTTAAACACACACACACACACACACACACACCTTTAACGCATATGTAAATTAGGCAAATTTGTACATTTTTTTGTCTGTGGGCCTGAGCCCCAGATCTTTTCGGTACCTAGCACCGCCCCTGACTACAATCATCTGGAGAGGCTTTGCTTGGTGTGCCTCTCGAAATGAGAGAGAGGGGGTGACAAAGACTTTGCTTTGGTGGCACCTAGACTGTGGAATTCTCTGCCCATGAGACCTGGTACATTCCTAAATGTGCTTCAGAATGCAGTCACCTTGCTCAATGCATTTGCATCTGGTCCATGCTTATGCCATAATAAGCGTGTATGTCTTTGAGGTGCCACAAGACTGTTCCCTGTTGAGACGTGCTTTTTATGACAATGCCTCCTTAATCGACTTATCTGTGTTTAAAATTTGGCTGTTGTTTTTTTGTTTAATTACTGCTTTTGTTCTGCATGTTATTATGTGGCTTCATTGGTGTTATGATGAGATTGATAGCCACCACCCTGAAAGTCCTATATGGGGTGGAAGGGGCAGGATACAAAAATTCTCTTAGAAATTAAAAAAAGAAAAGAAAAATATGCCCCTCCCCTCATCAGTCCCACAAATTAAACCCTATCGAATCCCCTGCAACCCCATCTCCCAGCCCCACTGTATGCTAAGGCTGTACTGCCCTGCTGGATCAAGTCAAAGGTCTACCTAGTCCAGCACCTGGTCACACTCCTGCCCTGCCCTGCCTGACCCTGATATTTAAATGTAAAGTAGGGGTTCAGAACCTTAGGCCCGAGGGCCAAATCTGGCCTGCCTGGGTTCCCCAGAAGGCTATACCCCCTTTCCTCTCACCACTGATCATTTGGTGGTTTCCCAGCTTTTGTGCAGTTCCCACACATACACAAACACACCACCCCATTGTAAAAGGTGAAAACTGGCATTAATTAATTGATCAATTATTGGCAATAAGAACTTTAAGCTAAAATATTCTGGAACTTTGGGTATTTTGGCCTAGCCCCTTTTAAGAACATAAGAAGAGCCCTGCTGCATCAGACCAAGGGTCCATCTAGTCCAGCATTTGGTTCAAACATTGGCTGACCAGGGAAACCCACAAGCAGGACATGAGTGCAACAGTACCCTCCCACCCATGTTCCCCAGCAACTGGAGTGCATAGGCATACTGCCTCTGATACTGGGGGTAGCATATAGCCATCAGGTTATTGATAGCCTTCTCCTCCATGAATTTATCCAATCCCTTTTTAAAGTCGTCCAAATTGGTGGCCATCATCTTGGGGAAGAGAATTCCATAGTTTAAAGATGCACTGCGTGAAGAAGTCCTTCCTTTTATCTGTCCTGAATCTCCCACCAATCAGCTTCATGGGATGACCCCGTTGGGTTCTAGTTATTTGCCTTCAGTCCCCGCCCACCATTGGAATGCAGTCCCCAAGAGCTTCCTCAAAATGGAATACTGTTGTCGGGCTGAAAGGGGTTCTGCATCTCTGATGTAAAGGGATCCCACCGTCCAGGGGTGACAGAGCAAAACAAGAGGTAAACTGAGAAACCTACCCTACGCTGGTCATCCTGGGGTTCCGTGGGGAACATCCTAGCTAACCTTTAAAGAGAGTGTCAGCAGGACCAGGTCAAAGATAGGTCTCCGTTTGTTTGCTTTTAAAATCTTTTTTATTTGCAACATAACACTAACCAACAACAGACAAACAACAACAACAAAACAAAATAAAGGGGAGAATTCACATCATGAAACACATCAATACTGTATTCTGTAATCATCAATATCTCCCTTGCTATAGGGAAAAGAAGGGGGGGAACATAAGGAGGGGAAGGATTAGCATTTCCATTTCAAATATATACATTAACATATATCTAAATAAGCATCCATACAACTTTGATGGTTTTAGGAGCTACGCTGAAATGTAGCAAAAAAGTAAGACCTTCAGTCCACTGAGTGATAGGTGGTGAGTTTTTTTCCTTCCAACCTGGGGTATAAGAGTTTTTCTACACAAGCATGTTAATCGGTTGTTAATTCGCTTTATCTACTTTTGGTTTTGTTGCAGAATTGAGATCCAAGTACTGCATGAGGCAGTGTTTCCTTTCTTGTTTTTCCACTACATAACCTCTAGGTGGCACTGTGTGTAGTGGAATAGGGCAAATACACAAGAGGAAATTGTGCTTTCTTTTTCGCTTTCACAGTTAAATGCTGCACTTTCCCTGCTCTAAAAAAAACTTGCCGAAAATGCTGGCTAGGTGCAGAAACGAAACTGGAGGGTGACAATGTCGTATAAAGAACCCATAAACAACTGTAAGTAAGGAATTATGAACACACACACGATAAATGCCTCGTGTAGAAAAGCTCTAAGTCTCTTTGCAACTGTAAAAGCTCTCAGTGTCCACTTTTGCTGTCCATTTGTCAATCCCCACACCACAGGGATATAATTTAAAAGTGCATGTACACCCACTATTATCACAGGTTTTTCAAGAGCAAAATTTATATGAGCAATGACTTCCATATATCTCTGTTTTTTGAGAGCTAGTTTCTGGGCTCAGATCAAAGTACCTTTCACACCTTGGGATGAGGGTACATAAATGACTTGAACCCGGGACTTCCGAGTCTAGTCCAACACTCTAACCACTACACCGCACTGGCATTGCACTAGTTCATCAAAAAATGATGTGAGGGTTAGGGCTAGGCTCGATCCTGGAGCATAATGAAGACAGGGCCACTAAAGCAGGACTGGGCAATGATCAGAAAGAACTCAGTTCCTAATTGTACAATGTTTGGACGTCCTCCTGGGTGAGGCAGCTCCCAAACTCCCGCCACCCCCCTCACGCTGGCACATGCTGTTCAGATGCTCTGTTCATCTCTCTATACTTTTGGCAATACTTTTGTGCACTTCCACTCTCCACCCCTACCCCCCAAGAATGTAAAATTTGACCAGCATCCCGGTGATGTCCTGGTTTCGTACCTTGGATTTGGATCCCATTTCCGAGCCCGTGATCCCCACTCCAAAGATTTCTGCAAGAACATTTGTAGATTAGAAGGGACTCTGCAGCAAGAGAGATCTCCACCCCAACCCACCCTATCTATCCCCCCAACCCCAGAGTGAAAACAACATCTGGCTATATGAATGTCCCCCTTATCAGACCCACCAGTCCCACTAGATTCTCTCCCCTATACAGGGCTGGCATCAAGGGTAGGCATAGTTGGGCACCAGCCAAGGGCCCATACTGCAGCAGGGGCCCACTGACAAGAGCCCCCTGGATTGCTCCTCCTGTTCACCACAACTTGTTTGTTCACTTGCTTCTCTTGCTCTAGTGGTGGTGGTGGTGAGGAGCAGCAGATGCCACGGCCTACTTGCCCACTGGCTCTCTGCCTGTCAAGTCAAGCAAGCAAATGGTAGCCATAATGAGGAGGAGGAGGAGGAGGAGGAGGAGGAGGAGGAGGAGGAGGAGCAAGAGCAGCTGGTGACAATGGCAGTGGGAAGGGAAGGGAGAAGGGAAGGGGCCCATTAAGGGTGTCTTGCCCAAGGGACCCTCCAAAACCTGAGCACTGCCCCTACAAACCCAGCATCCAGCCCCACTGTGCCTCCCCACCCCACCTTGCCAACTCGGTTTCCATATGATTTGTCTTGCTGGATCAGGCCAAAGATCCAACCAGTCAGTCTAGTGTTCTATTCCCAAGAGCAGCCAGTCAGAGTCCTTCAGAAAGCAGGGTGAGAAGGACAAGAAGTAGAGCGGCCACTGACGCATTGCCAAAAACAGAGAAAATGCATCAGCAAAAAAAAAGACGAAACATCTGCATAAAATGTGCATGTGCTAATTTATATGTAGGGATGCAAATTTAAAAAGAATCACCATAATCTAAAAGGACTTGCAATACATCTCACCATAGTGGGCATAGTAAGATGTATACATGAAAGCAAGTGCAATACCCCCAATCATGTGGAAAGTCAACTGCAAATCTTGTAGCTTACAGCGGAAGAACAATGGTTGGGTAGCACCAGAAGCCATCTATTTGGGTGCACCCTAAGTGTGGCTGTTCCACAGAGAGGAAAGACCTACATAGCTGCAATGGCAGCTATGACCCATGTACGGTACATACGGTATATCTGCAACAGGAAGAACTTGTGCTTACTTTCTGTTTCCCAGGGACTGTTGGGGTGACATGTACAAATTGCACATGGCTGATTGTCCCAACTAAGCATCAACTTTCCTTCTTATTTGTCCTTCTCCAAGCTCTTGAGGAGACAGGCAGGATCTCCTCCAGGTCAACACCTGGCAACCCTCCTGCCACTCCCCCACTCCAAGATTTAAATGTTCCAGAGAGCCCAGTGTTTAGAGGTGAGGGATCGAAACAAAAGATAAATGCACAGGCCTACCAATTCCTGGAATCCGGGCAAATCCAAGACCTTTCCTAACCTTTAAGAAAGAGAAAAGACCCAGGTCACAGATGCATCCTGTTCTCTGCTTAGTTAAAGGACTGTGTCCTGTTCTTCTGCATCAAACCCTCCCCCTGCTCCCTGTCCCAATAGGTGACCCCATGGGCATATCATGAGCAATGAAACTAAGCAGAGACACCCAGGATCTAGAAAGGGGACAGGAATTGCTGAGACAGGAAGTCTGGACAAGGATTCTCCTTTAATGCAGCTTGCTAAGAACAGACTTCTGTCAGCACACCTAGAACTGAATAAAGACCATACCTCTAAAAGCCTTCTGCAACCTGCTGCCCACCAGATGTGTTGGATGATAACTTCCACCATCCCCCAGCCAGCATGGCCATTGGCTGGTTCGGGGATGATGGGAGTTGTTATCCAACACATTTAGAGGGCACTAGGTTGGGGACGGTTGCAAGTTAGTCTAAAGCCAGAAAGTGCTTAACGTTAAAAAAACAAAACAAAACTCAAGAACACGGGGTGCCACATGTCTCTATGCTCAAGGAGGAATCCAAGCCTCTTTTGGCAACTAGCCACACCCCCATGTAGGGAGCCCCATCCTGAGATACTCTAGATCAACTTGGGGTTTTAAAAAATGTCTCTACAAACCCCATACAGGGGAGGTTTCTGATCTGATAATCATATTAGCATTGACCAGATAAGAAGCCTCTAGCTGTGAAAACCTCTCTGGTTGCCCTGGAATCACTAGTTTGTTTTTTAAGGCTGTTCCAGGAAATTAGATGCCAACTGGTGCCAAGGCTGGGAAAAGGGGGGTTGGAAGAATGTGGTGCTAGATTAGCAGCTCTGATGCTGCCCAATGGGTCTGGCAAGGGAATTGCTCATCGGGAGACCAGATGGAATTTTAATTCAGAAAAAATGGTGGATCTTAATGTGATCAGAAATTTTAGAAACGCTATCCTAATTATGCTGGATGTTTGGGGGTAAAAGGCAGAATCGAACAAGACTGGGGGAATCTTACTTGGCGAAGTAACCAGGAGGCAGCATTGATATCCTCTGTTTCTGTGCAGCTTCTTTTATTTTCTGCAAATTGAGTTAAATTGAGTTTTTAGAGGATCCTCTTCTCCACTTGTGTGCCCAGATCTCTCTCTCTCACACACACCCACTCTGCTTCTTATTACAAACAGATGCCTGGGCCAAGGTGGTGAGGAGGGCTTCCATTCTTACCCAGCTTTCTTACCTGCCTGTGACGAGCCCACAAGCTTCCAACACTGCTTCGACTTGCTCTGGGGGGGGAAACAGAAGGGGTTCATAGATTCATAGATCATAGAGTTGGAAGGAGCCTACAAGGCCATCGAGTCCAACCCCCTGCTCAATGCAGGAAACTAGAGGAGGGGTCTCCCATCCAAGTAATAACCAGGCTTGACCCTGCTTAGCTTTCCACGCTCAGACAAGCTGAGCCAGCGCCACAGGCCTGTGTGTGCGTGTGTGTGTGTGTGTGTGTGTGTGAGAGAGAGAGAGAAGCAGGTTTCAGGCTACAGAGATAGCTCAGGACAGGGTCAGGGTCAGGGACAGGGTGTCCACAGTTCACAACCCAACAACAAACCATGGGTTCTCTTCATGGGTTGTTCATGGTTAACAAACAATGGTTTGTTAGCATGGCTGGGTTTAGACAAAACAATAACCCATGGTTCAACAACAACCCACACTCAACCCTTGAGTGTAGGTTATTGTGGAGGAAGGGGGGGCTGGCTGGCCCGCCACACCCCCACCCTTTCCTACTCCAAAGGAACCAAGACCCCCTGAGATCTCAAGGTACCAGATTGCCAGCCTCAGCTGTCTGCAATCCTACTTGGATCTCTGTTCAGGGACTCGCCTTCAATTTCTGTAACCTGGATTTAGATACTGAACCAAGCAGAGTACTACAAAACCCATGTGGGGTAAACCAAGACAAGATTTATTCTGGTAGCATTTTACAACAAGATTAGGGAAATGAGAGAAGCACACAAAATAAGCATAAAATAAAGAGAGAGAGACTTTAGTACACAGTAAAGCTGCAAAACAATAATACCTGATTCCTTAATATCTCTCAGGCATACACCTATGTTACCTGAGGGTATTCTCTTCAAGGGTTAAATCCAGCACAGCCTTGCCGCCCGAGGAGAACTACTCCATCTACCCGCAGGTCTGAGATGGGTAAAACTCCCACAAGGCTTGCCTTCACTAGAGCCCTCATCCAGCTCATTTCACCAGGAGCTAACTGGGGTCGGATCCTGATGGCCCCCCCCAAAGGCTTGGGGCCTCTCTTTGGCTTGCCGCCATCCCCAATAGCCAGGGTAGCCGGTAGCCACGCGATCCAGGACAAAGACAGACCATGCTTTGGGAAATATAGCTTTTCCCCCCCTCCCCTCCTCTGCTGCCTCTTAGCCAATCATAGAATCATAGAAAAGTAGAGTTGGAAGGGGCCCACAAGGCCATCGAGTCCAACCCCCTGCTCAATGCAGGAATCCAGGTCAAAGCATCTCTGACAGATGTCTGTCCAGCTGCACCTTGAATGCCTCCAGAGTGGGAGAGCCCACGACCTCCCTAGGTAGTTGATTCCATTGTCTTATTGCTCTGACAGTCAGGAAATTTTTCCTGATGTTTAGGTGGAATCTAGGTTCCTGTAACTTGAGCCCATTATTCCGTGCCCTGCAAACTGGGATGATCGAGAAGAGATCCTTGCCCTCCTCTGTGTGACATCCCTTCAAATACTGGAAGAGTGCGATCATATCTCCCCTCAGTCTCCTCTTCTGAAGGCTAAACATGCCCAGTTCTTTCAGTCTCTCCTCATAGGGCCTTGTTTCCAGTCCCTTTATCATCCTTGTTGCCCTCCTCTGAACCCTCTCCAGTTTGTCTATGTCCTTCTTAAAGTGAGGTGCCCAGAACTGACGCAGTACTCAAGATGAGGCCTAACCAGTGCCGAGTAAAGGGGAATTATCACTTCCCGCGATTTGGAAGCTATACTTCTATTAATATAGCCCAAAAAAGCATTTGCCTTCTTTGCAGCCACATCGCATTGCTGGCTCATATTCAGTTTGTGATCTACCACAATTCCAAGATCCTTCTCACTTGTAGTATTGTTGAGCCAAGTGTCCCCCATTCTGTAACTCTGCATTTGGTTTCCTCTCCCTAGGTGCAGCACTTGGCATTTATCCCTATTAAATTTCATTCTGTTGTTTTCGGCCCAGCGCTCCAGCCTATCGAGGTCTCTTTGAATTTTGTTTCTGTCTTCCAGAGTATTAGCTGTTCCACCCAACTTTGTGTCATCTGCAAATTTAATAAGCATTCTCTGTACCTCCTGATCCAAGTCATTAATAAAAATGTTGAAGAGCACCGGGCCCAGGACCGAGCCCTGTGGTACCCCGCTCGTTACCTCTCCCCAGTTTGAGAAGGAACCATTGATAAGCACTCTTTGAGTCCGATTCTGTAGCCAATTGTGGATCCACCTGATAGTTGTTCCATCTAGCCCACTCTTAGCTAGCTTACTAATCAGGATATCATGAGGCACTTTGTTGAAAGCTTTGCTGAAGTCCAGATATATAATGTCCACAGCATTCCCACAGTCCACAAGGGAGGTTACCCGATCAAAAAATGAGATCAGATTAGTCTGACAGGATTTGTTCTTGACAAATCCATGCTGGCTTCTAGTAATCACTGCATTGTTTTCAAGGTGCTTGCAGACTGACTTCTTTATAATCTGCTCCAAAATCTTCCCGGGGATTGATGTCAGACTGACTGGCCTATAGTTCCCAGGTTCCTCCTTCTTGCCCTTTTTGAAGATGGGAACAACATTTGCCCTCCTCCAGTCGTCTGGCACTTCACCTGTCCTCCATGATTTCTCAAAGATAATAGACAGTGGTTCTGAGAGTTCTTCTGTCAGTTCCTTTATTACTCTAGGATGCAGCTCATCAGGCCCTGGAGATTTAAACTCGTTCAGAGTAATCAGGTGCTCCTTGACCATTTGCCTATCACTCTCAAGCTGCAATCCTGCCCCTTCAGTCTGCACTTCAGGTTTGCCAGGGGGGGGTCATAGACCCTCTTTTGGGAGAAGACCGAGCCGAAGTAGGAATTGAACACTTCTGTCTTTTCTTTGTCTTCTGTTATCAATTTGCCATCCTCACTGCGTAGTTGAACCACCAGTTCTTTCTTCTGTCTTTTACTGTGCATGTATCTGAAGAAAGCTTTTTTGTTGCTTTTAGCATTCCTCGCTAACCTTAGCTCATTCTCAGCTTTAGCCTTCCTGACACTATTCCTGCAGTTCTGTGCTACCTGCCTGTACTCTTCCCCTGTAGCCTGTCCTTCCTTCCACTTCCTATACGTGTCCTTTTTTGTTTTCAGGTCATCTTTGAGTTTATTGTGAAGCCACATTGGCTTCTTCTGTTGCCCTCTGCCTTTTTTCCTTTTGGGAATTGTTTGCATTGTGCCTTTAAAATTTCCTTTTTTAAAAACTCCCACCCCTCCTGGGCTCCCTTTCTCGTGAGAGTTGCTTGCCATGGGATCTTACTAATCATTGTTCTGAGTTTGTTAAAATTGGCTTTCCTAAAATCCAGGGTACGTGTTTTGCTACACTCAGCTTTTGCATGCACTCACCATGCATCTCACCTGGCCAGGCAGGGGGAAGGGAACTCATGACTTGAACTATTTACATATGAAAGCCCTAGGCATCTAGGCACGGAGGCTTTCGTTTCCTCCCAGCCCCCTCAACTGGCCCCACTTGGTTTACACATGAGGAGGCGTGTGTGTGTGCATGTGCATGCATGCAGGAACCCCCAAAGGCCCCTTTCTCCACACGCTAACTATGCACACCCCACCCCCAGCCTTTAGCCGGTTCACACATGAGGGTGTGTGTGTGTGTGTGTGTGTGTGTGTGTGTGTGTGTGTGTGTATGCTCTTTTTCTCCACAGTTATCATCTTGTCTGAACCCATGGAGGGAGGGGGCCCATTGAGGGTGTCTTGCCTAAGAGCCCTAAGAAACCCGGAGCCAACACTGGTTTTATTGTTCAACAGTGGTTATGTTATTGTATTTTATTGTTATGTTATTATTATGTTCACTGCTTTGATAATTTTATTGGAAATTCTTGTATGGCCGGTGGCACTTAACAGATATGTCTGGTTCATGGGGTTTTATGAACTAGGGCATGGAGGGAGATGCGGGGAGACAATGAGGAGCAGGGCAGACAGATGTTTGTTGGGGGGAGGGAGTGCTACAGATGGATTGTGGGTGCATTTGCCTTCTCCAGAAAAGAAGGCAGTCCAGGAAATGGGTTCCAATCCAAGGAAGTTATCACTTTAACTTTTGGGGGATAAAGGGCAGAAAATATCTAAGGGTGCTTCCAGACAAGGTTTTTATTGTGCAATCGCCCTGCCTTGTTCACGGAATTATACGGGGCTTCCAGACAAAGTCACCTAACCTTCCACTTAGAAGCCTCCCATGTTTTCCCCCTGCTTCTTCTGTCTTTTTTCTTACCAGGCAAAAATCTTACCAGGAATAAAAGATAGAATGGCTGCATCATTCCTTTTTGATTGCAAGCAGTAGGAGCCATCCACCCAGAAATATCCTACCAGCCCATAACTATCATACCAGAAATACCCTAAGACTACCAGCACTGTGGGGAGGGGAGAATGCAGGGGTGTCTGTGTGTGCTTTGCAGTACAGTCATGCCTTGGATTGAGAGCATAATTCGTTCCGGAAATGTGCTTGTAATCCAAAACACTCTTATATCAAAACGAAATCCCCCCCCTCCCAAAATTGTACAGATATTTTTAATTTAAGCCGTACTACAGTACTTGTATTGCAAGACGTCGCTTGTATATCAAGTCAAAAAAATTTAAATAAATATTTAAAAATTTGCTTGTCTTGCAAAATGCTCTCAAACCAAGTTACTTGCAATCCAAGGTATTACTGAACTGAGAATCTCCCTGCGTGGGATGGATCGATAGGGCTTCTGTTATTTTTAGAGCCCCCCCAAAGCCTGCATCTCTCCCCTTCTCTCACTGCCAGTGATGCTTTGTTTCCACCTTCTCCTCCTCTTCCATCCTGTCCTTCATGACTTTCCACACTTCATCTGGAAATGTTAGACCTTCTGCTTTCTCCTTCTCTGAGGGTTCCTCTCCTTCATCCTGCAAAGTTAGACGGTCACTTTCCTTCGTCTCTTCCTCATCTTCCATGGCCTTCAATTCGTCATCACTCACCAAAGTTAGACGGTCACTTTCCTTCGTCTCTTCCTCATCTTCCATGGCCTTCAATTCATCATCACTCACCAAAGTTAGATGGTCACTTTCCTTCTTCATCTCTTCCCCATCCTCCGTGACCTTCAATTCTTCATCGCCTAGCAAAGTTAGACTGCCACTTTCTTTCTTCCTCTCTTCCGCCTCCTCCTTGACAACCTCAAGGAATTTTGGTACGTTATCATCCTGCAATGTTAGAGGGTCCTTTTCTTCCTTGGTCTCCTTCTTCACCACAGGTTTCTTTCCTTCATCCTGCAAAGCTAGGCTCTCCCCTTCCTCCTTGGTGTCTTCCTCCTCTCCAGCCAAGAGCTTATCTAATTCATCTTGCAACAGACGCTCCACTTCTTTCCGGATCGCCTCCTCTGATGGTGTGAGCTTTTCTGCTTCATCCTGCAATGTTACAATTGAGTTTGGTTATTTACAGCAGGGGTGGGCAACTAGTAGCCCTCCAGATGTTTTGGCCTACAAATCCCATTCTCCCTCAAATCCCATTTTCCTTTGTGATCACTGTGGGCACTGACCTGGCCCAGACCTGCTTAGGGTCTTTTTTGCAGCCTCGTTACTTGGAAGCCTACAAACTCAGTGGCTTCTGAGATTCTTGTACTGAAGCCGGCAGGGTGGGAGGAGCAGTGGAGGTGATCTTGGACTCCCCGTCCTCCGTCTTTTGTGATTTTTGCTAGAAGGGCTTTTCAGCCCATCTAGCAAGGGTGCTTTGGAAGAGGCGAAGGGAACCTTGTATCCTTGCCTCTCTGGTTTCCGCCCCTCCCCGCCAACTGGAACGCCCCCTTTCCTCCTCCTCTGAGGGCACTTTTCTGACCTCAGAGGGCAGCCAGTGCAGTGAGGGGTCAGGGTCGGGGTGTCAGATCGCTGAATCCCCCTTCCAAGGTCAGAGCGCTGTCTCCAACCTCGGGAGGGTTTTTCTGAGCAATCCTAAAATCCCTGGGATGCTCTTCCAGGGACCTTAGGATTGCTCTCTTAGCTTCGGGGAGGTTGCTGCATCATATGCTGTCTTGGATGGGCTCCACTGGAAGAATGGCAAGGAGGTTATTAAGGTTCAACAGGTAGCGTAGTGAACTTTCCCAGTGTCCAAAAGCTGGGATAGTTTCTGGGAGCCATGCCAAGGCCTTATTGGCCTTCAGCTTGTTAAGAAGAGCACCAAAGATTTGCCCTGAAGTTACTTTCCTTTGATAATTTATGGCTTTTAAAAAGGCCATAAAGACTGACCTCTTCCGGCAGGCCTACCCAGTGGAATTTTAAGAGTTTTAAGGATACCTTTAAAGGTTTTAAAGAATATATTAATAATATTTACTATGTGTGGAGAAAGCCAACCTAAAACCCCTTTCTGACACACACACACTCACCAAGGAGGGGGGAAGGAGACCCAGGGGGGGGAGACAGCCAGTCTCCACAGAGACCAAAGGGGACAAACAACATCTGCATAGAATCACCACAGGGGGGAAGGCAGGAAGCATCCCCAGGTTCATCAATGCTCTCGTATATCAGCCCCATCTACATAAGACTTGAATGCCTTGCCAGAGCAGACACTTCGGCACCCATAAGAAAGGACCATTCAACACCACAAGATGGGACCATTAAGCAAGTGGCTTCAAAGGGACCCCACCCCACAGGGGGAAGGTGGCAACCCACCTGATTGGCCGCCCACCTGAGGAGGGTGGCAACCCACCTGATTGGCCACCCACCTGAGGAGGGTGGCAACCCACCTGATTGGCCGCCCACCTGAGGAGGGTGGCAACCCACCTGATTGGCCACCCACCTGATTGCAGAGGGAGGGGCTACCTGAAACCCAAGGTATAAAACACCCTGCGCAAGGGAACTGAGTTGTTGGACCTGATCAGCAATCTTGCCCCATGCTTGGGGTAAGGGAACGAAGGGATCGGCAACCCCGGGTAGCAGCACCCGGCGTGCTCCAGCTAGCTGAAATCACTGGCTGCTTGGGTTGACCGGACCCCGGGGAAACCAAGCTGAAATCACTGGCCGCTTGGGTTGACCGGACCCCCGGGAAACCAAGCTGAAATCACTCACAAGCCGCTTGGGTAGACCGGACCTCCGCCGGGAACCCAGCTAGCCACTTGGGTAGACCGGACCTCCGCCGGGAACCCAGCTAGCAGCATGCGGTTGACCGGGCCTCTGCTGGAGCCCGAGCTGAACTAACTAGCTGAGAGCCCTGAAATCACAGTGTCCTTGAGACCTCTTGCTTGCTACTTTGTACCGTACTGATAAGCTGTATTGCTGGCGTGTGTCTGGGTTTGTGAAGGTAATTTTGTAAATAAACTTGTTTTATAAAAGATACTTTTGTGGCTATAAGTTATCCCTTTGTTCTGGGCTAAGGGTGATAGTCGCTGGGGGACCTCGGAGAAGGCCCGCCCCCAGGACTCGCTACCCCCTTAGCATTGAACCCGCGCAGAAGACCAGGTTGTCGGTCTTCCACTCTATGTTTTTAACTAGTTATGTATTTTATATTTATGGTTGTTCCCCGCCTCGATCTGAATGGAGACTGACCTCTTCCGGCAGGCCTACCCAGTGGAATTTTAAGAGTTTTAAGGATACCTTTAAAGGTTTTAAAGAATATATTAATAATATTTACTATGTTTTTAACTAGTTATGTATTTTATATTTATGGTTGTTCCCCGCCTCGATCTGAATGGAGAGGTGGGTAAGAAATAAATTATTAGTATTATTAGTATTATTAGGGCTGCTTTCACTGTGAGAAAGCAGCAGCTTCGCGTCCCCCCCCCCTTCTCTCAGGAAGGGGGTTAGTTTGAGGTTAACTGACACCCTCTGAAATAGAGGGAGAGAGCAACTTTCTAAAATCCATGGCAAGAGGCGTGGTCCTCTCTTCTCAGCCTGGAGAGAGGAACTGACCTATCGCTTGCCCAGCCAGCTTTTGAGGCCCAATAGAGCCCTCCCTGGCCTATTCAGAGAACAAATATGGCCATAGATAAGGGGAGTGTAATCTTTTTTTTTTTTTTTGCTTGTTTATATTCTGCATCTATATTTAATCATTGTATTCAATAAACTGTACATCATCTTTGACACAAGTGGTTTTGTTTCATCCTGAGTATCCTCAAATCTGAAGGGAGGTACCTTGGCTGGACCAGTCCCCTGAGTAATGAAGACATATGCCCCCAGACCATGCTGCAGGACTGAGTCTTTAAACATTCCGCACAAACCCGATTATTTATACTGCTTTGTGTGCTCCAGGGGTGATTCTAGAGTGTGAAATTGCACTGCCTCATTTACAGAATTTTACAGGAGGTTCAGACAATGTTTTCTTCCATTTGTAGCCCTCCCGTGTTTTTCCACCACTTCTTCCATCTTTGTTTCTTACCACAAAATATATTTTTGGGGGGGGGGGGATGGAATAGCTTCAGAATACCATTTGAGCATGGGTGTTGAACCTCTTTCAACCTGAGGCCCAAATTCAATTTTGGAGAAGCTGTTGGGGCAGTGGTGGGCACGGTCCAGTGGTGGACAGGCCAAAGGCAAAGGGTGGGGAGCAAAATACCAAAAACACTAGGATTTTTTTAGCTTAAAGGTCTTACTCCAAGTAACTATGGGTTTTGCTACACGAGGCATTTCTTGTGCTGTTAACCGCTGCATCTACTTTCAGTGAATTTGTCCAGTCCCCTTTGAAAGCCCTCCAAATTGGTGGCCATCACTACATCTTATGGAAGTGAATTCCATAGTTTAACGATAAGCTGCGTGAAAAAGTCCTTCCTTTTATCTGTCCTGACTCTCCCACCAATCAGCTGCATGTGATGACCCCATTGGGTTCTAGTATTATGAGAGAGGGAGAAAAATGTCTCCCTCTCTACTTTCTCCACACCAGGCATAATTCTGTACACCTCTATCATGTCCATGCATAATTCTGTACACCTCTATCATATCATATAATGTATGTTAAGAGCATTAGTTGTGGTTAATTTGTTTTTCTTCTTTTATCACATGGAATTATAGCAATCCTATCAACTCAACTTAAGACAGGCATCCAACTTTTTAAAAAACTTTTGCTTTAAAGCTTTTGTGCATTCGGCATGGCACACTTCCAGATGAGGCTTGTATTGTGCCAATGCCCTGTTCCATTCATGGAATTTTATGGGGTCCAGACATCCTCGTCTTCCATTTGTAACCCTCCGCCAATGTTTTCTCATCACTTCTTCAATCTTTTTTCTCACCACAGAAAATCCATTATGGAGGGAAAGATGGAATAGCTGCACATTGCCTTTTGACTGGCAGCACTAGGCGCAGTCGGTCTGGAAACACTCCTAGTGCCATTTTAATAGAACAATAGTTGACCACCGATATAGATACTCCAGAGGAATAATCAAATGTGGTCTGGAAAACCAGGGAAGGGAGTGATACACCCTCTTACGCCCCGCCCTGGGCAGTAGAAGCCATTAAAAATTAGATCATGCAGAATGGGGGGCAAGAGGGACTAGAAACCTTTTTTAAAAATGGAAGTTAGAGTTTTCAAGAACCTAGACATTATACTTGAATCAGCTTTTTTCCCCCGGTACAGGCATGCCCCATAACCCCTTTCCAATTACCGGCTTTGTGGCGTTGTTAGTAGTAGCAGGTTCCTCCACATCGTTCACCTTTTCCTCCATTCAGAAGCCTCTTAAGGGAAGAAAGCAGAGAGATGTGAGCATCCTCAATCATCACTGTTGCCCATTCCATAAGGGTCCCAAATGGAGCTGCATCTCTACCAACATTTTACTCCTGTGCACACCCACTCCCCAACTCTACAGGCTTTTAAATCCCCCCCCCATATTATCCCCCCAAACCTCAGCAATTCTCACACATTGTCTTCTTTAGCCTTACAACAACCCATTAAGATGGGCCAGTATTGAGCAAGAACCGCTTTCAGACTGATGGCCGGATTCCATTTCGAAGAAGCTCTCAGGGGCCGCATTCCACTGGTGAGCAGGGCCAAAATACCAAAATATTAGCCAGAGGTGCTGTCAGGGAGCGGCCCACTAGGGCTGAAGTCCCAAAACTTTCATGTGGAGCCCCAAATCTCTGGGAGGCCACCTGCCCTACCACCCTGCTGTCCATGGGCACTGGCTGAAATACAGGGACAGGGCCACCGATGATCTCTGTTGCATCTGATTCCCCTGGATGAACTTGCTTTTTGCCCACATGTGCTTCACCTCCTGCTGCCCCTGCCCCTTGAATCTTTCTGCCTGAGTTTTTTTCTGAAATTAAATTTATTATTTATTTATTTATTTATTATATTTATACCCCGCCTTTTTTTTCCTGCAAGGAACCCAAGGCGGCTTACATAATCCTCCTCTCCATTTTATCCTCACAACAACCCTGTGAGGTAGGTTAGGCTGAGAGTCAGTGACTGGCCCAAAGTCACCCAGTGAGTTTCATGGTCGAGCAGGGAATAGAACCCAGATCTCTCGAGTCCCAGTCCAACACTCTCACCACTACACCACACTGGCTCTCTCTCCCGTCCGTACAACCCTTTTTACAAATAGGGGTGTCCTTAGGAGACAGGGTTCTTTACAGACACAAACAGAGACTTTAGAGCAGTGTTCTCCAACCTTGGGTCCCCAGATGTTTTTGGCCTACAACTCCCAGCATGCCCCAGCCAGCGTAGCTTTAGAGCGTATGTAAATTAGCATCTGCAGATTTGTGCATTTTTTTGTCCTGTGGGCCTGAGCCCCGGATCTTTTCGGAACCTAGCACCGCCCCGATACCAGCATATTTTAGCTTAAAGCTCTTCCTTCCAGTAACTAAGTCTTAGGAGAGTTGTTTCAACCTTTTAGAATGTGGGGGAGAAAGTGAGCAAAAGCTGGGAAATGGATCAGTAGTCAGGGGAAGGAGGGTGGGCCATCTGGGGATTACCAGAAGGCTGGATTGTGACCCCAGAGGGCTGGATTTGGCCTATGGGGTTGAGGTTCTGCACCTCTGATATTGAGGATAGGGAGAGCTGAGGCTGAGAAAGAGCAGCTTGACTAAGATGCCACCTAAGACATTATTGACTGAGGTAAGCAGACTAACCCTACCTTCTGAAGTGAGATAGGTGGCAACAAGTTACAGAGTCCTCTCGGTTGTGGCACTTCACACCTGTGAAACAATTTTCTCCTGTCCTTTCCTTGATGATCTTTAGAAAGAAGCTAAAAAAAATCATCATCATCATCATCATCATCACCACCATCATCTTGGGCTTTTTTGTTTTGTGGTGTTTAGCATGAGTTGCTGCTGCTGTTATAGTAAGTTTCTATTGAAATTTTTAATGGTTCACTGTAATTTATAATTTAATATATGTTGCATGCTACCTCATGAACCTTTATGAGTAAGAGGAGGGGTAGAAATATGGTGAACAAGACTCCTGCAAATAAAGCAACCGCCCAAAATACATGTGACCAGAGTGCTGGATTTAGAAGGCCTCAGCCAGGAAGCTCACTAATTCTGCAGTCCTATACACACATTTACCAGGGAATAAGTCCCATCGCATTCAATGGAGCTTAGTTTTGAAGAGACACTTACAGGATTGCACTGTATGCAATCTCTCTCTCTCTCTCTCTCTCTCTCTCCTTAACCTACATCACAGGGTTGTTGTGAGGATAATAGGGTAAGAGCCAGTGTGGTGTAAACGTGCTAAGCAAAAAGCACATCAAACGAATCCTTTACAGGACCATCTTCCATCTGGTAACCTGTGTTCTCACTGTGGGAAGCTGTGTGGATCTAGAATTGGCCTCCACAGTCACTTACGGACCCATCACTAGTCTACACATTTTTTTTAGAATTTCCTCCTTTTATAATTTTCTTTTTGTAATTTTATCCTGGAAGACAATCTTACTCAGTCACGAGTGATCGCCTACTACTACTAGAGTGTTGGAATAGGACTTGGCAGAATCAAGTTCTAGTTCCAGCCATGAAGCTCACTGAGTGACTTTGTGCCAGTCACTGAGCCTCAGTCTGACCTACCTCACAGGGTTGTTGTGAGGATTGTGGCATAAAATGGAGAGGAGGAAGATCACGTACGCCGCCTTGGATTTCTTGCAAGCGGGGAAAAAATGGCAGGATATTTATTTATTTATTATATTTATATCCTGCCTTTTTTCCTGCAAGGATATAAATGTAATAATAAAATTAATAAATGAAAAATAAGGAGGGGACCTTATTTGCCACTTCTTTAAGGGAAAGACAAGATAACTTTGGGCCGGTCACTGACTCTCAGCCTAACCTACCTCACAGGGTTGTTGTGAGGATAAAATGGAGAGGAGGAGGAGGGTTATGTAAGCCACTTTCGGTTCCTTGCAGGAAAAATGGCAGGATATAAATATAATAAATAAATAAATAAAACATAACTGTGACAGGCAATCCATTTTTCTCTCAGGACCAATCCTACCATTTGGTAACGTGAAGCAGCTGCCTTTGGCGGCTGATGCTGAGCTATTGCTGAGGGAGCGGCGGTAACATAATAGAGGGGGGTTTGAACAACCCTACAATAAGCCATGGGTTCTCAGGGAGTCTTGTTCATGAAAAATAAGCCACCCTGAGGAAACTGCACCAGATTTGCACAACACGACAACCCAGCATGGCGAAGCAGCCATGGTGGGTTGTCATGGTGTGAGAACCAGATCAGTGTGTGCGCCCTGCAGCCTGCCATGCACCCCCCAAGCTATCCTGCCACCTCAGAGGTGGTGGAGGACGCTGTCGTGTGGCCAGTGTTGAGGTTCAACTACCAGTCTAGTCAGCTTTTGTAGCGGAGGTGGGGGAGAGGCGCCATCTTGTCTTTCGCCTCAGGACACAAAACGCCTCAGGATGCAAAAACAGTTGCCCCTGTTGAATTTTCACACCGACATGAAAAGGCGCCGGAAATTTGGCAGCCTCTGTTAAGTTATTGAATAGGGCAGGCTCTGTATTTGGTACCACAGCAGCAGCTTAAGACGTAAAAGAAAAAGAATTGGAAAGCTTGGTTCCGAGCTGCTCCACAGACATGTCCTATGAACTCCCTCCCCTCTTTTCACCATGCCGACCACAACCGTTGCTTTTGCACAGGGCCGTTAATGGTGCACACCTTTAAAAAATGCACTCCACACTCTCCACTGCCACCCCTGCAGGGTTGAGCAGGGCCTGGAAAACTGCCGCTTCCTTTCCTTCACTCAAGAAAGAGAACAGACCACCAGCAGGACTCAAAACAGTCATTCAGTGCCATGGCAACAGAAAACAATGGGATTTAGGATTCCATTTGTTTCCCCTTCTTCCCAGTTGCCATCTTTTCTTTTCTTTTCCTGCTCCTGCGCCTTTCATAGCCATTTAACACAAAGACATTTGGCAGTGGTTTGAGTATTAGACTAAGACCAGGATCCTGGGTTCAAATCTCTTACACAAACATGAAATTTGCTGGGTGATCTCAAGGTACTAGTCTCTCTCTCTCTCTCTCTCTCTCTCTCTCTCTCAGCCCTAACCCGTCTCACAGCATGGCTGTGGAGATAAAATGGAGGAAGACAGAAGAGAACTGTGTATGCCACCCTGCCTCAGTTCTTTGGCAGAAGGGTAGGATGAAAATGTCACAAAACAAATGACTAAATACGCCACAAAATTGTCTCTGTTTTATATTAGCTTAACTATCATGGCTTCCCGCAAAGAATTCTGGGAATGGCAGTTGGGGTGACAGGAAAGCTCCATGAAAAATTTCTGACCTCTGCTGGCTAACAGAACTACAATTCCTTAGGGGCAGGAGAAAGATTTTTTTAAAAAACAGAGTTTACATCTCTACTGTGATCACACAAAAATAAATGCAGAGCAAACAAATCTTTCCTTTCTACTTTAATACCTACTCTTTCACCTACCACCACCCGAATTTTCCTGGCCCCAACAATTGCCCCAACAATTTTCCTGGCCCCCTTCCCAAAATAATGTCCCCATCGCTACCAAAACTGTTCTTTCCCAGGTTCCCTTCACAAAAAGTGTGTGCTTTTCCAGCCCTCCAACCCTAGATCACAGCTGTATTTTTTTTAGTGTTTTAATTTTATGATTTTGAGCCACTCTGAGAGCCTGTGCTGAAGAGGGGCATATAGGATGAGGATGGTGGATTGCGGAGAATGAAGGAAAGGTGCTCAGAAAACGATGGGGAATCCTTTCCCAGCTTTTCTAATGTATCTATACAACTCCTTTTGGGGCCCCTGGCACTGCGCTCACTCCTCCTGCCAGTGAAACGGTTGGCTGGCATTCTGTCCTGCAAAAATGCATCCACTTTGGAAGAACAGGATTTTTGCATTACCTGGCATTTTCACTCCATCACTGTCCTCTTTTTTCCTCCTCCTCCCCATTCCCTTTCACAGATCATTAGAAAATCTATTAACTAGAATACAGGGCCCATTACAGTTCCTTAGGGCATCATTTTATTTATGTATTTCTCTCTCTCAGCTCCATTTTGAGTAATCTTTCTAAAAAACAAACAAAAACAAAAACCCTCACCCTGAATTTATTGAAAATGAAGGGGGAAAGCTTCTGCTTGCCACAAGATCGCACATCCTTGTTGCGCTCCCTATAAATTAAACTGGATTAACTACAGCTAGGGTGACCACATATGAGTCAGCCAAAAAGAGGAAAGGCATCACCAAAAAAGAAAAGAAAAAGAGGATAACAGAGGACAACAACTTGCATGAACATTGCATACGCTTTTTTATACATATAGATGCAAATTTAGAAATTATTATAATTAAGTAGAAATACAGTACCTTTCACCATAGTGTGGAAGACTCTGACCAGGTGACCTGTGTGCCTGCCTGTTCAGCCCACTGTTCAGGTGCTGCTAACTGTGGGTGGGCAATTTCAAGGGCCGTGCTCTCTCTCCTTATGGTTCTTTTGGCTTTAAAATGGAATTACTCAGGACAGCAATTTAAACAGAGGATGCCTTCTGTAAAAGGGGACACATGACTACCCTAGGACACAGCTCATGGATACATGAATGGTTGGGCCCAGTGCTTTTTTTCTGGAGAAAAGGGTACCGGAACTCTTGGCTTACATTTCCTCGGGAGTAGATGGCGATTAAATTGTAATGCAATTAATAGAAGAAAAGGTGCTGGAACTCAGTTCCGGTGAGTTCCACCAGAAAAAATGTCCTGGTTGGGCCTAATGTTGTTATCATAGGTAGCAGCTCATTCCTGCAAAGGAACTGGATGTTAACCTCTAGTTGAGAGGTCAAAAGGGGAGGAGCCTGTGTGAGCTCAGCAGGCCTGGAGACGTGCACAATAAAGCTTTAGCCACTACTACCAGGCCTCTGTCTTTTTTGGGGCGTAGAATCCACAACCAAAACAATGTTTAAGAATGGAAGAAGAGCCCTGCTGGATCAGACCAAGGGTCCATCTAGTCCAGCATTCTGTTCACAGTGGCCATCCAGCTGCCCATGGGAAACCCACAAGCAGGACTAGGAGTGCGACAGTACCCTCCCGCCCATGTTCCCCAGCAACTGGTGTACACAGGCAAACTGCCTCTGATACTGGAGGTAGCATACATAGCCATCAGGACTAGTAGCCACTGATAGCCTTCTCTATGAATTTGTCCCTTTTACAGCTGAGCTGTCCAAATTGGTGGCCATCACTACTTCATGTTGAAGTGATTTCATAGTTTAACTATGTACTGTGTGAAGAAGTCCTTCTATTTACCTGTCCTGAATCTCCCCCAGATCAGCTGCATGTGATGACCCCACTGGGTTCTAGTATTATGAGAGGGAGAGAAATGTCTGCCTCTCCACTTTCTCCACACCAAGCATCACTTCTGTACACCTCTATCATGTCTCCCCTCACTTGCCTTTTTGCTAAGCTCAACAATCCCAGCTGCTGTAATCTTTCTTCATAGGGGAGTGGTTCCAGTCCCTTGATCATTTCAGCTGCCCGTTTCTGCCTTTTTTCCAACTCGACAATGTCCATTTTTAGGTGAAATGACCAGAACTGTACACAGTATTCTAAGTGTGATTGTACACTTTGGCGCCAGCACGGGAGGTCTTTGGGGCAGACGTCTGGGGTCCCCACTCAGCAGAGTGTACAGGAGGGCTTCCAAATGCAGCTTGGCTTACAACATTTTGAAATAAGTAAAACCAGGGCTTTTTTTTCTGGTGGAACTCACCGGAACTGAGTTCCAGCACCTTTTCTTCTATTAATTGCATTACAATTTAATCGCCATCTACTCCCGAGGAAATGTAATCCAAGAGTTCCGGTACCCTTTTCTCCAGAAAAAAAGCTAAAGAAGCCCCCCCTGTAAGACGAAATAAATGAAGTACCGTAAATCACAATACCATTTAATAAGGGAGGAAGCCATGTCACTATTAAGTCCAGAATCTAAAATTACATAGCTGCATGACTGGGCCTGACAGTGGGGATGGAAGGGGTAGTATTGATACTTCAGCCCTTCTCTCCTCAAATCTTCCTGGATTGATGTAATTACGAATGTGGACTCTCTCCTTTTTGGAGGATGAACCAAAAAACACACAGACAGGAGCCACTTGTGTAGTTTTGGTTTTAATTTCTGGAAGACAAGAACTCTCCCCACCCGCCCCAATAAAATAAATACTTCCAATATACAGAGTCGAGAACAGGCACATTTGTGAAGTGAAGGATGGAAGACA
The DNA here is from genome assembly GCA_021292165.1 of Shinisaurus crocodilurus. NCBI lineage: Eukaryota > Metazoa > Chordata > Lepidosauria > Squamata > Shinisauridae > Shinisaurus > Shinisaurus crocodilurus. Next base: position 34,502,321 of record CM037882.1, on the reverse strand, counting down.
GGATGAAAAGGGTACCCCCCCCCTCTGCTCTCTGATGCTTGGGGCAGCTGCCCCGTATGACCTCCAGGGGAAGCCCAATAAAGAGGGAGCTCCAATGGTGTACATATGCTCCACATTCTGAATTTTATATTCCTCTCCACCATTATTGGGGGAGGGGGATAGAGACCCCCTGCTAGACAGTGCGACACAGTTGTTGACATTTTTAGAAAGCCCCCCCCCCCAATACAGGCTTCCCAGACACCCCATAGCAGAGGACAAAAGGGGCATTGGGTCTATGTACACTACAAACTTGTATCGGGTTCATGGGTGCAGATTCTTTGGGCTTTCCCCCAAAGAATCTTGGGAATTGTAGCTTGGTGAAGGTGCCGAAATGTCTCTTGCGAGACCTTCCTAGTTCAGCCTTCCCCAAGTTGGTGCCCTCCAGATGTTTTTTGTACTACAACCCCCAGCATTCCTGACCATTAGCCATGCTAGCTGGGACTGATGGGAGTTTATTTATTCGCTACATTCATATCCTGCTTTTCCTCCAAGGAGCCCAAGGCAGTTTACATGATCCTCCTCCTCTCTATTTTATCCTCACAACAACCCTCTGAGGTCGGTTAGACTGAGGGTCAGTGATCGGCTCAAAGTCACTCAGTGGTACACATGGCTTGCTGAGGGGATGCTGGGAGTTGTAGTCCAACACATCTGGAGGGCACCAGCTTGGGGAAGGCTGCCCTAGCTGGATGTGAAAAGCACTTCGGTTCCCAGGATTCCCCTGGGGAAAGGGGACAACAACAATTACAATTCACTTAAGCCTGTTGTGTAGGTGTGCTCATAATCTGACCCACAAAGGAGGAGGGGTTTTGTGCGTGCGCGCTTGAGGGTGGTGGTTGGGATGGCATGCAACAGGAAGCAGGCCGGGGTGGGCGGGAACAACGATGTGGTCCTCCAGGAAGGTGCAGTTCCAGGAGGATTCCAAGAGAGCGGGACAACCATAACAGGCACAGATGTTGAGATGAGGCTCCCCCACTGAAGCTCGAGGTGCAAGAGGCTAATCCGAGTGCCAGGGGGAAGGCAGAGTTGGAAACATCGTGCGGAGGGGAGCACTACGATGCCAGCATTTGTCCCACCCTAAAGCAGTGGTGTAGCGGTCAGTTTTGAAGTGCAGCCGCTCGTTGTGACAGTCCCCGTAGCCACGCCCCCAAGGAGAGTCCAAAAATGCAGGCAGCTGTCTTGATCCATATCAACAAACCAGTTCTAGCACTTTTCATCTCCATTAGGAACAGGTCTTTTGGACAGCTAATGGGTCTTAATTGCCTATCCAAGGCCAAGCCACCCCAAAATATTTGGCATTACAACAGGGAACAATATGTGGTTGCTGGGAAAACGCATTTCCACCAGCTACTGTGAAGAGTGCAGCCAAGCTCAGAGGGAACAGGGAATTCGTGTGTGTGTGTGTGTGTGTGTGTGTGGCAGACGACGTCAACATCTCTGCTAATCAAAAAGTGCCAGCACTGCGTCCCTGCAAGCCCTAGCTCTACTACTAGTCTACTACACCACTGCCCTAAAGCAAGGAAGGAACTCTGCTGGCACTACAAAGAGGGTGGAATTCTCTGTGTGGATGGAAAAAGAGATTGCCCAGTTGGCAGCGTAAGTGCGGGCTACTGCAGTGCAGAGGGTTCAGGCCAGGGCACAACGGTGGACATTCAGTTAGCACCTCGTGGAAAACAAGAGCCGAGGCGCTTTGGGTTGCACTCTGCTGGGCACAGGAAAGACGAACAAACAGAACTGCACCACATGTAGGAAATTGCTCCAAGCCAGGCGTTGGCTCGGTCACGTCCTTAAACCGATTCGCCTTTGTCCCGGGTCCGGCTCAGCAGAATCATGGGCAATCCTAGAGGCTCGCTGGTGTTGGCACGGTGCCGGGCCCGAGGACGCAAGCGGCGAGGGGGCTTAGCAGAAGGCGGCCCCGCATCACTCAGGGCGTCTGAGCTCTCATCAATGAAGGCCAGATTTTCACCCACATAATCTATAGGCCGCACTGGGACAGCGTTGAGGGCGTTCAGCTGGGCCACACGCTGCATGGTCCCCGGGGATGAACTCGGGCATAGTGGCGGTGGCAAAGCTGGGGGTTGCGATGGAAACTGATGTGGCAGCGGTGGCAGTGGTGCTGGATCCTGGTTTTCCCCCTGAGGCAAGATGGCTGAAGGCGACAGTGGTTTCCCTTTTAAGGTGCCCACTCTGTGCAGCTTCTCTGGAAACGCCATGTTGGGGACGCGCAGCTGGGATGCCATGTTGCCCGTCCAGGAGGCAGCATGCGCTGTCAGATCTCCCATCTGTAGGAGAGCATGGAAGAGCATGAACAGAAGAAGAGCCACGTTGGATCAAACCAATGGTCCATCTAATCCAGTGTTCTGTTCCCACAGTGTCCAACTAGTTGTCAGTGGGAAGCCCACAACTAGGACACAAGTGCGATAGTTTCCTCCTGCTCGGGGACACACACACACACACACACACACACACACACACACTCACTCACTCACTCACTCCATGAATTTGTCCAATCACTATTTTTAAAGGGCCAGGTTACCTGAAGGTAATGCCTCCTCCCATATATACTTACTCAGACATTAAGATCATCATCTGAGGTCCTCCTCCAGATGCCCCCATCAAATGAGGCAAGGCAGGAGAAGGCTTTTTCCAGTGGTGGCACCGTTTGTGGAATGCTCTCCCCAGAGAGGCTTGTCTGGTGCTTATAATGTGGTTTTTCTGGAGCCCCAGGTGAAGATCTTTTGTCTATTTTTTAAATTCTCCCAGGCATTTTAAGAATTGTTTTGAGTACTTTTAGCCTGATGCTGGTTTTATTGTGCTGGAGTGGTTTTATTCTTTGCTGCTGGTTTTATCTTGGTTTCACTCTGCGCCGTTTTTATTTTTTGTTTTAATGTTTGGATTTTATGTTTTTAATATATTGCACACCGCCCAGAGAACTTTGGTTATTGGGCAGTTTAAAAGTACAGTACGGTAAATTAAAAAAAAGTGAAATAAAATAAAAGCCATCTTAACCGGTGGCCCATATCATCGTATTCTGCTGCAGCGAGTTCCAGAAGTTAATAACACATTCCAATTTCCATCAGGAGCAACAAAAGAATATTGCGGTACCATTAAGACATATCCACGTAATTGTGGCATAAGCCTTCATGAGCTAGAACTGGTTTTACACTGGCTGAGCTGGACCATTGGTGCATCTACCCCGGTATTGTTTGCTTCGAGTGGTAGCAGCTACTGTGCCACAATAAATGTGTTAGCCTTTCAGGTGCAACAAGGCTCTTAGTTGGTTGCAGCAAAACAAAACAAACAAACAAAAAAACCGCACACACAGAGCTACCCCTCCAGTGTTGCATTCAGAATTATCTCCTTTAGTTTGCCCTGAACCTGCTGCTGTTGTGTCACAGGCTGTACTAGAGATATGAAGGCCTGGAGGGGGGGGAAACCCTGAAGAAAATGGGGAGGGGAAAATGGAAAAAAAGAGGGGAAAGTGTTTTCCCTGTTGCTCTCCAGGGATTTTAGGAAAATCTAGGGGAAATGTCCCCCCCACCCCCAATTTGTTTCAGGAGTTTTCCAAGCTCTAGTATGCGCCAGTTGCATCCCTATTGTTATGATTATTATTATTATCCCTATGGAGACAGCCTCTCCCTATCATGCAGATGTCCAGCCATGAGTCTTGTATGCCATTGCACAAGCATAGCCCCTAGGAGGGAGCATTGCTTTTCCTGCAGCAAGAGCAACTCCTTCTCACCTCCACTACAACCAAATAATCAAGAGCTGCTACAAAAAGGACCATGTTCTCCCTCACCACCACCACCGCTGCCCCAAACTCTGTGTGCTAGGTCTCGTTTCTAAGTCCCTTGCCTCAACAGAAAACACATGCTATCATTTGCAACCGTTTTTTTTTTTTTTTTTAATCACCTTTCATCTGAATGCCAGGGTCAGGGAGAAAGAAATGGCTTTCAATTAGAGAAGCCACTTAATGAGCTTGTGTGCAAAATTGATGCCATCTGGTTTTTTAATTGGCAAAAATGGGAGATGCTCCAAATCTTACAGTTTCTCTCCTTCTGCCTGCATTACTGGAGAGCAAGCTTGCCCAAACCTGGTGCCCTCTAGGTGTGCTGGACTACAAAACCAATGATCCCCCAACCAGGCTGGCTGGGGATGATTGAAGTTAGAAGAGCTTTTGAACAAATCCGGGCAGTGGTGAAAGGAAGTGGGGTGCACGGTCAGCTACAAAAGCACGGTGTGAGTTTTCGGGATGGTGCGGGGAGCATCGCCACAACCTTTTCTCTGCGGTTTGGATAAAAACATGGCACAAACTCTCTCTCTGTGGTGACTCATAAGAATAATTAATTATATTGGAGCTGAATTGCTTCTTTAAGATGGGCCATGAGCAAAACGTAGGAGGAAGGACGGGAAGCACTAAATGGGTGCGGATGGGGGCCCACAAGAGCTCCCGCATGAGATTATTTTTAGATTTATAGCACCTTAGAAGAGCAGGAGGGGAACAATAGCTCAGTGGGTAGAGCAGCTGTTTGCATGCAGAAGCTCCCAGGCAGCCAGAAAAGATCTGGGGATCAGGCCCACAGGACAAAAAAATGCACAAATTTGCATATGCTAATTTACATATGCTCCAAAGTCTGTGTGTGTGTCTTCAAAGGGATGTATGGACAGGGGAGAGGTGGGCATTTGATTTCGGGGGAGGGGGGACGGACCTCAGGCAGAAAGATTGGGGGAAGGGGGGAGCAGCAGGAGGGGAAGCACATGTGGGCAAAAAGCCGGCTCATCCAGGGGGAATCTGATGCAACAGAGATCCTCAGAGCCCCTGTCCCTTTCTTTCAGCAAGTGCCCCTGGACAGCAGGGTGTTGGGGCAGATGGCCTCTCAGAGATTTGGGGCTCCAAATGAAAGATCCGGGGCTCTAGCCCCAGTGGGCCACCCCCTAACACTGCCTTCGGTCCCAGGTTCAATCCCTGGCATCTCCAGTTAATTTAAAAAAAAAAAACTGGGTAGCAGGTGACTGGGAAAGAAAACCCTTCTCTGCCTGTGACCTTGGAAATGGCTGTCAAAGTAGTAGACAATAATGGGCTACATACATGGACAAAGAGTCTGAGCTGGTATAAGGCTATGAATGAGTAAGAGGTCACACCACTGGCTTTTGGGAAATGTAGTCCCATTACATCATTATAACATAGGCCTGGGGTCTCCAACAGGGTGTCCATGGGCACACAGATACCACCTGGTCCACCTGCCAGGCTCCCTGCCCCTCCTGATTTTTACTCTATTTCTTAAGATTTTTTTAATTGCACTCCCCCCCCCCAACTGGCATGCTGCAAAGTGAAGTGCTGATCTCCAGCGCCATCTTTATTTGGGTTTTTAAAAAGTATTTTTGTGTTTTGGGAGCTCAGAAGCCACCTCTTGCCTTGTATTAAGTTCTTGAGCAGGTTCATTTTCTTTTAGGGCTTTTCTACATGAGGCATTTATTGTGCTGTTAATCGCTGTATCGACTTCCAATTTCGTCGCAGCATTGAGATCCGAGCGCTACGCAAAGAGCTCTTCCTTTCCTGCTTTTCTGTTACACAGCCTCTAGGTGGAGCTGTGCTATAGCAGAATAACACAAATACACAAGGAGATAAAGCACCATTTTCCCCATTGTAATTTAATAGCTCATTTTCCCTGTTCTAAAAAACACACACGGGGAAATTGCTCTGAAAAAAACAGAAGCAAAACTGGAGGATCACAACGTCGTCTAAAGAGCCTGTAAACAACCGTAAGGGATCATGAGTGCACAATAAATGCCATGTGTAGAAAAGTCCTTAGTCTCACCAGTTTGTCTTCTAGGAAATGAGTGTTTTGTGACTGGCCATGGCCACTATGGCAGCCATTTTATGAATGGGCAAGCCTCCCCCATGGCAGCCATTTTGTGAGACTACCCATGACACTCGTTCAAAATTCCAAATGTGCCCCACTGAACAAAAAAGTTTGGGGACCCCTGAATAGAGAAATACAGGGGAGCGAGGAATAATAGTTGGGAGCAACCTCGTGCCTTCCAGATTGGTTGGCCTACAACTCCCATAATCCCAGCCATTGGCCATGCTGGCTAGGAATGATGGGAGTTGCAGTCCGGGATATCTGGTGGGCACCAGGTTGGAGAAGGATGCCCTGAAGTAGAGGGAGAAGCTTCAAGGTGGGTGGTTGCATGTACGGTTGCCACAGGGTGTCCTCACCTCAGCCCTCGTCCGACGGGACAACACCCGCAACCAGTTGCCGATCATCGTAAGTATGGAAGCGAAGTAAGCCAAGCCGAGCAGAATCCAGACCACTACCAGTGGTTGGTACCACAAGTGATCGTTGCTTTTCGTATCACCTAGGAGGAACAAAAGCTTAAGAGATGGCCTTCTCAGTCTCCCAACCCCCCAAATACCAATAACTCTCCACCTTAACTGGGGTGGGTGGGAGGAGGTGAAGGATGAACTGAAAAGACATGATGAAGCAACCAGGCAGAAGTTAAGCATGTCTTGGTATAATCAATGCTTTGATGGGAGACCCTCCTGGAATCCCAGGTACCTCACCCTGGGTTCCATCATGGAAGGAGGACGGGACATCAATTGTAACTGAGGGACAATGTGGAGTAGTGGTTAGAGCAGCCTTCCCCAAGCTGATGCCTGCCAGATGTTTTGGACTTCAACTCCAAAGAGAGCCAGTGTGGCGTAGTGGTTAGCGTGTTGGACTGGGACTGGGGAGACCTGGGTTCTAGTCCCCATTCAGCCATGGAGCTCACTGGTTGACTTTGAGTCAGTCTCTGACTCCCAGACTAACCTACCTCACAGGGTTGTTGTGAGGATAAAATGGAGAGGAGGAGGATCACGTATACCGCCTTGAGCTCATTGGAGGAAAGGCAGGATATACATGTCACAAATAAATAAAAAAACAAACTCCCATCAGTCCCAGCTAGCATGGCCAATGGTGAGGAATGCTGGGAGTTGTAGTCCAAAACATCTGGCAGACACCAGCTTGGGGAAGGCTGGGTCTGAGTGTTAGACTTCGACCATCTAAATCAAAGGCATGTAGCAATCCTACTTGGGCCTGCTCCGACCAACTGCAACTACATCTGGTCTCACAAGAGGTAGGAAGATTGGAAAGGGGAATCTTAGCTCAGTCCGTCTTCCTCCGCCTCCACAAGATTTGTCTGCTACATTTCGTCCGTGGGTGGCACCCACCTGCTACATAGTCGCCGAATCCAATGGTGGTCAGTGTGATGACCACGAAGTAGACGCTCTCCAGAAGGGTCCAGCCTTCCACCCGCTGGAAGATGATGGTTGGCAAGGAGACAAAGAGGAGGCAGCCAATCAGGATGAAGAGCAAGGCTGAGAGGACCCTCACGATGGTGGCACTGACCTGCCACTTCTGGGGGCAAGGAGGGAAGAGGATGGAATGGTCCAATTATTTAAGAAAGCCACAGCCGCTCCAAGTGGTGGTTAACCCCTGTAAGTATGTTTCTGCCAAATGGCCCATCTAGACCAAGACTGGGTTCAGACAACATGATAACCCACACTCGAGGGTTGAGTATGGGTTTGTGGTTAACAAACCATGGTTTGTTAGCACGGCTAGGTTCAGATGACACAATAACCTACGTTTCAATAACAACCCGTTGTTCAACGACAACCCACACTCAACCCATACTCAATGCCTGTGTGGCATAGTGGTGAGAGTGTTGGACTGTGACTCAGGAGATCCAGGTACTAGTCCCTGCTCGGCCATGAAACTCACTGGGTGACTTTGGGCCAGTCACTGACTCTCAGCCTAACCTACCTCACAGGGTTGTTGTGAGGATAAAATGGAGAGGAGGATTATTATGTAAACTGCCTTGGCCACACCCCCTTTCCCCTAACTGTCAATCATTTAGTGGGTTTCCAGCTTTTGCATGTTTTTCCCCCCTCCCAATTTTAAAAGGTTGAAATGCCTCTCTTAAGGCTTGGTTACTTGGCAGTAAGAGCTTCTAGCTATGATATGCTGGTATTATTTTGTATTTTTGCTCCGCCCCTTTTGTCTTTGGTCCTGTCTGCCCCTGGAACGCCGCCTCCAAGAGCTCCTCCAAAATGGAATCCGGCCCTCAGGCTGAAAGAGGTTCCCCACCCCTGATCTAGACCAGGTTCGTGCTTCTAACAGTGGACAGCTAATACCAAAGGAGAATCACAGTAAATACTACTGTATCTAAAAAAATGCGAACACCACCATATGTACCGTATGTTAAATTAATTAATAAATTAACTTGTATGTTAAATTACTATGGATTTATACTTATAATTGTGTTACTTGAAATTGCAGCATTGTTATTGTTAAGTCCTCAAACTTGTATATGTTAAATTACTATGGATTTATACTTGAAATGGTAGTATGTTTAAAAATTTCTAAAAGGCACTTGAAATTACAGCATTTTTATTGTAAAGTCCTCAAACTTGTATGCTAAATTACTAATGAGTATATATATATAATTGTGTTGATTTACACTTGAAATTGCAGCTTGTTTACTGCATAGTTTTAAAATTGTACGTGAAAATTTCTAAAAGGTCTAACAGTGGACAGCCAGATTCCTCTGAGGAGTTCAAAGGAAGGGCATGAAAGCAACAGGCCCCCTGTTGTTAGGAAAGAACCATAGACATAGCCAGTGTGGCGTAGTGGTTACACTGTTGGACTGGGACTTGGGAGATCCGGGTTCTAGTCCCCACTCAGCCACGAAGCTCACTGGGTGACTTTGGGACAGTCACTGACTTTCAGCCTCACCTACCTCACAGGGTTGTTGTTGTGAAGATAAAATGGAGAGGAGGACCATATAAGCTGCCTAGGGTTCCTTGCAAGAGGAAAAAGGCAGGATATAAATGTAATAATTATAATAATAATATAATACTAATATTATAATAATAATTTAATCCCTTTTTAAAGCCATCTAAGGTACTGGCCGTTACCCACATCTTGTGGCAGTGTGTCCCAGATACAAATGATTAAAGTCCCAAGCTAGGGCTGTCAATTAACAGAGGAAGAGATGACTCGACTCTACAGTATAGAGTCTATACTATGCTGGCGAATTATCAAACTCTACAGGTTGCACCAGGAACAGAACTGTCTAGCTGTTGCTTACAGAATCTTATTAGAAGTGCAGGAGCGGAGTTTCCGCACAAGGTAGAAAGGCAGACGGGGTGTGTGTGTGTTTTTTGGCTCACCAAGAAAATATCCTCCACTTTGCCAATGGCTTTCCGGAGAGATGATCCCAAATGGTCCCCAACACCTGCCAGCAGCATCCCAAAGAGAGGAATCCCCACGAGCGCATAGAAGATGCAGAAAAGCCGCCCAGCGTCAGTCTTGGGGGAGATATTCCCAAACCCTGTCGAGCAAGGATGGGGAGGAAAGGGAGACAGAATCAGCAAACGCAGAAGGGGTCCTCAATATCAATCCATTCTCTTTTCCAATGCTCTACGTTTTTGTTCTCTGCAGCCTGGCTTGAATGCAAGATGCTTCTCGATGGAGTTGCCTTGGGAAGCATTAGAATAGCCTTCCCCATCGTGGGGCCCTCCTCCAGTTGTGTTGGAGTACTGCAGGCGACTGGCCTCCGTTGGAAACCCAGAACGTTGGGACCAAGAGGAACCATCGGTCCAATCCAGCAGAGCTCTTCTTATGTCCTTAACATGTGGGAGGGCAAGGGAAAAGATGCACTCTTCACATTCTCAGACGCCCTTGCTTCTGGATTATTACTCAGTTTGTGCACCAGGTGTGAGGCCTCACTCAAACAAAACTTTGCAAATGGATACTAAAAAGAGCCCAGGTTTTATCCTTATTATTTTCAGTGGACACACAACACACACACACACACACACACACACACACACACGGCCCTTGCTTGTTCCATTTTTGTCTTCCTCCATCTTTGCAGAGGCGCCTAGATCAGCCATGTTGCCCAGTCTTGTAGCCTCTAGCACAGGGTGGGGTACCTCACGTCCGGGGGCTAAAACCAGCCCTCTAGGGTTCCCAAGGTGGCCACGCCCCACCCCTTTTCCCCTGACCACCGATCATTTGGTGGCTTCCTGGCTTTAGTGCAGTTTTTCCCTCAGTTCCAAAAGGTTGAAATGCCTCTCCTAAGGCTTTGTTACTGGCTGTAAGACCTGGCAGTAAGAGCTGGTATGTTGGTACCTTTTTGTATTTTTGTTCCCACCCCCTTTGCCTCTGTCCCCAACCACCACTGGAATACGGCCCCCGAGAACTTAACTGAAATGGAATTGGGCCCTCAGGCTGAAAGAGGTTCCCTACTCCTGCTCTAGCAAAGTGGACAAGGCCTCTCTGCTCCTTTCCCTAACCCAGTGTTCTCCAACCTTGGGTCCCCAGATGTTTTTGGCCTACAACTCCCGCTGGCTGGGGCATGCTGGGAGTTGTAGGCCAAAAACATCTGGGGACCCAAGGTTGGAGAACACTGCAACCCCAGCTCAGACATCCGTCGCGTGCTCTCCTGGGATCCATGGCCAACCAGATCTGGCTGATCAGTCCAACCAACCACTAAGCACTTACGCCCGGCTTCGTACTTTTTTTTTTATGGAAACAAAAAACAGACAGTAACACTGCCCCCTTCCTGTCCCAACAGCCTCCGCCTTCCTGGACCCCCTCCCCCCCGAATTCCCAAACCAATCCTGGGATACCGATGGTGGTGATAACGGTGCCCGCGAAGAAAAACGCACTGCCCATATCCCAGTGTGAGCCATTGGAGTTCGTGCTGTTGACGACGGGGTCCACACCGGCTCCCATAGCCTCGCTTAATTCCTAGGAGGAAGGGCAAGGAGAAGCATTAAAGCCCAAATCATGGAGGACCTGCCCAGCACCCCAAATAAAAAGAGACTGAGATTCCCTTGCTTTTTCCAGTGCCTATGCACACTCCAACTTTCAAAGAGACAGTCCCTTGTCTCTGGTCCCTGTGCTCTGGTGAAGACAGTGAAGTGCAGTCCCTATTTTGTCCTGATATTTACCGGTTGTTTTTTAGTGGGAGTTAGGAAACTGAATTCACTTCCACAAGATGTAGTGATGGCCGCCAGTTTGAAGGGCTTTAAAAGGGAATTCGACAAATTAATGGAGGAGGAGGCCATCAATGGCTCCTAGTCCTGGTGGCTATATGATACCTCCAGTATCGGAGGCAGTCTACTTATGTACACCAGTTGCTGGGGAACATGGGCAGGAGGGTGCTGTTGCACTCATGCCCTGCTTGTGGGATCCCGTAGGCAGCTGGTTGGCCACTGTGTGAACAGAATGCTGGACCCTTGGTCTGATCCAGCAGGACTCTTCTTGTGTTCTTAACTTGGAACCCAGGGCTCTGTGTATAGTTGCTTTATCTGGTGAGTCACCACAGACACATCATGGGAGCCAGTGTGGTACAGTGGTTAGAGCAGCTTTCCCTTAAGCAGGTGCTCTGATGCAACTCCCATCAGCCCCAGTCAGTGGTCGGGGTGATGGGACTTGTAGTCCAAAACATCTGCATGGCACAAAGTTGGGGGAAGACTGGGTTAGAGTGTCGGATTACCTGGCTTCAAAACTCCAGTCAGCCATGAAACACTTACTGGGTGACCTTGGGCCAGTCACTCTTTCTCAGCCTAACCTACCTCACAGGGTTGTTGTAAAATGAGGGGGGCGGTGGCAGCCATGCATGCTGCCTTGAGCCCCTTGAAGGAAAGGTGAGATTTTGTTATGTTAACAAATTATGAACAACAGTAACAACATTTTAAAGAACATAAAGTTGCTAGACTTCTGTTCCCTCTTCCCTTCTCTGGCCGTAAAATATCGGGGAGGTGGTGAAAGGGGAAGCTGCATCATTCATACCTGTAATGCACATGCATGTAAATGCATGCACATGAACATACAGGCCTGTGGTTCACGCTGGCTCAGCTTGTCTGAGTGTGGAAAGCTAAGCAGGGTCAGGCCTGGTTATTACTTGGATGAGAGACCCCTCCTCTAGTTTCCTGCTTTGAGCAGGGGGTTGGACTCGATGGCCTTGTAGACCCCTTCCAACTCTATGATCTATGAAAGTCTACAAAGGAAGTCCTGCACTGAAGCACCCGCCTGGTTGCCAGAGGTAACCAGGAATTGCACGCAGGCGAATAAGCAAACTGGCAGAGGAGGAGGAGGGATAGAGTGCATCATCCAACTTGTGCACCCAACATAGAAACCAAGCAGGCTTCCAGAAGAGAGAAGCCCCCTCTTTCATGGCCAGCATATACCACAGCTCTTCATGCCCCCTCTGCCACTCTACAGCAGGCTAGTAAATATTTTTGTAGGCTAATAACTTAGTGTGTGTGGGGGGTCTTATTTACAAGGCTGCACTAAAGTGCCACCCACAGAGCATAAGGCTGCCATTTCACACCCTGCAGCTGATGTTTTGAACTTCTGACAACCTACTGTTGGACCATTACATTTTCCTAACATATCTTCTGCCAAAAGGACAACACACCGCCCTGGCTTTTAAATCTGCGGCAGACAATTATAGAACAAACACATGCAGCATCCAGATCCAGAAGATGGAGTTAAGCCTTTGGCAACAAGTACTAGTAGACCAAAGTCCAGGAAAAGAGGGGGGGGGGAGCAGTGAAGAAAGAGCCCTTAGTATGAGAATTGAGATGTTATAACAGCATTTCCCAAACTGGTGACCACCAGATGTTTCCAACTTAAGAACACAAGAAGAGCCCTGCTGGATCAGGCCAAGGGCCCATCTAGTCCAGCATTCTGTTCACACAGTGGCCAACCAGCTGCCCATGGGAAGCCCACAAGCAGGACAGGAGTGCAACAGCACCCTCCCGCCCATGTTCCCCAGCAACTGGAGTACACAGGCAGACTGTCTCTGATACTGGAGGTAGCATAGAGCCATCAGGAGTAGTAGCCATTGGTAGCCTCCCCCTCCGTGAATTTGTCCAATAATTTAACTATGCGCTGTTTAACTTCAACTCCCATCAACCCCAGCCAGCATGGCCAGTGCTGAGGAATGCTGGGAGTTGTAGTCCAAGACATCTGGAGGGCACCAGGTTGGGGAAGGCTATATTACAAGCATGCCCGTTTTCACCAGTGAAATGTAAATAGAGGATATATACTTTTAAAAAATCATGATACATATGACTCACATATACACACACATCGCCTATGTTTCTATAGGGCAGCCTTCCCCAACCTGGTGCCTTCCAGCAGGGCTGGACTACAACCCCCATCACCCCAGCCTGGGGATGATGGGGGTTGTAATTCAACCCTGCTGGAGGGTGCCAGGCTGGAGAAGGCTGTGTGGGACATTATAAGAACAGGAAATTTCTGGAAGTGGATAAGGAAAGGACTTGGGTTCTCTGCTCAGGTGTCAACACAGAACTGAACTGTTTGCAGAAAGAGCGCTCAATGTAGTCTCCCCTTGGGAAAAATCTCCATTGCCCAATGGCTGGGCCGGGCCCACCTAGGTCTCGCATAGTTTGCCTCCACCCCTTCTCCTCTTTGATCTCTTTCGAACTCGCCACAACCCTGTTGCCTGCTCCCTTGTCTTTCCAGTATCAGAGGCAGTATGCCTTTCAGTACCAGTTTCTGGGAAACATGGGTGTTTCACTCACGTCCTGCTTGTGGGCTTCCCATTGAGGCATCTGGTTGGCCACTGTGGGAACAGAATGCTGGACTAGAGTCCTTTGGTCTGATCCAACACGGCTCTTATGTTCTTACGACCGCCCCTTCCCACACCAGCCGCACTCTCTCACCTGGATGAGGTCTTCCAGTTCTTCGGCAGCCACACACTGGTGCAGCCTTAGAAATTGCTCCAGGTGGGCATGGACTTTCACCTGCTGGCGGAGTTCATAGGGCTGCTCCAGCTGGCGGAAGACGAAGGCGCCTGTGACCAGGTAGACCAGGACCACGGAGAAGAGCGCCAAGACAGTGGTCCGGCGCATCACAGCGCTGCGTTCGGGTGGCTTCAGGCTCAGGATCGATTCCTTGGACGGATAGCAGACTACGGGCATGGAGCCATGGTGGTCAGCAGGGCAGATGGCTGGGGGCAGAGGCGGCGGGGGATAATGCACTGCAGGAGGGTACGGAGAAGAGACAGTGTGAGCACACATCCGTGCCAAACCCCCAGGATTCCCAGCTTCCCCCCCCCCCTGCAACATGCCCTAAATGGGGAATCTCGGGGTGACCCACTAAAAAGGGCGTGAAGGATGACATCTGACAATGGCTAATCAGCCACAAGAACTAAGTAGAACTTCCAAATTCAGGGGCCCTCTACTGCTAAATTGTCAAATAGAAGGGAGAGATGGCAAAGGAGAGCAATGGCCTTCGTATGCCTCGCTTTGTGGCTCCTTTTCGGAACAGGACACTCGACTAGATGGACCCTTGGTCTGATCCAGCAGGACTGTGCCTACGAAGGAGGAGCACTGCCCCCCCCATAGAAACAAGACGGTTTCTGGTTTTATCTTTCCACTCTTGGTCAAATATCTCCCACCCACCCCATCACATCTCATTAGCAGAAACATGATATTTCTTAACCTTTAAAAGTTGATTTAATATTGAACAGCCGTGTCAATAGCTGTTCTTTTCATTTAAAGGAGAAAACTGGGGACGGTTGAGGACTGCAGCTTTTAGGCCAACATTGTGTTGTTGTTTTCCTTTTTCCAAGACCATCCCCATCCCCTAGGAGACCCTTATCATGTATTCCTTCCCTAATCTCTCTAGCTAGGGGCTTAAGCTGCCCCCACCCCAAAACATTTTTTATTCAATTTGCCTCCATAGCCTACACAGGGTACAAAAATAGAAAATAAATACGCAGACCACTGCCACCCGGACAGTAGCACCATCATGACAGGACTTTGGGGCAGAGGTCCAGGGGCCCACTCAGCCGCTCAACCCCCATGCTTCTCACTAACTATTTCTATGTGCCAACTGGTGGCTGAACTAGACGTCCTCTTCCAGAATTCCTATGACAGCAATCAATTTGCTTTATTCCGGCTGCCCACCACCACTGGCAAAAAAACCAAAACAAAATCCACACCCCACCAAGCCCTGTTACTGGAAATTACACAGGAGAAATAAGACACACTCCAGATATTGAGCGTAAGGAAAGGAGAAACTCTTTTCATACCACTGAAAACGTTATATTACAGAATCTTTACCCATTTTAATTGGCCACGGCTTCCATCCTATACCCACTTACCTGGGAGTAAGCAGCACTGAATGCAGTGGGACTTGCTTCCAAGTAGACCTGCATAGAATTGCACTGCTTTTTTTTTTTTAATGGCAGAGTCTTATACTATATATTCACATGCATACTTTCTTATTTAATGTAGAGAGTTTTAACAAGGGGAAAAAAACCTTACGAAAATAGTGTACTTCCAGATGGAAGTTTTTATTGTGCAATCGTCCTGCCTCATCCACAGAATTTTAGAGGGGATCCAGAGGACAATTGGTCACCCACCCATGTTCTCCCACCATTTCTTCCATCTTTTTTTCTTACCAGAAAAAAAATCTGTTAAGGAGGCAAAGACAGAATAGCTGCACAAATACCTTTTAATCGGTAGCGCTAGGAGCTGGAAGCACCCTAAACGTTCACAAAACATCGAAAGGCACCATTTGCCACCTATAGCCCCTACTGCTTGCCTCTAATATTGCTGTCGCCGTCCTCGTAGCCATGGGCCTGGCAACCCCATACCCAGGCATTGCCCAGCCCCAGATGTCTGTTGCACCTCTTCCTCTCCCCCCAAACCTGGGTCAGAGACGGACCAGCCAAACTGGGGGGGGGGGGAGCAGAACTGGAAGACACTGCCAGAGTGGCAGATGTTTCTATCACAAATTGTGGCACCCATGGAAGAAGGAAAACTCAACCTGAGGGATGTCGGATCTTGAAAGGGGCTGGATGGGTGGGAAGAAAGAGAATTCTCCAGTTCTTATCCAGGGCAAGAAGTACTACCTTTGAGGAGGGGAGGGGGGTTCTCAGACACTTTCCCCCTGCACACTCACCTCCACTGTCATGCTGGATCGGTCATGCTGGATCGAAGACCCGACACCTTCATGACACAAATGAGTCCTTTTATAGCAGAGATCTGGGGCAGCTTGCGGGGGGGGGGGGTTTGGTGTGGAAGCTGCCAGCCCTTCCCAGCACTACACCAGGGTGGGGGAGTGGAGGGAGAAGCCTGCGGTACTGCCGGCCCCCTGCCAATCCCCAAGAACCAAGGATGGGTCCAATTAACTGAAGACAATTCAATTAAACGGTACCTCCTCTCCAAGACCAATTCCCCAGGCAGAGGCAACCAACCACAGGAGGAGGCAAAGTGGTTCTCTGGATGGCCAGGAATGCCTATCCTCTGTTTGGACACTTCTCCGTTCCCCAGTTCTACCTCTCCCGTGATGGGGAAGGGGGGGTGCATTTAAACCAGGGGAGGGCCACTGGGTATAAATAGGAAACAGGTCAGCTGGTGGCGTGGCACTCTGGGAAAAGGGATGGAATATTGACACTTCCGAAGCAAAAGGCAGAATGCCTACCAAAGATAGGTTTACAATGTAGCACATTTCTGTATCACACAGAATTCTTCTTCTTTGAGTAGCCCAGCGGCTTGTCTAAGAAGCCTGAGGCATATTTTTGAAAGGAGGTAAGTTGTGGCTTGCTGTGCACTCTCTCTATATCTGGAGATTTTAGCCACCTCTCCGCCCAGACCAAAGAAGCGTTCTTAGCAGCATGGAAACTTGCTAACTCTAGGCTCACCCTTGGTGCAATTAGAAGTTCATCAACCTCATGGATTCTGTATATCTTTGGGACAATCAAACACACACCATCTCACCAGGTTCTTTTTCTTCACGCGGTATTCTACAATACATTCCTTACTCACATCTCTCCCCCCCCCCCATTATGCATGTGCACACTCCTGATGTCTCTCATGCATGCTCAGATTCTCTCCTGCACATACAACAGGTGTGTGGGTCTCATATACACACTCCTGTCATGTGTCATATGCTAACAGTTCCGGATATACACTTATGGATATATGCCATAGTCTCACACTCTCAAGTCACAGATAGATACTGGACATGGCGTTGCTAGGGCTGGGCCCATGAAGATCACAGCTGGGGAAGGATCAACCTCCCCTCCACTCCTGCTGCAAGAACTCCCCCCAAAACCCACCCTGCATGGCAATTAAAGGTAGAAAAAAGATATTCCCATTGGTGTGCCCATGGGCGGTGTGTTTTTCCCCTAAGCATAATTGCCATGCAGGGGTGCTCCCCGGGGCGGCGGAGATCACAGTTGAGGAGCAAAGAGTTAACCTTCCCCTCCTTTTGTGATGTGCCCCCCAGTTCCCCCTCCACATGGCAATTAAGCTGGGGGGGGGAGTTCCATTGGTGCCAACTAAAGCTTTTTTTTTTTTTTTTTTAAAATTGAGGTGATTTGAATGAGAAATCATTGGCTGGCTTTGCCTTTTGTGAAGCTGGAATAAATCCTAGTAATTATTTCTAAATGTGCACATATATATATATATATATTAGCATATGCAGATTTTATGGTTTCACATTCTACACCCCAATCTTTTAAGCGCCTAGCAACAACCCTGCCCGATGCTTTTTTCTCTTTTGTTCATCTTTCTGTCTCCCTCTCTCTCACACACACATGCATGTACATAAATACACACACATTCTGTTCCCCACTTCTATTTTACACAATCTGCCTTTGTGTCATCCCAATCCCACCCAAACATGATGCGTTTTATAAACACATACGCCCATGTACACTCTCTCTCTCTGGTACACAAAGAGCTGATACAGGTGACCATATGGCGTTAAAGTAGGCTCGCTTACTCCAGACAGAGTAGCTTGGCTGTCTGTTATCATTCTGCCAATGGCAAGAAGGATCTGGTGCAGCTGTGTACTAAGATGTATGGGCAAAATTGTCATCTGTATGTACTCACAGTCTCTCTAGGAGGTCCTAAAAATATGTGTCCCTTCACTCTTCCTATGCCATTTCCTCCCCCTCTCACACACACTTCCATCCTGTGTCTGTTTTACACAATTCCTACCACACTTGTGCCTCTCATACACATGCCCTATTTTACATCTCCCCCTGCACATACTTCGGGTTTCACTGTTTTTGTCTTTCATAAGTGCATGCACACACACACACACACACACACACACACATTCTCGTCTGTCTGTCGGTCACACACACACACACTCCGACCTTCCCTCCATGTCCCACGTGTTGTCAAATATTCTTGGTCTCACCCTGAGATTTATACATACTTAGGCTATCACAGTCTCGTCATTAAAAAAAACAACACTCGCGTGCACACGCACATTCCAGTCTCACTCACACACTGTTTTTTCTCATCTTTTGCCAGTTTCTACCCATATGCTCCGTGTGTGCGTTATGCTCTAATTTCAGACACACACACAACCTGTGTGGTCCCTACTGTGCTACACACACACACACACACACACACACACACACTCATCTTCCCCCTCCCCCTCTTACACATCAGCCTGTCCCAATTCAAGCAAACAGCTATGCTGTTTCAGCTTGTGTTTGTCTTGCACTGTCTTTCCTTGGTGTGTGCATCTCTCTCTCTCTCTCTCTCTCTCTAACACACACTCACACACCACGCTATCTCACAATAAAAAATATATCCATGCACCCCGATTGTGATTTAAAAAAAAGAAGAAGGAGCAAGCATACTTACAGCAGTCGCCCTGAAAGCAATGGGACTTGCCGCTGAGAAAACATGTTTTGCGTTTCTCTCTCTCTCTCCCCCGCACGCTGACACACTTTAATGCTGTCTCACCCTCCTGTCTGCCTGCCACACTGCCACTTCTTTTGCTTCAGCTTTTGCCAAGAAAGAAGCCACGGAGGACCATTCGCTTTGCCATGCTCAGCTGCTTCCCTTCCAACCCACTTACACACACACACACCCTCTCCAGACAGTGCACCACAAAGCAACCTCCCACACCCCAAGTCCCCCTTCCCAAGGATGCAAAGTGCAGGGGGGAGTGGACACTGATGCCTAATGGGGTGGGGGTGCAGATGGAAAGGGTGTGCTGGAGATCGCTCTGGGAGCCGCCCGAGTATCCCTGCAGCCAGCTACTCACTCTCTGCAGCAGCTCCTCCCTTGCCGAAGCTGCCGGCTTGCCCCTGGCAGGTGAAGCCTCCCACCACCACCACCACCTTCACTCAGCTAGCACCCTTGCCCACCGTCCAAATCTTGCCAGCCTGGCAACCAGATCTAGCCCTGGCATAGCCCGAGTGGGGGTGGGATCGTGTGGACGCAAGCGAAGTGCCGTGAGTTAACCCTTTGGAGGAACGGAGGCCGTGTGTGTGTGTGGGGGGGAATGACAGTGGGAAAAATCTGGCAGAGTTCCGGGGAAGTGGGGTGGGGGTGATGACAAAATCGCAACACTAATCTGGGGGTGGGTTTGCTTATGAGAAACCAGGTGACCCGTTGATGAGAAATGTATGACTTCAGGAGGAAAATGGGAGTGGGGTGGTGATTAAAACAGAGCCATTGCCAAAGCATTGCGAAGAATTAAAGGTGGCATCTAAAAAAAAACACCCTACAATTATTGGAAGAATAGTATCTTTTGAGAAAAAGAGGGAGCAAATTCTGGCAGCGGTATGCAAGGATCCTCATGCCTAGAGCCGTCATATCCCCTCATTCTCGCTCCTTAACCTTGATCTTATGTTCTGGCAGGAGTGATGAAGTAGGGGGTCTTATATTAACTCCCCTCCACTGTCCTCCCCACCACCCTGTTTGGAAACGACCACAGCCCCCTTTCCTAGACAGTGGACCCACCCTATGTCTACAGCCGCTGCGATGCAGGAGGTTCAAAGCAAGGGTCCTCCATGCTCAAGAATACTTAAGGCACAAGAGTTCCTCCGAAACACCCTTTAACCACCCTGCCACATTCATCTGCAATCTATACTTACACACATAGGGGAATTCAAGATCTGTGTGTGTGGTTATAGCAGAAGGGACCACAGCTCAGTGATAAGAGCGCACGGCTTTGCATGCAAAAGGTCCCACATCCCACTAGTCCCTAGCATCTGCAGTTGAGGTGGCCAGCAGGGCCGGATTAAGACCATTATGGGCTTGGTGCTGAGGATTTTGTCCCCACCCACCCCCGGCCAGCCTCCCCCAACCTGGCGCCCTCCAGGTGAACTGGACTGTAGCCCCCATCACCCCCAGCCAGCACGATGGGAGTTGTAGTCCAACACCGCTGGTGGGCACCCAGTTGGGGAAAGCTGACCCGGGGGAGTCCGTTGGCGCCCAGCCAGAGCCGCGCACGCTGCTGCTTTCCCGCCGGGCCGCCGCCGGCGCGCCAGTCCTGCCACCAGGCCGTGAGAACCGGGTTAGAGGCAGGCGCGCGCGCGGGCAACCACCTTACCTTACCGGAGTGGCTTTGGCTCTCCCGAGCCGGACAGACGGGGCATCTCGCAGAGTCGCAGGTCCCCGGCAGGAAGAGCCGCCGCCGCGAGGGAGCCGCTGCCTGGCGTCTCAACGGGCAAGTGTGGCAGCACGGCAGCGGCAGCAGCCAGCGGCGCGGCTCGGGTAAGTGGGCGCGCCGCGCGCTGCCGGGCTGGCTCAGCGGTGGGCCTATTTTGGTAGGGGCTGCTGGCTGCTGCCGCTGCCGCAAGGGAGCCGCTGCCTGGCGTCTTGACGCAAGGGCAAGCGCGGCAGCGCGGCAGCGGCAGCAGCCAGCAGGCGGCGGCGCGGCTCGGGCGAGTGGGCGTGCCGCGCGCTGCCAGGCCGGCTGTGGGCCTATTTTATGGTAGGGGCCTGGAGCTGCAGCTCCAATAGCCCCTATCTTAATCCGGCCCTGGTGGCCAGGCAGCACAGACAGTCCTGGGCAGGATGGACCAACGTTCTGACCCATTAAGCAGGCAGCCACCTATACGCACAGGGATTATTAACTGCCGCACCAGGCAAAAGCACGGCCTTCTGTACACGGCGTGACAAACACTTCCTTTCCAATGTCCCCACATAAGAGGAAATATAAAGAGAGATGCTTCTGTGAAAGGCGAGAGACTCCCAGCAAAGCAGAGGGAAAGAGCAAGAGCAGCCCTGCGATTCAGAGCTCTTCAGAAACGGATCGCCTAGGCGATTATCTGAATCGGTCTGCAAAGTGGCATGGAGAATTTTGCTACATGTCAGCTGCCCGTTTGTGCTTGTCTCTATGCTAAAAAAATGGTTGTCTGTACGGACTCAATAATGAGAACTAACATAAAGCTGTAGATTTCTCTCTCCCCCCCCCCCAACCTCCTTAGTGGGGTGATAGATCCCTTCCTCTCCCTCCCTCTTAAACCATACTCTCCTTAGGAGAAGGGGCTCTGTTGGCAGTTTCCCTGAATTCTTACACTGGGCAATGTATCCTGTCTCATGCGGCAACCACACCTGTGTTTTTTGAACACACAACCCCCTCCCCCCAGCCTCTCTCTCTCTCTCTCTCTCTCTCTCTCTCTCTCAAAGCGCACCACCCACGTTGTCTGCACTCCAGTTCGTGGCACACTATCCTGGATGGATTTTGCCATGTTTTAAACTACAACCAACATTAAAAGCCTCTTTGGACAGAGCAATTGGTCAGGTAGCACAGGCGGCTCATGTTTATTGTTGACAGGAAAGCCCTCCCCACCCCGCCCCCCCAAAGGTGGGATGGGGAGGATACCAACCCCAGTCACATGTTCAATGCTCCTCATCATTGGTTACTTGAAAAAAGCAAACCAGAGCGAAGGCGTTCATGATTTGCAGTCAAATAGCAACAGCTCCTGTGGAAAGATGTGTTCCTCCAATGATAAGCAAGAGGTGGCAAAACCTGGGAGGGAAAATTCCCCCTCCCACTCTTCCAGTTTCTTCCAATTGATGTGCCCCAAATTGCCTTCCTCATATTTTTTTTAAAGGACCCTCTGCATATTCAAAGGAAGGAGGCAGGGATGGAATGTTTTCTTCAGTTCAGCTTAGAACAGATCCTTGCAAAGAACCGAGAGGGTCCAAACCCAAACCAATCAACTGGAGGGAATAGCCTATCTCCTTCCAGATCAAGGGGGGGGGGCAGCAGCAGCAGCAGGCAGAGAGCAAACAAAGGAGACCAGAGCGGGTGGAATTTGCCACCAACTGTGATCTTGGTGATCTTTTCGGTGGCTGTGGTAGCTGTGGCATGGAAACGTTGGCGCAGGTGGAAAAGCACTGGATGGAGCCAAGGATGGATCAAAGACGGCTTGCGCTGGGGAAATTAGGACATTTTAAAAAGTGGGGGGGGGGAGAGAAAGCAGAGGTTACATACTCCAAAGAGTAACAATTTCCAGAGGGGTAGCTGTGTTAGGCTTTTGCAGCAGAAGCAACGAAGGGTCTAAAAGTCCCATTCATTTCAATGGGTCTACTCCAAGTAGGACTGGGGTAGGACTTTACCCTTGAAGACTAACACATTTAATCTAGCATAATGTAGTCCACGAAAGCTGATGCCAGAATAAATGTCTTAGTCTTTAAGGTGCCACAAGACGCTTTGCTGCTTCTACTCAGAGGATTGAGCTGTGTTGCCAAGCCCGGCATGAGGCGGCTTTGGGATCTAGCAAATAACAACAACTATTATTACCATTACTGTTGGTTGTTGTTGTTATTATTATTAAGAACATCAGAAGAGCCCTGCTGGATGAGACCAAGGGTCCATCTAGTCCAGCATGCTGTTCACACAGCGGCCAACCAGCTGCCCACGGGATCCCATAAGCAGGACATGAATGCAACAGCACCCTCCCACCCATTTCCCCCAGCAAGTGGTGTACATAGGCAATTATTATTAATGATAATAATTATTAATAACTTTATTATAATAGTAGTAGTACCAGGTTAGCTTCCTATGCTCCAAAAGTTTAGAAAAGATTATTATGACTCATTATTTATCATATTTAATAATAGTAATACAGTAATATCTTGGATTACAAGTAACTTGGTCTGAGAGCGTTTTGCAAGACAAGCAAATTTATTTTTTTTTAAATTTACTTGATAAACGAGCAAGGTCTTGCAAGACAAGTAGTTGTAGGGATGTAACCGCTCGCCTTGAGTGGGCGTAGCTGGCCGAAATCGGCCCTGCTCACGCCCGCCAGAGACTCGCTTTGATATGAGTGTTTTGGATTACAAGCACGTTTCCAGAACAAACCAGATCAGCTTCCTGTGCTCCAAAGGTTTAGAAAAGATGATGGTGATGATGATTTCCTAATCCTTTGGAGCACAGGAAGCTGCCCGTTCTATCTGGTTAGGCCATTTGCCCAGCTGGCCCAGTGTTGCCTGCTCCGACTGGCAGCAGCTTTTAGGATCTCAGGCAGAAAAGAGTTTTCCCATCGAGTGCTACCTGATACTTTTTGAACTGGATGCCAGGGATCGAACCTGGGACCTTCTGCATGCAAAGCCTGAGCTCTGCCACTGAGCGACGGGCTCCTCCCTTCCCCACCATTATTTATTTATTTATTTATTTTAACCTGAACAGAAGGCAGAGTTTGCTTTGCACAAGATCCTCTTGCCAGGTCTGAAAATGCCACCAATTCTGGGGTGCTGCAGCTGTTTGACACGGGGTGTGTGTGTTCTCACCTGGTGGGCTGTGCTCTCAGACGCCCGTCCCCTCCTCCACCTCGAGGGAATCCTCTTCTGGTTCTGCTCTTGGTGCCAGCTGGGCGACGGGGGCACTGCCCAGAATGCCCCGGCGGAGAACGTACGGGCAAGAAGGGCCAGATGGGATATCAGCAAATCCTGCAAGGGAAAGGAGGCCGTACCTGTTACGCTTTCTAGCTGCAAAAAATCCTGTGCCTGTCTGACATGGTAACATCTGTACCTGGCATTGCCGAGGATTATGGGCAGTGCCAGCTCCAGGTTTTGGAGGGCCCTTGGGCAATGCCCCCTCCATGGACCCCCTCCCTCAGTGCGTCTATCTCCTCACTGCCATTGTCACTGGCTGCTCTTGCTCCTCATCCTCTTCCTCAAAATTGCCACCACTTGCTTGCTTGACAGGCACAGAGAACCAGGGAGCAAGCCAGCAGTGGCATCCCCTGCTTCTCCTTAGCACCACCTCCACTGTCTGGGCCAGAGCAAGAGGAGGGTGGTGAACAAGCAGATTGCAAGGGTGAAGAGGAGGAGCAACGCCAGGGGGGTCTTCTCAGCGGGGCCCTGCTGGGGTGCGGGCTCTCGGCAGGTGTCTAACCATGCCTACCCTTGATGCCAGCCCCGATTCCGTGGGTTATTGTGTTGCCTGAACCCAGCTGAGATCACAAACCATGGTGAACAACCCGCCGTTCACAACCCAACAACAAACCATGGGTTCTCTTCATGGGTTGTTTGTGGTTAACAAGCCATGGCTTGTTAGAGCAGCAGCAGGGTTCTGACAACATGATAATCCGCATTTCAACAACAACCCATGCTCAACGCATACCCAACCCTTGAGTGTGGGTTATCGTGTTGTCTGAACCCAGTCACACTCTAAAACAGGGGCGTTGAACCTCTTTCAGCCCGAGGGTTGAATTCCATTTCAGAGAAGCTCTCAGAGGCCGCATTCTAGAAGGGTGGGCCCAAAGGAATAAGAGGCAGGCCAAATTGTAGCTTAAAGCTCTTATTGCCAGTAACTGAGCCTTATGAGAGGCATTTCAAGCTTTTAGAATGGGGGTGGGGGGAACAGATGGGTATGTGCCCATCTGGGGAATCTCAGAGTGTCAGACTGTGACATCAAAAGGGCTGGATTTGGCCCGCGAGTTTGAGGTCCCGCACCCTTGCTCTAAAATTTGACATGGAGAAAACACAGGCAGGGGTAGTAAACAGGAAAGCAACATGTGGCTGTTTCAGCTGCATATTTATTTTTTAATTATATTTATATCCCACCTTTTTCCCTGCAAGGAATCCAGTTTATCCTCACAACAACCCTGTGAGGTAGGTTACGCTGAGAGTCAGCGATGGGCCCAAAGTCACCCAGCGAGCTTCATGGCCGAGTGGGAGCTGGAGTCCGGATCTCCCGAGCCCCAGTCCAACACTCTATACTTAAGCTTTGTTACAGGGTGGTCTTCTCAGTGAAGAACTCCGATAAAGCTTCCAAATAACGCAAGGGTACCCTGGAACATGGGATTCTCTGTCTCTCCAGAGGGTCGCATTCTGTTTCTACCTCACAGGGCCTGACGGCAGCGCTCTGCTCCCTCCCCGTTTCTACATACCCTTCATGACCACCGCGGGAAGCCCGTAAGGTTCATACTGGGTGTCATCGAAAGCAACCGAGACGTGTTCCCGGCGCCGATGGCCGCCCTCGGTCTGAGTCTGGACGTTTCGCCGGCTCCCCTGCAACAGGGGCTCCCTCATCTGGGCACCTTCAAGAACTGCAAGACATAGAAGCCACTAATAAGAAGGGGGCAGGCAGAGACGGCAGTACCGGGCAGGGTGGCATGTTCCCTCAAGACACCCCTCCCTTGGTGAAGGAACATGCAGTCCTTTATTTAATCATTTAGGGCGCAATCCTATGCATGTTCAGACAGAAAAAAGTCCTACGGCTCCCAGCATGCCCCAGCCAGCAGTGCTTCACCTGCATTTTCTAAAGTAGGGATGGGGAGCATGTAGCCCTCTGTTCTTGGACTACAACTCCCATCTTTCCTGTCCATATTTTTACAAAGGGCAGCCCTGACGTCTTGGGTCTCTGTCACTGTCCCTTACATATATATTTTTTGCTAGTGAGAGTTTGTTTGTTTGGTTAGTACATTTATATTCCAGATTTCTTCCATCATCAAGGAACTTAAGGCAGTTTACCCAGGGCTCCCAAGCAGACTTCCAGCCAGGCATTGACCGGCCAATGGCTGGCCCAAGACCTTTTGTTGTCTGAAGTGAAGGACAAGATAGCCCCTGCCCTTTCCATGTAGAGAAGCCAACTAGACTGGTGGTTGAACCTTACTTCAACACTGGAATTGTTGGGGCAATCACACACAAGGGCAGCTTAGGGGATGCAGGGCAGGCTGCGTGGCGCGCACAACTCTGTCCTCCAATCGCCTCGCCGCCACCACCCAGCACCTGCCGCCTGAGACAGCTACTTCAGTCTGCCTAATGGTAGGGCTGGCCCTGGCCCAAACCCAAACCAGCTTAGCTTCAGCAAGGAGGCAGCACCAAGTGCTGCCTGGGACTAGTTGTCAGCGTCTTCCTTCTAACATAGTAGTCTTCTATGTGGAAAGAATTGTTTTGTATGGAAGAGAATGTTCAGTCACGCAAGACTCCCCCTCTGCCCTGAAGTGGTACAGCTGAGACAAAAGGCTTGCTAGCATCAATGTGGACTAGCTCAATGAAACCCAATGTTCTAAACAGGTATCTCTATCCCTGCTCCCTAGTTTTTTGGATTCACTCACTGACTATTCTATGCCCTTCCTTACCGCCTCCAGTCTCTGCTTCTCCGCTGTTTCCTAAACAAACCAATTCAAGGGGACCAGGGGTGCAATCATCTTCTCTTTCTCGGTTCCAAGTCTTCCAATGTGCCAGTTCCTCACGCAGGGCCTGGTTTTCCCGCAGGAGTTGGGCAAGAAAGGTCTCTAGCTGCAGAAGACAAGGGGAGAGTCAGACAGTCATGCATGAAAAACAGACATACTGGATCTATGAAGACATTGTGCCAAACCATGGTTTGCGCCAACTATAGCTTAGAACCCCAGACCATGGTCTGAACCTCCAAATGTACAAGACGAGCAAGCCATGGTTTATAGCTGCTTGCTCTGCTTTCATTTTCTGTCCACTCAGGACTGAATTTCAAAGCCAGCTCAAAGACTAGAAGGCACTCCGCAAATTAAAAGCATGACATAAATACTTGTGTGTTTACTTTGTATATCTGTGGGTTTTTGTTTTTTTAAAGCACCTTGAAAACTCCATGCCAAATCTCTCTGCCATCATCAGGCAGGGATGTTGAAGAGTCCTTGGTCTCGAGTCACGAGTCGAGTCACGAGTCTTTGGACCCGAGTCTCGAGTCCGAGTCCGAGTCCTTGGTCCAAAATGGTGACTCACGAGTCCCGAGTCCTGAGACACTCCCAAAACTGACTCCACGAGTCCCTATTAAAATCAATGGGGTTTCCCCCCAACAAAATAAGGCTACTTCAGATGTGTGGCTTAAATAAATTCTAGGCACAAGTGTGCCTTTTTATTTCAAAACTCTGCAACTGATTTTGGCAAGAACAGACCAGGCAGACAAACCCAAAATAACCAGGCAGGCAGAGGAGGCAGGGAACCCCAAAGCAGGCAGGCAGAGGCCTTTGTCTTGGACAATTCAACTGTTGAACAGGTCAAGAAGAGACCAGGCAGGCAGAGGAGGCTGGGAACCCCAAACAGGCAGGCAGAGGCAGCCAAACCCAAAATGTCTGACCCTAACCCAAACCCCCCACAACAACACATCAATCAAAATAAATCTCAACACATCGTTGGGGCTGCGCTCCTGGTAGCTGTCCATAGTGGCCGAGCAGCGGCGCGCCTCGCTTCCATGCGCTCTTCACCGGTGATCGCGCTCCTTCTGGCACAGCCAGAAGACTCATCAACAGCCCAGGGATGTTGACGAGTCCTTGGTCTCGAGTCCCGAGTCGAGTCTCGAGTCCCATTAAAAATATTGGGACTCGAGTCCGAGTCGAGTCAGAGGGGGGACTCAGTCCGACTCACGAGTCGAGTCCTCGAGTCCGAGTCCCCATCCCTGTCATCAGGGCCAGAAACGTGCTCTCTTCCTTGAAAGAGTTTCAAGATTCCATGCACAGAAAAAAAATCTTACTTGTTCTTGCACTCCTGGCGGCATGTGCTTCCCTTCCCGAGGATGTTCCGCTAGGCCGTCGTCCCCAGCACTCGCTTTGTCTTCCTGTAGCTGGGCCAGGGGGACCTCTGTGGCCTCACTGCCTGTGAGTATCTCCAAGACATGTGTGGGGTTAGCTCCATGAGGCTCCCCCACCCTGTGCCCCAGCAGCGCCCGCAGCTTCTGGCCCTTGGCATTGGCCATATCCAAGGCCTTCCTGGTCTCTTCCAGCTCCTGGCGCAGACTTTTCATGAGGCGATCTTTTTCCTCCACGTCCCCCAGCAGCTCTTCCACGTGGCGGGTTTGGGTCTCCATGGCTTGTGCCAAGCGTTCTGTCTGCCTCCCCAGTGTGGCCTGCAGGGTTTGAAGCTTCTGCTGGACCAAGCTGGCCTGGGCCTCGGCTTCGGCCTTCCCAGCGGCTAAGGTCCGGAGATCCTCACGCAAGGCCTCCACGTCCCCCTCAGCATCAGCCTCTCCTTTGGCCAAAACTTGGGTTTGGGCGAGGCCCTCTGCTTCAGCTATGGACGGTGTCTCCTCCAGGGCCTGCCCTTTGGCTGGGACCAGTGTATCCGTTTCCGCTTGGGCCTCCTCTCCCTCAGGGGCTCGCAGTGTTGCCTTTTCCTCCGCTTGGCCCTCCCGCTCTTTCCCAGCCTCCCCTCCACCACCCTCATCCTTTTCTGCCACCGAGTCTTCTCCTTTTCCCCAGTCTTGCTCTTTGAGTGCGGCCTGGCCATCTCCCAGGAGACCTCGAGAATCCTCCCTCTTTTGCTGCGACGGTGGTGCCTGTCCCTCTTGGGCCCAGACCCGGGTGTTCTGCTGCTGCCAGCAAACCTCAAGGAGGCTTTTGCGTTGGCTCTCCGAAGCATCCAGGCGCCGCCGGAGGGTCAGCACCTCGGCTCTGAGGGCCTGCAGCTCCTCCCGGCCCACCCGTTCGGTACTCGGGGCCCGGGGACTCAGTAATGGAAAGCCTGAGGAAAGACAGAGAGGACAGAAGAGAAGCGCCTGATGATCATGGATTTTTAAAGATTTATTGTTGTTGGGTGGTGGTTGTTTTTTACTGTATTCGTATGTACTGTATTATACGGCTTGGGACCGCAATATCTGTCGGAGTGCCTCTCCTGACCTAAATCTACCCGGACAGTACGGTCAGCAACTGAGGCCTTCCTCCATGTGCCACCTCCAAGGAAGGCTCGGAGGGCAGCAACAAGGGGGAGGGCCTTCTCAGTGGTGCCCCCCCCCCAATTTCTGGAATGATCTCCCCGCTGAGGCCTGCCTGGTGCCAACTCTGTAGTCCTTTAGGCACCAGGTTAAGGCTGCCCTCTATGCCGAGGCATTTAATGGCTTTTAATGGCATATGGGGGGCTTATGTCCACAGTGGTCTAGTTTATTGAATGTACTGAATGTGTTTTAATTGTTCAAATGGTTTTAATTTCTGTTTTAAATTTTGTAATGAGTTTTTATGCTGTTTTTAATGTATTTGTACAGTATTTTATTGTTTTGTATAAATTGTTGTTAACCGCCCAGAGAGCGTCGGCTATTGGGTGGTATATAAATGAAATAAATAATAATAAAATAGTAACAACATTATGTTTTAATCAATTTGGAACGATGCCGAGAGGACTTGTTTATCAGGCATCTAACAAGCATAAATAATAAAATAAAAACCACAATTCTGCAGTATGGTGACTCACTCACTTTAAAATACACACGTACTCACACGCAGAGAGACAAAGCACCAAGTTTCTAGCCCTTATGGGTAGGTGTGGGCATCAGTTTAAAAGTTGGGAGCAAATGTGAGGTGTGAAGTCTCAGAAGCTGCTACTGAGTGTTGAGGGAAGGGGGCTTAGCAGGACTTTCAATATTAAAATGATTTGGCTTCAGTGTTATCCGCACTGGTGTCCTATTCCTCCAATCTCAATACTGCTGTTCCATATCCAATGCCTACCGTGCACCTATTCTTAACCTTCATATGAGTACAGGTTTTTGTAGAACTATGGGTTGTCATTTGAATCATGGGTTGTTGTGTTGTGTGAACCCGGCTGCACTAACAAACTATGGTTTGTTAACCACGAACAACCCACGAAGAGAACCAATGGTTTGTTGTTGGCTTGCAAACTGTAGGTTGTTCGTGGTTAACAAACCATGGTTTGTTAGAGCAGCTCCTCCCTGAATTTATTCCTTCCTCCCCTTTCTTCTGACTCTCTCTCTTTTATTTCCCTCCCTCCCCTATCTAGGTGGTCTTTCCCCCTCCCTGTTACAAAAATTAACGTTCTTGTTCTTCTTTTTCCCCTCTCCCCTTTATGAGTAAGTATTGGGGAAAACATAACATTAAAACCAAAACAGAAGCGTTTGTGTACAAAAAAACAAAAACAAAAAAACAGACATATATTCTGATCGCAGAATTTGGCTTGGGTTTCAGTGCGGAATTTTGAGACTGAATACACCAGCCTTCTCCAACCTGGCGCCCTCTGGATGCGTTGGACTGCAACTCCCATAATTCCCAGCCTGCTGGGAACTATGGGAGTTGCAGTCCAACGCATCCAGAGGGCGCCAGGTTGGAGAAGGCTGGGGATACACAGTGCAGCCAGGTCTGACAGACATACACACACATCTCACCTTTTTGTTTGGTGGGGGCACCCCGTTTCTCAGCTGGCTGTTCCAAGCGAGAGGAGCTCACGCTACGACGGCCGCCACTCCAGGGCACCCTCTCCGTCCCCAGCAGGCCCTGTTTCGGAAATCGGTGCAAGAGCAGAAGTGAGGGGCACGGCAGGCATTTTACAGGCGAAGGCTGCCTATGCAATCGGCACCGTGCTCCAGAGGGTGGGCATGCTTGGCATTTGTCAGGGCCCCCGGAGACCAGCAGGGGGGTCCACCGTTCTAATGGTGCTACCATTTCCACCTTGCACAGGGGCATCCAAGAAGATTAGAGGCAGACTATGCGAATTCTCAGTTTGTGTGTCCTGCCTTTTATCTATTGATTGAATTGATATCCCACCGGGGCCCACTGAGGGAACTGGGGCCGGGGGCTTATGTCAAGAGTCGGCAATACACAGCCCGCAAGCTACTTGCAGCCCCAGTGTCCCCCACTGCAGCCCTGAATCTTTAAAATATGTTTTTTTTAAAAAACAAACAAAAACAAAATGGTGTTCTATAGCAGCTATGGAACGCTAAAAGGGTCAAATTGAGCTTGCAAACAAGCTAAATTTAACCCTTTTAGTGCTACGGAGTAGTCTGCCATCAATTTAAGTGGCAAACCGATTATTTTTAAGAGGTTCAATATTTTTTTCCCTAGTACAGCCTGCGGGGTGAGGTGGGGTGAGGAGGGTTTGGGGGGGGGAATGGCCCCCAGACCTCCCACAGTTGCCACCCCTGGCTTATGCCATAATAATTTTGCCAGACTTTACGGTGCCACACGTCTCTCGGCTGCTGCTTTTCCCAGCCAGAATGAACAATCCCGCCTCTGGGCTAGGTGGAACTAGTGGTCTGACAGCTTTGTACACAGACCTGTAGGACAGGACTGCTGACGGGCAGAAAGGGGGAATAGGTCAAGCACACCAACGGCGGCGAGTGCAGGCCAAAGTACACGTTACCTTAGCTGCATAGTTAGTTTTTGCGGTCTTGAGTGCAGGGTTCCCCCCCCCCCCCGCAACACACACATATTGTCAGCATGGGCCCCCCTTATCTGTACCAGACCATAGTGTGGGGGTAGGAGAACTTTAAATCTTTCCCCCTCTGCTGTAGACCCACTCTGGGATTGGGACACAGGCGCACCCTATGCCTGCAATTTGCACAGCCACAAAAGGAAAAGGGGAAGAAAGATCTGTTTTAAATGGATCATTTTCTGGCAATGCAAACTGTTTGGGATGAGGACCACAGCACAGGCCCGGCGTCAAGGGTAGGCATGGTCGGGCACCTGCCAACGGCCCACACCCCAGCAGGGGCCCACTGACAAAAGTCTCCTGGGCTTGCTCTTCCTCTTCAGCCTTGCAACCCCCTTGTTTGCCTGCCTCTCACTCTGGCCCAGACAATGGTGGCGGTGAGGAGGAGCAGGAGCAGGAGCAGGAGCAAGAGATGCCACGGCCTCCTTGCTCGCTGGCTGCCTGTCAAGCAAGCAAGTGGTAGCCATGATGAGAAAGAGGAGGAAGAGCAAGAGCAGCTGCTGACAATGGTGCAATTTGTCCCCGGGGGCTGCCCCATAAATGGCATGTCCCTTCCTTTCCCTTTTGGAGTCAGGAATCGCACCCCGGAGCCCCCACATGGTAGCCTGGCGAGAGGTAATGCATCCATCACACGCAGGCAAGGGTTGGTAAGAAGGTGCTGGAGCTCAAAGTTATCCCTAAGACCCTTCACCTAGTTGAAACCTAACTCTTAATACTTAAGGATGAGCAGGTAAACAGAGCCAGCATGATATACTGGTCAGACAGCTGAACTAGGTGGTGAGAAGGGAGACTCTCTCAGGGAGGGGACCCACTGACGGTGCCTTGCCCAAGGGCCCCCCAAAACCTGGAGTTGGCCCTGGTTGAGTCCCTAAACATGGGAAATCTAACTTAAGAAATACATGTGACTGAGCCTCTACAAATGCCCACAACCACCCAGGGCCGGCGTCAAGGGTAGGCATGGTTGGGCTCTTGCCAAGGGCCGACACCCCATCAGTGATCCACTGACAAAAGCCCCTTGGCGACCAGCTTGTTCACCTGCCTCTCGCTCTGCCCCAGACAATGGAGGTGAGGAGGAGGAGGAGATGCCACGGCCTCTGCCTGCCGAGCAAGCGAGTGGTACCCATGATGGGATAGAGGAGGAGCAATCTGGTTACAGAATGTGCCATCCATGTGAAAATAGAAGGTGGTCTCTCAATGCTGTTCACCAGGGGAGGCTGCTGGTGACTCCTATTTTGGTGGGGCACCTTATCCATTGCATCTTTTATTTGGAGCTTTTTGGTGCTCCATGGTGGTGAAGCTATTTTGGGGGTGGAGTTCAGCACCATGGATAGCTCCGATAAAACTCAGAATAAAACCTGCAAAAAACCTGCAATGGATAAGGAGCCCCATTGAAATAGGCGTCACCAGTCTCCCCTGGCCAAGAGTGTGCGAGGCAGAGCGTGGGTTTCTCTACACGAGGCATTTATTGTGCGCTCGTGATTCCTCGCTCAAGATAGTTTGCGGGAGCTTTACACGATGTTGTCATCCTCCAGGGCCTCTCCTGTGTTTTGCAGCGGTTTTCACGGCTTTTTTTAAAGCGAGGAACATCAGGGTATTATTTCCTAATCTCACGATAAGACACTAGGTAAAGCTCCTGTATTTTTGCAATTCTGCTATATCGCAGCTATACCTCAGCGCCACCTTGTGGTCGCGTAACGGAATATATAGAAAGGCAGAGATAGAAACCCCGGGGTGGGTGGGTGAGAGGGAACCACGTGTAAAGGACCCGCTCTTAATTCTGTAAAGAAAGAGGAAGTGGAAGCCTCGGTAAAGTGGCGGGTTAGAAGCCTCATGTGGAGAAACCCTCTGTGTGAGTGTAGAATATTGGGGAGACTTGACACCCACCTTCTGTTGGTCCCTGCTTCGGCGCTGGTCGCCCACGTCCTCCGACAGCCGCCTTCCTCTGCTTTCCTGGGGGCCAGCCTGGTACAGAACAAAACATCCTATGAGATGGGAGGAGAAGATGAAGGCCAACCTTCACACTGTAACTTGAAATGCCCTCACCTGAGAAAAAGCCAGTAAACAGTTGTGTCTATGCCCATCCTTGCCACCTTGGAGAACCAAGGGACGGTAGATCAGAGATAGAGCACCTGTTCTGTATACACAAAGTCCCAGGCTGGCTCAATCTCCTGCATCTCCAGTGAGAAGAATCCGATAGCCACAGAAGCAATGCTTACTCTCACATCAGCCATGGAATGCATGACGTCCTAAGAGCATGCACAGAGTGCCAGTTCCCCACTGAGTAGATTCCCACACCGGTCGTTGCATCTCAGCCTAACCTACCCCACAGGGTTGTTGTGAGGGTAAAACAGAGAGGAGGAAGAGGATTGTGTAAGCCGTCTTGGGTTTCTTGCAGGAAAAAAGGTGGGGTATGAATATAATAAATAAAGGATAATAATTTGGGGCGAGGAGAGCACACAGGCCAGAGGCAAGAGTCAAACAGTAACTCTCCGACACCCTTCTCCTTCAGAAATTAAGCACCGGACCTGGGGCCAAGACCACATCGAGGTGGGCCACACAGTTATACCAAGTAAAGACCTCCATCTTAGGAAGCTGCCGGATACCAGACTATTGGTCCAAGAGAATGCAGGACTAGATCGGCCCTTGGCCTGGCCCAGGATGGTTCTTCAGTTCTTACCCCTTTGCCGCAGAGGCAGTGGACAGGACGGTGCCCATGCCATTCCATGCACGCAAGTCGACTGGACTGGACGCTGAATCTTGCTTCAGCTCCGGCCATGGGACAGCATCCGCCCCTGAACTTGACGGCAGCATAGGGGGCAGGGGCAGGGTGAGCGGTATACACAGCTCTATCCCCTGGCACATGGGTGGGGAAGCTCAGTCCCAGGGGCCAAATCCTGCCCGATTGAGTCCCTCTGATGGCCACGTCCCCGTTAGCCTTAAGTTAAAATATGCTGGGTTGTTTTGGGGTTTTTTTGTATCTTGGCCTCATCCCTTTTTTGCCTTTGGCCCCGTCCACCACTGGAATGCAGGTCCTCGAGAGCTTCTCCGAAATTGAATTTGGCCCTCGGGCTGAAAGTGGTCCCGACCCTCGGCCCTGCTCTAGCACCACACCGCCGTTCCCCGCCCCATAGCATCTGCCGCCCGAGGCGGCCGCTTCACTTTGCCCAATGATTGGGAGCTGGAAATCTGCAAAAAGGAATTATTCTGTTTTAGCAGCTCAGCTGTTGCCATGTTCATCACTCTCAACCTGCACTGGAGGTATCACAATGATGTAGCAAACCGGGCCGGGATTCTGAGAGCACGCCTAACGGTGCCGCAAAGCTCCCGCATCGAAACGGACGGAACAGCAGCCTGCTTTTCCCCAGCCTGGATTGGGCTGCTCTGTAGTCAGCATCTCTCACGAGTGCCTGACCCCTAAGCCGCTACTGCTGCCAAGACCCCCCCTCGAACTGTTCCCGAGAAGCAGCTTGTAAAAGAGCACTCTGCAGATGAGCTGAAACCCTTGTTAAATTCTCTGCCCACAGATTGGACGGCGAGGAGGGGAGCGAAGGGCGGTGGAGGAAGAAGACATTTGGCCGCTGCGCTTAGCGGCGCTCCTTGCAAGTAAACACGGGAGATAATTAACGACCCTAATAACTTTGTCTGCTCGGCCCAGGGACGAGGACTTGAAGCCTCGTAAAGATGTCAAGCGGCGCAGGAGAAATGGAGGTTGCTTTGTCATAGGGCTTGGCAAAGCGTGCGGGGCTCGACGTGGGGGGGGGGTTCCGTGGGGCGGGGGCTGCCCCATAAATGGCATGTCCCTTCCTTTCCCTTTTGGAGTCAGGAATCGCACCCCGGAGCCCCCACATGGTAGCCTGGCGAGAGGTAATGCATCCATCACACGCAGGCAAGGGTTGGTAAGAAGGTGCTGGAGCTCAAAGTTATCCCTAAGACCCTTCACCTAGTTGAAACCTAACTCTTAATACTTAAGGATGAGCAGGTAAACAGAGCCAGCATGATATACTGGTCAGACAGCTGAACTAGGACTGGGTAGCCCAACCATTAAGCTCTTACTGGGTGATCTTGGGCCAGTCTCTCTCAGTCTCTGCTTAACCTACCTCACAGGGTTGTTGCAATGATAAAACGGGTGCAGGGAGAACTATGTTGGCCGCCTTGAGCTCCTTTGGGACAGAAATTTAATAAATAAATAAATAGAAGGCAACAGTTAGTGGGAGGGAAGGGTGCTTTGTGCATGCTCAGAGGAAAGCCACCTCACCTGCCAGGTTCTGGGGTGGAACACCTATTTCAGAAATTACTAAGTCCTGTCTGGCAGGGCCCCTAAAACTATTTGTTCAGCGTTATACTGACAGGTCCTATATAATTTTAAAAAACAAAACATTCTTGAAGGTTGCAGCCCACGCAGTTTAAGAACGTAAGAAGAGCCCTGCTGGATCAGACCAAGGTCCATCTAGCCCAGTACTCTGTTCACACAGTGCCCAACCACTTGCTTGTAGAAAGCCCACAAGCAGGACATCAGTGCAATAGCACCCTCCTGCCCATGTTCCCCAGCAACTGGTGGTGTACATAGGCAGATTACATCTGATACTGGAGGTAGCAGAAAGCCATCAGGACTAGTAGCCATGGACAGGCTTCTCCTCCAGGAATTGGTCCAATCCCCTTTTAAAGCCATTCAAACTGGTGGCCATCACTACCACATCTTGTGGAAGTGAATTCCATAGTTTAACTATGCTCTAAGCGTTGCATTTCAGGGGAAGGGGCATTCATATACTAAGCCGCCCTTCCTCAACCTTGTACCCTCCAGATGTGTTGGGACCAATGGCCATGCTTGTTGGGAATTATGGGGGTTGTAGTCCAACACATCTGGAGGGCGCCTAGTCGGGGAACACTGGGCTAAGCAAACAAATTGCTGACATCATCAGCCAGCGCCAGGCTGCTACAGAACCCTGGATCTTTGGTTGTTTGCACTGTGAGAAGCCAAGACCCCTTCCTCCACTGTCACAGAGGGGAGCGGTGGGTCAGGGGTGCCGTTTCTCTCCTCTCCCCATCAGGGAGGCAAGAAAAACCCAGGCAAAACATAACTGTTGTCCAAACAACAAGAACAGCACAACGTGAGGTAGAAGGAGGCCAGAACAAGCAGTCGTCAAGGTGGGGTGCATTTCGAGGTCCAGAGACCGGAGAGAGGCCCTGTTGAGCCAAGAACGTTGCCATTCCCCCATCATGCTGGGCAGTCAGGAAGATCAGAAACAACATGGATCTCTCTTACACCACCTCAGCACTTTGTGAAGCGAGACATCGTGCCTCCTAGGACTAGATCCTACTGTGAAGTGCAAACAGTGGAGAAGTAATTTTAGACCCTGGATGTAGTGGTCTTATGAGGGGGGGGGGGCTTTCGACAGCTCACGTGTATCACTTCAGATACGAAGCACGCAATCAACATTTCTCTCTTCCCCTCCATCTATCACCATTCCATGCTTTACAACTGCTTCTACATTCCGGATACATTGCAGCAAAACAAACAAACAAACAAACAAACAAACAAACAAACGGGGTTTGCCAACCCTTGGCTGAAAGACTCGTGAGCATGTGGAGTTTCACATTTTAAACCCGCCTAAACCGTATCACCGTCATGACTACAGGAAGAAAAACGGAGTTTATTCCTGCTGCCCAGATGCAAAACACATTTACCTAGGAATCAGCATCATTTTGTCGTAGAAAAGGATGAGATTTTAAAAGGAGCATCTGTAACCAAGCCCAGTCGGCTGCCCCGTGACTATAAAACGTTTATAAAAAACAAGAAGGGATGCTGAAGTGATGAACATCAGCCTTGGTGGGTCTGGCATGTCCAGGGGCTGACACCAGGCCTGGTGGCCACTGCCTCCATAACCTGCCATTCTCTGGGCAGTTATGCGAGGTGCCCCTGGGCTGCAGGGTTCTGGAGTCTGGCCCACTGCATGCAAAGGATTCTGGGATAGGGCAGGAATACAGGACAGAAAAGGGGGTTAGTTCCAGACAAATGCATGCCACAGAATATTCTGGGGAGCTTTTCTATTGGTGTGCCTCGTGCTCCTAAACCTGTGTCATACCATGAGACCCACTAACCGTCCCTAGCCATAGTATGGGGGTAGACAAGTTCTCAGACCCCTAAGGAATAATGGGAAAGAACCATGGGCATGCAAACGTTTACATCCATACCACGGAAGAAGGCCGTTGGGTTACCGCCGCACTGCAACAACACTTCTTTGTACCTCCGTATTTCAGTTATTAGCGAGCAGAGCCCGGAGGCTCGGCGATCCGCATATAGTTGAGTTATTAAACAGAATAAAACAAACAAACAAAAAGTAGATGGAGTGTTCAATTGGAACGGGAGTGGAGCCCCTGGGTTCGTCCTGGTCCAAATCTCCGTCCACCTGTTATCGCTGTCGAACGGCCTTGTAGAGGGGGGGAGTGGGGAGGGGGCAAGTCTCTCAGGCTCTCTTCTCTCATTTGTATAACTGGAATACTAATGACCCACCTCGCAGGGTTGTTTGTGGAGATGGATGAAGTCATTACTGCAAGACATTATCCCGAACCCCCCCGCGCAGCTAAACGCGCCATAGATAACGTTAAGAGGGCTCCTCGGATAGGATAAGAGGACCCCTTAGCCTTTTAAACACTGTAGATTTAATGCTCTTCTTTAAGTATTAAAAAAAAACCAGAATAAAGGTAGGGGTGTGTGTGTGTGTGTGTGTGTGTGTGTGCGCGCGCATAATCATAGAATCATAGAAAAGTAGAGTTGGAAGGGGCCTACAAGGCCATCGAGTCCAACCCCCTGCTCAATGCAGGAATCCAGGTCAAAGCATCCCTGACAGATGGCTGTCCAGCTGCACCTTGAATGCCTCCAGAGTGGGAGAGCCCACCACCTATATACTTTTTATATATATAAAAAGTAACAGTGGAGATTCACATATACATTTGGGGTCGGGATCAGATCTCTGTATTGTCTTTGAAGCCCATATAAATGCATTTGCTTGCAGTTATCCTTCCCTTCTCTCTCTCATTTGTTACCCTCGACAGCTGACCAGCGGCTTTTTTGCCTCCTGTGAAATTTAAATAAGTCCCAGTAATTCTTTCTAAATTTGCATATATGGATATAAATTGGCATATGCAGCTGTGTGTCCAATGGGCCTTGGCCCTGAATCTTTAGATTGCCAAGCATTGTCCCTGCTTGCCCTGTTCTGCAACAACAGGAGGTTTGGTCAAGCAGGCCACCATAGTTGCTTCGAATCACTCTGCCTTCTTCCAGCCAACTCACCTCAGCTTGGCCTCCATGCTGCTTCCACTGAGTCAGTTCAGCTCGGGTGAGCTCCAGTTGCCCCTGCAAGTTCCAGAGTTCCCTTTCCTTCTCTTGCGTCCGGGTCTCTGCTTTGGCAAGTGCTATCCTCAGCTCTGGATGGTGGAGGGAAAGGGGAGAAGCCGGGTAGGCCCCAAAAGGAGAGACAGACAGAGAGTAAAGGGGGAATTCTCGCCACTACTCCAGATTCTAGATGATCACATTCTCTAGGCCAGGGATAGGCAACCTGTGGCCCTAAGGCTGGAAGTAGCCCTGGGCTTAATTTGATCCAGCCCTCTGCAAGCAGTCGGTTCAGACCTCTGGCAAGAATGATTTCTCCCTCCCCCCCCCCCCCCCGCCAGTCCACTGGATGGGGAGGAAGAGAGAGAAAAGGGGGTGACAGAGAGAGAGAGACAGAGAGAAAAGGGGGAAAGAGGGGAGGTGACACACACACAGAGAGAAAGGAGGTGACAGAGAGAGCGTAAAGGGGGCACAGAGAGAGCGAGAGAGAGCGTAAAGGGGGCAACAGAGAAAGAGAGAATGGGGCAACAGAGAGAGGGGGGGGTATCAGTGTGAGAGAGACACACACAGAGAGAGAAAAGGGGGTGACAGGGTGAGAGAGAGACAGAGAGAAAAGGGAGTGACAGAGAGAGCAAGAGACAGAGAGAAAAAGGAGAGAGAAGGGGGTGACAGAGAGTGAGAGAGAGCATAAAGGGGGCAACAGAGAGAAAGGGGGCAACAGAGAGAAAGGGGGCAACAGAGAAAGAGAGAATGGGGAGACAGAGAGAGAGAGAGAAAGGGGTATCGGTGAGAGAGAGACAGAGAGACAAGGGGGCGACGGTGAGAGAGAGACAAGGGGGCGACAGGGTGTGTGTGTGTGTGAGAGAGAGGGGGTGACAGAGAGAGTGAGAGAAAAAGGGGGTGACAGAGAGAGCAAGAAACAGAGAGAAAAGGGGGTGTCAGAGAGAGTGAGAGACAGAAAGGGGTGACCTCACCCATGTTTAACTCTGGCCCCAATCACTGCCAGTATGCCCCACCCCCAGATTATGTCTCAGGGAATGCAGCCCTTTGACAGAAAAGTAGGCACCCCACCCCTGCTCTAGGCTTATAAATAACCGTAACAACAACGCATCACAAGGAAGCAGCAAGGACACTGCAGAAAAGGCACCTCGCAGGCAACTCAAGTGAGTAAGCCACGCCATGTGGATTAGAGGTTCCTATACCTTGGTTATCTTTCTTCAGTCTTTCTCCTGCAGACACCAGCTCTGCTGCCACTGACCGGGCTCCCCCGCCATTCTCCGTGGGAATGCGGCTCCCAGATGGGGCACCAGGCAAAGCCGTTCCTTGCTGCCAGATCTCCTTCCCACAGGGACCCCCAAGTCTGGGGCTGCTGCATGGAATCTTCTGGAAAGGGGTTTTGCTAGGCTCTGCCTTGGTCTCAAAACCACCTGTAGAACAGAGGGAAAACGGATATATGGGAAACCGATCTGCACCTATAGATTTAGGGCTACTCAACATGAGGGGGAAAGACCCTGCAAACTTTCATGAGTGAGGGATCACGAGAGCACAATAAATGTCTCATGTAGAGAAGTCCTTAATCCACCCCACGATGGTTATTCTACTTTGCAAGCAACAAATCACAACCCTGTCTCCTGACCACTGGAAAGTCCACTAGCTCCCCATTCTGGATTCTGCTTCAGACTTCTCCCACACAATGTCTTCAAATCCTTAAGGACTAGAAACTTTTAAAATGTAAGAGGAAAAAAGAAAACGCAAGTTATTCCCACTTATACACCCATTGTGTCCCTTAGGTTCAAGACGGCTGTGTTTTAATAAAGCACCGCCGCTCTCCATACCAACACACACCCCCGCCTCTCACCCCAAAACCAATGCCCCATTAAATAGGTATCTTACTGTTTTAGGGCACAAATCCTATGCATATTTGGACAGGAAAAAACCCTACAACTCCCAACATGCCCCAGCCAGCCATGCTGGCTGGGGCATGCATGGAGTTGTAGGCCTTTTTTTCTGCCTAAACATGCATAGGATTGTGCCCTAACTTGCTTTAAAATTTGAATGTTTAAAAATTTATACTATGTTTTATTGTCTTGTATTGGTGGGTTTGTAATTTTAAAGAACCTCCCAGAGAGCTTCGGCTACTGGGCGGTATAGAAATGAAGTAAATACATAATAATATTTCTTATTTAATATTTATAATAACATTTATTATTTAACATTTAACATGTCTAGTCTTTTTACTGAAATTGTTTCTTTAGCTGTTTACGTTGTTTTAAATTTTGTATATGGAAATTTTGCTTTTTTTAATCATCTGTATTTGTTGTTTGTAGCTTTATGAATTGTTGTGAACCGCACAGAGAGCTTTGGCTATTGGGCAGTATAGAAATGAAAAAAATAAATAAGGAAGAAGAGGAAGAGGAGGAGGAGGAGGAGGAGGAAGAGAAAGAAGTCCCTCCCCACTACTCCTTATATTTTAGGAGCGTGTTTGTTTTTTTTAACCAATAGAAATATAGATTTTTAAAATGCCAAAAGTTTCAACAAACACCCTCTCCTGGTAGACCTCTCCCTCCACTATCCTTACTCAACTACTTCACCCAGTGTCAGCCCCAGGATTTGAGGGGGTCAGGATTCCCTGCCAACCTTTCAATTGCTCTGGAGCCGCCCGTGAAGCCCCTGATATGGGTGTGTGTGTCGCCATCGCGCGCGCCCCCCCCAGCCTAGGCTCATCCCTCAATCCGTCAACCCCTCCTTCTTGCCACCCCAATAAACCCACAGACGGCTGCCCTGCCCATCTTCCTGCAACTCTTTGGCGGCTAATTCCGTCTCCATCTGGCAAAGCCTCTCTTAATCCCCGGGGGCCTAGCGTGAGAAAGAGCGGCTCTTGCTTGCCTTGGCCTAAAGAACCACACATGCACACCATTCCCCATGGATTCCTTACCTTCGGCCCACGGTGTGAGGGAACCCCAGCGTGGGGGCAGCAGGACCAAATGGGACTGGGACTGCAGCTTTTCCAGGTCCGCTTGGCACCTGTAGGGAAGAGAGAATGACGCAGATGAAAACCAGGGCCAGAAGCTGCAACATAGATAGCATTAAGTCAGGGGTGTTGCACCTCAGGAGCCAGCCAAATGTGGCCTGCCTTGGGTTCGAATCTGACCTTCCAGGGTTCCCCAGACGGACAAGCTCCCTTCCCCTCACCCCACCGCCTTTCCTCAACCACCAATTGTTCCGGGTTTCCCAGCTTTTGCACACACACCCCATGCAATTCTAAAAGGTCGAAATGCTTCTTTTAAGGCTTAGTTATTGGAAGTAAAATAGCTACTTTTTATAACAAGAACTAGTTACTGAAAGCCAGTGTGGTGCAGTGTGTTGGAATGGGACTTGGGAGATCTGGGTTCGAGTCCCCACTCGGCCACGAAGCTCCCTGGGTGACTTTGGGCCAGTCACCAACTCTCAGTCTAACCTACCTCACAGGGTTGTTGTGAAGATAAAAATGGAGAGGAGGATTATGTAAGTGGCCTTGGGTTCCTTGCAGGAAAAAAGGCAGCATTTTGGCCCCATCCACCACTGGAATGTGCCCCCCCCCCATGCTGGGGCATCTCTGAAACTGAATTCGGCCCTTGGGCTGAAAGAGGTTGAACACCCCTGCAATAAGTAATGTAGCTGGCAAATCATAATTTAACTCTCACCTCTGCTGTGGACACAACTAGAGTTATGGTGTAGTTCTGAAAGGGTTTGGATCTAAGAGTGGGGAGACCCGAGTTCAAATCCCCACTCAGCATTAAAGCTCCTGGGATGACCTTGGGCCAGTCACTCTCTCTCTCAGCCTATCCCACCTTACAGGGTTGTTGTGAGGATAAAATAGCGGCAGGTTGGAGACCTTGTATGTTGCCTGGAGCTCCTGATGAGGATGGGTGGGATTAAAAAAAGAGTAACAAATGAATAAAAGAAAATTAGGGCAAGCTTCTGTTCTGAATCTTACCCCTCCTGCACTTGCAGTACAGAGAATAATACCGATCTACTTTAAAGGGTAGTTGTAAGGATTACTGAGTTAATGTATATGAAGCGGTTTGTATGCTCTAAATACCAAGTATTATTTAAAGGGGGGGGGGGAATCTACTACCTCTGCATAGATTATGCAGATTAAACAAATCTGCATATATCTGCTTACTCTGTATGATTTCTTCTGCTCCTACTAGTCATCAGGAGGGGGAAATGACTGGGTATTGAAGCCTTGCCCCTCGAACCCCTGGAAATCCTGCTCAGACTCGATAGCCTTGTAGGCTCCTTCCAACTCTATGATCTATGAAATCTATGAACCCCCTCTGGCTTCTGCGATTTCATCAAGCATTGCTCACGCGTTTTCTCTGCACAGCCTTAAGGGCTAGAAACTTGTTTATTCTTTTTTAAAGTCATTCCTAGGATACGGATTCCTGCAACAGCAACCAAATTCTGTCTTTGTCTGACAAGATAGTGAAATTGCAGAAGGTGCACGGCTGCTTCCCTCTTTGTCCTTCTGACGCAAATCCCACTGCTGCTAGCACCAACACCTTATTACATTTCCATACTGTACCTGCGCAGCTCTTCTTCAAGTTCTGCTTGGCGGCGGGTCGCCTGAGCTAGCTGAGCCTCCAGGCAGCTCAGTTGGGCTTCTTTTGCTTGCAGCTCCTGTGCCAAGCGTTGGCGGGCACGCTCCACCTGCTCACAACCTTCAGTCAAGCTCCGGTTTTGCTGGGAGAGAAGGGCCCACGAGGCCCTCTCCTCTTCGTGCTGCATGGTACGACAGAAGGTGAACCACTTAAAAAGCAGAGTTGTTACACACATCCTGCAGTTACAGGGACATTCCTTGTCCCCAAAATATCAGCCACATCTGTGTGCACTGTGCACATGCCCCAACATCAAATTCCATAATCCAGATGTCCACATGAATGAATAAATTATGCAATTTGCATAATTTTGCATGGTTTCTTCTTATCCCAATCTTGGGTGTTTCTATTTGGATGCATGCAGGGCCGATGCTACCATTAGGCCAACTAGGCAGCCGCCTAGGGTGCAGGGCTAAAGGGGGCACCAGAAATGCCTTGGGGGAAAAAACAGCGCTCTCAAGTGGGAAGGGGGGGGCGCTAAATATCTGATCTTGCCTAGGGCACCAACTGCCTTGCACCGGTCCTGGATGCATGTGTGTTTTTTTGCCAAGAAAGGAGGAGGAGACAGAACATAGGTACATTTCCAGGTTTTTCTCCACTATCATGAGAGCTAGGAACTTGCTTTTTGCTCAAACTGAAAAACCTTAACATTCCCATGTCTGTCATCTCCTGCAAATCTCCAGTCAGCCATGGATCCACCAGGCAGCCTCAAGGAAAACCACTGTCTCTCACCTTCAGACCCTTCCACAAGAAACATGGAGGAATAACCAGATGCCTTCTTTTGGGGGCTGTTGTGTGGATCAGAGCTAATGTATGCAAAGCGCATTAAATGTTAGAGGAATATCAAAATAGCTGGATTGAGGACCGAAGAAGCATACTGGTTAAAGGCACAAGTTACATGTTTGGCTCAAGTATCTCAGCTCAGCCATAACTCTCAGAAGTTCCCATCTTCAAGGGAAGCCCCACATAGAGAGCATTGCAACAGTCCAGTCAGTTAGCAGAGCATGAACTACTGTATCCCAGTCCAGGAACAGCTGTAGTCGGCGAACCTGGTCTCTGGTGCTGTAGCGATGGCTTTATTGTCCTTTATCACGTATTTGTAATCATGATTTTAATGGTGTTACTGTGTTGAATTGTTTTTATATGGGTTATTAGCTGCCCGGGGC
This sequence comes from Shinisaurus crocodilurus, assembly GCA_021292165.1. Classification (NCBI taxonomy): domain Eukaryota; kingdom Metazoa; phylum Chordata; class Lepidosauria; order Squamata; family Shinisauridae; genus Shinisaurus; species Shinisaurus crocodilurus. The sequence goes on along the minus strand of CM037882.1, from coordinate 34,457,717 downwards.
TCCTTGCAAGGAAAGGTGGGATATGAATACTATTTCTTTGCCTTTGGTCCCCAGCAGCATAGTGGGCGGGGGAATAATTAATAATTAGCAATAATGGTGTCCTACCTTACAGGTTCGGCAAGATAACATTAGTAAAACACATACCGCCAAAAATGTCATATGTGAGGTTAGAATGTCCCTGTTCAGTTCTCAGCCAGGCTATGGACTCCCAAATCTTAATAATGATTAAGGTTAATAATCAACTGCTGTTTATTATTATTATTATTATTATTATTATTATTAATAATAATAATAATCATCATCATCATCATCAACTGCTGACTTTTTCTTTTTTAGCAGCAAGCAACTATTCCCTTAGCTCCTTGTCTGCATTGGGAGAGGGGTAATGCCGGCCTACCTGACAGGGTTATTGTAAGAGCAACTCGGAAGAGCTCTCAATACTACGGAAATCGCATTTATGTATGTTATATATAAAGACAGCGGTTGATTGTTACTAAGCCCCGAACCAGAACCACGGACCCCTCTTGTGCGGATGCGCCCAGGGGGTGCAACCCCACCCCACCCCTGCCCACTCCATGTGCCCTTCCCGCTGTTACCTTCTGCCGCTGCTTGTGCATCACGGCCTCCAGCGTGTCCAGTTGCACCTGCCTCTGCTGCCGCTCCTTTTGCAAACGCTCCAGGCGCTGCTCCACCTCGGCGATGGCCCGCAAGGCCCGGGCCGGCAGCCCCACCTTCCATTCCTCGCCCGGCCAGCTCATGATGCTGAAGGACGCTGGGCCGGGCCCGCAGCTCCTACGCCAGGCTGGCTGGGCTCATCGAGGCCTCCCTTTTCTCTCCCCACCCCCGCACCCATGCATCACCACTCCCACTGGCCTCCCAAGGACAGATTGCTGGGATTAAAAAGGCTGCAAGGGCTTACAGCAGCGTCAGGGCAGAGCTGACACGGGAGGATCCTTCCTGCATACGGAAGCAGCAGACGGGGGCAGGACTGGGTCAGCCTGCACCGAAGGGGGGCATTGCACATGATCGGCACACTCTCTTAGTTTCTGAACCTTAGCAGTGATTCGCCAGGTTGTGGGGATCGAGCTGAAGTTTCTGGAGCTTAGACCTTTCTTCTCAGAGGCCTCCAGGGAAGGGAGTTAAAATAATATCAGAATTCAGAATTAGAACCCAGGGCTTGAATCTGTTTCCCCCTGGGGCTCATACTGGGTCTTCTCTCCCGATTCCAACATTTTAATCCGCCTCATTTTTCCAGCATATTCTTCTTAGTCTCAGTTATCCATCTCTCTTTTTTCCATGAGACATCAATGCAGAGATCAAATCAGTATTTTTTGAAACAGAATGGAATTAGCAGAGAGGGCACAAAACTTGCACTCAAAAGGAAAGGCCCAAATTATCTGTTTAAATCATGTGCCACCAAGCTCCGCCTTCTGCTTCCATAGGCCCTGCCCCTGGAATCTTAGGGGTGGAGCTTTGAACTTGGCGCAGCCACACACACACCCAAAAGCTCAGTGCCCACAATTTGAACCCCACTTCAAGTTGCGTATCCATAGCTTTGCATTATGCCCAATGCATTATGCCCCATTATGCCCAATTCTCACCCTCTGTTTGTCAACTTTGGGCAGGCTTTACAACTTCATCGGCCACAGGCCACTGGGATTGATGAGGCCTAAGATATACACCTTGGAAAGATCCAGGCGCTGGATCCATTGCTTTTACTGAAGCACTAGTGAACAAACCCGGCTTCACACGGGCTGGAACAGCTCTTTGTTTGAAACAGCAAAGATTTCAAGCAAACTTACCATCTATCAACCTGGAGGCATTCAAGGTGCAGCTTGAATGGCTGACAGCCATCTGTCAGGGATGCTTTGACCTGGATTCCTGCATTGAGCAGGGGGGTTGGACTCGATGGCCTTGTAGGCCCCTTCCAACTCTACTTTTCTATGATTCTATCAGAATTGAACACCTCAACCTGGTTCATATAACATGACAAGCCAGAGTATGGATTTGAGTATGGGTTGAATGTGGGGTTGTCACTGAACTGAGGGTTGTTGTGTCGTGTGAACCCAGCCGCACAAACAAGCCATGGTTTGTTAACCATTAACAACCCACAGTTCACAACCTAACAACAAACCATGGATTCTCTTCATGGGTTGTTCGTGGTTGACAAACCATGGCTTGTTAGCACGGCTGGGTTCAGACAACACGATAATCCAAGTTTTCAACAACCCACACTCAGGCTTGTCATGTTGTGTGAAACCAGCCATTGTGCCTGCCATCTCTGCGTGAAGCCATGCCCGCTGGCACCTCTACGTGACACGGCCTTTGCCATGGTGCACCCCTAAGGTTGAGATCCGTCCACTCTGTTCCTGAGAGGAGGGACTGCCCCGCAGCAGGCCTAGAACGCTGTCCCTCGGCCTACTAATCTCCCGACCTCAAACTGTATCACCTGCAAAGCTAAGTTAAGTGTAGGCTTCAACCACATGGACACATCTAAATTAATAAAAAATAATGCATAATGCATTTTAAAACAAAATAACACCGAGGTGCACACCACTAGGGTCTCCTTAGCATGCATGCCAAGTTTCAGGTGTCTAGATTCCATGATCTTGGAGCTATAGTGCTCAAGGACAAAAAGATACACATCTTTTATTATTATAGGCAGGCTATTTTGACAAGCAACCCTTACAACAGGATTTCCTTACCTCCCCCCTCTATATTTCCCAAATTTGTAACCCTTAGAAAGAATAGAAATTGGCTAAGATGTACCTTTGATTTTAAAATGGCTGCCTTCCACATTGTTATCCTGAACAGCCAGCCACAGTGGGCAAGTTTGGATTTCGAACATCCTAGTCCCCTGGGTGTGGCCAAAAAGGCGGAGCCAAGAGAGGTGATGGGTGGGCCCTGGTATCCATTCAAAAATAAATATGTCGGACAACTTACAATGTTGGAAATGGCACAGTGACTGTGCAGATTTTGGGCAGTTTTGATGGGAGAGCCCTAGGCTCAAAGTAGCTGGCATTATTTAAAAGCAGCCTTCCCTAACCAGGCACCCTCCAAATGTGTTGGACTACAACTCCCATCATTCCCCAACCAGCTCACCTTTGGCCCTGCTGGCTTGGGATGAAGTGAGTTGTAGCCCAACACTTTCTGGAGGGCACAAGATCAGGGAAACCAGTTTTTTTTAAAAGGCAACAGGCCCAACTTAAAATCTGGTATCTTAACTTTTATTTCGAATTATTTCAGCAATGACTAGCAAGTTGCAGCCAAATGATTATTGCAGAACATCCTCTTCTGTGTAGCAAAGATGGTATTGGAATATCATTGGGCAAAGCCACTGTCATTATTGGGGGGAGACTTTAGCCCCTGCTTTGCATGCAGAAGGTCCCAGGTTCAATCCCCGGCATCTCCAGTTAGAAAAATCGGATGGCAGACAGGAAAAGGCCTCTTTCTGCCAGAGGCCTGAAAGATCTGATGCTTATACAGATGGCACACTCACGCTGCTGGCTGCCCAGATAAAATGAGCCAGCCTTGCTTCTGGAGTCTGACCGCATAAAGAAAGCAGTTTAGTACAACAGAGATCACTGCAATTAAAATGGAGGTATTTGCATCCCTGTCCCCACAATCCCACCTGCGTAGCACTGGAGTGCTGAACCTCTTTCAGCCCAAGGGCTAAACCCCATTTCGGAGAAGCTCCAGAGCAGTGTTCTCCAACCTTGGGTCCCCAGATGTTTTTGGAGAGCACTGCTCTAGAGGGCCGCATTCCAGTGGTGGGCGAGGTTGAAGGCAAAAAGGGGCGGGGGCTAGAAATACCAGCCTATTTTCGCTTCAAGCTCTTCCTGCCGGTAACTACCGGTAAGCCTTAAGAGAGGCATTTGAACCTGTTAGAATGGAGGAGAAATTGTGGGAAAGCTGGGAAATGGCCACAGAAACACCACACACAGTGTCGCTAACACAAAGTTGACTTTATTGTGGTGGGGGGAGGCAATGGAACAGCACCAGAACTGCAGCGTGTCTAGCGTCTGACAAAAGGACTACTCCAATACACAGCAGCTACCAGCTCATGGGAAGAGAGAAGAGAGATCGGATCGCCCCCACCCCAATTATTATTATTATTATTTTTTACCAGAAATCATTTCAACAATGACATCACAGATAAAACTGACCCCGCCCCAAAGTCGATTAAAGTGCCGAAGTTCTCAATATATACTATTGGTTAAATACCTGGGGGCAGAGAGGCATTTTGAGGAAGAGGTTTGTGTGTGTGTGTGTGTGTGTGTGTGTTTTTCCCAAGCATTGAGACCGAGATGCCAGCAAAATAGCCAACCAACCCTACGGCTAAAGGAATAAGCTGGGTTTTCTGGACTACAGAGTTTGGAGAATGAGGTGATGGCGGTTATAATACAGTGTGCACGTTCCTACCCCCATCCTCTTCATACACACACACCCCTCCTGCATCAGCAGTGGTTCTTGGGTCGCACCCCCACCAGCTCTCCACCCCCACACACACCCCGATCCCTGCAAACGCTTTCTTAGTTCTGTGGGGTGGAGTAGAGGCTGTGGTGGTGGCTGCCGGGAACCGCCGCCTGCGAGAACAGAAGGGGGGCCGTCGGAGGGTGGCCCCCAAACCACTCCTGTTCCCCGCTGCGGTTGATCGAGCCGTACCAGCTCCCGCTGCCCAGTCGGCCCTGTCAGGCTGAAAAGGGAGAAGAGGCGAGGAAGCGAAGGAAAGCGAGAATTAGAGATAGTTGCGCCTTGGTGAAGTTGCGCCACTTGCCTCGGGGCACCCTTCCTCCTCTGTGGAACCTGGTGTTGAGCTCCCTTGCCCCCCCCCCCCTGCAGTCCAGCTATCCATATTTTGTCGGGGGACAGACGGTTTGAGAGCCAAGGATTTATGCAAATGTGTGCGTGCAAAGCCTCTCTGCAATTCTTCCCAGGATTAAACGGAACTAGTGGACCACTACAACAGGGGTGTTGAACCTCTTTCAGCCCAAGGGCCGAACTCCATTTCGGAGAAGCTCTCAGGGGCCACATCCCAGTGGTGGGTGGGGCTGAAGGCAAAAGGGGTGGGGCCAAAAAATACCAGCATATCAGGAGCTGAAAGCTCTGCCTTCCAGTAGCTAAGCCTAAAGGAGAGGCATTTCAACCTTTTAGATTGGGGGAAGAAACTGCACAAATGGTGGGAAACCACCAAACCATGAATGGTTGGGGGAAAGGGGCGTGGCCTTCTGGGGACCCTGCCAGAGGCTAGATTTGGCCCACGGAGCTGCATTGGCTTTTTCCATAGGCACAGAGCGATGCTACCCAGTGTCCACACAAAAAGAATCATGGCTTTCAACTCAAAACCCAGACTCGGGCTGTGTGTGACTCCGGTCCTTATCTCTTTGGGCTTATGCTGCCTTGCAGGGACAGGAGAAGTGGGGCGACAACCATCATTCCCTGCTCGGACAGGCGAGCCGATTCCCAGAACACATTGCTTCAGCACCATGGGGACACTCGCCGTGGTGGGGGAAAGGGTCACAGCTAGGTCACAGAGTACCTACTTTTCATGCAAAAGATCCCAGGTTCAAATCCCTTGCATCTCCAGGAGGGGCTGGGAAACACCGGAGAGCCACTGCCCACCGGCATAGACAATACTGAACCAGATGGACTAATGGTCTGACTTGGTATAAGGCAGCTTCCTACGTTCCTATTTAAAACCAGAGCCATGAGGACTGGAAACTTGCTTTTGTTTTAGGGGAAGAACCCTAGCTCAGTAGCAGAGCACCTGCTTTGCATACAGAAGATCCCAGGTCTTATCCCTGCCATCTCTAGGTAGAGCTAGGACTGGGTAAGACTCCCGTCTGAAACCCTGGAGAATGGCTACCAGTTAGTGTAGGCAACAGCAAACTAAGGACATAAGAAAGGCCCTGCTGGATCAGACCAAGGGTCCATCTAGTCCAGCATTCTGTTTGTTTATTTATTTATTTATTCTATTTTTGAATCGCCCATCTGGCCAGTCATCTAGCCACTCTGAGCGATGTACAGTCTAATTAAATACAAACAAACAAACAAACAAACAGAGTGTCAGTTAGCCCGGGGGGGGGGGCAGTCCTACCGGAGCAGGCCCTGATGTTCCCTCTGCCTGCTCCTGCTGCCTTCACTCTTTCCTCTTCCCCACAGGGCCCTTGATGTCAGTTAGTCCTGTGGGGGGCAGTCCAACTGGAGCAGGCCCTGATGTTCCCTCTGCCTGCTCCTGCCGCCTTCACTCCTTCAAACAAAACCCACCAACTGCCCACAGAAAACCCACAAGCAGGACATGAGTGCAACGGCACCCTCCCGCCCATGTTCGGCAGCAAGTGGTGTGCACATAGGCAGACTGCCTTTGATACTGGAGGTAGCATATAGCCAATCAGGACTAGTAACATTCTCTTCCATGAATTTGTCAAATCCCCTTTTACAGCCATCCAAATTAATGGCCATCACTACATCTTGAAGAAGTTAATTCCATAGTTTAACTCTGCGCTGTGTGAAGAAGTCCTTCCTTTTATCTGTCCTGACTCTCCCATCAATCAGCTTCATGGGATGACCCCTTCAGGTTCCAGTATTATGAGAGAGGGAGAAAAATGTCTCCCTGTCCACTTTCTCGACACCATGCATCATTTTGTACACCTCTATCATGCCTCCCCTCACTCGCCTTTTTTCTAAGCTCAACAATCCCAGCTGCTGTAACCTTTCCTCATAGGGGAGTTGCTCCAGCCCCTCAATCATTTTAGTTGCCCGTTTCACACTTTTTCCAATTCTACGATATCCTTTTTTAAATGTGGTGACCAGAACTGTACACAGTATTCTAAGTGTGATTGCACCATAGATTTGTATAAAATGGAGCAGCAGGCTGACTCGGTATGAGGTACCTTTCTGTACTCTTAAATCGGGAGATGAGAATAATTATGGTGCCCATGAACTGGGTGGGTACTTATGCCTGCAGAATCAGGGACAGGGAATAGTTACCTGCTAGTCAGTCCTTCGCTATCACGCTGCCCTGGGTGGTCGAAGAAATAAGAACGGGAGACTCCGAGCTGCCGGTTGAAGACGCGGCTGGCACTCTGTACGGAGGGAGAAGACATGATTGGGAATATCTCTGAATGGATTGCGACCAATGGATTTTTGCTCCCACCTCTGGCGTGTCAGCATCCTCTCCCCCCACTACAGAAGGAATAGTGAATAGAAAGAGCTCCCTGCTAAAAAAAAAAAAAACCCTGCAAAAAGCCATTTAGGATCCCTCTCTTACATAACATTGAGGACTAGCAACCTGTACTCTCGCTTTTAAAAAAAAATTAAAGGAGCGACACAGTAGAGTTGGTCAGGATCCTTCAAAAGGCCATCAGATCCTGAAATGCAATCCTGTATGATTGCAAAATTCCAATTTGGAGAAGCTCTTGGGGGCCACATTCCAGCGTGAACAGGGCCAAAGGCAAAAGGGACAGGGCCAAAAGATCAGCATATTGTAGCTTCAAGCTCTTACTGCCGGTAACAAAGCCTTATGAGAGGCATTTCAACCTTTTAGAATGAGGAAAAAACTGCACAGAAGCCAGTTAACCACCAAATGACCGGTGGTTGGGGGAAAGGGGAAGGGCCATCTGGAGAACCCCGAAAGGCTGGACTGAGACTCCAGGAGGGAGGGATTTGGCCCACTGGCAGGGGAGGCTGGTGACTCCTGTGTCAGTGGGGCTCCTCATCCATTGCAGCTTTTACTCTGAGCTTTATAGGAGCTATCCACGGTGCTGTACTCCATCCCCAAAATAGGTTCACCACCACCATGGATAGCTCCTATAAAGCTCAGAATAAAAGCTGCAACGGATAAGGAGCTCCACTGACATCGGAGTCCCCAGCCTGCCCTGCACCACCAGCCTGACGTTCCACATCTTTGCTGCGAGGCGTGTCCCACTCGTGGCTAGATGGGTGACTGGACCCCGCCTACCCCGCGCCTTCAGCTCTCCCTCCCGCCACCTTTCGGGATCTGCCTCTCTCCAGCCCACCGCCACACTCACCATATCCTGAGCTGGCCGGTGCACCCGGAAGAAGCCGACCAGCAGCGTGGTGGGCAGCAGCTCCCAAACGAAGAGGATGAGGCCGAAGACTACGTAACCTTGGTCTCCCAGGTCTGTAATCAGATCCGCCTTGAAGGGGAAGAGGCAGGGAGACAGCTCAGACAATGAGGGGGAGGGGAGGAGAACAGCCGATGACTGGGCCTACAATCCACCTCCTACTCCACCCACACACACTGGCTGGGGGATTATGGGAGTGGTAGTCCAACATATCTGAACAGCGCCAGGTTGGGGAAGGCTGCAACTCTTGGGACCAAATAGCTGAAGGACCTTTCTTCTCTCGTATGAGTCTGCCTGTTCCTTAAGATCATCCTCCAAGTTCTCACTTGGGGTGCAGCCACTTTCGGGGGGTAAGGAGGGTGGTGACTAGGGATGGGGCCTTTTTGGTGTTGGTGCCCCTGAAGTATTTGCTTGGCACCTGCCTTTCTATCTTGTGGGGGCCAACTTAAAACTGTCCTATCGTCGTGAGAAATTCAACGTATTATGAGAAGGGTGGTTACATTTTAACAGTATTTTTAATGAATTACAATGTTCTTATGAGTATCCCATTGCTACCACTTTCCCCCTGACAATAGACATATATGTAGTTTGGAGGAGTGTTTTTTATTTTTAAATAGTTTTTTCCTCCACCCTGAATTTTCTTGTGAACGGATTTATAGGAATTTTGTAAGCTGCCTTGAAAGCTCAGTAGCAGAAAGGTGGGGTATTGTTTTAAATAAAATACAAACATTGGGGTGGTTGTGATTTTCACTAGTGGTGGGAAAGTGGTAGATCTGCTGATGTTTTGGACTTCAACTCCCATCAGCCCCTGCCAGCATGGCCAATGGTCAGGAATGCTGAGAGTTGAAGTCCAAAACGATCTGGATATCTACCTTCTGCCCACCCCCTTGGTTTACACAATGGTGAGAGAAACACACTCTGCATGCGCTCAATTGCACTCTCCACAACACATAAGAAAATAAGAGCAGCCCAAAGGCCTAGGTAGTCCAGCATCCTGTTTCACAGATGCCTCTGGAAAGCCAACATGAGAGGAACAGCCCTCCCTACATACATCATTCCACAGCAACCGGTGTACATAGGGATGCTGCCTTTGATACTGGAGGTAGCACATAGCCATCAAGACGAGTAGCCATTGATTGCCTTCTCTCCATGAATTTGTGCAATCCCGTTTTAAAGCCATCCAAGTTACTGGCAGCAAGACTATGCCCCATTAAGTATGTGCTGTGTGAAGGAGTTCCTTCCTTTCGTCTGTCCTGAATCTCCCTCCGTTCAGCTTCATCGGAGGACACCAGCTTCTAGTGTTAAGAGAGAAGGAGAAAAACCTCCGGGGAGACAGGGTTTAGTGCTAAGAAACAGGTTTCTGAGCCCCACCTGACCTCAAACCCCTGCCCCCCCCACTTTACCCCAGGGGTCCCCAACGCAGCGCTTCCAGTGGCACACGCAAAGCTCTCCACTTCAAAAATGTATATTTTTTAATAAAAAGCATTAGGGAGCCAAGTTGCCCTTCCTGTTCCTGAACCTGCCGCTGATCAAGCTGCTCAGCGAGCAGGAAGAGAAGGAAAGAGTTGCCTCCTGGCCCCACTCAATCTTCTTCTGCCCATACAGACCTTTCCCCTTTGTGCTCTCTCTCGCGCTCTCTCCTCCCAGCCTCTAGCCTTGCTATTTCTCTTGCCCAAGCCCTTTCTTTGCTAGTTCTCTCCCTTCCCTGTCCCTAGACTTCTTCTCTCCCTTCTTAGCCTTGCTCTTTCTATCCCACTCCCCCCTTTATCTTGCTGTTTCTCTCCACTCCAAGCCTCTAGTGTCGCTATTTCTCTCCCCTGAACCCTTTTCCTTGCTATTTCTCTCCCTTCCCTGTCCCTAGCCTTCTTCTTTCTCTCCCTTCCTAGCCCCAGCCTTGCTCTTTCTCTCCCACTCACTCCTTTATCTTGCTGTTTCTCCCCCTCCTAACCTCTAGCGTCACCCTTTCTCTCCCTTCTACCCCTTTGCCTTACTATCCCCCCTCACTCTCCCAGTCTCTAGTCTTGCCATTTCTCCCCCCACTTCCACATCATTGGACCAGGTAGGCCCCCACGGCAGCCATCAGGGGACCTGCCTTGCCTGGTCCCACACTCACCTGGTCGGACACGTTGTACCAGTCATAATCGAAGGAGTCGAGGCGGGTGCGGGAGGAAAGCGCCAAGGCCGCGAGGTTGTAGCAAGCTCGGCTGGCATAGAGCAAGACGATGGCGCCCCCCATGGCGGCTGTTTGGCACAGTGTGGTGCCCTGTTACAGGAAGAGGCAGGGAGATGGGTCGTCAGTCAGCTACAGCAAAAGCCAATCAGAGACTTGTGGCAACGTAGCAAAAGTATAGGGGCACCCGGGTTTGTGGGCCGGAGTGTACTGTTCCGGATACCCGAAGCGGTTGCTTAAGTGGGGAGGTGTGTATACCTTTGCCCTTGAGTACAGAGAACAGAAGGGGGCAAAAGGGGGGGTTGCTTTCAAAGTGAGCCCCAAAGATACAGGTGCAAACCCTGGGATCTCCATTTAAAAGGATCAACTGCAAGAAATAGTTGTATATACGCCACAAAACATATTAGATAGATTATAGCTATGCACACACAGCACAAATTTATACCAGGTCCAATCCAATGAATACAAGACCCAGCTGGCATGGGTGTGACGCACTCCTGATTATGGGTCGCCGGTAAGCACAGGCAGGTGGGAGTGTCAGTCTATTGCAGGGGGTCCCCAGGCCTTCTGGGTCGGTGGGCACCTTTGAGAGAGTGTCGTGGGCGTTCTCACAAACTAGCTGCCACAGTGGCCATGGCCGACCACAAATCACCCATTTCCCAGAAAGCAAACGGGTGACAGCAAAAGACAAGTGATTTGCCCAAGAACCGAAGCACAAGGCAGCGGTGGGGTCTGAGCTTTGAAGCCCAAAACCAGTCTTCAGAAGTCACCGTTTTCTGCTCCCACAGCCATTTCACAGAAGGGAATGATGGACGTTGCAGTCCAAAACATCTGGGGGGGCGCAGCTTGGGGGAAGGCTGATGTGACTGATAAAAAATGTCCAGGACAGATGAGGTACACAACTTTCACCACAGAGGTTCATGGGATATTGAGAGCCAGTGTGGCGTAGTGATGAGAGTGTTGGACTGGGACTCAGGAGACCTGGGTTCTAGTCTCCACTCGGCCATGAAACTCACTGGGTGACCTTGGGCCAGTCATTTGACTCTCAGCCTAACCTACCTCACAGGGCTGTTGTGAGGATAAAATGGGGGGGGGAGGCCCATGTAAGCCACTTTGGGTTCCTTGAAGGAAAAAAAAGTGGGATATAAATGTAATGTAATAATAAACATTGCATTTATTTATTCGAAGTATTTTTATGCTGCTCCTTAGCCCAAAAGGCTCCCAGAGTGGCTTACATATAATCAATTAAATGGGACAGATAAGACTTCATTCACAGAGAGGATCATGGTTTTCAGGTCAAATCCCAAAAGTTCCACCTGTGTGCAACTCTAGTTCTTTATCTATTTGGGCCGATGCAGGGGCGGGAGAAAGGGGGCACTGGCCATGGTTCCCAGAATGTATCAGGCCATGGTTCCCAGCATGCACCACTTCAGAGCCATGGCGGCGCTTATACTCAAGCACTGAATTTGTACAGCCCTGATAAACAGGAACGGGAAAAACACAAGAAATGCAACAGAGAGTTTTACGATTGACCCCAGACCCCTACCTTGGCTTCCATGTAAACACGGGTAGAGGGAGAGCCGCGGGCCACGAGGCAGAGGCAGAGGGCGAGGGAGACAGCGCCCAGCACAAACAGCGAGTCGCTGATGAGAACCCGTGCCAGGACCACCGCCCACGGCTCGGCGCGGCGTGCCCGCACCAGCACGGCACACGCCACATTCACTGCCAGGAAGAGGAGGCTGGCGCCCAGGCACGCCCCTCGCACGGCCAACCTGCAGGGGTGAGACACAAAAAGATACAGAGGTGGTGAACTAACTCAACCCAGCGAGGGCCCATCCCTCTCCCAGCATGTTTTCTCAACTGTTTCTAAGCCAGATGTTGCCACAAGGAAGGCCCTTCTCCTAAGTTGTTGGTCCCCAGCGGCAGGTATTCAGTAAGGTGGAGTGGCTCTGAACGTGGAGGTTCTATGTTGCCAGTGTGGCGTAGTGGTTAGAGTGCTGGACTGGGACTCAGGAGATCCGGGTTCTAGTACCCTCTCAGCCATGAAGCTCACTGGGAGACTTGGGGCCAGTCGCTGACTTTCAGCCTTAACCTACCTCACAGGGTTGTTTTGAGGATAAAATGGAGAGGAGGAGGATTATGTAAGCTGCCTTGGGTTTCTTGCAGGAGGATATAAATGTAATGTAAAAAAAAACCCAACCAAACAGAGGTGGGCCATTTGTGGCCCTCTAGATGTCACATGGCTATAACTCCCATCATCCCTTGCTAGCATAGCCAATGGTGAGGAATGTATCCTGAAAAGTTGGCCACCCCAGGCTAAGAACCATGGATAGGTCTGTCCCATGAACCCATAAGAATGTAAGAGCCCTGCTGGATCAGACCAAGGGTCCATCTAGTCCAGCATTCTGTTCACACAGTGGCCAACCAGCTACCCACAAGCAGGACCCTCCCGCCCATGTTCCTCAGCAACTGGAGTACATAGGCATACTGCCTCTGATACTCGAGGAAGCATATAGCCATTCAGGACTAGTAGCTACCAATGGCCTTCTCCTCCATGAATTGTAGAAAGCCATCGAAGCCAGCAGCCATCATATGTGCAGGAGGGAGAGAGAAAGAGAGAGTTTGGGCTTCAAGCCAGAGACGGGCTCTTCCCCAGACTTCTTCCATGCCTGGGTCGGCCTTCTTTTGTATGTGCCTCGCACAGGCTCCCTTCAATATCTGAGGACCTGGCTCTGGGCACCACTGCCAAATGTGGTTCAGCGGGCATCTTCTCCTTAGAAGCGCAGACAACTCTATGGAATTCCTTCCCAACAGAGGTCCGCTAGGACGCATTATCCTTTAGGTCAGGGCAACTTGTGGCGCACCAGATGTTTTGGCCCAGAACTCCCATCATCCCTCACCATTGGCTATGCTGGCAAGAGCTGATGGGAGTTGTTGGCCAGCAACCTCCAGAGGGCCACAAGTTGCTCACCCATATTAAGTGTTCGGCTCAGGCCTAGAGTTTTGAGAAAGCTTCTGGCTAAAATGGCTTCGCCTTTAGAGCTCACCACAATCACTGCTGTTGTACTGGAAGTTGCTGCTCTGGGAGTGCATATTTATTCTACTGTAATTTTTTTCAAATGTGTAGTTTCGCATCTGCAGTTTCACATTTTGCATTTATTTGTCTGTTTAATGATTTTAAACTGAGAGTTGCTTTGGGTTTATTTTGGGTTTATTTTTTTAAAAAGCAGGGGAGTAGGGTTTTTAAATAAAATAAAACATTTTCCTCACTTCTCCCCACCACGATATGAAGACACATGTGGGAAATGAGGGTGTAAAAGCCTCCCCCAAGCCAACACCTTCCAGATGTGTCGACTACAGCTCCTATCATCCCCAGTCAGCATGGCTACTGGTTGGGAGGGATGCTGGGAGTTGCAGTCCAACACATCTGGAGCGCACCGGGGTGGGGAAAGCTGGAGTTATTGTTATGATCTTACACAGAGACAACCGAACACACAGATACTTACAGGCCTTTGGTGAGTTCGGGACGGTATTTTGCTTTGGCCTTGAAAACCACCTGGAGGGGAGAGGGGGAAATTATTTATTAATTTATAGCATTTTTATCCCACCCTTTAGCCAAAAAGGCTCCCAAGGCAGCTTACAAAGATATTTCTTAAGATAGTCCCTGCCCGCAGGCTTACAGTCTAACAATACAACACAAAAGGAAAGGGGATTGGGAAGGGGGGGGGGAAGCAAATTCAGGCTCTAGTTTTGTAGCTGCAAAGTTCAGCAGGTCATGGACACGATGGAAGGAGGACTGCTGCTTCCTTTCCTTCCAATGGCCTCGTACAGATCCAGACACAATGGAGCAGTGCCTGACTAGCATTACGAAAGACAAGGGGGATGCATAAACAAGATGTTGCAGTGTAGCCTCCTCTCTGAATAGGAGCGCTCCCGTTCAGGGTACCAGCCAGCCATTCCGCATCCCGCCAAAAGGGCATTCCATTCTCCCCCACCCTTTCCACTTCCAACTGACATTCAACATTCTGTGGACAGTGATTCTGCTCAGTATTGGGCTATTTTCTGTGGGTCTTGGTCCCTTAAGGTGGGGTTGTTTGCCCTTCCGTAAACCTCGGGACTCTCCTGAGCATACGGAGACCTCCCTCTTGTTTCTCAGTGGCCCCATTCTGATTGGCACTCACCACCCGAATTTGCTGTTAGAGGGAGCGATTGTGGGAAGGAAGGGGTGTGGGGGAAAAGAGATCAGCTTGAGACATCGGATCCATTTGCTCTCCACCCGCCACCAGAACCCGAAGCCCAACAAGATGACAGGGGAGCAAGTAGTTCAGTTCTCAGTGACATGCCCTAGTCCCAACAGAGACAGAAGCCTGGTCGCTCCCCTCCCCGCCAGAAACTTCCAATACTCCCTAGAGATAAACCCAACTGGTTGCTGGCAAAAGGCTTACTAGTTGGGAAACACCACTACCACCACCAAGTCACTCATCCCAGAAAGTAAATCAGTAGCCAAGAGATCGAAAAGACCTTTGGAGCCACACGATGGGATATGCGGGCAGCCGGCAAGACGCATCTCGCTCTGTGTCTGTGCGCATGGGATAGATAGGGAGAAGCACGGGGAGAGTGGGGGAGCAGGGAGTAGCACACCTCCCAGATTTTCTCTGCTTTTGTTTCGCCGATACTGTTTCTATCTTCTCCCGCTTTCCACAAGGACTAGAAACTTGATGTTTCCCAAGTCCTTGGGAGAAATCTGGTGATTTCCAAGTTCTTGAATCTGGTAGAACAGCCTTCTCCAAAGGCTGCCTGGGGCATGCTGGGAGTTGTGGTGCAACACATCTGGAGGGCACCAGGTTGGGGAAGGCCATGGTAGAAAGTCCCCAGACTCCCCACCTCACTGTGACTTCAGGAAGGCCATTTTCCCTCCAGTCTAAACTTGCATAGGATTGTGCCTCTAAAGACCTTACAGGCCAAGGTGAAATTTGAAGCAGCAGGGACTTCCAGGTTTATTTTTATTTATTTTATTTTATTTTATTTGTAACCCACCTTTCTACCAAAAAATGGCACCCAAAGTTCACAGCTCATGACTCTGACCCAACAATCTTACCTCTTGGTTATAAAAAGGGAGGCAGCAAAGTTTGTGCTACAAGCCAGATTTCTGCAGTTCAAGGACAGAAAGGATAGCCAGCTCCCATATCAACCTGTCCAGCTGTTAAGTTGAGCTTTGGAGGCCCTGCTGTCTGCCCCATCGCTGCTAAGGGTCAAGCAAGTAAAGATCAGAAACAGGGCCTTCTTCGTGGTGGTGGTGGTGGTCGTGGTGGTGGTGCTGAGGTTTCTGGGCACTTCCTCTCACAGAATTTCACTCGATTCCCTCCCCACTGCCTTTCAGCCACAAACTGAAAACACGTTTACAGCACAATCCGATGTGGGTCTACTCAGATGTAAGCCTCATTGTGTTCAATGGGACCTATTCCCAGGAAAGAGGGTATAGGATTGCAGCCCACGTCAAGCAGTCTTTTAATATCTAGTTCTGCTGCTCTTTTAATTATTTTAATTGCAGCTTTTTGTGGTTGTTTTCTTAGTTCTGTGATTTTTAAGGTTGTTCATTTTTTTATTTTATTGTGGGAGTCCGTCCGTCCCCGGCCACTTTTTTTGTAATCCACTTTGGGAACTTAATGGAAAAAGAGTGGGATATAGTAATATATCATCATCAACATCCCTATGGTCTAGATGTCGGTGTTCACAGTAATAATAATAAAAAATACACCAACTTCTAGACCCTACATGCAAATACAAACATACAAAGGCACGAGTTCTGACATTCCTCTTATGCCCATTTCACAGCCTGGAGGAGTGAAGGCACTGCCACAAATGGAAGTCCACAAGGATTTTCAGGGGTGGGCAAGTTGTGGCTCTCCAGACATTTTGGCCTACAACTCCCATCAGCCCTAGCCAGCATAGCCAATGGTGAGGGACGATGCAAGTTGCAGGCTAAAACACCTGGAGGGCCAGAAGTTACCCACCCGTTTTACATGAAAATAATGATCACATCTAATCCAGGCCCCTTCGATGCTCCCCTCCACAAAACCGGTGCTCAAGAGTGGCCTTCCACACAATCCAAGTTAGCATCTTTACCCACAAGCCCCCTAGGCAAGTGTGGCTGTTTTAGCATTTACCTGGGCAAAGTACAGGTTCATGAGCGTCAAGGTGAAGAACTGCAGGCAGACAGGGCAGCAGTAGAGAAGCCAGAAGAAGAAGGGGCTCAAGTGGTTGGCCTTGAGGGTGTTCCTGAAGTAGAAGGAGAAGAGGGTGGTGCGCAGGGCAGCCCAGAAGAGGCAGAGGAAGAGGAAGACCGTCTGGTAGCTGAACTTCTTGTGGCGGTAGAAGAGAACCAGCCAGAGCTGGGCGTAGACCGAGAGGAAAAGCAAGGCGTACAGGGTCGTGTACAGCGCCGTAAGGCCCACCTTGACAGCAGGCGGGAAGGCAGGTGTGAGGCGTGAAGCCGGCACGATGAAGCTGAGGTTGCTGACGGCCTCCTCCATCATCGGCGAAAGCTGGCCCGACTCCGATCAGGAGGGCATCAATTCCAGGATGCAGGCGTCAAGGGGGCACAGCCACCATCACAACCCCACTCGCTCAGACGGAGGAGCTGCCCCCGCGTTAGGGGGGCGGTTACATCCTTTGGGGCTGTGGGAGGCAGCCCCCTTGTGCAGATGAATCAAGGGGAGTTTGCAAGTTCCATGAGAAGTGTGGAAAAGGGGGGTGGGGTGAGAAAGAAAGGCAGCTGGCACCCACCCACCCTTCTCTGCTAAGAAGGCATGGAGGGGAGAACCAGATCCAATTCCTGGTGTGGGAAAACGAGGCCTCTTCTATGCCCCGAAGAGCTGGGCCAGACCCCAATGATTCCTAATCTGGATCCTGTCCAACCCTATGTAGGAGCAATAGGCTAACTCTAAAGTGCTGACCCCTCAGGTGCCCCCAACCTTGAACTCCTCCAGTTCCTCCCCAGATCAGAAAAACCTCCTGGTTCGTCTGTTGCCCTTACCTTACCCTCCCAATAAGCTTCGAGATGGTTCCTCAGGCAGCTGGATACCCCCCTACCCCACCTCCTCCAGGTTCTCGGACACCTGGGTCCTCTTAACCCCTCATTCTCAGGTATCTGAATCCCTTATTCCTCCCTCCTCCATTATCTCGAACACCTGGGTCCCTTAGTTCCCAACTGTCAGATATCCTAATCCCCTTATCCTTCCTCTAGAATCTTGGACACCTGAGTCCCTTCACCCCCAATTCTCAAGTACCTAGAACCTTTATTCCTGCTTTCTCCAGGTTCTCCGACACCTGGGTCCCTTGGCTTCTCCACTCAGTTTCGGTTTCGGGATGCTTGGATCCCTGAATCCTTTCTTCCAGGGTCCCTCAGACACCCCCCCCCTCCGCTCGGACGCCTGGGTCCCCTGATCTCCTCCCCCCTCCCTATGCCTTAGCTACCCGGTTCCCTTAAGCCTCCCCCACCCTCTCGGACGCCTGGGTCGTTCGGTCCCTTCCGGGCCTCGATCAACAGGCAGCCCGCATCCCCGCCTTCTCCCCCAATTCGGGGCGGGGTGGGCGGAGAGACTATCCCCGGGCCTAAAGCCGCCCCAGCTGCGTTACTTCCCCGGCAACTCCGAGCTGCGCAAAGTGCGTAAGGCCCGCCCCCTCCCTTTCACTGGCTTGGCGTGACGACAGCGGCGCCTCCTGCAGCGCCTGCCTCTTTCTCTTGAGCAAAGGGCGTAAGAAGTGTCGTGAATGGCACAGGCCGCGGAGACGGCCCCGGCTAGAGCGGCACCACTCTTTCCGGCCGCCATCTTAAGTGTGGGCATATGTAGCTAACTTCGCACCGCTATTAATATGTGTATTAATATATGCCGAGAGCCAGTGTTGCCTAATGGTTAGAGTATTGGATTGGGACTTGGGAGATCCAAGTTCTAGTTCCCACTTGGCCATGAAGCTCGCTGGGTGACTGTGGGCCAGACACTGACTCTCAGCCTAGCCTACCTCACAGGGTCATTGTGAGGATAAAATGGAGAGGAGGAGCGAGGAGGAGGATTATGTACGCCGCCTTGGGTTCCTTGCAGGAGGAAAAAAGGCGGGATATAAATATAATAAAATTAAAAAAAAAACATGCACAAAGATCTCTGAAGGTTTCCAGGAAAAGCTACCCCCAACCCACTTATTTCCACTGCCTCCCAGTTATATCCCAATACCCTGTGTTTAGGATCCCTTCTGCTCGCAATACCAAACACACCGGTTAGTAGGAACTATAAACACTCAATTATGTAAATACACCCCAATTTATGGGAGTCTCTAATAAAGTTTCCCAAGTCTATTAATTGTTCCTATCTATATATCACAGAAATCCACATTCTCAACTTCCCACTGAAGAACTGCCAGTGCAAAGCTGGTTATTGCAATTCACAAACAAGCCTGCCACACACCAGTGAGATGCTCAGAACTCAGGCAGGCTCTCACTGAGGACACTGAGGAGCACACTTTGGCATGTATATGCAAAAGCAAAATTTAAAAATATATTGCAATTACATAACTGTGGGAAATGTGTATATCTATACATTTCTCTGGTGAAACAATAACCATTTCAACAAAGAGTCTTGTGGCACCCTAAAGATTAACAAATTTATTCTGGCAGTGTCCACAAAAGTTTATGCTAGATGAATTTGTTAATCTCTAAGGTGCTACAAGACTGTTGTTTTTGCTGCAACAGACTAACACGGCTGCCCCTCAGGAAATAATAACAATTTCAGTTAGTCTTAAAGATGTAATGGAACGAACACACACACACACACAAAGATGGACAAGGCTACTTTCATGCCACAGCACTAATCTCTAAACTGACATAGGGTTGCGAGAGACACCCCCCTTTGTGGAAAGGGGTTACAGCAGCCGGGATTGTTTAGCTTAGAAAAAGGCGAGCAAGGTGAGACCTGATAGAGGTGTACAAAATTATGCACGGCAGGAGCACCAGCACACACCTCTGAACATCGGAAATTGATTAAAACATGCATAGGATTGCGCCCTCAGGCAGAAAAATGTCCTACAACTCCCAGCATTCCCCAGCCAACCATGCTGGTAGTTGTAGAACTTTTTTTCTGTCTAAACATGCATAGGATTGCACCCTGATATCGATATATGTTATTATTTATTATATTTATATCCCGCCTTTTTTCCTGCCAGGAACCCAAGGCAGCTGACATAATCCTCCTCCTCCTTCTCGTCTCCATTTTATGCTCACAACAACCCTGCGAGGTAGGTTAGGCTGAGAGTCAGTGACTGGCCCAAAGTCACCCAGTGAGCTTCATGGCTGAGTGGGGACTAGAACCAGGATCTCCCAGAAGCCCATTCCAACACTCTGTTGTGATGGGTCTGAGTTTGCTCTAAATTGCCTTTCAGGGGTCCCTTACAGCTTCAGTGCCTTTGATTGCAAGGAGCTTCAGGATCCATTCCCACTCTGCAATTCTTGATTCTAAGATTTCTGATAGCAGAGCTGTCAGGGACTCAGGGTAGATACCTGACAAAGTGCGGTGGTAACGTTCTGGTGATGTGTTTCAACAGCAGCAAGGAAGGCCCAAGAAGGCATAAGTGATGGGCGGAGATGACTCATCTTCATTCCCTCCCACGTGTGCAGCAGAAAGTCTATGCTGGAAATGGGACTGAAAAGGAGGCAGCGAACTGTCTTCACTCTTTGCAGGAAATCCTGTGGAACTACAGACTCTTCCAGATGTCTGATGAGGAACATGAAACTGTTGGGAGTGCTAATCCTGGGAACCCTCCTGTGTATATGAGTAAATGAACCTTGTATCACCGAAGTCTCCGGTGACCTCCTTCCAAGGAAACTCAGGAGAGAGCCAGTGGCTGAGCTCAGACAACACGATAACCCACGCTCAAGGGTTGAGTGTGGGTTGTCATTGAGCCATGGGTTGAATGTTTTTGTTTTGCATTACTGCAAAGCGTCATAACCCGCCTTTAGGATCATTTGGTCCAAAGGCGGTGGGGATAAATCTTCTCAATAAATAAATCCTCTGTGAGTCTACTCAGAAGCAAGCCCCACTAATTTCAGGCAGGTGGGTTATATGAATGTGGGGCCACTTATTCAGTTGTGTCATTGAATACTTGGTATGTAGATTTCAGTCCTGATTGACAATGGTTATTTGTGTGCCTCGCCGAAGGCTGGAGAGAAATCGGAGTGAACCACCAGATTTTATATTTTCCAAAACGGGGGGGATCCGCCATTATGTGTTTTGCTCGTCACAACGGCCTGATGCCGCCTTTCCCAACCTGGCCATGCTGGCTGGGAACAATGTCCAACACATCTGGAGAGCACCAGGTTGAGGAAAACGGAATCTATTTACTCCCTTCCACCTTAAGACTTTCTGACCATGCAGACAGACATCAGGACTTCCAACATCAAATCAGCCTTGTCCGCGCCCGCCCCCCCGCTTGCTTTTTGTAACATCATGCCTGATGAAGAACTCTGAAGATCTCGAAAGCTTGCCCACAATTTTCTGCATATTAGGTTGGCCCTAATTAAGGTATTGCCTGCCTTTGATTGATTGATATTTTTTCTGGTGGAGCAGCATGGCTTACTTTCATTTTATGTACCTGCTCCTAAATAAGTGGTTTGGACCCAGCGAAAGTATCTCTATGAAAGAAAGATGCAGAGATTGGTTCTATCGAGGGAGTTAATTGCATAGGAACTTTAGGGATCCTCCTGCATCCCACCCTTTATCAATTAAATGTGGGAGGAGATTAAGGAGGGGGGAAACCCAGAAGATGGGAGGAGCTGAGGTCAACAGGAGGCGGGGCCTGACGTTTCCAACCTTGATTGGGCAGAGGCTCTGGCAGTTCTCCATTGCCCAGGCGACTGTGGCTGGGTCTCTGCAGGCTGTAAACAGGAGAAGGAAGAGAGAAAGGGAAGCGACCCTTATTTAGGTAACTGGGGGTGGTGGGTCAGAGGGGGTGGGCTGGATGGGTTGGAAAGAGGAAGAAGTGAGAGAAATGAATAACCATAATCCGGGAGGGAAGGAGCTGAAGTTCTCAAGATCTAGAGAGGAAGGGGGGGAAATGGAAAACCCGGGAAAGCCAAAGCAAAAGGAGGAAGCAATCCTAAGATTGGGGAAGGCTGAACATGGAGGAGAGAAAATCCATAACTGAGGATGTGGCTTTTAGAAAGGGTGCAAAGGGACATCTTTTTAATTTAGCCTTTTAAATTATGTAGTTGTTTGAATGTTTTTCTGCTTTTCGTGTTCTTGTGTTTTGTCTTGCGCTAAGGTTTTATTTTTTAAAAATCGTTGTACACCATCTTGATGGCTTTTTTTTTTTTAGCAAATAAGGTTGTATATAAATGTTAATAAATACATCAATGGCATGGGAGGCCCCAATTCAGTGGGCCAGGAGAGCAAGAAAGTGCAAGAATGGAGGTAGAGAGAGCAGGAGCTGATGGGAGAACGAAGCTTCGGTATTTAGAGTGCTGGGGAGGATGGGGCAGGACTTTGAAAGGAGGGGGGGTGTTGCATCCAAAGATTAAGGCTGGTGAGGAGAAGCACAGAACAGGGTTGACTTTCAGCTGAAGGGTTCCGCCTATTAATGATGATGAAAGAGGTTTGCGAAGCAATGCACAGTGTGGGGAAATAACCTTTCCCTCCATCATACTGTATGTCTCAGTGTGCTGGATTTGGTGGGGCTCCCTGGCAAAATTGATTGGTGGTAGGTGTCGGACAGACAACTCCTGCCCCAAACCCTGGAGAGCCATTGCTGCCAGTCAGTGTAGACAATACTGGGCAAGATGGACCTAGGGTCTGATTCAGTATAAGGCAGCTTCTGATGTTCCAAAATCTCCACGCAACGCATAATTAACTTATGGATCTTGGGGCTGTGAAATGTGGCCGCCAGGTTAGGGAGCTTTATTTTTATTTATTTATTTATTCTATTGTATCCTGCCTTTTTTCCTGCAAGGAACCCAAGGCATCTTACATAATCCTCCTCCTCCTCCTCTCCATTTTATCCTCACAACAACCCTGTGAGGTAGGTTAGGCTGAGAGTCAGTGACTGGCCCAAAGTCACCCAGGGAATTTCCTGGCCGAGTGGGGACTAGAACCTTGATCTCCCGAGTCCCAGTCCAACACTTCAACCATGAGACCACACTGGTTCTCCTTTAAAAGGGGATTCTGCAAGTTCACAGAGGAGAAAAGCTATTAACTGTATAGAACCTCCACGATCAGAGGCAGTATCCCTCAGTACCAGTCTCTGGGGATCAGTTGCTGGAGAGGGCTCTTGCCTTAAAGCCCTGCTTCCCCAAGGCATCCAGTTTGCCACTAGGGGACATCAGATATGGCTCAGACAGGCCTTTGGTCTCGTCCAGCAGGGCTCTTCTTTTGTACACAGTTATCTTAGCAATCAGGACAAGAACAACCCTGCAAGCTAGGCCAGTGTTCTTATCTCCATACTGCAAAAGGAGGGTTTTGGAGGTGGCTGAAGCTGAGAAAGAATAGGTTTGTCTTGGTGAGTCAGTGTCCAGAGCAAGATTTGAATCAGGGAGTTCCTTCCTGGTTGGCAGCTCAACCGCTTAATCACAACCTAGCTGCCGGCCCTTGCTTAATTCTTATACCCCACTCATCCAACAAGTACGAACAAAACAGCCATGAAATCACGCTATTGCACTAAACCCATTAAAATAGAATAATCTAACCTAAAAATGTCAAAACACATTCAGGAGCCAAATGCTTACGTAAAGAAAAAAGGCCTTTGGCTGTAGCTCAGTGCGCAGAGCCCCTGCTTTGCATGCAGAAGGTCCCAGGTTCAATCCCCGGTATCTCCAGGTACGGCTGGAAAAACTCCTGCCTGGAACCCCGGAGAGCTGCTGCCAGTCATTGGGCCAGTTCACACAACACAACAGCCCACTGTGGGTTAATTTACCTGTGAGGAGCTGCAGTGTGTGCGGGCTGCCATTATGGATACACAAGCCCTGGCTGGGGCTTGTTGTGTCATCCAAACACAGGCGACAGGGTTATTTGAGGGTTAAACAACCATCGCATAACCCTAAAACAGACCATGGGTTTTGCAAGGGTGGCCTATGGCTTACACTGGCTCACCTTGTCTGAGCGTGGAAAGCTAAGCAGGGTCAAGCCTGGTTATTATTTGGATTTCATAGATCATAGAGTTGGAAGGAGCCTACAAGGCTATCGAGTCCAACCCCCTGCTCAATGCAGGAATCTAGAGGAGGGGGTCTCCCATCCAAGTAATAACCAGGCCTGACCCTGCTTAGCTTTCCATGCTCAGACAAGCTGAGCCAACATAAGCCAGAGGCCTGGGAGACCCCTCCTCTAATTTCCTGCATTGAGCAGGGGGTTGGACTCGATAGCCTTGTAGGCTCCTTCCAACTCTATTCAGATCTATGAAATTTATGAAACCCTCAGATTTCATTTTTCATTTATTAGATTTCTATGCAGCCCAATATAGTCAAAGCTCTCTGGGTGGTTTACAAAGATGGAAACCTTTAAAATACAGTATAAAACCACATACGTACGACAATATAAACATACAACACGCAGAGACACACACACACATTTCTAAAAACAAATTTTAAGCAATCAACAAGAAAAAATCAAGACCTGATTACAACCTCATCATATTATTTATTTATTATATTTATACCCTGCCTTTTTTCCTTCAAGGCTTACATAATCCTCCTCCTCTGGGTCATTCCATGTAAAAATCAACCAATGAATTTACCTGACCATCACCGATTTTGAAAAAACTTGGTGAACTTGTTTGGTCTGCTGAGAAAATAAGCTGCTCCAAAAATTAGACTTCTGGGACAAAAGATATGGCAATCAAAAATATGAAGAAAATGTAAATTTTTGTGTGTCGGACAACATTAAAATTACAGTAATTCCAGTTCTACAGAACCTAGAAGGTTAATCATGGTATTGTTGGAAAGCCTTTGAAATGCTCTTTCATTTGATATGTAACATAAGTGGTTTTTTGGAATAAATATATATTCAAGGTCAAATAGTAAAATTTGACCTTGTATACTAATTTTTTTTCCTCCATGATTTTTGTTTTATTATTTCATCTGACAGTGCTTAATACATGTACCAATTTTCAAAATGGGGTTCTTAACAGAAAACGAGTTACATCTTTTGGGGCGCTCTGTGTGTATGCGTCATAGTTCATATGAATTGCTATCTCGCTGTACGAATCTTAAGAAAATATGCATTATCACTTAGGTTTTGAATAAAACATTGTGCACAAGTACAAGCTACCCTGTCATAATTGTGCAGCTCTGAATTAGGTATTCTTCTTCACAATAGCATGCTTCTGACATTTTGTGTAGAATAATGATACTTCCTCTGGGTGGTCATTCTGGTATGAAATCAATCAAAGAATATTTCTAACTGAAAGCAAATTGCTTAAGATTTGGTGAACTTGTTCTGCTTATTAAAAAATAAGTTGCAGGGCCTATTGTTTTCAGAAGAATGAGGTTTAAAATATGTACTTTAAAAAAGGGACTCACCAGTATGCTTGGGGAAAACATGTTCATTTTATTTTTTTCAAATAAATATACAGAAGTTTGACCTTGAATAATGACAAACTCCTTTTGTTTTAAATAATGTTTAACATCCCTGGAAACATGTACTTGATTTCAAAATGGGACTCTTACTAGCATACCGGTAGTTATTTTGCAAGACCGCTATTTACTTAGATGTGGGCTTGAAAAACCATTATTGTGCATAGATGAGATTTTCCATTTTACTTTTATATATACTGATCAGATTTTATGCAGTTCAAATATTACTTGCTAACATTTTGTTAACAAGTCTTAAATTAAGGAGCTTTTCATAACAGTAGTTTCTAGTCTTGAAGTTGCTGCTTGACACTCTTTGTCTGTTAGTGTATAGAAGTGCCCTGTTGGGCAACAAGGATCAGCTTTTGTCAAAACATCTGAAGATGGTATCCATAGGACATCTTGTTTATCTGGATACATAAATGATTTTGCTCGTCCAGCTGGATGAAGAAAGCTCACTAACACTTCTGCTCTCTGATCATCTGTTTTTAAAACACAACCTAACCACCATTGTGGGATATAAACACATGTAACAAATCCTCGTATTTCTTGCAATTCCAGTTCTCCTTCTTTAATAGTCGCTGTCTCTTTTCTGGATTCGCATTGAAATGAATACTATATTTTAGTAGCAACAGTGTGTTTTGTTAATGGAATTACAGCGTGAATTTTCTGTGTCCCAGGAATCGTCTTGAATTCTCGAAGCGACATTTCAGAAGCTTTTCTTCCAGTTCATAATCTTTACTTGTGGTGTATTGAAATGCAACCTGTATGATGTTCTCCTTTGCCCAATCAAAGAGCTGACGAGGGGTCATGATTTGTTTTTCATACGGATGCTGCAAACTTGCTCGAGCTGCAAACTTTTTCACAGTGCCACCCAAACCATCACAAGGCCCTTTTCCATACGATGTGGCAAAGAAGTGCCATTCTGCATCGATACCGAAATCTGACTTATGCTTACTTAGGTTGTTGAAGTTTTTACCGTTTTTATACTGTGCTGCTGCACCATCAGGGAAATAATAGATCTTAGTTATGCTACCTGTAGAAATGGTGTGCAAGAATTCAACAATTTGAAAAGTCATGAACACATTGCAGAAGTGGGGTCGGCACTTGTCACGTCTTCAGGCCTGCCTTTTTCTTATCAGAATCTGTGAATAAAGCTTGATTTAATATAGACATCCAAAGAGATATATCTCTGTGAAGGTTTGAGGCCTATCCATGCCTGGTTTGGTTTCAGCCTGAAGGCCCCGGAAGGGAGGGGGCGGGCTTAAGTTTAATTTCCCTCCAAAAAAATTCTGTTTTAAGTGTGTATAATGGGGTGAAGTTATTGTAGGGAGGTACTGTGCATGTATAAGAACATTCACATCTTCTGAACTGTTCGGAACCCCTTCTGGAAATCGGTACATATACTCAAGGTAAACATGGGTTATCTGAGGAAAAAAATCAGCAAAAAAAAAACCATTTGGTTTTTTTGGAATTCAAGGTCAAATTAAAGAAACTATGACCTTGAATATTTTATTTCACATGCATGCTTCATGTTACATATCAAATAAAAGGGTAGTTCGAGAGCTCTCATATGACACCATGATTTACTTTCTAGGTCAATTCTGAAGGAAGTTATGATACTTTTTGTGTAGTCACAAACACTGAAAAATCATGTTTTGGGCATTTTTTGAGCACACTGTACTTTTGAACCGTGAGGTATAATGACCTATAATTTGGTGTATGTTCATTTCTCATGCTGGTCTACCAGTATGCCAGTTTTTAAAAAAATCGCAGATGGTGAGGTAAATTTTTCTTTTTTTTTGGTTGATTTTACATGGAATGACCCCTCTCCATTTTATCCTCACAACAACCCTGTGAGGTGGGTTAGGCTGAGAGTCAGTGACTGGTCCAAAGTCATATGCTGCCCAAATGCCTGAGAGAAGAAGGTCTTAACTTGGTGTTGGAAAAATAACAATGTTGGCATAATTGTGGGGGCCACCACTGAGCTTCCCTCAGAGGAGGCACCCAGAGGAGGGCCTTAGATTATGAATGTGGTGTATGGGAATGCTCTTGCCAGGAGAAGCACTCTGCCAGGTATTGCAGTCCTGAACCGTGCCCAGGTTCGGAAAGTTCAACAACCCACAGCTGGGTCTTACATATTCATAATGGTGGATGCCACATGTGCCATGGTTCCCCGAGGGTTAATGAGCCCATGGCGAGCTGTCATGTCTTCCAAACCAGGGCAGGAGAGTCAGTATGGCGTAGTGCTTAGGGTGTTGGACTGGGACTTGGGAGATCCGGGTTCTAGTCCCCACTCAGCCATGAAGCTCACTGGGTGACAGGCTTCCTGTGTTCCTACCTCCATACTTTCTTCTCCTCCACAGCTGGGCCTGGTGAGCGGCAAGTTGGGTGGGTGGGGGGCCATGCCAGCCCCCTGACAATGTTCCAGATTGCTGAGTACCATGACGAAGATGCTTTTCTGACTGGAGAGAACGAGCCACAAGATCCCAAGCTGACCTGCAGAGGAGCCGCGGGAGGGGGCAAGGAGCTGGGCAGCACGGCTAGCAGTGAAAATCCAGGTTTGCGGGGTGGGATTTGGGCCGTAACAAGCACCGTCCCGCTTCTTGGGTCCCATCGAGGCTTGCAGGATCTACCTCGGGTTTTACTAGAATCCCACCAGCCGGGGCCAGGTGCAAGACACACAGAATGAAAGAACTGGGCACTTCTGACCTGAGCCCAGGAATTCGTTTTGAGTACCGTAACTGATCTGAGTGCACAGTCCTTCCACGCAAAAATCCGTTCCTGGTTTCCACAAGCGATCGGCAGTCTAATTGAAGTAGGGGAAGGAGCCGTTTTGTGGCTGCAATTGGGATGACTGGGAGTCAAAAATCCTTGCTGATCTACCGGAAAGCACCCAGAGATCTACCGATCAATCCCAACCAGACTTCTTCCCATCCTTGCCCTAGATTTTGGAGGGCCTGGCAACTAACCTCTTCCAGCTCCAAGGGCTGAATTCAATTTCAGAAAAGCTCTGGGGGCGGGGCCAGATTTCCATGGTGGGCAGGGCCGAAGGCAAAGGGGGCGGGGCTAAAATACCAGCCTATTTTAGCTTCAAGCTCTCACTGCCAGGAACTAAGCTTTAGGAGAGATATTTCAACCTTTTTAGAAAGGAAAACCGTGAAAAAGCCGTGAAACCACTACATGATTGGTGGTCAGGGGACGTGGCCATCTGAAGTCCGGAATGGCACAGCGGGCTGGCCACATTTGGCCTACTGGCCTGAGCTTGTGCACACCTGATGTAGGTTTATCCCAGGCAACGATGGAATGGAGGGGGCAGTGTGTGAGTGAATTAGAAGCGATCCTCTACCCTCAATTTAGCTCCTTTCTCTTTTTTTCATCAGCTATTTGATGACGCCATTCTCATTCCTGCCCTTAAATGTTTATATTCCTGTTTTCTCATGTTGTTCTATAGCAGCCTTCCCCAAGCTGGCACCCCGCAGAGGTGTTGGAGTGCAACTCCCAGAATCCTCCAACCAGCTTCTGGGAGTTGCAATCCAACACCTTTGGAGGGCGCCAGCTTGGGGAAGGCTGTTCCACAGTCTGTTTAAAAACTTCACTGCTTGGAAAACTAATTCCAAACCTGGAAGCCTAAGCACACTTACAAGGGGAGCGAAGTCCCACTGAAATCAAAGTGAATTCTTTTTGAGCAAACACGATCAGGATTCTGGGAAGGGTCGTCTTATTACCCTGTTGCAACAGAGCCAGATAAGAGTCTTGTGACACCTCCAAGGCCAACAGATTTGCAGGGCAATCCTAGGCATGTTTTACTTAGAAGTAAGTCCCAGTGCGGTCAACTCCCAGCTAAGTGTGAGGAATTGCAACCTTAACGTGGTGTAAGCGCTCATGGACACGATCTGGCGGCTTCATCAGACGCTTGAAGTGTTGTTCTCAGTGGAAACACGGAAGAGTTTATTGCTTAAAACCAGTTGGCGCGTGTACACACACACAGAAAATAGAGGGGGGAAAGAGTAAACTGTGGGGTCCACTGTCTGCTCCACTCATTTGGGGCTCCAATCCTGCCTGCAAGCAGCCCCCGATTTACCACTAAGTCAGGGGTGCAGAAGGGGTCCCAATGCAGACCCCCCCCCCAGATGGCCATGCTTCCTTTCCCCAACCACCGATCCCTTGGTGGTTCCCCAGCTTTTGTGTAGTTCCCCCACAATCCCCCGCAGTTTTTTCCCTAAAGGAACGCGGCCCTCGACAGAGGGGGGGGGGAAGGCTTCCCACCCTTGATTTGTACTAATCAAGCCATGGTTTTTCCATCAGAAATCTGTTTTATCCAAGTTAATATAGATATAATGGATTAATAGATTAACAGTGCAATCCTGTATATTGAGTTCAATGGGTCTTTCACCCAGGTAACTGTGTAAAGGGCTATAGCAGCCTTGCAATGTAAGGCTGCAATCCTAAACATGCTTACTCTGGAGGAAACCTCATTGAATACAGCGAGTCTGGCAGGGAATGATGGGAGCTGCAGTCCCAACGCATCCAGAGGACACCAGGTTGGAGAAGGCAGCTCTATCCAATACGCCACACTGGTTCTCTATGCCCAAAACAATGTGAAAATCAGTTCGGGTTATGGGCTAGTAACGTCTTTGCAAGAGTGGTTTAACACCCCCCCTTCCTGTATTTTTATTTTTGCTTTTTTCCCCCGAGCCAGAGCTGAGACGCCGCATCGGATCAGACCCTCCCTTGCCAGATCCGGAGGCCCCAGATGAGGTGGGCACTTTCCGGGCACGCTCGCGCTCTGCCCCACCCATTTTGTGGGCCGCCCAGCGGTACGGGCGGGAGTTGCGCAGGATGAGCGACGAGTTCCACGGCGCACTGCAGGTGAGGCTGGCACGGCACATCGGTGTGCATTTCCCAGGGAAGGTGGATACGCTGGTGTTTATGGTGGCGCACCTTTGTGAAAGCGTATTGCAGGAAGCAAACACACACACAGAGTGTTGATTGCACACAAATTCAGTTTGCCTCACCATTAGCACCAGTGATGTGGACCACTCTGTGTTAATAACCACTGGCAATGTTGCATTACACTTGAAACAGTGAAGGTATTAACATTCTTCCATTGACACTTACAGATATAGATTTCCAAAAGGAATGAACCACTAGTGTACAAGCAATGGTACAAGTGGGTGTACCACTGTGTACAACCGCTACTATAATTAGGGCAAAAATGGACATATACACTGGGGAAAACAAACATAGGGAGAATTTGGACAATCATGTCTCAGCTTACTGATTAGAGATACAAACAAGTCCTTTGCTGGTGTAAGCATGAGCCAGCAGACAAACCAGGAAGTCTTCTGTTAACTATAGTTTATTTATTTATTTGTACTATTTCTATACTGCTATATATTAAGAAAAATTCCTAAACAGTTTCCCACGTTGTCTGAGCTGGGAAATGATGGTTAACAGCTTTGGAACAAGCCAGGATATCAAACCATGATTTGAAGTTGGTTTAATATCCTGGCTTGTTCTGACTTGGTCTGAACCAGCTTCGAACCAGTGTTTGGTACCTTGGCTCGTTCTGAAGCCATTGCTCAAAAGCCCTGTGAGTGGGAGGCATCCAGAAGCAAAAGGGGGGGAAAACCCTAGCATATAGCACCTCAGGCCCAGGGACCAAATCCAGCCTTCAGGTTCCTGAGGGCCCACCCCTTTCCCCTGGCCCCACCCCTTTTATCCAAGCAGTGATCATTTGGTGATTTCCCAAATTTTGTGCAGTTTTCCCCCCCATTCTAAAAGGTTGGCATAATTGTAACCCTTGCTCACTGGCAGTAAGAGCTTTAAGCTACAATGTGCTGGCATTGTTCGTATTTTTGGCTCCACCCATTTTGCCTTTGGCCCCGCCCACTCCTGGAACGCAGCCCCCGAGAGCTTCTCCGCAATGGAATCCGGCCCTTGGGCTGAAAGAGGTTGCCCACTACTGATGTGGCAGCCTGCAGAGGGGTGTGTGTGTGTGTGTGTGTGTGTGTGTGTGTGTGAGAGAGAGAGAGAGAGAGAGAGAGAGAGAGAATACTGCATCTCCCCCTTTCTTGCAGAAGCTGCCGCGCCCAAAGAGCGCAGGGACTGCCTCCCAAATGCGCCAGAGGTCTGGCTGGAAGGAGACGCTGCAGTCGTGGTGGCGCCGAAGTTCTCCGGGCAATGGGAGCCCCCAAAGCCCGCCATGATGGTGTTTGGCTGCTGTGTTACACAGAGAGGGAAAAGGGGGAGCGGGATACATCTGTATGGTCAATATGGCACATTTTCTTCACTGTGGTGTCCCCAAATATCTGGGGGGGGGATGGGTCATTCCTCAGCAATTCCATACCCAACCCCCCAAGAAAAGTTTTCCCTAGATCTCACACTATAGTATGATGTGTAAGGATCTTGCCTACATGGGATCAATGCCTTTCTGTTCCCGCTCCCACTCATAGAATCCTACACCCTTAATTTTGAGGGGATCTTGTCCTGCCCTTTCTAGAGAGTACCTTTACAAAAGAAAGAAAGAACGCTGTATTGATTACTAATGTAAGAGCCCTAATTTTATTTCCCTATGGAGAAATTTGTATGAGCTTTTATTAAATGTTGTTAATTCTGGCTTATGGTGTGTCACTGCCCATCACTACAATTCAGGTCCACGTTTATAGTTCTCCTGGCCACCAACCGTCTTGTGAGCTGTGGGTGGGGCAACCAGATCCCACAGCAGAGGCCGGTGACAAAACAACAAGCGGGCCTTTGCCGCGTCACGAAAGAATGTGTAAATATTTAAATGCAAAGGGAGTCACAGAATTTGAATTCGCGTGCAATATCATTGCTTTACCATTCAGTTTCTGGGTCCTGATAGCTTGCCTTGGGCGGAGAAGAGCAACACCTGCAGCTCTCATCCGCTGCTTGGTGTCTTTCTTTAAAATTAAATGCTAGCAAGGAAGATGCAATATTATTGTTTAACATTTATTATTTTATTATTTGAATTTCTTAGTTGCCTTTCTTATTAAAAATAAAAAAGACCCAAGGCGACGTACAACAAAATTATGGAGGGAGAAATCCTATGGCCCTTAGATATCATGTAGGGGGCCATAGGATACTTTGGGATTCCTAGATCCGACCTCGGAGTTGGGAATCCATGCTCTCTGACCCCACTTCCCCTGCCTTTGCAGCTGGCATGGAAAGAACCATGCTGGCTGCCTCTCCAAGGTGGGGAATCCGACCTCAAAGAGGGGCTAAAGGGGGCATTCTGGTAGGTCGGGAGGAGACTGCAGAGGCCAGGGTACAATGTATCCTGTGTCCTCTGCAGCCTCTCCCCCCCCCCCCCAAGCATCCCAGTTTCGGCAGTCTAGTGAAATGCGGAGCAGGAGGAGTGGGGAGGCGAAGATCAGGGGAGGGCCTCAAATGTTGATTGCAATGGATGGGTCAGTTCATACCAGGAGAGGCGCTTCCCCCAATTTGAAAAAAGGCACTGTTTCAAATTTGGAGGAATGCTTGCACTTTGGACACCAGTGGATATTCTTTTCCGGACTAGGCTCTGCCCCGGTTCTCGCCTCTGCCCCATGCTCCTAAGCCACCCCACTGGGGTCCCAGCAATAGCGTTTCCCACAATCCATTGCACTCAGTTCTTCCATATCTGCTTGGCTCAAGTCCCACATCCAGAGCTGGCCGTTTTCAGCCACGCGACCAGGGGAGGCCGACTTTGGGATTACACTGACACCTTGCTGGAGGGCCCAGCGCAGCAAGACCTGGGCGGGTGACCGCCCTTGTCGCACGGCGACATTTGCCACCTCCGGCCGCCCCACCAGCTGGCCGGCCCCGAGCGACGAGTAGGCCTGCAGGTGGATGCCCTTCTGGCGGCAGAAGGACAGCAGCTCCGACTGTGCCAGTTCCGGGTGGAATTCCACTTGGAGGACCGCCGGAGGCACCTGGCAATCCGCCAGCAACTCCTCCAGGTGCCGGATGGTATAATTCGAGACGCCGATGGCCCGGAGCTTCCCAGCTTTGTGCAACCTCTCCAGCGCCCGCCAGCTCTGTCGTCGGCGTTCCCGGTTACCTGGGTCCTGCTGGGGTCGGCCTTGCGTGCCCGGCCAGTGGATAAGGTAGAGATCCAAGTAATCGCAGCCCAGTTCCTTCAAGCTACGGAGGCAGGCTTCTTTGGCCGGTTCCTCCCCGTGGTCTCTCGGGCTCAACTTGCTGGTGAGGAAGGACATCGCTGCGAGCAAGGCTGTGGCGTGGCAGCAACTCGCCCAGCGCATGCCCGACGGCGGCCTCGTTGCGATAGACGGCAGCTGTATCCACCAAGCGGTAGCCGTTCTCCAGGGCGGCGTCCAGGCTGAGCCGCAAGGCCTCTTCGCCCTGCAGGCGGAAGGTGCCTAGCCCCAAAAGCGGCATGGGCGCTCCGGTGTTCAACCATACCATGCGCTTCGGCTCCCTGGAAGGGACAGAGTGTGGAGTATTAAGATGCCACTGTCCTCGTCGAGAGGGCCACAGTCAGTTGTGTGTAGAGCCAGGGCTTATAGGGACGCTGACGTCATCCGCCACCGCCCCTCAGACTTCCCCTGTTCCCTCTGAGCTTAACTGTGGTCCTCACAGTAGCGGGGGGGGGGGGGGATACATTTCCCAGCAATAATCAATTATTCCCTGTTGTACTGCAAAGGAGAAGGCTATCAATAGCTACTAGTCTTGATGGCTTTCAGCTTCCTCCAGCATCAGAGGCAGCAGGCCTATGTACTCCAGTTGCCGGGGAACATGGGCGGGAGGGTGCTGTTGCACTCATGTCCTGCTTGTGGGATCCCGTGAGCAGCTGGTTGGCCACTGTGTGAACAGAATGCTGGATCAGATGGACCGAGGCTGTCTGTCAAACATGCCCTTCCTTTTAGGAAGTGTCTTGCAATGTTTAGCCAAAATCTATTTCCTTGCAATGTTTGAGCCCTGCCTTTGGGAGTCACAGAGATCCTGTCTGCTGCCACACAGCCCTTCAGATATTTGAGGGGCTATTACTTCTCCTCCTTTCCAGGCTAACAAAGCACACCGCCCCCTCCCCCCAGGCCCCCTGGCAAAGCAAAAACAGGAACAGTGTGAGAAAACATGGATTATTCCTTGTAAACAGAGGCAATTGGCACAGACAATATATTCAAAATTAAGGCTGCCCTCCTGAATCGTGATAACTAGGAAGTATCTCCGAAACTTAATGAAGCTTGCTTCCGAGTAAACATTTTATTCATTTACAACAGCCTTCCCCAGCCTGGTGCCCTCCAAAAGTTGTGGACTACAAGTCCCATCAGCATGGTCAATGGTTAGGGATGATGGGAGCTATAGTAAAACACATTGGGAAGGCAACGTTTGCTTCCAGGAGCTCAAAGCAGTGTACATTTTCCTCCTCTCCTTCCATTTTATCCTCACAACTTCCCAGGGAGGTATGCAAGGCTGGGAGGTGGGATGAGAGGCCCAAGGCTTCTGAGGGAGCTTTCTGGAGATTTGAACCTAGACCGCCCTAGTCCTAGCACAACACTCTCTAACCACCACACAACTCTGGCTCTTACCTGCTTAGGTTTATGCTATAAATCAGAAGAACACAAATAAATTATATTTTCAAAAATCCACAGTGGGGCAACATACTGACATGTCCCATAGTGAGCAAGCTTTCAAGATCTCCAAAACATAGTAAGTAGTAAGTGTCACATCTGCCCTGATGGAAGTTCTGAGAGCCTTGAAAGCTTGCTCCGTATTTTGGATGGCCCTAACAAAGTATTGCACTACTAGATTTTGGAGTTGTTTTTTTAATGAGCAGTTTTGAAAGGAAAGGGGGAAAATAGTGTGTGTATCTTTAGCACACATTAACTAAGGGTGCAATCCTATGCATGTTTGGACAAAAAAGTCCTACATTCCCCAGCCAGCCACTGTACCCTAACATCGGACTCCCAACATTCCCCATTATACCCTAACCAGACTAAAAATAAATGCTGGCTGGGGCATGCTGGGAGTTGTAGGACTTTTTTTTCCTGTCTAAACATGCATAAGATTGCATCCTAAGTTAGCCTTCCCCAACCTGGTGCCCTGGAGATATGTTGGACTGCAACTCCCAGCATCCCCCAGCCAGCAGTGGCTGGGGAATGCTGGGAGTTCTAGGCCAACCCATCCGGAGGCTACTAGGTTGGGGACAGCTGAGCTAGGCCACTCTCAGTGTTTACAACAGCCTTCCGCACCCAACTTGGCACCCTCCAGATACTACAACTCCCAACCACATGGCCAAATCAGGGATGATGGGAGTCCGAAACCCCTCGAGGCTGGGGTACGGCTGGTTTGAGAACTCTAGTCACGGTGCAGGGCACAATCCTAAGGAGAGCCCCACTGAGTTCAGCAGGGTGTGCGATCCCTAATAAGTGTGCACGCATCTGCACTTCTGGAAGTATTTGCTCGCGCAAGGAGAGGGGGCACACCGCTGTGCCTACCCAACTGCCCCTTTTGCCGCATGCACACGCACAAAACGGGGGAACAAAACGACCCATCCCGGCCCCTTACCAGGATCCGGGAAGGTCCCGCCGTGCTGGCTGCATGGCGAGCAGATCACGCGCTGCAGACGCGAGTAGGCGGGGATCGGAGCCCGGATGGACGGCAGCCGCCTTCCAATCCAAGCCCGAGGGAGTGGGGCGAGGGGCGTGGCTTTGGAGGAGGGGGACTGATCCTGGAAAGGGGACGATCCTGGAAAGGGGAGTTGAATTAAAAGAAGGGGGAAGGTAGAAGAAGGCCGGAGGAGGATAGAAGGGCGTGTTTTGTCTGTACCAACTTTTCCCAGGCCAGATGTGTCGGACTGCAGCTCCCGTCATCGGTGCTGGGTGTGGATGATGGGAGTTTTAGTCCAGCACCCCTGCAAGGCGCCAGGTTTTGGGAAGGGTGGTATATGCGAGGGCACCATTCAGTTGCATTGCGGCCTTTGCACACCCTACATACACTTTTTGGACACACGCGGGGGCACAATTTTTTATTTATTTACTATACAGTATTCCATAGTATCCCGGTTTTTTCCCCTCTTGCAAGGAAGCCAAGGAGGCTGACATAGCCCTCCTCCTCCTCTCCATTTTATCCTCACAACAACCCTGTGAGGTAGGTTAGGCTGAGAGTCAGTGACTGGCCCAAAGTCACTCAGTGAGCATCACGGCCACTTGGAGACTAGAACTCGGATCTCCTGAGTCCCAGTGCAGCACTTGAACCACTACACCACACTGTGTCTCAGTTCATTGCATGGCTGCCTTTGCAAATCCTGTGTATACACGCACGCGGGCTTTTCTCTTTTTTTGCACACGCAAGGGGTGCAGTTCATTGCATCGCTGCCTTTGCGCATCCAAAGCTTCCTGGCTGATCCTAGACTAATTGTGCACTCTCTCCGCCATGACCTACCTCACAGGATTAGTGTGAGGATAAAAGAAGTGCTTCTGTTCAGGGTTCCTGCCAGCCCACCCTTACCTTCTGCTTGGATATTATAAGCTGTTATGGACGCTCAAATAGGGCATTACACACACCCCTCCCGCCCCATCCCATTTTCCTTCCCCCCCCCCCCCAAGTGACAGTCTACAGTCATGCCGATACCTCCCTCTTGTTTCTTCGCGGCTCTGTTTCTGCTATCCTGTCAGCACTCACCACCACAAGCGTTTGCTATTAGAAGGAGTGATGGCTAAACGGAACCTCCAGTTTCAAAGGCAGTATGCCACTGATTGCTAGTTGCTGGAAGAGAAAGGAGCGGGGACAGGTATTGTCCTGTTTTTGGGCTTCCCAGAGTGGCATTTAGTTTGCCCCTGTGGGAAACAGGATGCTAAAGGATAGCCCTTTAGTCAAATCAGTGTAGGGTGATATACCAACTACGTCCTTATCTAGCTACAGTTATCCATGCTCTGGTAACCTCTTGGCTGGATTACTGCAATGCATTATATGTGGGGCTGCCTTTGAAAATGGTCCAAAAACTTCAGCTGGTCCAAAACAGGGCAGTGAGATTGCTAACGGGGACTGACCAACGTGATCTTATTAGGCCAGTACTTTTCCATTTGCACTGGCTGCCAGTCCATGTCTGGGCCCGATTCAAGGTGCTGGTCTCAACATTCGAAGCCCTAAATGACTTGGGGCCAGATTACCTGAAGGATCATCTCCTCTCATATATACCTGCCCAGACCCTAAGATCGTCCTCAGTGGTTCTTCTTCTCTGGGAGCCCCATACCAAAGGAAGTGAGGTGGGTGGCTACTAGGAAGATGGCCTTTTCTGCTGTGGCACCCTGGTTGTGGAATAAACTTCCCAGAGAGGCTTGCCTGGCACCTATATTGTGTTCTTTCTGGCGCCAGGTGAAGATGCCGGAATTTTAGTCTTTCGGTCTCTGTTGTTTTAAATCCTTTACTGTATTTTAAATCTTTGTACTGCTGCTAGGTTTTACTTCGGCTTTTTCTCCTGTTTTATACTGTAGTTCTGAACTTTTATAGTGTATTTTTTGTTGTATTTTATGGTTTTAATTATTGTGAGCCACCCTGAGAGCTTTGGCTATTGGGCGGTATAGAAATGTAGTAATAATAATAATAATAATAATTCTTCCAGAGATGTGCTTCCTGCTTCTTATATTCCTTAGACATCTTTCTTGGAATGCCCCAACAGAATCGCTAGAGGCCTCATTGATAGCTCCTAACCCTGTTATCTCCTCCTCGTGTTCTAATATAATTCTCCCCATTATTCTTTAACCAAATTACAGTTCCACCAGAACGCCTTGGCAACGTTGAGCAAAGTTGTCCTTCCAATAAAATAATCATCGGATACGGAATTGACAGATGCCGGGAGAGGCTGTATAAGTTTAATACTTTTGGCAACACTTCAATTCCCCCCCATCCTTGCCAAAGGTGGGGGGGGCAAAGGGGAGAGAGGAAATCTAGAACAAAAACCAGAGTGATGATTACAGTGGCAATAAAAAACCAGCAGAGGGTGCCACACACCGATTTTGGGGCTAAAACAAAATTGGTAATTTTGGGGATGGATGTGGGGGGGGGGAGAGAAATATACCTGCTCAGGGACAGAGCTAGGTACCAAAAAGATCTGGGGCTCAGGCCCACGGAGGGGGGGGATGCACAAATTTGCAGATGCTCATTTACATATGCACTCTCACTCTCTCTCTCTCTCTCTCTCTCTGTAAAGGACCCTGTCTCCTAAGGACACCCAACCCTCTTTGTAAAAAGGGATGTATGCACAGGGGAGAGGAGGGCATTGGATTACAGGGGGGGGGGGAACCTCAGGCAGAAAGATGGGGGGGGCAGCAGGAGGTGAAGCACATGTGGGCAAAAAGCCAGCTCATCCAGGGGGATCCGAGGCAACAGAGATCCCCAGGGCCCCTGTCCCTTTATTTCAGCAAGTGCCCCTGGACAGCAGGGTGGTGGGGCAGAGGGCCTCCCAGAGATTCAGGGCTGCAAATGAAAGATTTGGGGCTCCAGCCCTAGTGGATTGCCCCCTAACACTGCCTCTGCACCTGCTGTGTTTGGGATGGGCTATAAGGAACCTCTTCCCAGCTCACCTCCCTTTCCTCCCCCTTCTTCACTGCAAGCCTTTTTCTTCTCCACCCCCAGCACCCCACCCCACCCAACAAACTCCAGATCCTGTAAACTGGAAAGGAGCTTGCGTCCAGAGAGGCAGATGACGGACCTGGACCGATAGATTCCTGCAGCGGATGAGGGGTGTGTGTGTTTTCTGGCTAGCTCGAGCCTAACCTAATAACCCCATTTCCTGGCGGCTCCTTCCACCTATACGCAGATCTCATCCCTACAACGCCGGAACTCTCGCCGTTGCTTTTCTTAGCTGCAGAATTAGAAAGTGGGGGCGGTGGTGGATCCCGGGGAATCCATCTGCCCCGCTCCCATGATGTGGCTGATCGTGGCAATCCTAGGTGCCCATGAGTGGGGAAATCCCCCCCCCCGCTCCACAACTCAAGTTGTTGCAAAACATAAACGCAAAAGGTGTCCCCCTCCTAATGTAACCTGCTGGCTGTGTGTGTTTGTGATGTGTCTCTCTCTGCGTATATATATCACACACGAGAGAGTGAATTGAGTGCAGATCTTTGTCGCTTTGCAAAATTGGGATTTTCTTGGGGGAGGATTTGAGAGCAGAGAGCAGATCGGGACAATGCTGACGCCCCCCCCCCCCAGCCGTTTCCCTCTCCTCCTTCCAGCCCCCACTTTCCTGGCATGGAAAGCCAGCAGAAAGAAACTGCAGCCAGAGAAATAAGCCGGCGTGCCCGGAATACAGAGCTAGCCAGCCACCAGCGCCCCCCCCCTCGAAAGATGCAAATGCTGGCTGGCGTAGCAAAGCCCCTCTCCTACATAGCGCCTCCTTGTTGCAGAGACTGGAACTGGGGGGGGGGGTATTTTGATAATGGGTCGGTGGGTCTGTTTCCTGCCTTCTCTGCTT
Organism: Shinisaurus crocodilurus; assembly: GCA_021292165.1. Classification (NCBI taxonomy): domain Eukaryota; kingdom Metazoa; phylum Chordata; class Lepidosauria; order Squamata; family Shinisauridae; genus Shinisaurus; species Shinisaurus crocodilurus. The sequence continues at coordinate 34,418,415 of CM037882.1, read as the reverse complement.
CTCCACCCCCCCATCTCACAGTCCTGTCATCCCCCTGAGATTTAAGGCGGAGAGGGGGGGAAGACCAACATGCTGTGGGTGTCAAAAGATACGCTCGCCTTGGTGGATTGGCAGCCGCGGGAGGGGTGGCTCCATTGGCTTCTCCTGCTCCCTTCCCCCCCCCCCCAAACTACTGGGCTTTCCTCCTGCTGCCTGCCTTTTACAGAGATCCTCTTTGGTGGCTGGTTAATTCCGACCGAGCCCCCACCACCGGATTAGCCACCCCCCCCCACACACACATACTAAAAATGTCCTTCAATTTTGGGAGCAGGATGAAAGAAGAAATGAGGTTGGGAACAGAGAAGGGGGATTGTGTAGGTCTGTGTCTTTTGGGGGGGGAGGAATCTTCCCCTAGGGCAAGGGAGCCTGCGGCCCCCCAATATGTGGCTGGACTCTGTGGTGGGGGATGATGGGAGCAGTAGTTCAACGCTACGCAAGATGTAGTGATGGCCACCAACGTGGACGGCTTTAAAAGGACAAAAAAATTCCTGGAGGAGGAGAAGGCTATCAATGGCTACTAGTCCTGATGCTCCTCCAGGATCAGAGGCAGTCTGCCTGTGCTGTGTTCACCAGTTGCTGGGGAACATGGGCGGGAGGGTGGTGGTGCTGCTGCTCTCATGTCTTGCTTGTGGGCTTCCCGTGGGCAGCTGGTTGGCCACTGTGTGAACAGAATGCTGGACTGGTTGGACCCTTGGCCTGATCCAGCAGGGCTCTTCTGATGTTCTTGTCATCTGGAGGGAGACACGTCCCTCAGCCCTGTTGTGTGTGGGGAGGAGTATGAGTGGGAGAACTAGGGCTCTCTGTGTACTGGCCAACGGGAAAGAGGTTAGGGTTTTCCTGGGAGATCATTGGGGGGCCAGGAACCTCCTTATGGGTCATGTGGGGGGATTAGGGCCCCTCTTGTAGGTGGACGCGGGTTCTCCTTATTGGTCGCTGCAGGGCGGGATTAGGTCCTTCCTTGTAAGTGGCTGGGGGTCTAGGGGCCTCCTTGGTTGTTGGAGTGGGGATTAGGGCCCTTCTTGGAGGGCTCTCTTTATTGATCACTGAAAGATATTAGGGTCCTGCTTGTACGTGATGGGAGGGGTCTTATCTACTGAACAGACAGAAGGCACGCCACTATCAGGTCCTTCTTATTGATCGGTGGGGCGGGATTTGGATCTAGAGTTCTCACCAACAGGGCCAGATTAAGACCATTATGGGCCTGGTGCTGAGGATTTTGTCCCCACCCACCCCCGGCCAGCCTCCCCCAACCTGGCGCCCTCCAGGTGAACTGGACTGTAGCCCCATCACCCCCAGCCAGCACGATGGGAGTTGTAGTCCAACACCGCTGGTGGGCACCCAGTTGGGGAAGGCTGACCCGGGGGAGTCCGTCGGCGCCCAGCCAGAGCCGCGCACGCTGCTGCTTCCCCGCCGGGCCGCCGCCAGCAGCGCCAGTCCTGCCACCAGGCCGTGAGAACTGGGTCAGAGGCAGATGCGCGCGCGCGCGCGCGGGCGGGCAACCACCTTACCTTACCGGAGTGGCTTTGGCTCTCCCGAGCCGGACAGACGGGGCATCTCGCAGAGTCGCAGGTCCCCGGCGGGAAGAGCTGCCACCGCCGCCGCAAGGGAGCCGCTGCCTGGCGTCTCGACGGGCAAGTGTGGCAGCGCGGCAGCAGCCAGCAGGCGGCGGCGCAGCTTGGGCGAGTGGGCGCGCCGCGCGCTGCCGGGCCGGCTCAGCTGTGGGCCTATTTTGGTAGGGGCGGGCCCGCCGCAGCCACCACGAGGGATCTGCTGCCTGGCGTCTTGACGCAAGGGCAAGTGCGGCAGCGCAGCAGCGGCAGCAGCCAGCAGGCGGCGGCGCGGCTCGGGCGAGTGGGCGCGCCGCACGCTGCCGGGCCGGCTGTGGGCCTATTTTATGGTAGGGGCCTGGAGCTGCAGCTCCAATAGCCCCTATCTTAATCCAGCCCTGCTCACCAACACATACACCTATAAGAATCCAGTGATCCTTACTGATGCCTGAAGAGGATTAGGGTCCTGCTTGTAAGTGATGGGGGCGGCGGCCGGTCGGGTATACTGACCTCATGATGGAAGGGACTAGGTTCTTTCTTATTGATCGAGTCGGTGGGGGGGGGGGAGAGATTAGGATCCCCGACACGACACCTGGACACCAATGTGGGGGATTTAAAGGGGGATTGGACAAATTCCTGGAGGAGAAGGCTACCAAGGGCCACTGGTCCTGATGGCCATATGCTACGTCCAGGATCAGAGGCAGTCTGCCCGTGTAGTTGCCGGGGAACATGGGCGGGAGGGTGCTGTTGCACTCCTGTCCTGCTTGTGGGCTTCCCGTGGGCAGCTGGTTGGCCGCTGTGTGAACAGAATGCTGGACTCGATGGACCCTGGGCCTCAGCCAGCAGGGCTCGTCTTACGTTCTTATGTTCTTATCTATAAGAAAGACCTGAGCCCACCCGCCTGACCTATAGAAAAGACCCTAATTCTTGACTCTTGCCCCCCCCCGCCTCCCACTTAACTCAAGCCAAGGTCTTCCTTATTTTTCTCCCCACCCCACCCCCAATCTCCTTTCCGCCATTATTATTATTATTATTATTATTATTATTATTATTATTATTATTTGCTCCTGGCACTGCCGTGCATCCACCACAGCCCTCCCAGGACAAAATCGATCGGGGCTGGCTGATGGATGTCTCAGATGTTGGACCCTCTTCTCACTGAGGCTGTTGCTGGTGTCTCTGGGTCCTGGGATGTCGGATGGACGGATAGGTTTGGGGTACCCGGCTGGGGTTCCATGGCAGGAAGGAGGAGGAGGAGGAGGAAGAAGAGGAAGATGTAGGCGAAGAGATAGCAGTTTTAGAAGCAGCAACATCTCCCCCCCCCCCGCGCGCGCCACCACTCCATTGCAGAAGCTGCGCGCGGTCCTCCCCAGAAGGCTCTCCAGGGTGGAGCAAAGGAAGAAGCGGCTGGTCGCATAAGCGCCTCGCCAGTGCCAGGATTTGGCGGGGAGGGTGGGGGGGGGGAAGCTGTTTTGCTGGCATCCCGGGCCCCCCCACATTGTCTTCTCCCACCACCCCCACCCCGCCAGCCTCGTCTATTAGATCCGCTCTTGCTTTGCAAGCAAAAGGGGGCAAGTCGGGCTGGGGCTGGGGTGGGGTGTGGGGGGTGGATGGATAGAGAAGAGGGAGACAGAGAGAGAGAGAGAGAGAGAGAGAGAGAGAGAGATCAGCTCGCCTGCAACATGGACAAGTGATCTAAGCCGACAACTCAACCCTCACCCCCCCATATCGCCCCCCCCCCGCCTGGTGGGTTTTTGCACGGATCGGAAGGGAGGGGGGCGAGCAATAACCGCCTCCCGCCTTATTACTTCTGCCGCTGTGTCTGCCAAGAAGACCTTCTGACAACCAGGTAAGAAAAACTGGGCGGATAGATAGATAGATATAGATATAGATATAGATATAGATATACACACACACACACACACACACACACACTTCGGATGGGGGGTTATTAGGGGTGAGAAGGACTCTCTTTAAGCTTTGGGTTTATCTGGGTGCAATGCTATTCATGTGCAAATAAAGCCAGGTGCAAATATATTCCATATATTTATTCTCCTCCTTCGCCCCCCCCCCTTCCCGGAGAAAAGTTGAATGGCAATAGATTTGGGATTTTGGAGAGATTATTTATTTATTTATTTTCATGAAAAATGATGTAAATGGGGGGATATGGAGCAGAATTCTGCATCCCGACGTGTTTGGGCTAAGAGGCATCGGGGTTCAAACATGGGGGGGGGGGAGAAAGAGGGCAAGTTATGGGGCAGGCAGAGAACAAGGCTAGGGGGTTGTATCCAGTGTTAGTTTAACTTAAGTCCCATTCATTTCAATGGGGCTGCTGTAAGTACGACTGACATTGGATACCAGCCTAGGAATGCTTGAAAAGAGGGAAGTCAGGTTCTGTTTTTAAATAAATAAATAAAAAGAGGAAAAAGGCAAACCAGAACTGGCTGATCTTTGGGTTTGGGAGGAAATCAGAGAAAATAGGAAAGGGAGAACTAGCCTTGGGATCCTTGTAAGAGGGGGGAAAGGTGGGGTATAAATGTAATGTAATATAAAACCATCATCATCATCATCCATCATCATCATCATCGCAAGGAAAGGAAGCTGGGATGGTTAGATTGGGAGGGTAAAACGGGGAGTATTTGAACTAGGGGAGAGATGGGTCCCGCCACCATTTTGTAGTTCTCCCCGTTCCCCAAATTTGGGGAACATGCTTCACACATTTTCATTGAACCACACAAACACACGGAGAAGTTTGGGGGTTCAGTGATCACAGTCAATCCCGTGCTCCTTTCCAAAGGATTTCTTTGGCCCTGCCCTCTCATTGCTGATTCTCCTCCATCCTCTACTCCCCCCCCCTTAAAACAACAACAACAACCACCCTCTGTCCAGGAATCACTTTCACATCAACAAAACAAGTAAGCCTAGTCTTGGACTCCCTGCTGGAGCTTTTAGTGCCAAAGATTTAATTAGGGGGTTTCCCTTCTCCCTCTTTCGCACTTCCTTTCCCTTCACCCCCATCAACTCTGCATGAAATGAGGTTGCGCGGGGTGTGTGTGTTGGGGGGGGGATAGAAGGTTCCTGCCTCCCCATCTTAGAAATACAGGCAACAGGGTTCAGGAGGCACAGCACCACCGCATGAGGGCTGGGGCGACCAGAGAGCACGTGGGTGCACCGCCTGGCACCGAAAGGGGCACGCTTGCGCCACCATGCACGAGGACTGGCTCAGCGTCTTGCACTTGGCTACGGTGGGTATGCACGCTTGGCTTGAGGGACTTTCCAGACAGACGGGGACAGGGGAGAGGGCACATTCACAGGACCAAGAAGGCACCGGCTGAGATCGGGTTGTGCGAAGGCTCACCGGGTTTGTTTACTGTTTTGCTCGGAGCACACAACCGCCACTGCAGCGCCTGTTTGGGCATGCAGGGGTGCCATGCACCTCACTCTGACGTTTGCTGCATACTAACCAAGGCACGTCGCCACTGGTGTTCGTATGTGTATGCGCACACACTTGCGCATGCATAGGAACATCAGCTGCTGGGTCTGACTCGGTGTGACCCATGGTCTATCTAGCCTAGGACTGTTGATGCTGACTGGCAGCAATGGCTCTCCAGGGTTTCAGGCAGGATGCTTTTCCAGCCCTACCCAGAGATACTGGGATTGAACCTGGGACTTTCTACATGCAAAGCAGGTGCTCTAACACTGAGCTATTAGTTCATATCAATGGCCTCTGACCACCGAGACTCCCCAAAGCAGCAGGGCCCAAACCATGCAAAAAGGGAGTATGGTTCGCAATGCAAGCATGCAACATTCAAGAGATTCATGCATGCGCGAGAGAAGCCAGTATAATCTGATTTGTTAAAAGCGTGCATGCAAAGAAAAATTTGCACCAGGCTGTGGGAGTTCAAAGGGGCATGGAGAGAGAGGCGCCAGTTTTTCTGGCTGTGCCCGGTGTTCTGGGGGCAAGCCCCACATGGCCGGGTGCCGGATGGACAGGACACCATTGGCCGCATCCCAGCCAGTCACTCCCATGCCAAGGTGTCCCTGTTCTGCCAAAGAGCCCTGGGCGTATGTCACTTCCCCCAGGGGACTCCTCGGGATGTCCTCATGGAGCCAGTGCCTGGCACAGCAATAGTAGTTGGCACTACCGATGGACGTGGATAGGAACTGGCACTTGCTTGGGGTTCCAACTGAAACGAATCAAACGGCTACCCAGCTTGATCTACTTTTGCCCAGAGTGTGAATGCATCAATGTGCACGCTTGTATCTGGAACAAATGCCTCTTTCCTATCCCTCCCCGGCACTTTTTGCACATCATTCCACAGGCTCATATGCTCAAACCACAGCTTGGCCCCAGGACCTGTTTTTCAGGGCACTGTTTACCCAGTGTTGGTAAGCCAAAGGAGAGTGTATCTGAGCATGTGCAAAGTACCCATCCATTGTTGCCCCGCAAAGCCTTATGCATGCTGGATGAGGGAGAAGGACTCTTAAGTCACAAGGGCGTGACTTTAGGCGGGCTTGAACTCTGGTATTTCAGATTCAAGACACTAAGCCCTGCAGAAACAGACCCTCTGCGCTCATGCGTCAGTTGTGCATGCATGCATCTTGCACATGCTCATCTCTTTTGCACCCAAGCACCTTTATGCCTGTTTACTGGCCACTGCTTGCAAGTGTTTTTCCAACCCCTTTGCTTACGCCTGCACACTTCCCATGCACTCCTGAACCACTAGCCTGTGACTGGGTTCAGACAACACGATAACCCGCACTCAAGTCAGGCCTGGTTGTTACCTGGATGAGAGACCCCTCCTCTAGTTTCCTGCATTGAGCAGGGGGTTGGACTCGATGGCCTTGTAGGCCCCTTCCAATTCTATAATCTATGAATCTATCTATGAATCAAGGGTTGAATGTGGATTGTCGTTGAACCGTGGGTTATCGTGTTGTCTGAACCCAGCCAAGATAACAAACCAGCATGAACAACCCACAGTTCAGTCATGGCTTGTTAGTGCAGCTGGGTTCAGACAACACAATAATAAGTTTCCACAACAACCCATGGTTCAGCGACAACCCATACTCAACTTATACTGAACCCCTGAGTATGGGTTGCCATGTTGCCTGAACCCAGCCGTTCAGTTGCTCATTTTTTACAGGTGCACGCACACTAGAAGCACATGCCTGCCCAGCCATGGGCGGGAGGGGCATTTTTCACAAGCCTTGGGCTGCCCATTCCCACAAATTTGCCTGTCTGTGTGCCCCCTTTGCCTCAGAACGGTGCCTCTGTGCACTTACAAAACAAATGCTTGCGCACTGATGATGCTGCCCTGCACGACTGAACCCCCGTCCTTCCGTTTCCTTCCTGGATTTGGCTGCTTCACACATGCTGGATTTCCGACACTACTAGCTGTGCAGGAAATTGCACACCCACTGCACCAGTAATAAACAGACACTGGTAATAGAAAGTGAATGTGCATGTGGTGGGAAGCCTGAGAGACAGCAAGCTTTTGCATGTACACCCCCACTCAAACGGACACAAGTTCAGCAGTGATGTTTAGAGTCACACAAAGCTGGCTTACCTCCTTACAAATTAAGTGAAGCACAGTATGCATTGCCATCAAAGCATCATCCCCACCCATACCATTAACTCTATGGGCTCTTAACTGCACTAATGGGGTTTGATCCACCGGGACCACTGAAGAAAACAACTCTAAGTAGGACTAACATTGGATACCATTCTAGGAGTGCTTGAAAAGAGAGAAGTCAGGTTCTTAAAAAAAGAAAGAAAAAGAGGAAAAAGGCAAACCAGAACTGGCTAATCTTTGAGTTTGTGGAGGAGATCAGAGAAAACAGGAAAGGGAGAACTAGCAAGGAAAGGAAACCAGGTAGCATATAGCCAAGATAGTCCTGATGGCTATAGGCTACCTCCAATATCAGAGGCAGTCTGCCTATGTACTCCAGTTGCTGGGAAACATGGGCGGGAGGGTGCTGTTGCCTGTTGCACTCCTGTCCTGCTTGTGGGCTTCCTGTGGGCAGCTGGTTGGCTGCTGTGTGAACAGAATGCTGGATGAGATGGACCCTTGGCCTAATCCAGCAGGGCTCCTCTTATGTTCTTACATTCTTAAGGTGGTTAAATTGGGAGGGTAAAATGGAGAGTATTTTAAGTAGAGGAGAGACAGTTAAAATACCCCCCATAAAAAATAGTTTTTATAGAACCATCCAGATTGGGAGAAGGAATGGGAGGAAAGACTGACCAATCTCCTGGGAGGAGGGCAAACAGAAGGAGAATAATGGGGGGGGGATCGCTCTTCCTCCCCACCACCCCCATGACCCAGTACAAATAGTAAGGATGGATTAATGACAGGGATTACAATGCCAGATTGCCTAGCCGAATGTGCACAACGGCCGATTTAGGACAGAGACGTATTGGGAGAGAGGAGACAGAACCTGGGACCATGAAAGGAGGCCAGGAAATAGTGGTAGGGGAATGGACTGCTTCCCCCTCCCGCTAGTGTCTTGCGCAGTGAGTGAGGGCCGCTCATCGGTCCTCCGCAGGAGCTGTCTGTGAGATTGTTTTCCAGAAATCTTCCAGAACCTGGGGAAGAAGCAGAGCCGGCCCAAGGTATTTTGCTCCCTGAGTTGAAGGACAAGATGGCACACCCTCCCTTTCCATGTACGAAGGCTGACTGGGCTGGCAGTTGAATCCTCCCTCAAAACTGCCAGTGGGGCAGCATCCTCCACCACGCCAGAAGGGAGCAGGCCATCTTAGGGGGTGTAGGGCAGGCCGTGTGGCCCACAGCTCTTTCCTCCAGCAGCTTGCTGCCGCCCCCCAGCATCTGCCGCCTGAGGTGAATGCCTCACTCTGCCTAATGGTAGGGCCGGCCCTGGGAAGAACTGTATCCTCATACAGTTCCTTACTTTTCCTTTCCTCCTAATCTAATTAAACTCCCCTAATTTTACAATCTCTCAGGCCCACCAGCAGGAGGCTGGGAAGGCAAGCTCTGAACCGAGAGGACCCCTGTTCAGATCTCACCAGGAATTCACTAGGTGGCTTTATTCTTCCAATCCCATTTGCAGTGTGTGTGTGGTGGGGAATGACAATGGTGCTGGCCTACCTTACAGGGTCATTGTAAGGATTGCTGGGATAAGATATGGTGAAGCACTTTAAACAGTTTTTGTAAAAAGTACGATTAATAAATTCATTCCTCTTAAAATCTGCCTGGCTGGGGTTTTTTTCTACCCCACCTCCCCTTCCAAGTGATCTTTTAAGCTACTTACTATCTATACGAAATAATTGCATGGTATTAATGTCCGGGAGGGAGAAATTCCATTCACCAGCTCCCAAGAGTAAACAAGGAATCTAGAAGCTGCGTTATGCTGTGGTGCCTGCAAGCTCTAGTACTTACTGCCTTCACATCAGGATTGTCTGTACTTAGTGGAGTGGGGAATGCACTCTCGGCAAGCTCATGATCCTCCTCCTCTCCATTTCATTCTCACAACAACCCTGCGAGGTAGGTTAGGCTAATAATACCCCCCCATCTGATATTTCTCCTCCCCACAACAGCTGTGCGGGGGAGATATTAGAGCAGCCCTCCAGATGTTTTGGATTACAACTCCCACCATCTCCAGCTTGCTGGTTGAGGACAATGGGAATTGTAGTCCAAAACATCTGGAGGGCACCAAGCTGAGGAAGGCTGGTGGAGGAAATCAAGACACAAGGTAGAGAGATTTTTCTCCCCCTTTCCTGATTTGGGACAGGGTTGAGAATTTGGTTGATTTCCACAAGCTTTGGTTTACCTATTTCCTTGTCCTCCACCGCTCAATTCCCATGCCTGGCAATCAAATGTAAATCCATGCTTGCTTAATGATAAAATTAATATTTTAGTATCCATAAAGCACCTCAGACCCTGGCAGCCCTACAACCATTGAGTTTTAAAAGTACAAGGCTTGCCCGCAGATGTAGGATCCAGCTACCGTACGTTTTATTTTTACAATGCCTGTTTGATTTCTTTCTTCCACTTTCCATACCTAATGAGCCATAAGCACTGGCCGTGGATTCCAGACCATGGATTCACTCTGCGATCACCTCGTCTCCTGATCTGGCTCCTGAAAAAGAATGCGTTCGTAAACTGGCCATATTTTATTTTCTTTAAAAACAAAAACAAAAAAACCGCAGTGCAATCTTAGGCATGTCTACTCAGAAGTAGCTCCCATTTAGTTCAGTGGGGCTGGCTTACTTCCAGGTAATTGGGTATAGGATTGCGATTGCAGTCAATGTTTAGCAGAATGTTTCATTCTACAGTGGATCTGCTTGTATTATTTATAACAGAACTGAAATGCGTTCACCAGCATTTATGGGGGGTGGGAGGGAGGTGGAGGGAGGAAAGCAGTGCACTGGCATTTTGCGTCAGTGGCCATGCACTGTAATGCCTGCACACCAGAGGCAAAACGCATCCATCCTTAACATCTACAGACTTGGGAGAAGAGGTTGTCATCTGAAAATCAAATCTGTGCATGCAGACAACTTTCTAAAAGGCATCCCCGACCCCGACAGCTCTTGCGTAGGCAAAGAAAGGGCAATGACTGACCAGGTTAACATGCAAGGAGCTAAGAGCCCTGCTGGATCAGATCGAAGACCCATCAAGTCCAGCATCCTGTTCCCCACAGTGGCCTCAGCCACATGCCCCTGGGAAGCCCACAAGCAAGACACGAGGGCAAGAGCACCCTTACCTCCTCTCGTTGTTTCTCCCCTAGAAACTGGGATTCTGTGGTAGACTGCCTCTAAACATGGAGGTTTTATGTGGCCATCAACAAACCTATCCTCAATTGGTCTAACCCGCTTTCAGAGCTATGCAAGCCAATGGCCAATCACCACTTCTTGTACCGGCATAAACCATATGTCAGAAGTTCCCAAACTGTGTTCTGTGGACCACTTGTGGTCCCCAACCTCCATTCAGGTGGTTGGTGGAAGAGTTGTAGGACAGTCAAGAATATTTGTATTTGGCCCCACTCTTCTTCTTCTTTTCTTGTGATGATGGAGATTGAGGCATTTTTTGTCTAGGGCCAGATTACCAAAGAGGCTAGCAAGGCTCTGGCCTAGGGACCATGATTTTCATAGTAAGGCGCTGGTGCAGTCTGCTGATTTTTCCCTAGACGTTTACCAGCCGACATCATGGCACTTTGCTCACAAAAATGAGCTGGAGAAAGGCAAGGCTAGAATTGTTAAACTATTTTTACAGGCTTCCCCAGCTTGGGGCCCTCCAGATGTGTTGGACTACAAATGCCGTTGTCCTCAAATCGCAAATCCCCAGGCTGGGGAAGGCTGTAAATCAAATCCCAACAAATTGATTTACAAATCAAATTACAACAAATTTGATTTACAAATCAAATCACAAATCCCATCATCCCCAGCCAGCATGGCCAGTGGTGGCACTGATGATTGTGTGTGTGTGTGTGTGTGTGTGTGTGTGTGTGTGCGCGTGCGTGTGTGCATGTGTGCGTGTGTGCGTGTGTGTGTGTGTGCTCTGCCGAGAGCCCCACCCATTTTCAAGTGGTCTGCAGGGTGGGGGGGAAATTAAAGAAACGCTGCCGTAAGTTCTTTCCATGAGGAAGTGTACAGTACTCCTCCGTCTGCCTTGAACTTCCTGCCAATTGCTCTCAGTGGGATGACCCCACATTTTTAGTATGATGAGAGAGGATGGGGAAAGTATCCAGTTTTCCCAGATCATGGCCTCATTTTACTGTAGAAACTAGGGATGGGCAAGCTGTGGATTCCAACTCCCATCAGCCCCAGCTGATAGTCAGGAGGGCTGGGAGTTGTAGTCCATCTACATCTGGAAGGCCACAGGTTGTGCACTCCTGTAAATAAACAGGTAGAGATCCAGTAGAGGCCGGTGGCACCAAAGTCAGTGGGGTTGTGTATCCACTCTGCGTCTCAGTTCAAAGGAGCTATCCACGGTGCTGAACCTATTTGTGGGATAGGGTTTGGCACCATGCATGGATAACTCCTTTAAAGTTCAGACTAAAGCCCAGAGTGGATATACGACCCCACTGACATTGGAGCCATGCCTCCACTGTGTCTATCGCAGGAGTGGTCAGGAGGTAGATCTGGAACTAATGCTCGATCTCTGAGTGATTTCCAATAGATCGGCAAGGCTTTCTGACTCCCAGTCGTTTAACAATATAACAACAGTAAAATGGCACACGCACAGAGCTAAATTATACTGCTAAAATGAAGAAAGCTTGGGGTAACCAGGCGTGGGTTTTTGGGCGGAAGGACTGTGAGCTCCGTTCGGTTCTGGTACTCAGAACCAATTCCTGGGCTCAGCGTTCTTTACTTTTAACTGGATGTCTTTTGCACCAGGCTTCAGTCGGTGGATCTCCGGGTTCTAGTAAACCCCCCCTCCAAAAGAAACAAAGTAGATCCTACAAGCCTGAGTTCTAACAGAAAAAAAGAAGGATGGTTGAAAGGTGAATTCATCCCTTCCTCCTGCTTCCTTTCAAGCGATATTTATGGGAAGGTTAGAGATTCTAATCCATCTCAGTGACTGCAAATATTGAATTGTTCTGGATTAATGAACGGGGGCACAGGGTGTGATCTTGCACTGGTGCCATCAGTGTGTGTGTGTGTGTGTGTGTGTGCGTGTGTGTGTGCAGGAGAGGCAAAAAATAGCTCCTGCCTTCTATTCCTGGGACTGAGAGGGGTGGGTGGGGTAGTGGAAAGTATTTGTCAGCATCCATTGGTGGCACTGGCGTAGGAGGGGAGCTAGGGGGTGCGGGGAGGCGCAGTGGCTGTCTCCCCTCTTGCGGAAAAGGCGTGAAAGAGGAAGGACGGGAGAGCTCCTTTTGGAAGCATTTTATTCCAGAATTCTGGAAGTTAAAAATAAGAAGAAGCTTTGAAAACAAAATCCATTCTGGGCCCAAGCAGGGTTACTAAGTGGTAACACAGGTGTGTGTGAGAGAGAGGGAGGGAGGGAGGGAGAGTGGAACTCACTTGGAAGGATGTACACCACCTTCCCCGACCTGGCAACCTCCAGGCGTGCCGGACTACAACTCCCATTGTCCCCAGCCAGATGGCTGGGGACAATGGGAGTTGTAGCCTGACATGTCTGGAGGGCACCAGGTTGGGGAAGGCTGGTGTGCAGGCTACGCAAATACCTGGGGCTCCATGGCCATTGCAGGGAGCCCACCAGCCCAGAAAAGGTTGCCGGTCCCCCTTATTGAAGTCTAAAAAAAGTCAGCCTACTCCAAATTCCCCTGGGTTACCACATTCGCCTGTTTTCCAGGTGCTAATGGTGGATGGGCGACTTCTAGGCCCCTGCTGCCTTCCCTTCTTAGGGTACTTGATGTTTAAACCGAGACTTGCACTTACCAGCCCTTCAAACAGAGGACTCCTTCAAACAGAGGACTGTCCTCTGACAGCCCTCCAAATAGATGGCTATCCTTGGTAATGTAGGACACATGGCCACCCTTGTCACCCCAACCCTGACTTGTCTGGTTCTGCCTTGACTCCTTCTGCTTTCTCTCCATCTACTGTCTCAGTATTGCTGGCCTGGCATGCAACTTGAGGCCCAGGAAAGATACGCACAAACCTGGAGGTGCTTTGTGACTTGTTCCCCGTCACCATCCCTTTCGGAGCAAGAGCTTGTTCTTCCTCCATACCAGGGGCGGTGCTGGGTACCGCAAAGATCCGGGGCTCAGGCCCACAGGACAAAAAAAGGCACAAATTTGCATATGTTATTTTACATATGCTCTAAAGTGTGTGGTGCGTGCTTGCTTGCGTGCATGTGTGTGTGTGTAAAGGACCCTGCCTCCTAAGGACACTCCTATATGCAAAAAGGGATGTGTGGACAGGGGAGAGGAGGGCATCTGATTTCAGAAAAAAAACCTCAGGCAGAAAGATTCAAGGGTGGGGTGCAGGAGGTGAAGCACATGTGGGCAAAAAGCAAGCTAATCCAGGAGGATCAGAGGCAACAGAGATCCTCAGGGCCCCTGTCCCTTTATTTCAGCAAGTGCCCCTGGACAGCAGGGTGGCTCCCAGAGATTCGGGGCTTGAGATGAAAGATTTGGGGCTCCAGCCCTAGTGGGCCACCCCCTAACCAGCCCTAGTGGGCCACCCCCTAACACTGCCTCTGCTCCATACTGCTGGCTGGCCAACCTCCCCTTGTCCCTGTTTCACAAGGGACTGTGAGAGGGTAGATTAAAGCAAGTTGGGCCTAGAGTTCCTGGCTCTGGTAACCCTCTTGCCCCAAACCCCACAGGGTTGTGAGGACTTAGTTATACTATTAGAGCATGGGGGGGAGGGTTGACGTTGTTGTGACATGTAGCACAAACACCAGCTGTGGCACATTGTTGACATTTGTAAGGTACAGAATGGCTGGTAAACAAGTCATGTTTAGTCTTCTACTTCCTGCCTGTTTCTCATGGGAAAAGTAGGTGTGAAAGAAATACGAGCTGGTCACATGGTTTGTATGTTTCTGGTGACGTACTGATTTGTTAGCTTTCTGTTCTGTGGCCATTTTGGAGAGAGGTGGAATTGCTTTCTTCTTCTTCTCTCTGTTCTTCTGACTAGTGCTTGCTGGACTTAATGCAATCATGTAACGTCTTAAGCTGAGGTGGAGTGATAAACAACTTGCTCCACTGGATTAATGCTTGCTATGAATTATTCTCTGCACATGGACTGTAATTAGGAGATGTATACTCTGTAGGATATACTTGCTATAGTAATAAACAGGTAGAACAATAACCTGTGGAGTCTACAGAGTTATTTCCTTATTGCTGGGATCTGCAAGGAGGAGGCTGAGTTGGCTGACATCCGATATGCTTGGAATGCTGCGTGGAGTGGGAGAGACAAGTCTGAACTTCTGTGTGTAGATTTATGGGCGTTTGCACACAGGAGCAGGATTTTAAATCTTCCATCTCACACAAGTGAAGCACTCTGCTTTTCCAGGAGGCTTGCGTGCCTTGAGGGTTGTGTCAAAACACCTTCAAGGTTATGGGCCCAGAGATTCGGATTCAGCAGGACCTGTTGGACCAGTGCCAGAACCGAACGGAGCCAGTTCGGGACCGGGCTGAGGGTCAACGCTGGCGGCAGCAGCGGGACCTGTTTTCCAGCAGCTGTGTGTCAACAGCTTCGACTCCGGGAATGCAGTGATTTATGGCAGAGGAGGACATCAAGGCAGAAGAGAAATCTCCTGGGCCTTCGTCCGGTAAGGAAGAGAAAGAAGAGTGGGAGGTGTATGCTGAGGGCTTACAGGCTCTGTTCAAAGCCGAAAGCTCAGACAGCGAGGCCGAAAGTTCTGAAGGGGACGAGGCGGCAACTCCCCCTGTTCCCAGAATGGCGGCAGCACCAGCCCTAAATCCACAGATAGTTGAAAAGTTATCTGGGTCGAATTATGTAATATGGAGCTTCCAGATGCAGCATTATTTAACTCATGCGGGGCTCTGGAATGTTGTAATAAAAGATGCCGGGTCTGTGTGAGGGTATGAAAATGAAACCTTGTTCTAATTATGTGGAATGTGAAGTATGCAGTACAGCAAAGTCACCAAGAAATTCTTGGAAAGTGAGGGTATAGGGCACAAAGTCACTGCCCCATACTCCCCATTTCAAAATGGCGTTGCTGAAAGAAGAAACAGAACACTCCAGGACATGATGAGGGCTCAATTGACTGAATCACAGGTGGGAAACCGTTTCTGGGGGGATGCACTGTCAAATGCCAATTACCTGCTGAACAGGTTACCAAATACCACAATTGGGAAAACTCCATATGAAATGTTTCATGGGAGGAAACCAAAGATAGCACACGTGCACATTTTTGGGTGTAAATGTTTTGTTCATATACAGGCAAGAAGCTTTGAATGTTTTCTGCTGGGGTATGATGCACAAACAAAAGGGTACAGGTTGTGGTCACCACACCACAACAAGGTAATTCTGAGCAGGGATGTGATTTTTCACGAGCAAACAAATGACCAGAAACAGCTGGTGGAATTGCCAATGCATGCAATGTCTGAAACACAGCAGGATGCTTCTGGGATAGAACAAGCCACTGGGCAGATATCTGGGGAGCAGGAGGGAGGTGAACAATCTCTTAGGCGTTCAACCCGAGAACGCAAAACACCTGTTATCAGGATGAATTCCAAAGTGGGAAAACTGTTGTACATAAAGCTCTCAAAATAGCTTTAGAACCACAAACCAAAATTTGAGGAAATTCAAAGCATGGAACCAAAAGTGAAGAATGATTGGTTTGAGGCCATGCAGGATGAAATCAATGCAATGCATGAAAACAACACATGGAGTCTAGTATCTTTGCCTGTGGGGCGCAAAGCCATCACCTGTAAATGGGTGTATAAGGTGAAGACAAATCACCAAGGGCAGGTGGAGAGATACAGAGCAAGGCTCGTTGCAAGGGGGTTTGCACAAAAACATGGGGTAGATTTTGATTCCGTGTTTGCACCAACAACAAGGTATGCAACTGTCAGACTGTTGTTGAAATTGGCAGCACAAAGAAAAATGATGGCATTTCATTTTGATGTAAAAACTGCTTTTTTATATGGTGAATTACAAGAGGAAATCTACATGCAGCAACCAAAAGGTTTTGTAGAAAATCCCAGTCTTGTATGTCGTCTGAACAAGTCCATATGGCAGCTCGATGCTGGAACCAGAAACTAGACAGAGTTTTGATTAGTTTGGGATTCAAACAAAGCAAGGCTGATCACTGTCTGTATACAAATCACACAGAACAGGGAAACTGGGTGTATTTGTTGGTCTTTGTTGATGATATATTACTGGTGACACAATCAGTAAGTCAAAAAGACAAAATTGCACAAGAATTGCAAGCACACTTTGAACTGAAAGATCTAGGTTTGGTACAACACTATCTTGGAATGCAATTATCTCAAGATGAGGAAGGTTCTTTCATGATTGAACAAAGTGGAAAAATTCAGAAATTGCTGGAAATTCATGGGTTGGAGAATTGTAACCCAGTTACTACTCCAATGACTCTTGAATATCAGAAACACACAGATAACACCGGATTTGAAGATATTGGCAAATATCAGAGTGTTATTGGAAGCCTGCTATATTTGGCAAATGTGAGTAGGCCAGACATCAGCAATGCTGTAAACATACTTAGCAGGAAAACGCAAAATCCTTCTATGTATGATTGGCTAACTGTGAAACGTGTGTTAAGGTATTTAAAAGGTACCATGAATTGCAAACTGAAATTGTCATCACACACAGAGGGAGGTTTTTGTGTGTACACTGATGCTGATTGGGGATCTGCTACAGATAGGAAGTCCACAAGTGGGACTGTGCTCATGTATGACCAAAGTTTAATTGAATGGTATACACGAAAACAATCTTGTGTGGCTGTATCTAGCGCAGAATCTGAATTCATCAGTTTATCTCAAGCATGTAATGAGATTGAGTGGTTCAAACAATTGTTTGCTGATATGCACATACCAGTAGACAAGGCTGTTACAATTTTTGAGGACAACCAAGCTTGCATAAGCATGGCTCTTCATGAAAAAAGTAGGCCAAGAACCAAACACATTGATGTTCGTTACTCTCATGTAAAGGACTGTGTGCAAAAAGGGTGGGTAACACTCAAGTACTGTGCAACAGGGGATATGGTGGCAGATCTTTTCACAAAACCATTGCCTGTAGTAAGACACAGGAAACTAATGACGGCACTAGGCCTCATTGAGTAAATGTAAACAAGATGTATCACAGCTTGTGGGGGGATGTTGTGACATGTAGCACAAACACCAGCTGTGGCACATTGTTGACATTTGTAAGGTACAGAATGGCTGGTAAACAAGTCATGTTTAGTCTTCTACTTCCTGCCTGTTTCTCATGGGAAAAGTAGGTGTGAAAGAAATACGAGCTGGTCACATGGTTTGTATGTTTCTGGTGACGTACTGATTTGTTAGCTTTCTGTTCTGTGGCCATTTTGGAGAGAGGTGGAATTGCTTTCTTCTTCTTCTCTCTGTTCTTCTGACTAGTGCTTGCTGGACTTAATGCAATCATGTAACGTCTTAAGCTGAGGTGGAGTGATAAACAACTTGCTCCACTGGATTAATGCTTGCTATGAATTATTCTCTGCACATGGACTGTAATTAGGAGATGTATACTCTGTAGGATATACTTGCTATAGTAATAAACAGGTAGAACAATAACCTGTGGAGTCTACAGAGTTATTTCCTTATTGCTGGGATCTGCAAGGAGGAGGCTGAGTTGGCTGACATCCGATATGCTTGGAATGCTGCGTGGAGTGGGAGAGACAAGTCTGAATTTCTGTGTGTAGATTTATGGGCGTTTGCACACAGGAGCAGGATTTTAAATCTTCCATCTCACACAAGTGAAGCGCTCTGCTTTTCCAGGAGGCTTGCGCGCCTTCAGGGTTGTGTCAAAACACCTTCAGATGTTAGGACCCACGTTTGGTGTGTCTGCTGAGTGTCTCTTATCCAGGGCCTACAGAAACCTCCAAGCACAGCCTGGCCATTTCAAATATTCTGTTGAAGAGATCAAAATGTCACCCGTGACCAATCACCTCAGTAACGCTCTCCTTCCTTCCTAACAGGCACTGTCTTCCTCACCATGTCACGCCTGTCTCGGCTGAAGGCTTCTGCCCTGCTGTTGGCTTTGTTCCTCCCATCGCCACTGGCAACGGTGGATGACCACCTAGGCCCACCTGGGATTGGGGCAGCATCTCCGGATGGTGGCAACCGAAGTGCTAAGTGCCAGGAGGCTACTGAGTGCCAGGAAGGAGTGATCTTACCAGTGTGGCTCCCCCAGAACCCCTCTGTGGGTGACAAGGTGGCGCGGGCCATTGTTTACTTTGTGGCCTTGATCTACATGTTCCTGGGCATGTCCATCATTGCTGACCGCTTCATGGCCTCCATTGAAGTCATCACCTCGCAGGAAAAGGAGATCACCATCAAGAAGCCCAACGGCGAGACCACCACCACCACTATCCGTATCTGGAATGAGACTGTCTCCAACCTGACTCTGATGGCTCTGGGTTCCTCGGCGCCCGAGATCCTCCTCTCCATCATTGAGATTGTGGGCCATGGCTTCCACGCGGGAGACATGGGGCCCAGCACCATTGTCGGCAGTGCCGCCTTCAACATGTTCATCATCATTGCCGTTTGCGTCCATGTGGTCCCCGAGGGTGAGGTACGGCGCATCAAACACTTGCGGGTCTTCTTTGTCACTGCTGCGTGGAGTGTCTTCGCCTACATTTGGCTGTACCTCATCCTGGCCTGGTTCTCTCCTGGTGTAGTGGAATTATGGGAAGGCCTCCTGACCTTTCTCTTCTTCCCGCTCTGTGTAGTTCAGGCTTGGGTGGCAGACCGGAGGCTCCTCTTCTACAAGTACGTCCAAAAAAAGTACCGCGCAGACAAGGCTCGGGGCCTCATTATTGAGACTGAGGGTGACACGGGCTATCCGAAGCTGGACATGGAGATGGATAACTCGCTAAAGGAAGGATCTGAAGGCCTCGTGGATGCTGGAAAGGACCAAGATGATGAGGCCCGCCGCGATATGGCCCGCACTTTGAGGGACCTCAAACAGAAACATCCGGAAAAGGACATGGAGCAGCTAATTGAGATGGCCAACTATCACGTGCTGGTCCAACAGCAGAAAAGCAGGGCCTTCTACCGCATCCAGGCCACCCGCATGATGATTGGAGCAGGAAACATCCTCAAGAAACATGCTGCCGACCAGGCCCGCAAAGCCATCAGCATGCAGGAAGTGCGCGCGGAAGAGGACGAGTCGGTGACCAAAGTCGGCTTTGAGCCGGCACTTTATCAGTGCTTCGAGAACTGTGGCTCAGTGGTGCTGACTGTGGCCCGGCGAGGAGGGGACACAGCCCGCGTCACACTGCGAGTGGACTTTCGCACGGAGGATGGGACAGCCAATGCTGGTTCAGACTACGAATTTGCTGAGGGCACTTTGCTCTTCAAGCCGGGCGAGACCCACAAGGAGGTACGGGTCGGAATAATCGACGATGACATTTTCGAGGAGGATGAGTACTTTTACATCCACCTCAGCAACGTGCGAGCGGCCTGGGCTGAGCCGTGCGCCGAGCCACACCCCAAAGCCTGCCTGGGGCCCTCCAAGATGGCCACCGTCACGATCTTCGACGATGACCATGCCGGCATCTTCACCTTTGACGGGGCCTCCATGCGGGTGAGCGAGAGTGTGGGTGCCGTGCGCATCAAAGTGTTGAGGACCTCGGGGGCCCGCGGGCGAGTGGCCATCCCCTTCCACACCATCGAGGGCACCGCCAAGGCTGGAGAGGACTATGAGGAGTTCGCCGGCAAAGTGGAGTTCCAGAATGACGAGACCATGTAAGAGATGGGAGAATTGGGGGTGGAGGGATGAGGAGGTAGGGGTGGACACCGTGTGTGGAAGAAGATGCAGGTGGGAAGGGACAGTGAAGTGTGAGAGCGGGGGAAAGGAAGGTATGGGCGGAAATTCACAATGGGTGGTGAAGATGGTGGCTTAATGCAACTGTCGGTGGCAAAGCCAGCATTGGGGGTGGACATCATTGGGCACCTGCAGTGGTCCACACCCCAGTAGGGGGGGTGATGCCAACCGCTGAAGTCCTCTGGCCCTGCTGCTCTTCCTCCTTTGCTGTTCCTGCCTATTTGCCTGCCTTCTCCAAGCTACTGAACAGCGAGAGAAACAAGTCTCTGTCTCCATCTGTCTTGTCTCCTCTGTCTGGGAGGCTGGATGGATTGGGCCAGCAGGGTGGGAACAAGTGAAGTGGGCAGGGACAATTTCTGCAGGCAACACTGCAGAAGGTTGATCTACTGCAGGTGTCTGCAGGTAACACTGGGTGTAGTGCAGGGGATGGCTGCCAGGCAATGGCCTTCTTGGTGGTGGCACCCTGATTGTGGCATGCTCTCCCCAGTGACCTTTACTAGGGTGGCAACTTATAAATCACCCAAAAATGTGGAAATGCATCACCAAAAAGAGATAGCAATTTG
The DNA here is from genome assembly GCA_021292165.1 of Shinisaurus crocodilurus. Classification (NCBI taxonomy): domain Eukaryota; kingdom Metazoa; phylum Chordata; class Lepidosauria; order Squamata; family Shinisauridae; genus Shinisaurus; species Shinisaurus crocodilurus. The sequence continues at coordinate 34,397,848 of CM037882.1, read as the reverse complement.
CATAAGCTTTGCATATGCTGATTTATAGTCAATAAGTCTATAGTTTATAGTCAAACATTTTATTATATGTGACTAAGTGCCAGTAACCTAGTTCATATGATCATCCTGCATGTGCCAGTTGTGATTACCCTCAGCAGTTCAGCTTGTCGTGTCGTGCGACCCCGGCCACAGGCTGTTGTAGAGTTCTGGATGGCTTGTTACCCACGGCAACAAGCCACCCTGGCTGGGTCCACATGACACAGCAAGCTGCACTGCGGAGAGTAATGATGGGGGGGGGGAAACCGGCCCCCAGCACATGCACATACAGCGAGGAGAGGGGAGAAATAAGCCACCATGGCTTATTTCTCCTCCATAATGATGTGAACCCAGTCAATGCAAACAACACAACTTAAAATATTATGCAATAACAAAACATAAAATGTGAGTCAGGCTAACAGATCACCTACACAGTCAACAGCATTAAAGTGAGTGCACACAAATATGTTTCGCAGCCTTAGCAAACAAGGCTGTTTTATATGGGGCATAAGCAATCTGACAATAACCAGTAAGAACATCAGGAGAGCCCTGCTGGATCAGACCCAGGGTCCATCTGGTCCAGCATTCTGTTCACACAGTGGCCAACCAGCTGCCGACGGGAAACCCACAAGCGGGACATGAGTGCAACAGCACCCTCCCAGCCATGTTCCCCAGCTTACGGGTGTACATAGGCAGCCTGCCTCTGCTAGGTAGCATATAGCCATCAGGACTAGTAGCCATTGATAGCCTTAGTCTCCATGAGTATGCCTAATCACCTTTTAAAGCCCTCCAAACTGGTGGCTGGTGCTACATCTTGTGGAAGTGAATTCCACAGCTTAACTCGCACTATGTGAAGAAGTCCTTCCTGTCCTTCCTTTTATCTGTCCTGAATCTCCCACCATTCAGTTTCATGGGATGACCCCATTGGGTTCTAGTATTGTGAGAGAGGGAGAAAAAATGACTCCCTCTCCACTTTCTCCACACCATGCATAATTTGTACACCTCTATCATCATGTCTCCCCTCATTTGCCTTTTTTCTAAGCTAAACAATCCCAGCTGCTGTAACCTTTCCTCCTAGGGGAGATGCTCCAGCCCCTTGATCCTTTTAGTTGCCCTTTTCTGCACTTTTCCCAACTCTACAATATCTTGTAAATCTTCACATAGATACCTTTACCCTATAATGATGCCAAAACCTATCCCAAGCTCATCCCTGTTCCTGGAGATGCTGATTTATATGTATAGATGCAAATTTAGAGATAACGATTATGATTGAAATAGAAATACAGTACATCTCACCATAGTGTGGAAGACTGTAACCAGGCGACCTGGTGGCTTGCCTCTTCAGCCTGCTGTCCGGTGCTAACTGTGGATAATGGGGAACAGCTTTTCGGGTGCTTTATCTTTAAACTGGAATTGGGCAGGGCAGCCTTTCAATAAAGGAAGGCTGCAATCCTGAGGATGGCCATAAGCGTCTGAACTTGGAGGATTACGGGCATGCTGTGCAGGGCAGGAGGATAGTGGAGGCATTCTTTGCCTCCCCGCTTCTCCTGCCCTGCATTTCAGCTAGATGGCCGATTTTGGCCATCTAGTTGTGGCGCTTCAGACAAGGAAGGAAGGAGGCTGGATCACTGTCAAGATACATTCATTGTATCCTGGCAGCCCCAGTCTTCTCTGTTCCCCAGCTCCCGGAATGCCCTCTTCTCCGAAGTTGGTCTTATGACCCCAGAGAGGCAACTGGCACACTTCTTTCCACATCGGCTGCAAGGGGGGGGGGATCCAAGTGTGGATCCCCAGCTCCAAGGTTGGAGCTCTTTTCTGACCTTGGAGCTGGGAATCCAAAGAATCCTATGGCCCTCTAGATGCTGTCTAGGGCCCATGGGATTGCTCCCGAAGCTTTCCAATAGAGAACAGTTCTCTGGCAGTCTTTCAAATAGAGGACTGCCCTCTGTAAAAGATGACTGATGGCCACCCTAAGTCATCCTTCTTCTGAACTCAGTTCAGCACCAGGCAAACACTTACAAAATAATAATTCCCAATTGTTTAATTTTCTCTGTTTTATCTCTGCTCAGAGTATTACGCTGCTCTTTGATAATAAGACTTTTTCTGCTTTTACTAGGTTTTTACTGTTTTTAATCCATTTCAATTGTTTTTTTTTTGGCGGGGGCAGGTAAGTTGTCATACGAATTTGCTGGAAAAGCATGTGAGAAATGTTTTTAATAAGCAAGCAAAGAACTGAACTAGGGGTGAAGACAGACATGACATTTTTAGAGCAGCCGAGCTACTCTGGAAGAATCCTCAATGCATTCGCTGTAGGGTGGTCACTTATACATTGCCAAGAAAGAGGAAATACATAACTAAAAAAAGAAGAGAGATGCAAGAGGACACAGATTTGCATAAAATCTGCACATGCTGATTAATATGGATAGATACAAATTAGAAACATTTATTTATTTATTTAATTATTTATTTATTCCATTTCTATACCACCCAATAGACAAAGCTCTCTGGGTGGTTCACAACAATTAAAACCATAGAATACAACATAAGATTCACTATAAAAATTTAGAAGTACAGTATAAAATAGAAATAAAAACCAAAGTAAAGCCTAGCAGAAAATGCAAAGGTTTAAAATACAGTACAGTAACAGATTTAAAACAACAGAAACTGAAAGACTAAAATGCCTGGGAAAATAGGAAGGTCTTCACCTGGCACCGGAAAGAGAACAACGTAGGCATCAAGAAAACCTCTCCGGAAAGCTCATTCCACAACCGGGGTGCCACAACAGAAAAGGCCCTCTTCTTAGTAGCCACGCACCTCACTTCCTTTGGCAGGGACTCCCAGAGAAGGACTGCTGAAGATGCTCTTAGGGTCCAGGCAAGTATATATGGGAGGAGATGATCCTTCAGCTAACCTGGGCCCAAGCCGTTTAGGGCTTTGGATGTTGTTGCTGTGCTGATAGCAGACCACCAGGATCAGCCATTTCCCTAGCTTATCCACAGGCGTTCAGGCAGGGCCGGTGCTACCGCTAGGCCAACTAGGCTGTTGCCTAGGGCGCGTAGTGGAAGAGGGCGCAGAACGCTGCGCTCCTCTTCGCTGCCGGCGCGCTCCTGCCCTTCCCGCCCGCCCGTCTCACCGAGAAAGCCAGGTCAGTGCGGGGGATTGCGCCCGGAGTAGTGGTGGGGCCGAGCCTGGGTGCCTCCCCCCCACCTCGCCTCGCCTCCGCGCCGCCTCCCCCCCACCTCGCCTCGCTTCTGCGCCGCCTCCCCCCCGCGCCACCTCCCCCCCACCTCGCCTCGCCTCGCCTTGCCTCCGCGCCGCCTCCCCCCCGACACCTACCTTCTCTGCGCTGTTTCTGGAGCCCCGCCCGCGCTCTGTTTTGGCGGGAGGAACCAGGGCAACAGGGCTTAAACAGCCCTGTTGCTCTGGTTTCCCCCGGCCAAAAACAGAGTGCGGGGGTCCCTTTTCTGAGGAGGCGTGGGAAGGTAGGGGGGGGGGCGGCAGCGGCAGCGTGCGGGGGGGTCCGGCGGCGGCGGCGGCGGGAGGTTGCAGAGCAGGGTTGCTTTCCGGAGCCCCCCCCACGGCACGAGAGGGGGGGCGCTAAATATAATTTAGCCTAGGGCGCCAAACTGCCCTGCACCGGTCCTGCGTTCAGGCCAGTTTAGAGGTCACCACAATGACTGTAATTTAAATCAAAATACAATCCATGAGCTTTTCTACATGAGGCCATTAATCCGCTGTATCTACTTTCAATTTCATCACAGAATTGAGATCTAAGCTCTACATCGGGACTCTCCAACCTTGGGTCCCCAGATGTTGCTGGCCTACAACTCCCAGCATACCCAGCCAGCATGGCTAATGGCAAGGGATTCTGGGAGCTGTACTCCAGCAACATCTGGGGACCCAAGGTTGGAGAGCCCTGCTCTACATGAAGAGCATTTCCTTTCCTGCTTTTCTGCTACATAACCTCTAGGTGGCACTGTGGTATAGCGGAACAACACAAATACACAAGTGGAAGTAGTGTTTTCTTTCACTTTCTTTCCATAATGCCACATTTTCCCTGCTCTAAAAAAAAAAAAAAAAAAAGGCTGAAAGTGCTGTTTAAAAACAGAAGCAAAACTGGAGGGTCACGACACCATCTAAAGAACCCGTAAACAACCGTGAGTAGGTTGTTGTGATGGGTGCACAATAAATGCCTCATGTAAAAAGCTCCATCTCACCATAGCCGGCGACCAGGTGTCCCTGCTCAGTCAGCTGTCCATGGATGCTACTTTCCCTTTTGGTTTTCTCTCTCTCGTTCTAAACCAGATTTGAACCAGATAGCCCTTGAAATAAAGGACCCCTTCAAACAGAGGGCTGTTCTCCAGAGTAGGGCACATGGTCACCCTAATTCAGTACAGCATGTACCCTTTTCTTTCCTGGTGCAAGCTCTGAAAAAAATTGGTTCTTCCAGAAGCTTGTAGCATGGTGCAGTTTGAACCGGGGGGGGGGGGGGAGGTGGCTGTGGAGCACACCAATTGTCTAGCGCACTGGTGATGTCACTAACGCACCTCCCCCCCGGCCCCAATTCCCAGACCAGTTTTGAAATTGTTCTTAAACCAGATTCCCCCCAACTCAAGAAATAAACGTACATGCTGTGAACCACCCAGAGAGCTTCAGCTATGGGGCGGTATAGAAATGAAATGGAATAAATAAATAAATAAATAATGTACCACTTAACTTTTTAAAAAAAGAAGCGGACTGCCCACTTGAAAACAATATGATGGGTGAGCCCGTGTTTGACTTGCTGTCTGTCTGTCAATCAGATTGCAAATTATTTATTTATTTAATACATTTTTCTACCGCCCAATAGCCGAAGCTCTCTGGGCGGTTTACAACAGTTAAAATCATAAAATACAATATAAAATATAAAATTTAAAACCACAGATTAAAAACAAACAGCAGAGCTGGCAGCAGCAGTTACAATAACGGAATTAAAAACAATTACAAGATTAAAATGATTAAGATGATTAAAATGATTAAAATGCCTGGGAGAACAGAAAGGTCTTCACCTGGCGCCAGAAAGAATACAAAGTAGGCGCCAGGTGAACCTCTTTGGGGAGCTCATTCCATAACTGGGGTGCCACAGCAGAAAAGGCCCTCCTCCTCCTCTGCCAAAGGAAGCCTCACTTCCTTTGGCAGAGGCTCTTGGAGAAGGACCGCTGATGCCGATCTTAGTGTCCAGGCAGGTACATATGGGAGGAGACGATCCTTCAGATACCCTGGCCCCAAGCCATTTAGGGCTTTAAATGTTAGCACCAGCACTTTGAATCAGGCCCGGAAACAGGCTGGCAGTCAGGGCAGATGAGAAATTGCAGAGCTGATATCCTGGGACACCCCTCCCATGCCTGGCTCTGAGGAAGGACCCCCTCAGAGCCTGGCATTTCAGCCAAGTGGGCTCTCCGAAGAGGCTGACTGCTTCCTCGGCCGACACAGCTCTCCAGAGGACGGCTGCTCTGGAGAGCCCTGCCAGCTGCTCTCTCGCTGCGCCAAATGCCACGGTGGCAGAGCAGCGGAGCACCCACTGGAGGGGGCGGTGAGCCCTCCTGGCAGGGGTGTGTGGAGTGGCACAATTCACTGTTCCGCCACCTGAGACAGGGGCTTCACCTTGTTTCACGGGAGGACCTTTTTTCCTGTCTAAACACACACAGGATTGCACCCTAAGTTGCTTCCCTGCCCTGTCCTCTCCCACCTCACTTGTGGGGAATGTCAACCCAGCTCATTCATTCCTGCCCCCTCGCCGCCCTCCCCAGCTTTCTCCTGTGCCTTTAACACAATGACATGTGCTGAAATCTTGCTGTAAACCTTTTCCCGGCAAGAGCGAAGAAATGAGGAACAGCATATTTACTGTGCGCCGGGTGGATTTTAAAAACCATGAGAGCAGGGCTAGGTTGTTGTTGGTTTTTTGCGACCTTAGTTACAGGCACTCTGTACATGCTCAATTGCACCTTTTCTTCAGGAGGAAGCTTCACGAGTTGCATATAGCCAAGCCAGGTCCAGGATGCGCAGAAGAAGCACGCACACGCACTCATCCATCCATTTCAGAAATCCTCTCCTTCTAATTTTCTGCTTGGCTGCCCCCCCCCCCTCCAAAACTCTCCCACCCTCATTCTCCCTCCGGCTCCATCAGACACATGGAATTAATTTCTGGAAATATTAATCTTTCACCCGCCAAGCAACGCTGCTGTAGACTCCAGCTCCTGGTTTGTCAGGCTCTGACCTAATTGCACGAGAGGGGGAAAGTGGCAATGGCAATGTTGGGGTGTGCGCGCAGGGATGAGTGGCACATCTGGCCAGTGGCACACACAGGAGAGCGTGAAAGCATGGGGGTGAGTGGCTGGCGGGCCACGAGTCGACGGAGGCGATGCGATCGGGAGTGGAGTTCAATGTGCCGCATGTGGCTTGACAGCAGCGTGTAGGAGCAAGAGAGTGTGTGCGAGGGGAGGGAACAAAAGTGAGACCCGGAGTGGGGTGGCAGACATGAGTAAGCGTGAGTGGAAATTGTGAGGGGTGCGCATGGGTGAGCTTAGCTGGGACCATCAGGCGCTTCTTCCAGGGAAGGGACGAAACAGCCTCACAGCTGTTACTTGAACAGACCTTAAAAATAAATAATCACAAGTCGTCTCTTCTGTTACCTTTATTGGTAAATGGCCCCGCTGCTATTTATTTATTTATTTATTATATTTATACTCCGCCTTTTTTCCTTCAAGGAACCCAAGGTGGCTTACATAGTCCTCCTCCTCCTCTCCATTTTATCCTCACAACAACCCTGTGAGGTAGGTTCGGCTGAGAGTCAGTGACTGGCCCAAAGTCACCCAGTGAGTTTCACGGCTGAGCGGGGACTAGAACCCGGATCTCCCAAGTCCCAGTCCAACACTCTCACCACTACGCCACACTGGCTCTCTTTTAGCAGCACACTGCTAGGTCTTTTAGCAGCAGCCTGGCACACAGAAATGAGCAGGGGGTTGGACTCGATGGCCTTGTTGTAGGCCCCTTCCAACTCTACTTTTCTATGATTCTATGATTCTAAGCTTGTATCGTCTTATCTTTCTTATCTCCATCCCTTCACCTGTTGAAGGTCTGTCTGCCAGGCTGCTGTGCCAGTGGTGGTGTGCCAGTGCAGGGAGCAGTGACCCTTCCCGCGCTTTTTGAGGTAAATGCAGCACAGTTTGTGGGGCACATGGATCAGGTTGGTGCTAAAGCTGGCCAAGTTAGGGAAAGGGACAGTAGGCCCAAACTTCTAGCGGTCCCGGTGTGGCATAGTGGCTAGAGTGTTGGACTGGGGAGACCCGGGTTGAAGTTAGGGGAGGTGCTAGGTACCAAAAAGATCCGGGACTCAGGCCCACGGGACCAAAAAAAAAAAAGCACAAATTTGTAGATGCTTATTTACATATGCTCTAAAGTCTGTAAAGGACCCTGTCTCCTAAGGACACCCCTATTTGTAAACAGGGATGTATGGACAGGGGAGAGGAGGGCATTTGATTTCAGAAAAAAAACCTCAGGCAGAAAGATTCATGGGGGGGGCAGCATGAGGGGAAGCACATGTGGGCCAAAAGCCAGCTCATCCAGGGGGATCCGATGCAGCAGAGATCCTCAGGGTCCCTGTCCCTTTGTTTCAGCAAATGCCCCTGGACAGCAGGGTGGTGGGGCAGAGGGCCTCCCAGAGATTTGGGGCTGCAAATGAAAGATTTGGGGCTCCAGCCCTAGTGGGCCATCCTCTAACACCTCCTCTGGTTCAAGTCCTTACTTGGCCATGAAGCTCGCTGGATAACTTTGGGCCGGTCACTGACTCTCAGCCTAACCTATCTCACAGGGTTGTTGTGAGGGTCAAATGGAGAGGAGGAGGATCACCTATGCCACCTTGGCTTCCTTAGAGGAAAGGCAGGATATAAGTATAACAAACAAGCAAGCAGTGTCACCCCATATTCCCATCATCCTTTTAGGACCAGCCGTTCTCTTTGCGTTTGTAATGAGGGGACTTTAAAAAATATATATTAGTTTTTAAAATGTTAATTACACCAAAACAAAACAAAAACTTATAGGCCCCTTCCAACTCTACTATTCTATGATTCTATGTATGAAATATACCGTTATATCCATAAGTATCAAAAAGTATGTAGTCATATACAATTATCCATAAAAATAATTATGCATAAACTTCAGAAAAAGCAGACCAAATATCCATGTATTTATCCATCTGCAGGTAGCGTCTAAATACCACCCGCTCAAATGTTGAAAGCGTTATTAGGTCCTTAATCCATTGTGTTATAGGAGGTGAGCGTTTATCTTTCCAATGTTGTAATATCAGTCTTTTGGCTGTCAAGAGGGCGTGGAAAATCCACATGCGTTGTCCCTGTGATAAATTCCATACAGCAGGTATATAATTTAAAAGAACGTGTGCATCGGTAAATATTAAATAGCATTCTAATACTAGATTTATCCTTACTATGACCTCTACCCAAAAAGAAGCAACCACTGGGCATTGCCAAAACATATGGGTAAACGAAGTATTACACCTCCAACAGCTGACTTAGACAAACCCTTATTAAAAAGACGTTGTGGTGTCCAATAAACACGAAGTTTTTGCTGAATAAGACGTAACCTAAGATCCATAAACCCTTCTGACACAGATGCAAAAACAATGTTCCATTGATTAGGCAACATAAGACCATCTAATTCCCTATTCCATTCATCTTTAAGACTCTGTGTATCATACTTATTCACCGATAATAAGTATTTATAAACATGAATCGTAGGTCAATACTCAATATAACTGCTCAGCCTCAATCAATGCATCCAATAGCAAAGGAGGCTCTGAAGCTCTAAAGGCAGCCGGACCAAACCTAGATTCTAACAAATGTTGCAATTGCAAGTATTGCCATTCAGCTGAGGCAGGCAAGTTATATTTAGTACGCAAAGCCGAAAATGACAAAAACTCATCATTTACACTCACTAATTGATCCAAAGTAAAAATCAACCTGTCTGCCCAAGTCCACCACAGGAACGTTTTCCTTACCAATCTTTAAATCCGGATTACCCCATAAAGTCAGTTTAGCATGAGAAAATGGGTCAACCTGTAATTGATGAGATATAATATGCCCTAATTATTAGATACAATTAGGGGACGGACTTAACATATGGCACCAAGCAAGACTCAGACTTCCAGGTCTGGCTAGGTGTGACCGCAGAGTAGCCTTCCGCACCCTCGCGCCCTCCAGCTGTGTTGGACTACAACTCCCATCATCCTGACTGATGGGAGTTGCAGTCCAGCATATCTGGATGGTGCTAGGTTGGGGAAAGCCGCCGTACATGGTCATGGGTTGTGGATAAGCCGAGATGAGCTGCTGTGGCGGTAGGGAAGAGTAGCAGTGGGATGTTGGGAGGAGGCCGCTGCGTGATGTTTTGCCAGCTTCCCCCCCCCCCCACTGGCCCTGCTCCTGCATCTTTAGCAGCTGCCCGCTACACAGAAATTAAGCCGACAATGCTTTTCTCCTCTCTTCATCTCCATGCCAAGGAAAGCTGTGACTGCTAAATTTCCATTTGTCGGGCCCCAGTGAAAAGCCCAAGTAGGACCAGAAGGAAAAAAGGGGGGGGGGAAGCTAAGGTGGCAAACACATGGGACATCAAGGGTCAGCATGGTTGGGCAGTTGCCGAGGGCCCACACCCCAGCAGGGGCCCACAGATAAGAACCATCGGGAGTTGCTCCTCCTCTCCACCACTGCAACCTGCTTGTTCACCTGCCTCTCGCTCTGGCCCAGACAATGGTGGTGATGAGAAGGAGGAGCAAGAGATGCCATGGCCTGTTTGCTTGCTGGCTCTCTGCTTGTCATGCAAGCAAGTGGTAGCAATGAGGAAGAGGAGAAGGAGCAGCTGGTGATAGTGGTGGTGAGAAAGTAGTCTACATAAGAACATAAGAAGAGCCCTGCTGGACCAGACCAAGGGTCCATCTAGTCTAGCATTCTGTTCACACAGCAGCCAACCGGCTGCCCACGGGAAGCTCACAAGCAGGACAGGACCCATGTTCCCCAGCAACTGGTGTACATAGGCAGACTGCCTCTGATCCTGGTGGTAGCACATGGCCACCAGGACTAGTAGCCATAGATAGCCTTCTCCTGCAAGAATTTGTCCAATCCCCTTTTAAAGCCCTCCAAATTGGTGGCCATCACTACATCTTATGGAAGTGAGTTCCATAGTTTAACTATGTGCTGTGTGAAGAAGACTCACTGAGGTCGAGGGACCATGGAGGGGAGCTTGCCCAAGGGCCCTCCAAAACCTGAAGCTGGCACTGACCTGGGGAAGATGGTTTGATCCATTAGATGCCCACTCCTGGGAAGTTTGGGTGACTGATCACCCTGTTATTGCCCATCTCCCTGGGAGAGGGCCTTCTTTCTCACCCCCAGGAAATACATTGAAATTAAAATTATCGATGATGAGGAATACGAGAAAAACAAGAACTTCCACCTGGAGCTGGGACTACCGGAACTGCTGGACACGGGCCCCCGGCACGGTAAGCACAGAGAGTTGGAAAGGAAAAGAAAGGAACGTGGAAGGGGGGGGGGCAGTGGTGTGCTGGTAAATTTTGACGTACAGGCGCTCATCATGACCGTCCCCATAGCTCCCGCCTCCCAGGAGAGTCCCAAAATGCAAGCTGCTGTGTCGATCCGTATCTAGCAGTTTCCATCTCTACCAGGAGCAGGTCTTTTGTCAAGCGAATGGGTCTGAACTGCCCATCCAAGACCAAGCCAGCCCAAAATACTTTGTGTTACGACAGGGAATATATTGTTGCTGGGAAAATTCATTCTGCCCCCTTCCAGGGCTACCGTGAGGATTGCAGTTCAGCTCAGAGGGAACAAGGAAGTCTGAGGGCTGATTAAAAAAAGTGCCGTCCCTGGCTTCATTACACCACTGATTGTGGGGGGCCAATGAGCAAGCGTGTATGATGTGCAAGGGAGAAGGTCTAAGATAGTTAAGCAGTGTGGGAAATGGGTTGGACCACAACATGTAGCAGAGGGAGATGAGGAGGACATGATACATGTACAATTCTAGGAGGATGGGATGGCTCAGGATTCCCCCCTCCCCCCATGCGCGCACGCACATGCCTTTTTGAGTCCTCATTTTTAAGTGAACCAAACTAATTTGCACTTTCCTATGGCTCATGCTGGCTCAGCTTGTCTGAGCATGGAAAGCTAAGCAGGGTCAGGCCTGGTTATTACTTGGATGGGGGACCCCTCCTCTAGTTTCCTGCACTGAGCAGGGGGTTGGACTGGATGGCCTTGTGGGCCCCTTCCAACTCTATGATCCTATGATTTCTATGAACAATAAAATGTGAATCAGAACACAGGGCAGAGTCCAACAGGGCACTTATGCCCCCGCCGATTCTCTTATTTCCCACCAATTCCATTGCACAAGCTGAACCAAGCAGAAACGCTTGTTTCTGGAAGGAGGCAGGCCTGCAGATCTCGCATAAGGGAGCTCCACCAACCTGCCTCCTTCCAGAAATGAGTGTTTCCGCTCGTTTGGGGGCTTTCTTTGCCTAGGAAGTGCGAAATCTCCCTCAAGGAAGTGGTGGGGCCCCCTTGCGCAATGGAAGTGGTGGGATCCACGGCTCGTAGAAGGGAATCTGTGGGGCAGAAAGGAATCGGCGGGGGTGTAAACACCCTGTTGGATTCTGCCAACAGTTATCCTTTGGATCGCACGCTTCTCGGAATTTTGAGATCCAGTTATCAGCTTAAAAATTGTGCACAAAGATATGTGGCCGGACAGCCATCGGTCAGGGATGCTTTAACTTGGATTCCTGCATTGAGCAGGGGGTTGGACTCAATGGCCTTGTAGGCCCCTCCCAACTCTACTATGATTCTATGTATATTAAGGGATTAAAGCTCGCCAATAACCAACAGGTAACTATTTTGAGCGCTTATGCACCAACATTAGATGCTGATGATGACATCAAGGAAAGTTTTTACAGCCAGTTGGACACTCTCCTGTCAGAGATACCTAAGGAGGATAAAATTATCCTCCTAGGCGATTTTAACGCAAGAGTCGGGCGTGACTTTGATTTATGGCCAGAAACTATTGGAAAAGACGGAGTTGGTAATAGCAACCCGAACGGACTCTTACTTTTGTCTATATGTGCAGAGCATAATCTCACTATCACAAACACGCTCTTTCGACAAAAGAATAAGTTTAAAACATCATGGCAGCACCCACGGTCAAAGCACTGGCATCTTCTGGATTATGTAATTGTCCGTGCTAGAGATCGCCGCGATGTACTTCTTACTAGGGCCATGGTGAGTGCCGACGACTGCTGGACAGACCACCGACTAATCCGGTCCACTATGGTTATCAACATTGCTCCCCAACGTAGGCTTCAAGGAAGGAAACCAAGGCGTAAAATGAACATCCAAGTCCTTCAAGATCCTATTAAGCAAACTCACCTTCAATCACTTCTTAAGGAACATCTACCTACGGAACCTCCTGACAACATTGAGGACCATTGGTCTAAGCTGAAAACCTCCATTACTGCAGCTTGTGAACAAACTATTGGATATGAAACTAAGAAACATCAGGATTGGTTTGATGAAAATGACAATGAGATTAAATATATAATTGACCAAAAAAGGAAAGCCTTCCAAATATGGCAAAATGATATTAACTGCGCTGCCAAGAAAAAAACCTACGCTAGCGCAAAGGCTGAGGTCCAAAGAAGAACAAGAGAACTTAAGAACGCTTGGTGGAAAAAGAAAGCTGAAGAAATTCAACAACTTGCAGAATCTCATGATGCACGGGGCTTTTTTAAGGCCACAAGGGCCATTTATGGACCAAAAACCTATGGTACAAACCCTTTACAATCAAAAGATGGCACCAAACTCTTAAAAGACAAAGAGTCTATTGCACTGCGTTGGAAAGAGCATTATTATGACCTTTTAAATCGTAAGTCTAAGGTGGATAATGAGATTTTTTCGCAAATCCCGCAAAAACAAATTAAAGAGGAACTTGCAATACTCCCCACTTTGGATGAAGTAAAAAAAGCCATTAATCAAATGAAGAACAACAAAGCTAGTGGACCAGATGGGATTCCTGCTGAAATCTTTAAAGAAGGGGGGCCCGAACTTGTACAACATCTTCATAAACTCATCGAAAAAATCTGGATAAGAGAAGAGATCCCAGAAGACTTCAGGGATGCCATAATTATCACCCTCTTTAAGAAGGGTGATAGAACAGACTGTGGAAACTATCGGGGCATTTCTCTCTTAGCAACCGCAGGTAAAATATTTGCTAGGATTCTCGCAAACCGTCTTCTATCTATTTCAGAAGAGATCCTCCCTGAAACTCAATATGGTTTCCGCCCCTCTAGAGGGACAGTAGACATGATTTTTACTGCACGTCAGCTCCAAGAAAAATGCCGGGAGCAAAATCAACCCCTTTATATGGCATTTATCGATTTGGCTAAGGCCTTTGATACTGTAGACCGTACAGCTCTCTGGACTATCCTTATGAAAATTGGATGCCCCAATAAATTTGTGAATATCTTGCGACTTCTCCATGACAACATGACGGCAACGGTTTTGGACAACAACGGCTCTCATGGTGCTCCATTTAAAGTGGGATCAGGTGTTAAACAGGGATGTGTTATCGCCCCAACATTATTTGCCATTTTCATCGCCATGGTTTTACATCTTGTCGAGGGGAAACTTCCCACCGGTGTGGGAATTATATATCAAACAGATGGAAAGCTTTTTAATCTCAGCAGGCTGAAAGCAAAAAGTAAGGTAATTACAACCTCCGTTGTGGAACTTCAGTATGCTGATGATAATGTGGTCTCCGCACATTCAGAGGATGATCTCCAAACTATCCTAAATGCTTTTGCAGAAGCATACGAAAAACTTGGTCTCTCACTTAACATCAAAAAAACCAAAGTGCTTCATCAGCAAGTGCAAGCCAATCCTTTGGTGATGCCATCTATCCAGCTTGGCGGGACAATACTGGAAAATGTCGATCATTTTCTCTATCTTGGCAGCTATCTTTCTGTTACAGCTAACATCGACAGTGAAATCCAGCATCGTCTGAGCTCCGCAAGTGCCGCATTTTCTCGAATGAAACATAGAGTGTTCGAGGATCGGGATATTTGTAAGAAGACCAAAACACTGGTTTATGAAGCCATTGTATTACCAACTTTATTGTATGCCTGCGAAACATGGACTATCTATAAACGTCACTTCCACCTCCTTGAAAGGTTTCATCAACGTTGCCTCCGGAAAATCCTGCAAATTACTTGGGAAGATAGGCGAACAAATGTCAGTGTACTGGAAGAAGCAAAGACTACTAGCATTGAAAAAATGATCCTTCAACGCCAACTTCAGTGGACCGGTCATGTTGTTCGAATGCCTGACTGCCGTCTCCCAAAGCAGTTACTTTACTCCCAACTCAAGGATGGAAAGCGGAATATCGGTGGTCAATATAAGAGGTTTAAAGATGTTCATAAGGCTAATCTAAAAAAATGCAATATAAACATCGAAAACTGGGAAGCTCTGGCCCATGAACGATCTAAATGGAGGTTGGCCTTTCACAAAGGTTCCATGGACTTTGAAGAAGCCCGAGTGCAAGGTGAAAGGGAGAAACGTGCTAAGCGAAAAGCACGTCAAATGAATCCTTTACAGGACCATCTTCTATCTGGTAACCTGTGTCCTCACTGTGGGAAGCTGTGTGGATCTAGAATTGGCCTCCACAGTCACTTACGGACCCATCGCTAGAGTCTACACAATCTTCTTTAGAATCTCCTCCTTTTATCCCGGAAGACAATCTTACTCGGTCACGAGTGATCGCCTGATGATTAAGGGAAATTGTGTTCAGAAATAAATGCACATTTTGGTGCATTTTTAAAAATGACAGACTGATGCAGAAACTGGGTAGAGCAGAGTCCTGATTGAATACGTGTGAAACTGACACAGACAGGAAATGAATTGATTTGTCCAGCTCTGATGCAGAGGCAGGCAAATCCAGCCATCTTGCAGAATTGGTGGGGAAATGGCCTCCAGACCAGAGTTCTCCAATCCTGGTCGGGGGTGGTGGTGAAGGGGGAGAGAGAGACACCAACTTTTTCCCTGGCTCTGCTCCTGCACCTTTTAAACAGCAACCTGGTGCACAGAACTCAAGCAGGGAATGCTTTCCATGGTGGGGAGATATGTAAAGTGCTAGGAAAAGCTTCGCCTTCTTGATTCCTGTATATCAAGCTACTGTCAAAAAGGCGCAGGAGTTGAGTCAGGAGAAAAGTTGGCATCTATATGGCAGAATCTGGAGTCACTGGGGAGTCACTGGGAGTCACTGGGGTGGGGCAGTTTTGAAGGGGGATTAAGAATAAGGAGTGATGGAGGAGGGAACAAGAGGAGACCACGGGGATGCAGAGGATCTTGGGTACCAATCGCCTTATTGCCATCCTACTCCAGGTGACACCAATGAAAACCGGCTTCCTGAAGGAGAAGAAGTCATAGCCAAAATGGGGTGCCCTAGCCTGGGAGAGAACCCCAAACTTGAAGTCATCATTGAGGAATCGTATGAGTTCAAGGTAATAAGACGCCCCTTTCACTCACCTGGATTTCCTTAGAGACCCCAAAATTCTCCACTTCTGTCAGAAGCCCCTGCCTCATTCCTCAGCATCCTCCGACCCCAACCCCGCCCCAAGACCACATTTATGGATTAATTATCTGCCAGAGACCTCCCCGAATTCCCCCACCTCCTGCCTTCTTGCTCCTACAAACGTTCCATGCGGTATTTTTCACACCAGGTCTGACGCCGGCTCTTGATTCGGTTTCGTATTCAGGCTGCTTCCGTGAACGGCTCCTGCCGTTAGGAAGTTTCTCCCTAAGGTTTCGCCGAAAACTGCTTCCCTGCCGTTTCCACCCCTCGCTTCTATCCGGCCCTCTGGAGCGACGAAGGACAAGTCTGCTCTGTCTTCTGCATGACAGCCCTTCATATGTTAAGAAGGCGGCTGTCATGTCTCCCCTGAATTAATCTTCTCTTCTCCAGGCTAAACATATCCGTCTCTTTCATACCCAGTTCTTCGTAAGGCTTGGTTTCCGAGTCCCCTCACACTCCTGGTCGCCATCTCCGGACACAATCCATACACCCTTGGCACCGTGAGATTGTCCCTGAGCATCTTGTCCAGCCCAAACCTTTGTTGTTGTGCAAGGTGGTCTCAAGTGTGATGCCCCCATGTCAGGGGTGGTGCTAGGTACTGAAAAGATTCGGGGCTCAGGCTCACTGGACCCCCCCCTCCTCAAATTTGCATGTGCTAATTTACATATGCTCTAAAGTCTGTAAAGTATCCTGTCTCCTAAAGACACCCCTATTTGTAAAAAGGGGTGTATGGACAGGGGAGAGGAGGGCATTGGATTACAGGAAAAAAAACCTCAGGCAGAAAGATGGGGGGGCAGCAGGAGGGGAAGCACATGTGGGCAAAAAGCCAGCTCATCCATGGGGATCCGAGGCAACAGAGATCCTCAGGGCCCCTGTCCCTTTATTTCAGCAAGTGCCCCTGGACAGCAGGGTGGTGGGGCAGAGGGCCTCCCAGAGATTCAGGGCTGCAAAGGAAAGATTTGGGGCTCCAGCCCTAGTGGATTGCCCCGTAACACCACCTCTGCACCTGCTGTGTTTGGGATAGGCTATAAGGAACCTCTTTCCAGCTCACCTCCCTTCCTCCCCCCCCTTCATTGCAAAGCTTTTTCTTCTCCACACCCAGCACCTGTCAACTCCCCCCCCCCTCCAGATCCTGTAACCCGCCTCTGCCCCATGTCAATTATATGGGAAGTAGGCAAGCCTCAGTTCTGATATCATCACGATGATGTTGATGAAGATATGTCCCCCAGTACCCGCTTTTCAACCCTCTTTAAAATCTGTCTCCCTGTCTCTCACGCCAACATACGCTCCAGTGCCCTTGTTGTCACGGCTGGGTAGGCGGGGGGGGGGGGGCAGCGGCACTGTGCCAAAAAACGTGGTGACATTTCCCACGCCACCCTCGGCCACTGGCACCGAGCAGCCAAGTCGACGAGGCCAGCAATGCCTGCGGTGGTGGTGGTGGGTTGCGGGGAAGAGTGCAATAGGTCCTGCCCCATCGGCCGGCGCCACCCCACTGAAACTCACCCCACACACACATCCCCATTCTCTTCTTCCAGAGCACTGTAGACAAATTAATCAAGAAGACCAACTTGGCACTCGTAGTCGGCAGCAGCAGCTGGAGGGAGCAGTTTGTTAGCGCCGTCACGGTCAGCGCTGGTAAGAAAGAAGTTGGGGAACACTATGGGGTTTTTTTTTGTTTTTGTTTTTAAAGATGGAGATGGGGGGATGTAGCCGGGAGGGGCCATAGCTCAGCTGCTTTGCATGCAGAAGGTCACCAGTTCAATCTGTGACACGTCTCTCCCGGTAGAGCTAGGAAAAATTCCTGCCTGAAACTCTGGAGAGCTGCTCCTAGTTGTTGTTGACAATACTGAACTGGATGGACCAAGGTCTGAGTCACTTCAGGCAACACGATAACCCACACTCAAGGGTTGAGTGTGGGTTGTCGTTGAACCATGGGTTGTTGTTGAAATGTGGGTCATCGTGTTGTCTGAACCCAGCCGTGCCAACAAGCCGTGGTTTGTTAATCACGAACAACCCGCAGCTCACAACCCAACAACAAGCCATGGGTTCCCTTCATGGGTTGTTTGTGGTTAACAAACCACAGTTTGTTAGCGCAGCTGGGTTCAGACAACACGATAACCCACAGTTCAACAGCAATCCACGGTTCAACAACAACCCATGATTCAACCCATACTCAATCCTTGAGTGTGGGTTATCATGTTGTCTGAACCCAGCCACTATGAGGCAACTACCTATGATCCTAACCAAGGCAGAGAACCACCAAATGATCGATGGTCTGAGGAAAGGAGTTGGGACAGGAGAAGGAGGCAAATCCCAGATCCCCCCCCCCCCGGGGCCTGAGGTTCTGCACCCCTGGTTTAAGTCAAAGTCTTGGTGGGAAAAGGTGGGGGGTTAACACTCATTTGAGGAGAGATTTGAAGTAAGGGAGGGAAGGAGAGAGAAGTGATTCTGGATGACAGTTCCAGGCTCAAGGGGCAGTCGGGGAGAAGGGCTGAGTCATCCAACAGGGCACGTCTGCCAGCCAGCAAACCCTACGCATCCTATTCACACCCAAAGAGAAAACAGTAGCTTTCTTCCCTGCTACAATTCATTAACTGTGGGGGTTGCGGGGGATGCTATTTGTGGAAAGAGGAGACTATTTGCCTAGAGAGGCCTTCCTCCACCTGGTGCCCTCAAGGTGTTTTGGAACTTCAGCTCCCATTAAGCCAGTGTGGCCTAGTGGTTAGAGTGTTGGACTGGGACTCGGGAGATCTGGGTTCTCGGCCCCACTCAGCCATGAAGCTCACTGAGGGTGACTTTGGGCCAGTCACTAACTCTCAGCCTGACCTACCTCACAGGGTTGTTGTGAGGATAAAATGGAGAGGAGGAGGAGGATTATGTAAGCCGCCTTGGGTTCCTTGCAGGAAAATAGGCGGGAAATAAATATAATTAATAAATAAAATAAATCAATTAACCCCAGCTACCATGGCTAATAATCAGGAATGCTGGAAGTTGTAGTCCAAAACATCTGGGGGGGCACCAGGTTGGGGAAGGCTGGCCGAGCGAACACCAGATCATTCTCCCCTGCAACAGGCAGACTGTGCTTCTGTCCCACACCCCAGTGCCATCCCAGTGGTACAAATACCGTGATCACAAAGGAAAGCATTCATATTTTGCTGCTTTTTAATGTCTCCCCTGCACCCACCCACCCAAAAATCTGAGAAAGATAATCTCTCAGCTTGTCTAATATGAAGGCTAGCTTAACATACACCTCTCCCAAAAGAGGTGCATGTTGGGCATTTGAGCAGAAGCAGTGTGGCTGAATGTTGGACCAAAGGGGGGACTGAGAAAGAACCCACCAAAAGTATGTTTGTAGCAGTTGCCCCACTGGAGTTTCCTCACCCAAGGGGACCCACGCACGCACGCACGCACGCACGCACGCACACTTAAGTCACACTATATTTTAAAGGGATAACTAGGGCAGGCCAAAGAAGGAGAAAGGGTGGGAGGTGTGTATATGATACATAAGGTTGGTTGCAGGGGGCTCAGTCTGTCTTCACAACAGCCCTTCTGTGTAGGAACACCTCAGCTGTGGAGCTCCCTTCCCGGGGAGGTTAGGTTTCCTCCTATATTATTGGCCTTTAGGCAGCTGGTAAAAAATATGTGCTGTTCTGCAGAGATTCTAGCGATGAAAGCCGCCCTTTGATTTTAGGAGGCTCCCCTGTTTTATTGTGAGGTATTTTATTGGTTTTGTTGTTGGTGGTGGTGGGGTATTTTTTTAGAGTGTCTTTTATTGTTTTTATGTTAACTTGCCAGTTTTATTTTAATTGGCCTCAAGCACTCTCTGACCTGGTTTGCACATAATTCTAACCCATGGTTTATTTAACCCATGGTTTGTTGCCCTGCCCAGGGTTTGTCCAGCAGACAATCGAACAAACCACAGTTTGTTTTCTCACTCCTTGGGTTGCTTGTTTCCCTCCTTGTTCTTTGCCCACTCCCTCCCTATTTCCCAAATGCCTTTGCAGTGCTGTAGTACCAGCATGCAGAGTACCTAGTTTCTTTGACTGCTCTTGCCCACTGCCCAGGGCCGGCGCTACCGCTAGGCAAACTAGGTGGTTGCCTAGGGCACGTAGCTGAAGAGGGCGCAGAAATGCTGCGCTCCTCTTCGCTGCTGGCGCGCTCCTGCCCCGCCCGGCCGCCTCGCCGACAAAGGCACCAGGTCAGTGCAGGGGGATTGCGCCCGGAGGTAGTGGTGGGGCCGAGCCTGGGCTGCCGCTGCCGCCGCCCCCCCACCCCCCGCAGCCGCTGCCACCCCCCCCACCGCCACAACCACCACCCCCGCCGCCGCCACCATCACCACCACCCCGCTGCCGCCGCAGCCGGACCCCCCGCCACCTACCTTCTCCACGCCGCTTCCGGAGACCCGCCCGCATTCTGTTTTGGCGGGAGGAACCAGGGCAACAGGGCTTAAACAGCCCTGTTGCCCTGGTTTCCCCCGGCCAATAACAGAGCGCGGGGGTCCCGTCGCGTCACTTCCTCCTCGGAGGAGGAGGCGGCCAGGGCGGGGGGAAGGTAGGTGCGGGGGCGGCGGGTGTGGGGGGGCGGGGGGGTCCGGCGGGTGTGGTGGTTTGCAGAGCAGGGCTGCTTTGCTCCGGAGCCCCCCCACGACATGAGAGGGGGGGCGCTAAATATAATTTCGCCTAGGTCGCCAAACTGCCCTGCACCAGTCCTGCCACCGCCTCTGTAGTCTGGCGAAACAACCCATGAACAACCCACAGTTCTGGGTTCACACGTAATGGCAACCCATGGTTTAAACAACCCAGAGTTCACAACCCAACAACAAACCCTGGATTCTCTTTCTAGGTTGTTTGTGATTAACAAAGCATGGTTTGTTAGTGCGGCTGGGTTCACACATCACGACAACCCAGAATTCAACAACCCATGGGTTAGCCTTATGTGCAAACCAGGTCACTGAGTGAAGGAGCAATTCAGAAGTTCAATAAATAAATAAATAAATACCTTCCACCAGGTGATGACGAGGACGACGACTCCAGCGAAGAGCGCCTCCCATCCTGCTTCGACTACATCATGCACTTCCTGACGGTTTTCTGGAAAGTTCTCTTCGCCTTCGTGCCGCCAACTGAGTACTGGTGCGGCTGGGCCTGCTTCTTCGTCTCCATCTGTCTCATTGGAGTGCTCACTGCCCTCACCGGAGACCTAGCCGCCCACTTTGGCTGCACCATCGGCCTCAAGGACTCTGTCACGGCGGTGGTTTTTGTGGCGCTGGGCACCTCCGTGCCTGGTCAGTGAGGGCAGGAAGTGGGCAGTGTCAACAGTGCCGCCTGACATAATGAGGGGTGGGTGGGAGCCCGGGGCCAAATCCAACCCTCCTGGGGGCCAAATCCAGCCCTCCAGGTTTTCCCCAGATGGGCACACCCTCTTCCCCTGGCTCCAACTTCTTTCTTCCAACCGCCAAGTGTTTGGTGGTTTCCTGGCTTGTTTGGTACAGTTCTTTTCCTCATTCTAAAAAGGTTTATGCATTGATTTAGTTACATTTCTATCCCGCCTTTTTCCTATTGCAAGGAGCCCAAGGCGGTGTCCATGATCCTCATCCTCCTCTCCGCTTCATCCTCACAACCGCCCTGTGAGGTAGTTTAGGCTGAGAGTCAATGACTGGCCCATAGTCACCCACTCGATTCATGGTCTCCTGAGTCCCAGTCTGGATCTCTCAAGTCCCATTATCACAACAACAACAACAACAACAACAACAACAACAACTACTACTACTACTACTACTACTATTATTATTATTATTATTATTATTACCACCATTACATTTATATCCCACCATTTTCCTCTTGCAAGGAACCCAAGTTGGCTTATATACTCCTCCTCTCCATTTCATCCTCACAACAACCCTGTGAGGTAGGTTAGGCTGAGAGTCAATTCCTGGCCCAAAGTCACCCAGTGAGCTCCATGGCTGAGTGGGAACTAGAACCCGGATCTCCCAAGTCCCAGTCCAATGCTCTAACCACTACACCACACTGGCTCTCAAGTCTCACTATCTTCAGCTTTTTACCAGCTAGGGAAGGGCTTTGGCCAGCCCCATATACCTACCCAAGTAACGTAGGCAGCTGCTCCTATCGCACCATTGTCAGCTCTTGCTCTTGCTCCTCATCCTCTTTCTCATCCTTGCTACCACTTGCTTGCCTGACCGGCACAGAGACAGTGAGTAAGTTGGATGCGGCATCTCCTGCTCCTTCGCACCACCTCCGTTGTCTGGGCCAGAGCGAGAAGCAGGTGAACAAACAGGTTGCAACGGTGACGAGGAGGAGCAACTCCAGGGGGCTTTTGTCAGTGGGCCCCTGCTGGGCTGTGGGCCCTCGGCAGATGCCCGACCATGCCTACCCTTGACGCCAGCCCTGCTCAGCACCCTTAGTATGATGACAATTGCCACGGGAAGAAAGCTGTGGAAGCTCGCTCAACTGGTTTCAGTCTAGTTCAGGCTTGTGGATGTACACACGTTAAAAAGCCATCAGGGGCGCAACTTAATCGCACATGGGTGGTGTCGGTGGTTCTTTTTCAAATCTTGAGACCACCCTGGGAAAACGGCAAAGGGTGAAAGAACACCACCACATTTTAGATTTTCTTTCTTTCTTCCGGTTTTATTATGCACTGGAGTACCACGCAGTTCAGGCAACCACAAGTCAAGGGGCGGGGAGAGTAGTGGGAGATGAAACGCATTCACACCTGAGGGAACGAAACAGACGTGTTCTGGTTCTGAAGCAGTCGGCAGGTAGCCCATAGCGGCCCTGCAGGCAAACGCAGAGCGGTGTGACAAGATCTAGATTAGGGCCAGCCCGCCGTCAGCACCCCAGACACGCACACACACTTTACGACGGGCTGTAGCAGCAGCATTTCCACAGTCTGCTCTTGCTCTTCCGGCTGCACTCACCGGGGGGGGGGGGGGGGCTGCCTCGTGCGCATATTAATGACTTGGATGAAAGAGCAGAAAATTTAACTTCTTGAACATGTGGCTGACAAAGCCAGAAGCAGCGACAGCGGCTGGGGGGGGGGGGAGGATTGCGGGGAAAGAGAGGCAGCTGTATTTAACGGACCGTCTGGAGAACAGGATTAGAAATGGGAAAAGCTCTCGCTCTCGATGGGCTGGCGGAGGAACAGTGATAAGGCTAAATCTCATTCGGAAAGAGACGCCAACCCCATCAAGTGCTTAAATGCCCAAATATATATATTACGCGGGCAGTGTCGCAGAGAAC
Organism: Shinisaurus crocodilurus; assembly: GCA_021292165.1. Taxonomy (NCBI): domain Eukaryota; kingdom Metazoa; phylum Chordata; class Lepidosauria; order Squamata; family Shinisauridae; genus Shinisaurus; species Shinisaurus crocodilurus. Next base: position 34,374,908 of record CM037882.1, on the reverse strand, counting down.
GAAGGGTTCTGGAGAGGATTGGGAGCGGGATTGCGCAATGGTATGATGATGCAGCCTTTTTTTTTCTTTTCTTTTTTTTAAAGAAAGGCAACTATTTTTATGATTCAGAGAGGAATATCTATATATCTAAACTATATCTATCAGGGATGGAAAATCTCTGGTCCATGTGCTGGATATGGCCTGTGAGCAGGGACGGTGCTAGGTATTGCAAAGATCCAGGGCTCAGGCCCACAGGACAAAAAAAAAAAAAAAAAAAAGCACACATTTGCAGATGCTAATTTACATATGCTCTAAAGTTGTGTGTGTGTGTGTGTGTGTGTGTGTGTTTAAATAGCCCTGTCTCCTAAGGACACCCCTATTTGTAAAAGGGGATGTATGGACAGGGGGGAGGAGGCATTTGATTTCAGAAAAAAATCTCTGGCAGAAAGATTGGGGGGGGCAGCAGGAGGCGAAGCACATGTGGGCAAAAAGCCAGCTCATCCAGGGGGATCAGATGCAATGGAGATCCTCAGGGCCCCCGTCCCTTTATTTCAGCAAGTGCCCCTGGACAGCGGGGTGGTGGGGCAGATGGCCTCCCAGAGATTCGGGGCTCCAGCCCTAGGCCACCCCTAACAGTGACTCTGCCTGTGAGAGGTCCGTGATCTCTCAAGGTGCAAAGGTGCCACCCCTTGTTTCAAAAAAATTCTACCACCAACACTTGCCAACAAATCACCCATTATTATGATTGTGATGTATTTTATCTCTTTACCGCCCCATAGCTGAAGCTCTCTGGGCAGTTTACAGCAATTGTGAACGGTGTTCCTTTCTTTGAAACCTCTCTCCGCTTGCCTTCATTCTGCATCTATCAGTTGAGGTTCCTACCTAGCCACAATGATCAGCGCATAAGGATAAAACTACTGTACTTTCCTCCTGAGAGCTGAGGTTGCTAGTTCATGACAAAGCTTTTTTTTTTCTTTGCAAGAAAAAAACTAACTGCAAGCTAATTAAAATAAACTTTGTGGAACCTGAACTGCCAGCTCCAAAGAGAACACTTTGCCAGACCTCGACACCTTTGCAAGGTCATTTACCTTTGTGAAACCCAAGGTGCTCAATCACTTGCGTGCCAGGTCTTGCAAGAATACAAATCTCAGTATATGAAGGCTGCAAGCTTTAGTTGGTAGAAAGCTTTAGCTAATTGCTAGTAGCCAGTTTTCATTGGCAGGGCTGTGAGTTACAGGCATAATTTAACTAGATTCAAATAATGAATGATTTCAAAGGAAGATGAACTAAAATTGGTTGTCAGCCCTAAAATCATCTATCTATCTGGGCTGAAATGTTTAGTCAATTGATCAGCAATAAAAAAAAGAACCTGATGAGAACAAGGTGCCCCTGATAAAGCCAGCAGTGCTTTTTAAGCCTACCCCCCCCATACAAGTACTTGCAAAACCTGCACATTTTAAAAGAGGCATTCCCATCCCTCGTTCACATGCATACCTCTTCTAAGATGTTGGCTATCACAGGCATGCATCCCCTAAAACAAAGAAGGAATGCCCCCCTTCTCCAGCCATATTCCTTTAGGATACTTTAGCATACGAAAAACTTGGTCTCTCACTTAACATCAAAAAAACCAAAGTGCTTCATCAGCAAGTGCAAGCCAATCCTTTGGTGATGCCATCTATCCAGCTTGGCGGGACAATACTGGAAAATGTCGATCATTTTCTCTATCTTGGCAGCTATGTTTCTGTTACAGCTAACATCGACAGTGAAATCCAGCATCGTCTGAGCTCCGCAAGTGCCGCATTTTCTCGAATGAAACATAGAGTGTTCGAGGATCGGGATATTTGTAAGAAGACCAAAACACTGGTTTATGAAGCCATTGTATTACCAACTTTATTGTATGCCTGCGAAACATGGACTATCTATAAACGTCACTTCCACCTCCTTGAAAGGTTTCATCAATGTTGCCTCCGGAAAATCCTGCGAATTACTTGGGAAGATAGGCGAACAAATGTCAGTGTACTGGAAGAAGCAAAGACTACTAGCATTGAAAAAATGATCCTTCAACGCCAACTTCAGTGGGCCGGTCATGTTGTTCGAATGCCTGACTGCCGTCTCCCAAAGCAGTTACTTTACTCCCAACTTAAGGATGGAAAGCGGAATATCGGTGGTCAATATAAGAGGTTTAAAGATGTTCATAAGGCTAATCTAAAAAAATGCAATATAAACATCGAAAACTGGGAAGCTCTGGCCCATGAACGATCTAACTGGAGGTTGGCCTTTCACAAAGGTTCCATGGACTTTGAAGAAGCCCGAGTGCAAGGTGAAAGGGAGAAACGTGCTAAGCGAAAAGCACGTCAAATGAATCCTTTACAGGACCATCTTCTATCTGGTAACCTGTGTCCTCACTGTGGGAAGCTGTGTGGATCTAGAATTGGCCTCCACAGTCACTTACGGACCCATCGCTAGAGTCTACACAATCTTCTTTAGAATTTCCTCCTTTTATCCCGGAAGACAATCTTACTCGGTCACGAGTGATCGCCTGATGATGATGACATTTAATTTTAATGGATTTTTTTAGAGTTCTGGCTTATTGTTACACGATTCCAAACTAAAGTAGCTGGGTAGGAAGGAGTCTAGACCACTCTGTCTTGGAAGGTAAAAAATCAGTAGGATTCGACACCTTTTTGTGAAAGTCATCATTAAAGATTTGGTTGGTACCAATCATAAAACATCCCATATATAAATTACCTGACCTCTATTCAAGGTAGAATATAGACAATATCCTCAAAGCCAGGGGTGCAGAATCTCCAGCCCTGGGGCCAAATCCAGCCCTCCCGGGATTCCCCTGATGGCCACCCCCTGGCCCCACCTTCTTTCCCCCCAAATACCATTTTTTAAATTTATTATAATCGTTTGGTGGCTTCCTCAATTACAATCGTTTGGTGGCTTCCTCAATTTTGCACAAGTTTTATCCCCCCCCCTTTTTTTATTTAAATTTTTTTTTCAAACAATATATAAAACAACTATATAACAAACATACAACTTATATAGTGCTCCCATCACAATGGGACCAAAGAATACATTCTATCTCTATAATCTATTGTTATTCATTATTCCAAAAATACATCATATCTTGACACGGCATGCTCCCTTTCCCCTTATTTAACACAAAATCCAAAAATAAACCCCAGATATCCTTAAAATTGTTTTTCTTTAATTGTCCCCTTTTACATTTGATATTACAAGTTAACATATCATTTAAAGCCATATCCCAAACTCTTTATACCAGTCAGTGATAGAGAAAACTTGCTATCCCCCTTTCTAAAAGGTTGAAATGCCTCTCCTAAGGCTTAATGACTGGCAGGAAGTGCTTTAAACTAGAATGTGCTGGTATTTTTGGCCCTTTTGCCCCCGGCACGCCCCCGCCCCCGAGAGCGTCTCCAAAATGGAATGCGGCCCTCGGGTTGAAAGAGGTTCCGCATCCCTGCTCTAAGCTGATCTCCCAGTTCCTCTCTGGTAAAATCTCCCTCTCTCTCTTCTCTGCAGATACCTTTGCCAGCAAAGTGGCCGCCATCCAAGACCAGTACGCCGATGCCTCCATCGGTAACGTCACGGGCAGCAACGCGGTCAACGTCTTCCTGGGGATCGGGGTGGCCTGGACCATCGCTGCCGGCTACTGGGCCAGCCAGGGCCAGCCATTCCGGGTGCAGCCAGGCACCCTGGCTTTCTCGGTCACACTCTTTACCATCTTTGCCTTCGTCAGCATCGCCTTGCTCCTGTACCGGCGCAGGGCACCCATCAGTGGAGAACTTGGCGGCCCTCCAACCCCAAAAGCCCTGACCACCCTTCTCTTGGTTACCCTGTGGCTGGTCTATATCCTCCTGGCTGCTCTGGAGGCCTATTGTCACATTAAGGGCTTCTAAGGGACACGTCCAGACCGGGTAGATTTGCGTTGAGGTTTGGCGTGGGGTCGAGCCCTGCCCAGATCTCAGGAGACTGAGCCCTGGATGACTTGAAAGGAGATCCTCCCCCCCCCACACACACACACTGGGGGAACACACACCCCTTTCCCTGCCCAACATGGGAACACCTTCACTTCTGCTACCGACAGGTAAAAGGTCTTGACTAGGACTGACGAAGGTGGTGACGAAAACGGGGTCATCCTGCGTGGTACGGGGTCAAGCCCTGGCCAGCTCCTGCTAAGTTTCAATTCTGGGTCGGACTGATGGGAGGGTCTTCCCACCTCCCTTTGGAGAAATGACATGTCTCCTATTGCTTCCAACACTGACCGGGGAGAGACCTCCGTGTCTGGGTCTCATTGTATCCCAAAGGTTGGAATCCTGAAGGATGGTTCACTGGGAACCCAGCCTGCCGGGTTCGCCTTACCTGTTCTCCTCCTGGCCAACAAATGCATAAAAAGAGGTGGGGCACAGATGGGGAACACAAAATATCATGGAAGGGGGAAGGGTCCCAATCCCCTACTGGATCCGGTTCCAAGCACACTCCATTCCCTCTCAAAAAAATCTGCATTCTTACAAATACCAGAACAGCACAAAATCTCAAACAGCAAAAAATTAATAATAATAATAATAATAATGATGATGATGATGATGATGATGATGATGATGGATGGCTGCTCGTCTTCCTACCCCCCCACCCCCACCTGTCCTCCACAGCACAGCCCCCAATTTCACACTCTTTCCCAAATCTCCATTTACATCCTTTTTCTGTACAGAATTCAAATTTCTATTGAGTTGGATTTATTTTACTTACAAGGAAAACACAAAACTTTATTTGTTTTTTGTTTTTTTTAAGGGAAGAACCCCCCCTCCCCCACAAGCCTCTGATACCTGTTCACATGCTTGTCCCTTCCCTATCCCTTAACGTGGACTCCCTTTTACCACTCTGTTTGCCGTGGCCGCTGTAGCGGTTCCCCCCACCCCTCTCCCAGAAGAGGAGAAGATATTTGGTGCATCTCATGCCCCCAGTTTGCATGGCGGCTCCTGTGCCCTCAAGCCCAGAATCGTGTGTGTCTGTAAGTCACACTGTGTTCATGCTTGCCCGTTTGTCTTTTGCCAGTGCCTGCCGGTTGCTCGTGCCTGCTCTCTGGTTCCCAAACATGTCTCCTTCCCTTTATGTCCAGTTGCCTGTGCTATTTTGGATTTGTTTTGTGTTGTGTGCACGCACACGCGTGTGTGATTTTTTGTTTTTGTTTTTTTTTAAAGTTATTTAAAACTTGGAGAAAGTTGTGCAATTTTTAAAAACAAAAATCATATTCACTTAAAAGATGCTGAAATCTTGTTCACCTGCAGGACACACTAGTTTTCACTTGGGTCCAGCTCAGACAGTAATATATTGACCGCTGCCAGTCAGTGCAGCCTAGGGTGCAGCACCTCAGGCCTGTGGGTCGCATCCTGCCTGCCTGGAGACCTAGTCCAGCCCTCAGGGGTTTCCAATATCACCATGCCCCCTTTCCAAGCCCATTTGGTGGTTTCCAGCTTTTGCACATTTTTTCCACCCATTCTAAAAGGTTGAAATACCTCCCCTAAGCTTTGTTAAGAACGTAAGAAGAGCTCTGTTGGATCAGACCCAGGGTCCATCCAGTCCAGCATTCTGTTCACACAGTGGCCAACCAGTTGCCCACGGGAAACCCACAAGCAGGACAGGAGTGCAACAGCACCCTCCCGCCCATGTTCCCCAGCAACAGGTGTACATAGACAGACTGCCTCTGATCCTGGAGGTAGCATATAGCCAGTCAGAACTAGTAGTCATTGATAGCCTTCTCCCCCATGAATTTGTCCAATCCCCTTTTAAAGCTCTCAAAATTGGTGGCCGTCACTGCATCTTGGGGAAGTGAATTCTATAGTTTAACTGTGGACTGTGTGTAGGAGTACTTCCTTTTATCTGTCCACTATCTCCTGCCAATCAGCTTTATGGGATGACCCCTCTGGGTTCTAGTATTATGAGAGCAGGAGAAAAATGACATGTCTCCCTCTCCACTTCCTCCACACTATGCATACCGTACTTTTGTACACCTCTTATCATCTCTCCTTTTACTTGCCTTTTTGCTAAGCTGAGCAATCCCAGCTGTTGTAACCTTTCCTTCGTAGGGGAGTTGCTCCAGCCCCTTGATCATTTCAGTTGCCTTTTTCTGCACTTTTCCCAACTCTACAATGTCCTTTTTGTTAGGTGCAGTAACCAAAACTGTACACAGTATTCTAAGTGAGGTCGTGCCATAGATTTGTATAAGGGCAGTAGGATCTTGGCAGTTCTATTTTCAATTCCTTTCCTAATTACGCCTAACATGGAGTTTGCCTTTTTCACAGCAGCCGCACATTGGGCCATGGTTGAGCTGTCCACCGCAACCCCAAGATCTCTTTCTTGGTCAGGCACCGCCTAGAGTTGGAAGGACTTTTTTTTTTGAGTACTCATTTTCCTTTGAATGCTAATTTCATGAATTTACATTCAATTAGGCGGAGGGGGAGGGGATTGCTCAAAACCAGGAGCCTTTTGAGCGAGGGAAATTAACCCTTGTGAATGCTCACTTCAAGGCCTACCGCTAACTCTGAGCCCATCAGCTTATACTGTATTTGAAGTTGGGATTTTTTTTTTGACCCAACGCACATCACTTTACACTTACTTACATGGAACCGCATTTGCCATTTCGATGCCCATTCTCCTCCCAGTCTGGAGTTCCTGACAATAAGAGCTTTAAGCTAAACGATGCTATCTCCCCCCCCCCCCCCCGTCCACCACTGGAATGTGCCCCCCCCCCAGCTTCTATGAAGTTGAATGCAGCCCTCGGGCTGAAAGAGGTTCAAGCACCCCTCATGTAGCTGATACTGGGCTATTCGGACACAGCATCCAACCTGATATAAGGGCTATATCCCTTTGCAAAAAGACTCGCTTCAGCACAATATTCCCTCTGGTAGCGAGGTACCATCGGCCCAGTCCTCTGCACGTCTCAGTCCCTCTTTGTGCAATGGGGCTTACTCCCAAGTAAGCATGCGCTGACTGCTGTGTGGCCAAAGTTGTTCTTTAAAAACAAAAAAGAAAAAAAGATTGGATTTTCAAACTATAGATTTATAACAGGAACAAACAGGAAACTTACATAACAAAAATATCACTGAACATTGGATGTACATAAAAGATGAGCTGTTCTCCCATCACTGTGCCAAGGGTATTACCAATTCAGAGATGTGACATGAAACAAGCTTATTCCTTAATCAGGTTAGCGCATATTGCCGAGCAATCTTTGAGCGACAGGCGGACTAAGATATAAGTCATCTTTATTGATAAATGAACAGGAACCATGTCACCAGAAATCCATCCTGCTTAGTTGTACCTCTAGCTAACCTGACTTGGATGAGTTATCTTCCTTTCTGCAAGGAAGATACTCCCAGAGGCGGTGTTAGGGGGCGGCCCACTAGGGCTGGAGCCCCGAATCTCTGGGAGGCCCTCTGTCCCAGCACCCATGGGCATTTGCTGAAATATAGCTACAGGGGCACTGAGGATCTCTGTTGCATCGGATCCCCCCCGGATTAGCTGAATTTTTGCCCACATGTGCTTCACTTCCTGCTACCCCCCCCCATGAATCTTTTTGCCTGAGGTTTTTTTCCTGAAATCAAATGCCCTTTATAGTTGGATGTTCGAGCCTCGCCAGGGCAGAACGAGGCCGAACATGGCCCCGCTCACGCCCCGGCGAGGCCTTACCTCCTCTTCGGGGTGACTCGCACACTCCGCGGAGAGCCGCCCCAGCCGCACGATCCGGCGGAGAACCGCCCGCGCTCCTCGAACGGTCCCATCGCGTCACTTCCGGGACCGGAAATGACGCGATGGGACCGTTCTGTGCCTGCGCAGGACCCATTTCTGGGTCCCGAACGCAGCGAGCAAGGTAGGAGAATCGTTTGAGCTGTGCGCCGCTCGAAAAAACGAGGCAGGGGAGGGGGCGGGGGGGGGAAATAAGGCTTGGGCGGCGCGCCCAGCCTTATTTCCACCGCTACAGGCCATTCCCCTGTCCATACATCCCTTTTGACAAATAGGGGTGTCCTTAGGAGACAGGGTCCTTTAAACACACACACACACACACACACACACACACACACAGACTGACTTTAGAGCATTTTTTTGTTCAATATTTCTATTAATGACTTGGATGAGGAAGTGCAGGGAATGCTTATCAAATTTGTAGATGACACAAAATTGGGTGGAATAGGTAATACCATGGAAGACAGAAAGAAAATTCAAAGTGATCTCGATAGGTTGGAGCCCTGGGCTGAAAACAACAGAATGAAATTTAATAGGGATAAATGCCAAGTGCTGCACCTGGGAAAAAGAAACCAAATGCACAGTTACACGATAGGGGATACTTGGCTCAACAATACAAGCAAGAAAGATCTTAGAATTGTTGTAGATCACAAGCTGAATATGAGCCAGCAATGTGATGTGGCTGCAAAAAAGGCAAATGCTATTTTGGGCTGCATTAATAGAAGTATAGCTTCCAATCATGTGAAGTGCTAGTTCCCCTCTACCCAGCGCTGGTTAGGCCTCATCTTGAGTACTGTGTCCAGTTCTGGGCACCACACTTTAAGAAGGATGTAGACAAACTGGAAAGGGTTCAGAGGAGGACAACCAAGATGATAGGGGGACTGGAAACAAAGCCAGATGAGGAGAGACGGAAGGAAGTGGGCACCTTTAGACTTTAGAAGAGAAGACTGAGGGGAGATAGGATAGTGCTCTTCAAGTACTGGAAAAGTTGTCACACAGAGGATGGTCAGGAATGGATCTCTTCTGGACTATCCCAGAGTGCAGGACACAGAATAATGGGCTCAAGTTACAGGAAGCCAGATTCCGGCTGAACATCAGGAAAAACTTCCTGTTAGAGCAATTATACGACAGTGGGACCAATGACCTAGGGAGCTGGTGGGCTCTCCCACACTGGAGGCATTCCAGGTGCAGCTGGACAGCCATCTGTCAGGGATGCTTTAACTTGGATTCCTGCATTGAGCAGGGGGTTGGACTGGATGGCCTTATAGGCCCCTTCCAACTCCACTATCGTAAATTAGCATATGCAAATTTGTGGTTTATTTATTTATTTATTTTGGTCCTGTGGGCCTGAACCCCGGATCTTCTCAGTACCTAGCACCACCCCTGGATACTCCTGGTCCATCTCACCCAACCTAGTGCCCTCCAGATGTTTTGGACTACAATTCCAAGGATTCCTGAGCACTGCCCATGCTGGCTGGGGCTGATGGGAGTGGGAGTTCAAAACATCTGGCGGACACCAGGTTGGAGAAAGCAGCGCCGGGTTCTTTTAAGCCAGCATCCAGACGTGTATCCCGATATTTTCCAAATGTGTGCCAATTTTTTTTAAAAAAACGTTGCCTGATATGCCACCTGATGCAGAAAGGAAAAGCACAAGTAGATGGAGGGAAAGTTGATAAATCTACGGCAACTAAAAAGGTTCACAGAATAGCAGGAGAGGAGAAAGGGCTGATCTTGCTCTACTCCAGGGGTGGGCAGACTTCAGGCTTGCAAGAAACTAATTTGTGTGTGTGGGGGGGGGTTACTCGAACCCTGAGATCCACCTACTGGAGCCTAGTGCAAAAAAGACACACACACTTACAGAATTACAGGATTCTGAGCCCAGGAAGTTGTTTCGAGGACCAGAATCGAACAGAGTTCACAATCCTTCCACATGAAAACCCTGGTTACCCCAAGCTTTCTTCATTTCAGCAGTATAATTTAGGGCAGGGTGGAGGAGTCATCTTGTTCCTGCTCTAGTTAGATAACTGGGAGTAGAAATCCTTGCCAATCTACACTCATCTTGACAGTCCCCATGGCCATGCTGCTCCCAAGGAAACTCCAAAAATGCAAGCAGCTGTGTTGATCCGGATCAATAAACCACTTCTAGCAGCTCTCGTCTGCACCAGGAGCCAGTCTTTCACAAAGTGTCTTAATTGCCCATTCAAGAGCAAGCCACCACCCCCCCAAATACTTTGCATTTCAAAAGGGAACACTACATTGCTGCTTGGAAAATCCATTCTCTCCCCCACCACCACCCAGCTGCTGTGAGGACTGCAGCTAAGCTCAGAGGAACAGGGGAGTGTAAGTGGGGTGGCAGATGACGCCAGCATCCCTGCTATAAAAAGAAGGCCCAGTGCTATAGAGCATCTGAACAGCCAGATCTCGTCTGATCTTGGAAGCTAAGCAGGGTCGGGCCTGCTTAGTACTTGGATGGGTGACCGCCGTGGAATAGCAGGCGCTGTAGGGGGAGGGACCATCGCTCAGTGTGACAGAGCACGTGCTTTGCATGCAGAAGGTCCCAGGTTCGATCCCCGGCTTCTCCAGGTAGGGCGTGGAAAGAATCCTGCCTGAAACCCTGGAGAGCCGCTGCCAGTCAGTGTCGACAATACTGGGCTAGATGGACCAATGGTCTGACTCAGTAGAAGGCAGCTTCCGATGTTACATCCCTGCAAGCCCAGGCTCCACCAGGACACTGCTGCACGGTGCCACGAGATCTACCAGCGGATCCTTCCACTCACCCCCTGCTCTATTCAATGATTTCAGGACAGCCCTGCACAAGCAGCCAAGATGGACACAAACAGCATGGCAACCCATCAGGGGTTCTCTATAGAACTGCTCTTTTTGCTATCTGCAAGAACAGAGGGACAGGGAGAAGAGGGTTGAGTTATCAAGCGCCTGGAAAGCTGCTGCTGATGGGTGGTGGGCTGCATTCAGCTTAAGAACATAAGAACAAAAGAAGAGCCCTGCTGGATCAGACCAAGAGCCCATCCAGTCCAGCATTCTGTTCACACAGTGGCCAACCCGCTGCCCACAGGAAGCCCACAAGCAGGACAGGAGTGCTACAGCACCCCCAACCCATGTTCCCCAGCAACTGGTGTACACAGGCATACTGCCTCTGATACTCGAGGAAGCATAAAGCCAGTCAGGACTAGTAGCCATTGATAGCCTTAACCCACATGAATTTGTCCAATCCCCTTTTAAAGCCATCCAAATTGGTGGCCATCACTCCATCTTGTAGAAGTGAATTCCATAGTTTAACTGTGTGGAGGACTTCCTTTTATCTGTCCTGAATCTCCCATGAATCAGCTTCATGAGATGCCTCCATTGCGTTCTAATATTATGAGGGAGAAAAATGTCTCCCTGTCCACTTTCTCCACACCATGCATAATAGTGGAAGACCGACAACCTGGTCTTCTGCGCGGGTTCAATGCTAAGGGGGTAGCGAGTCCTGGGGCGGGCCTTCTCCGAGGTCCCCAGCGCCTCACCCTTAGCCCAGAACAAAGGGATAACTTATAGCCACAAAAGTATCTTTTAGAAAACAAGTTTATTTACAAAATTACCTTCACAAACCCAGACCCACGCCAGCAATACAGCTTATCAGTACGATACAAAGTAACAAGCAAGAAGTCTCAAGGACACCGTGATTTCAGGGCTCTCAGCTAGTTAGTTCAGCTTGGGCCCCGGCAGAGGCCTGGTCAACCGCACGCGGCTAGCTGGGTTCCCGGTGGAGGCCCGGTCTACGCAAGCGGCTAGCTGGGTTCGCGGCGGAGGCCCGGTCTACCCAAGCGGCTAGCTGGGTTCCCGGCGGGGGCCCGGTCTACCCAAGCGGCTTGTGAGTGATTTCAGCTTGATTTCCCGGGGGTCCGGTCAACCCAAGCGGCCAGTGATTTCACCTTGGTTTCCTGGGGGTCCGGTCAACCCAAGCGGCCAGTGATTTCAGCTTGGTTGAGCGCGCCGGGTGTGGCTACCCGGGGTTGCCGATCCTTCGTTCCCTTACCCCAGGCATGGGCAAGATTGCTGATCAGGTCCAGAGAAAAGTTCCCTTGTGCTGGGTGTTTTATACCTTGGTGTTTCAGGTAGCCCCTCCCTCCGTGATCAGGTGGGTTGATACCCTCCCCGAGGGGCGGCCTTTTGGGTCAGGTGGGGTGACGCCTCCCCCCCCCCCCGTGGGATGGGGTCCCTTTGAAGCCACTTGCTTAATGGTCCCATCCTATGGTGTTGAGTGGCCATTTCTTAGGGGTGCCGAAGCGTCTGCCCTGGAGAGGTATTCAAGTCTTATGTAGATGGGGCTGATATGCAAGAGCATTGACAAACCTGGTGATGCTTCCTGCCTTCCCCCCTGGGGTGATTCTATGTAGATGTTGTTTGTCCCCTTTGGCATCTGTGGAGACTGGCTGTCTCCCCCCCCCCCGGGTCTCCTTCCCCCCTCCTTGGTGAGTGTGTGTGTGTCAGGCAGGGGGCTTAGGTTGGCTTTCTCCACAATAATTTTGTACACCTCGGTCACTCGCCTTTTTTCTAAGCAGAACAATCTTAGCTGCTGTATCTTCACAGGGGAGTTGTTCCAGCCCCTCGATCATTTTAGTTGCCCTTTTCCCAACTCTACAATGTCCTTTTTTAGGTGCAGTGACCAGGACTATACACAGTATTCTAAGTGCAGTCGCACCATAGATTTGTCTAAGGGCAGTATAATCTTGGCAGTTCTATTTTCAATCCCATTCCTAATTTTGCCTAACATGGGAGTTTGCTTTTTTCACAGCAGTCGCACACTGGGCCGACATTTTCGTCGAGCTGCCCACCACAACCCCAAGATCTCTTTTCTGGTTAGTCACTGCTAGCTCAGATTCCATCATATTATACTTGAAGTTGGGATTTTTGGCCCCAGTGTGCATCACTTTACATTTGCTTGGTAGGTCACAATCTGCAAAGGCAGCAAGCAAGAGACTAACATTTTCATTGACTGAAAAACAAAGTCCTACTTGTCCGAAGGTGATGGTTTCTAATTGGCGATGTGGAAACATTTCCACCCGTGACCACAAGAGGGCACCCTCAAGATCCCACTATCAGCCTTTCCAAAAAAAAGACGACCAAAAGAAAAAAAATCCCAAGCACCGGCTCTCTTTCTCCAAGCAGGATCACAACCTTTTCTCTGGCTCTCCCTCTTTTGCTTTTAACGGCAGCCTAAAAAAAAGAAAGAAAAAGAAAACACAGAAAGGCAACATTTTTCTCATCCCTTTGTCTCTGTGCCCCGGAAAAGCTTCACCAGTTCAATTGCTGCAGGTCAGGCTGCTGTTAAAAGCAAAGGAGCAGAGGTAGTAGCGAAGCTGGCAACTTTAACTGGAACTTCCCCCCTCCGCCCTATCAGGGGACACATTTATTTTTCGAATCTATATACAGTAATACCTTGGATTGCAAGTAACTTGGTCTGAGAGCGTTTTGCAAGACAAGCAAAAAAATTAATTTTTTTTGACTTGATAAACGAGCAAGGTCTTGCAAGACAAGGGATGCAACCGCTCGCCTCGAGCGGGCCGAAATCGGCCCGCTCACGCCCGCCAGAGACTCGCTTTGATATAAGAGTGTTTTGGATTACAATTTACAAGCACGTTTCCGGAACGAATTATGCTCTCAATCCAAGGTATTACTGTACCGCTTTCCACAAAGGGATCAAAGCGGCAAGCACAAAATACCATGGCATAAAAGCAGCAATAAATATAATAGAACAACACAATGCAAATTCATCAGCAATAAAACCGCACACTCTTGCTGTGTGCTACAAACCATGACTGGTTCGGTCACACTTCAGGGAAAGCCTGTGCAGAGATGAGTTTTATCTCATCCCTTGGAGGCAATTGTTGGGGGAGGAAGGTATGTTGGTGGGCGGGGCTGAAGCCAGCAATGGGTGGGGCCAGCCAAAAGTGGGCAGGGTCACCCCTTCTTTCACTCTCCTTCCTTGACACTGCCTTTCCCCCAGTGAGCTGCCAAGTGAGAGGGCAAATTGCTCTTGCCAGAAGCCTAGTGATCACTCGCAGAGGGTTTTTGAAATTAGGCTCCTGCTCTAGGGAAATATCCATGTCACGAATTTCTATAGGTTTCACTTAGCAGTATGGCTGTCTTGATTTTCTCAAAATGTTAAGTAGCACACCACTTTGAGTTGTACTGGCAAAGAGGTGGTGCATGCAAGCTTGTGTGTGTGTGTGTGTGTGTGTGTGTGTGTGTGTGTGTGTTTGAGTGTATGAAATAATAAAATCAGCACTTTAGTCCACAGGGTTTCCAAGGGACACGGAACTAAGCTTTTGGTAAACGCTCTCTGGTGCTGAAAGATGTTTTTCCATTCCCACCCCCGCGTATCTTTCTAACCATTACCTGGCTTCGGTTTTGGAAACAGGGGTGGTCTAAACTTTCAGAGAAGTAATCCACAGATCAAAGAGAGAGTGGCAAAGAGCAGAGGTGGTGTTAGGGGGCGGCCCACTAGGGTTGGAGCCCCGACTCTTTCATTTGCAGCCCTGAATCTCTGGGAGGCCATCTGCCCCACCACCCTGCTGTCCCTGGGCACTTGCTGAAATAAAGGAGCAGGGGCCCTGATGATCTCTGCTGCATCGGATCCCCCTGGATGAGCAGGTTTTTTGCTCACATGTGCTTCACCTCCTGCTGCATCTGCAGCTTTCTGCCTGAGTTTTTTTTCTGAAATCAGATGCCCTCCTCTCCCCTGTCCATACATCCCTTTTTACAAATAGAGGTGTCCTTAGGAGACAGGGTCCCTTAAACACACACACACACACACACACACACACACACACACACACAGAGAGAGTTTAGAGCATATGTAAATTAACATACACAAATTTGTGCGTGTTTATTGTCCTGTGGGGCTGTGCCCGGGGTTCTTTTCGGTACCTGGCAAAGAGGCCGAGGTGCGCGCCTGGAAGCCCTCTGGTTCAAGGCCAAGGACTAGCAATGGAAGGAATACAGAGGCTGACCGACTTGGCTGCCACTCAGTGGTAGGAGAACATGTGTTAAGTGCAGAAAGGCGCAGCTCCAGCTGAAGAGATCTCAAGTAAGTAGAGAGGGAGACATTTTCATCCCTCTTTCATAATACTAGAATCCAAGGGGGCGGCATCCCCTGAAGCTTTATGGTGGGAGATCCAGGACAGATAAAACGATGGACTTCTTCACACAGCGCATAATTAAACTATGAAATTTGCTACCACAAGGCGTAGCGACGGCTGCCAGTTCAGATGGCTTTAAAAGGGGATTAGACAAATTCAGAGAGGATCAGGCTATCGATGGGACTGCTGAGCTGGGAAACATTTGGAAGTCGAAAAGCACCACATAAACGGTGTTGCTATAAAACGCACCAACGAAGTCATGGAACAATTAAGGTCGCTTAAGGAGAACTACAGCACGGGAGCGGCTACACCCCCTCGCAGTTTCCAGAACAGCCTTCCCAAACCTCCAAGCCCTCCAAATCTTTCAGACTGCAACTCCCACCAGCCTCATCCAGCATGCCCAATGCTCAGGGATGATGGGAACCGTGGGCCACAAGATCTGGAGGCTGTTCCGGATGCTCTTCCCAGCTTGCCCCGCCAAGGAACAAAACGGAAGGCAACTGAATTATGAGTTTATTACTTATGTTAAAAAAAAAAAAAAAAACAGGGAAAAAATTACACCCAGAGAAAGAGAGGCCAGGTCATCTCTGTGTCTCAAGCCCACGTGGGCAGAACAGCAGCACCCCCCTTTTGCCTTCACACCCATCCTCAAAAGCAGCGAGGAACCTGCCCCCCACATTCTTTTTTAAAAAAGTATTTTTAAATTTATTTTTTTTACACACATCCTTCTGGACTTGCTCTCAGCCCTACACAGCTGCCCCACAACTCCCCCAATGTGTAGTGAGGGGAGATGGGAAGAGAGAGACTGAAACGACACAACATGACACCAGCAGGAGAGTAAAAAGTATTTCTACGCAGCTCTGGTACAATATGTTTCAACCATTTTTTTCCCTTTAAAAGCAGGATGTTATATTAAAAAAAAAAAGAGAGAGAGCCCTTTTTTGTTCCCATCTTCTCTGTGGGAGAAGGATCAGGAAAAGGAGGGATACAGACTGCAGCCTCCCAGATTAGTGCATTAAGAGGTCACCCAAAGCAGTTGTACTCCCATCCCTATGACGGGTGTATGCGCACGCACATGGGGGGGGCTGTCTAGCGTTTGACCCTCCCCACCCAAGACTTTCTCCAGCCTCAGCCCGAAACTGAGAAGTGGAAGAAGACAAATTACAGTTAGTTAATTTAAAAAAAAAATCAGTTTAAAAAATAAAACATTTGTCCTTTTTTAAAAAAGAAAAAGAAAAAGTGAAGTGCCTTTAGTGTGTTTTCGTCGTCGTCCCCCCATCGGCTCTGCCTGCTACACACACAATTTTAGTGAGATCTAGGTTGGGGGGGGGGGGAGATACTTAAAAGACACTCCCCATCTCTCTCTCTCTCTCGCACGCATCCGCCGGGCCTGCTGCCACTTTAGTCGCCGCCACCTCCCCTCCAAGTCTCACAGGACTGTCAGGTCCTCTTCCGCAGGGGTTGGGGTGATGCCGGATCCAGGCGGGTGTCCGTTGCTGACCCCTTCATCTAGCTCTTCCTGCAGGTAGCGGCCAATCTCCTGATGCAGTACAAGGCCCTCCAATTCACACTCATGTTCGAGCTGGGCTGCCAACTGGGATGGGGAGGAACGAAATGGAAGGCAAGAAGGAAGAAAGGTGAACATCCTCCGACCTAAGCTAAGAGCCAGTCCAAATGTTTCACAAGACACATGCATTCATTCATTCATTCATTCATAACATTTGTATACCGCTCCATATCTAGACAGATTCTGGAGTAGTGAGCAATAAAAAGATAAAACAGATAAAAGGATAAAAGCATTGCATTAAAAACAGAACATTAAAATTGTGGCTGGAAGGAAGGCTTCTCGAAACAAAGGCGTCTCCTGCAGGCGCTGAAAGCAGCACAGTGTCGGGGCCTGTCTGACCTCCAGAGGCAGGGAGTTCCACAGAAATGGAGCCACCACACTGAAGGCTCTTCTCCTGATGGATTCCAATCAGGCCAGAGGTCCATGCAGAACCACCAGGAGAATGTCCTCAAATGACCTCAGTGACCGGGCAGGTTGGGAAGGGAGAAGGCGCTCTCTCCAGTATCCTGGTCCCAAGTTGTTTCGGGCTTTGTACGCTAGTACCAGAACCTGAAACCTAGTCTGGTAGCGATTAGGCAGTCAGTGCAGTTCCTTCAGCAAAGGAGTTGCAGGCTGAAAGGAGTTTTGCCACACTGCACCCCCCACCCCCCAGTAGTGATGGGCCTGCTTTCCTTCCCTTCTCTCCTGGCTTCTCCCCCCCAAACGGTCAAAGCCTATTCCCTAGAGTGGAGCTGGGAAGATTGGCATTGCTGCTGCTGCTGCAGTATATACTGCCCGGGGCCAAGAGCTGTCCTAGGCAGCCTCCTAGAAATAGGCCAGTCAGGGGACTACAAAATTTGGTGTGTGTTTTTTAGGGATGTGTGTGTTCCTGCTGCCACAAATCTTGTCCTGGACTGGAGCAGGCAAGTTCTTTTGGGAATATGTTTCCCCCACCTTTCCCTGGACCCCTCTTGTAAGAATGAACTTTCAGAAGTTCCTCCGATGACCTCAGCGGCCAGGCAGGTTGGTAAGGGAGGAGGCGCCCTCTCCAGTATCCTGGTACCAAGTTGTTTCGGGCTTTGCGCACTAGTACCAGAACCTGAAACCTGGTCCGGTAGCGAAAAGCAGCCATAAAACTATGTTTGCAGCACAGGCCTCTACGCAGGGCGGAAGTCATGTCTGAAATCCACTTGGCAACTCCCAACAGCATGGAGAGCTTCTTCCCGACACCAGTAGATATTATTTAACATTAAATTAAACCGAAACACCCCAAGGCCGACAAACTTGAGTGGAAAATATAAAAGCAACGGTTAGCAAGCTGCGTACACAATAAAAACCGGCACTGTAAACCACTGTAACACCACTCCGGACATCCACTCTTAATATCCCCTTCTTGACTTCCTGAGCCGAACACACCACTGGAGAAAGACGCAGACGTGTCCGCCGCTGCTTGCTCCGGTGTGCAAACTCTCCACACTGTTTATGTGTATTTCAAACGGTTTACGGCCTTCTTGCGAAGTGCAGTTGCGCGGAAATGCTTTTCGATGGCCTTTGCATGCGCATCAATGCTTTATGTTGGCCCAGTGATGGGCGGTCTTGGGTGCCAGCGAACTTAATGGCTGCCCTCTGCGACTGAGCAACTGCCAGTGGAGGGTGCCAGAAAGCCACGGCCATTTTACAACTCGGCAGCTCTCCCTTAGAAGGCAGAAGCTGTGGCCTCAGCCATGCTGCCTTGTTTCCCCACAGTCCTAATACTGACAGGGATCGACTTTTCCCTGGCTAAACCACGCTCCAAGGCCCCTCAGTGGCATAATAAAAATCCAGTCATTCCCAGAAGCCTTTGTGGCACTCACCCGTGGCTCTTCGTCCTCAATCAGCTGCAATATCCCCTGGTGCCCCGCCAGCAGCTTCTCCTGGCGCCGTTTCTGGGCTTCTTCAAGCTTTGGGATAGAAGGAAGAGTGAGGAAGGCCTCATGTAATGGAGCCCTTTGACTATCTGGCTTTCCTTTTCCTGGAAAAAGTAGACCTAGCCACAGCCGCTCATGCCTTGGTCACGCCAGGCTGGACTACTGCACTGCACTCTATGTGGGGCTGTCCTTGAAGACAGTCCCAGAAGCTGCCACTGGTTCAGAATACAGTGCGCAGATTTGGGACGTATGTGGCCAGTTTTGTGCCAGCTTCACTGGCTTCCAAATTGGTTTCCAGGCTGTTTTCAGAGGATGTGGACTCTTCAAGACCCAAAAGAACTGGGACCAGCGAATCCCAGTATCCCTTCCCGTGTAACTCTGCACAGGGTCTGTGTTCAGCTTGAGACCCTCTTCACTGTCCTTGGCCAACAAAAGTGCAGTCGATGGGGACCGTCTCAGCTACAGCACCTACACTATGGAACCTCTCTTGGGAGGCTGATACAACAGGTTCTTAAGACCATTTTTTCTGACGTGTATTATATTTTTAAAGTTGAGACTTCAAGATGTTTTTAGTCTGCTGCTGTGGGTATTATTTATATGATGCCATTAAAAAAAACAAAAAACAGTTTGGTTTGCTTTTTTATAGCTAGGTTGGTTGGTTTTTAATTGTTGCTGCGATTTATATTGGTAAACTGCCCTGAATTTGATTTTTATCATACAAAGGTTAGGAAAGAAACAAACAAACAAAGAAAGAAAAATTAGGAAGTGGACCTCAGGACCTTGCTAGCCATACAGCTAAACATTAAAAAGGAAGCCATTTACTCATCCCTTGGCCAAGAGCTGTGCCAAACAGTCTGCAGTTATCTGTGGCCCACATTCCCTGACTCCCTTTCTATTATATACCCTCTTAAAATAATGACTCTGCTTTGGGGTGTGGAGCCATTCACAGCAAGGCCACCCCCAAACCTCCATGCCCGCACAAAACAAAAAGGGTAACATTCAAGACAACTCGTATCTGCAACACAATGATTAGGACACGCCACTCCGTTCCTCCCACTCCACTGGTTTCCCATGTTCTCCCCCTCTGCGTCCCCCCCCCCATTATAATAAGCCAATAGTCCATGTCCACTGAGCACATTCAGTCTTCGTTGGGCTGTTGGGGGGAGGTGTTCCCCACCCCTGGCCTTTAGGAGCTTTTATCCCTAAAAGCAGCATTTGTATATCGCTCCATATCTAAGCAGATTCCGGAGCACTGGACAATAAAAAGATAAAACAGATAAAAGAATGAAAACAATGCATTAAAAACAGGTTAACATTAAAACCATGGCTGGTCAGCAAGGAAGGCTTCCTGGAATGAGGATGTCTTCAGCAGGCTCCAAAAACAACAGTGACCTCCAGAGGCAGGGAGTTCCAGAGAAGTAGAGCCACCACACTGAAGGCTCTTCTCTGGGTGGACTCCAGTCGGGCCACAGGTCCACATGGAACCACCAGGAGAATGCCCTTCAATGACCTCAGTGACCAGGCAGGTTGGTAAGGGAGAAGGCTGGTCCCAAGTTGTTCAGGGCTTTGTACACTTGTACCAGAGCCTTAAACCTGGCCCGGTAGTAAACAGCCAGTGCAGTTCCAAAGGAGTTGCATGCTGAGAAGGGGCAGCTCCCGACAACAGCCGAGCTGCACTAGCTCCAGCTTCCGGAGCAGCCTTAAGGGCAGTCCCACATAGAGCACATTGCAGCAATCCAATCCTGAGGTTACTAGCACCTGTATCACTGTGGATGATGCTGTTTTGGCACAAAAAACACCCAACACAGGGATTGGCACGTGTAGAACTGAGATTGCTGTTAGCGTGTATGATGCTAGAACAGAATGGGACACTCACCCTGCGAATGGAGTTCACCGATTCAGTGATGTGCCTCCTGTTTATCTCCGTCAGCTCCCTGAGGGGTGACAAACAGCCTTTTCAAGCTGAGCGGACAGCTCCCTATTTCCCAGTAACGCCCCACCCCACCCCACACACACAGTGCAGGAGACTATGGCTGTGATGCTGGGCAGGAACTTGGTCTAACAGTTAAGGCCTAGCAAGTCCCATCTGTCACATTCAGCCCTGGGCTCCCACAGTTCCCCAGAGGACCACACCCCCTGCCCCCCACCAATCTTCCGCTGGTTTCCCGGCCTTTGTGCAGTTTCCTCCCCATTCTAAAAAGTTGAAGCGTTTCTTCCTAAGGCTTAGTTACTGGCAATAAAGCTTTAACCTGAAATATATTTTTGGCCTTGCTCCCTTTTGCCTTCGGCCCTGCCCACCACTGGAATGTGGCCCTGGAGAGCCTCTCCTAAATGGAATTTGGCCCTTGGGCTGAAAAAGGTTCAACACCCTTATGTACAGCTTGGCAAAGTCCGCTTAGTCATTCCCTGATTCAGGCCTCCCCATCTCAAAGTTCAAGCAAGAGGCCTTTATTGTGAACCAAACCCTGTTCTTAGGAGGAGCCGTCCTTTAGAACAACGCTCACAACTACGGAAGGATCTTCCTGCTGAGTTGCAGAGTGGCGCCTCTTTGTTTGCGCTCAGAAAGGGCTGTAAAGCACACCAATTTGGGCTGCCTCGGTGTTTCAAAACTGTGTTGGGTAGCTTCTGTGAGCTTGGAAGATAACTCTGTCACTTTGTTTTTTTATTTCCTGTTTTGATCTTTTTCGGTTTCATCGGGTTTGGGTTTTTTAATCTTTTGCAAGCCACTTTGATCTTAAGGGGAAGAAAGCCCTCTAGAAAGCACTCGACGAAATTAACCCATCCCCTGCCAGAAACTCACACGTCCTTTTTGCTCTTCTCCCGGGACTTGGCTTCACTGATGCTGTTGTGTCGTTTCCGGTCCAGGATTTTCTGGAGCTCCTTCTTCTCTCTAACCGGGCCAGAGGGAAAAGGGGCCGTAACTCAGTGGTAGACCACACGCTTTGCATGCAAAAAGGATCAGGTTCGATCCCCAGCAGTTCCAGGCAGAACCGGGAAAGACCCATCTGAAACCCAGACAGCTATGGTCCGTCGGAGAGCTGTTTGACACAAGACAGCCCACTGTGGCTTAATTCACACTTGGGGGCTCTTCTGTCTTGCTGGGTGCCATTTTCGGCATGGCGCCTGTGGCCACCCAGCTTGCCTTGGGCTTGTCGTGCGAACCCAAGCAGCAGCGGTTGTTTGAGGATTAAACAACCATCAAAGAACCCATGGCTTGTTTTAGGATTATTTGAGGGCTGTCTAACCCTCAAACCACCCTGCCGCAGGGTTCACACACGACAAGCTGGGCACCCACGGACCCCATGCAAAAATGACACACCTACAGGTGCCCAGCACAATGCAACAGTCCCTGCAGGTATATTAAGCCACGGTGGGCTGTCGTGATGTGTGAACCCTGGATGCTTTTAAGATGTTTTAAAGATGTTTTAAGATGTTTTAATAGTATGTGTTTTGTTTTGATTAGTTTATGTATTTTATATTTTTGTTGTTCCCCGCCTCAATCTAGACGGAGAGGCGGGTAAGAAATAGATGATGATGATGATGATGATGATGATGATGATGATGATGATGATGATGATTCACACTAAACTGTGGTTTATGTTAACCACGGTTTGTTGCTTTAGCCATGAATCGCCTTGCAGATAACCAAACCAACCACGCCTTGTTTCCTTATTTCTGGGTTTTTTTTCTCCCACCCGTTTTGCCAGCCTTCAGAGCGGTTTCATTTTCTGGCTGCTCTTGCTGGATGCTTCCATTCTGGGGTGGACAGCAGCGCAAACAAATCAGGGATAACCCATGGTTCTGGGTTTGGACATCATGACAAGCTGCGGTTTAAACAAGCCGCGGTTTAAACAAGCCAGATTTCGTAAGCCAACAACAAACCATGGGTGCTGTTTGTGGTTTACAGCTGATTAACAAACCACGGTTCGTTTGCAGGTATGGGTTTGGATGCAATGACAAGCCAGATTTCAACGAACCACATCATGGCTTAGCGTTACGTGCAAACCAGGCCAAGGTGTAGACAATACTGAGCGAGACGGTCCTACGGTCTGACTTGGTAGAAGGCAGCTTTGTATGTTCCTGTTAAATCAGTCCTTTAATTCAGAACCATGAGGACTGGAGTCTTATTTTATTTTTAGGGGAAGGACTTCCGCTCAGCGGCAGAGCCCCTGCTTTGCAGGCAGAAGGTCCCAGTTTCAATCCCTCGCATCTAAGAACATAAGAACACAATGGGACTGCAATACATGACGGAACACCTCTCCCAACCACAATCTACCTGGACTCTATATTCAACATCTGGGGCATTCCCGACTGCTACCTCTGAGGGAGGCTTGGAGGGCGGCAACAAGGGGGAGGGCCTTTTCTGTGGTAGCCCCCCAACTGTGGAACAAGCTCCCCCCTGAGACCCGCCTGGCACCAACTCTACTATCTTTTCGGCACCAGGTCAAAACTGCCCTCTATATTGAGGCTTTTAACAACTCTAAATAGTGCACAATGGGGTGGTTATTTTTAACTTTTTTACTGGTCGCGTTGTACGAACTTGCTGTAGTTATTTGAGTCGTTTTTTAAAATTTGGTTTTAAATTTTTAAAAATGTTTTTATTGTGTATATTTTATATTGTATTTTACTGTATTTTTAACTGATCGTTGTCAACCACCCAGAGAGTTTCGGCTATTGGGTGGTATAGAAAGAAAATTAATAATATTAATAATAATAATATTAATAATAACAAACAACAACAACATAAGAAGAAGAGCCTTGCTGGATCAAACCAAGGGTCCATTGACTCCAGCATTCTGTTCACACAGCAGCCAACCAGCTGCCCACGGGAAGCCCACAAGCAAGACAGGAGTGCAACAGCACCCTCCCACCCATGTTCCCCGGCAACTGGTGCACAGAGGCACACTGCTAGAGCTGGGAAAAGACACCCATCCTCAAATTAGCTGCCAGTCACTGCAGACAACCCTGGACTGGATGGGCCTCACTTGGTATAAAGCAGTTTCCTTTGTTCCTCTGAAAGAGTCGGGCAGCCTCTGGAGGAGGGGATGGCACCTGAGAACGGGCAGGTTGCTGCTTTCTCCCCCATTCCACCTCATGCTAATACTCACTTCTCGCTTGTCTCCTTCAGCTTTTTCAGCTGGGCAGCTTGGCAGTCCCGGGTGATCTCTCTCAAGCGCTGCTGAGCCTGAGGGCAAAAGCAAAAAACAGAATTAGATATCCTCTTGCTATGAGAGAGAGGACCTTCTCAGTGGTGGCACCCCACTTACAGAAGGCCCTCCCAAAAGAGATTAAGAACTGAGAGCCAGTGTGGCGTAGTGGTAAGAGTGTTGGACAGGGACTCGGGAGATCTGGGTTCTAGTCCCCGCTCAGCCATGAAGCTCACTGGGTGACCTTGGGCCAGTCACTGACTCTCAGCCTAGCCTACCTCACAGGGTTGTTGTGAGGATAAGATGGAGAGGAGGATTACGTAAGCAACCTTGGATTCCTTGCAGGAAAAAAGGTGGGATATAAATATAATAAATGAAAAATAAGTAAGAACATAAGAAGAGCCATGCTGGATCAGACCAAGGGTGCATCTAGTCCAGCATTCAGCATTCTGTTCTCATAGTGGACAACCGGCTGCCTGTGGGAAACCCACAAGTAGGACATGAGTGCAACAGCAACTTCCCAGTTGTGACTGGAAAACATAACCGGTAAGTTGTTATTATATTTATGGTTATTGTGAAGAAAAGCAGACCCTTCTCCACCACAAGTAAGCAAGTGTAATCCCAGCTGGAGGCTGGGAACCACATGCAAATGTATGTAGTTCCTCTGATAGCCCTGTCGCCTCAGAGTCTCCCATGTATTCACATACAAATGTTCCCCATGGGAACCTCATGCAAATGTATGTGGTTCCTCTGATGACTCTGGGCCTGAGAGTCTCCTGCAAAGGTACATAGTTTCCTCTGATGGCCCTGTGCCACCTCAGAGTCTCCCATGTATTCACATGCAAATATTCCCTGTGGGAACCTCATGCAAATGTAGGTAGTTCTTCTGATGGCTCTGGGCCTGAGAATCTCCTGCAAATTTACATAGTTTCCTCTAATGGCCCTGTGCCACCTCAGAGTCTCCCAGGTATTCGCATGCAAATGTTCCCCAAGCACTCTAGTCATGGTCAGGAGTTCGCCCCTCTGACACCTAGGAGCCACCCCTCCCCTGCCTAGCCCAGATGAAGTTCATCCTGATTGGCCAAAGACAGCCGGGCTACAGAAAGGAGGGGTGGGGGGAAATTGATACTGGCAGCCGTGGCTTCTGGGTTTGGTTGTTGTTGTCTGGACGCGAAGGAGCGCGGAGTAGGGCTTTTGCGGAGGAAAGCCCTAAGACAACCAACCCCCCAGGCAAAGACTAAGTGCCTGGGTGTTTATATAGTAAAGGAACTAGTTTTCTTGTTTTGTAGCTCTACTTGTGTATACCAAAGTGTCTCCCCACCTTTTCCCCCTTCCCTCATTTCCCACCTTTTATTGTAATCGGTTTACCTTAAATAAACTTTCCTGGTTCTACCCCACATGGTGTGTGTGTGGTTCCTCTGTGGTTCAGTGCTAAATCCAGTGTTTAGACCAAGGGCAAAGCCGTGAGACAATCAGTGTCAAGACAGCAGAGCCAAGGCTGGCAGTTTGGCGCCTTTGATCTCTCGTCTTGAGGAAAGGACCAGTGGGCAGTCCTTCACAGTTATTATTTTTATTTCTATACTGTCCCATAGCCGAAGCTCTCTGAAGTTTTGCAGAGCACTGTAGCTCTGTTCTGAATGACTGAAAATCCCACCCAGCGCCCTCTGGATTACGGCATTTCAGCAAGACCAGATTTCACAAAAGGAGAACTTTGTTCAGATTCCTCTCCGAGAGAGAGTAAAGAGGAGTTCCACCTTACAGTCCACTAGATAACAGGAATCGCCAACCCAGATACTTAAGCAACAAACTGCCAACACCTTTTCAGGCTTTCTCATGAGGACCAGAGACCTGAATCTCTCTTTTCCAAAAAGGCCCAAACGAGGGCCAAATACTTGGAAGATTCAGTACTATCAACCTGGGACGTATCACATTAATTGTGCAGTCGAGTCTGTGTATTTGTCTAAGGGCTCAATCCTATGCATGTTTAGACAAAAAAAAGTCCTACAGCTCCCAGCATGCCCCAGCCAGTCACGTTGGTTGGGGCATGCTGGGAGTTGTAGGACTTTTTTTCTGTCTAAACATGCATAGGATTGCGCCCTAAATTGGTTAACTGCTGGAGGTGCAATACTGCTAATGCTTCTTTTAATCATATGGTTTGGAAATGTCCAGGAGTTCCCTCTTTGGGGTGTGTGTGATAATATGGATAAACTTTGTATCGGAATACTTTTTATTATTTTCCGATGTACACATCCTTTCAAATTATCTACCTGTTTCTTGGAAGTTAAAGCATGGCCAAAGTTAAATGGATTTTCCGTGACCTTTTGACAGCTAAAAGACTCAAACTACAACACTGGAAAGATAAAAGCTCACCTCCTATATCGCAATGGATCGAAGACCTAACAACACTTTCAATATTTGAGCGGATGATGTACAGACACCACTCTCAAATGGTTACATACATGGATATTTGGTCTATCTTTGTTGAAGCTGATGTATAATTGATACATTTAAATTTATGCAGTTATACGGGGATATATATATAAAATTTATATATATAAATAAAAGATATATATATCTTTTATTTTATTTAGATTTTGTTTCCCCTCTCTTCCCTCCCTATTCCTTTTTCCTCATGTGTCATATCTTTTTAAATAGTCTCGGCTTACAATCTTCTTTTACTGATTATTTGTAAACCGGAAGTCTTACTGGCTCAGGAATGGGATAAAAACACTCAAATTTATTTATTTTTTATTTATTTAATTTAATTAATTAATTAATTAATTAATTGGGGTGGGGGGGAAAGAGTCTGTGTGTGCATATTCCCTGTGGCTCCAATGTCAGCAGGGCCGTGTATCCGCTACAGATTTTACTCCAAACATTTAAGAAGCTATCCGTGGTGCCGAACCTATTTCGGGGGATAGGGTTCGGCGCACCACGTAGAGCTCCTTAAAAGTTCAGAGCGAAAGCCGGAGCGCATACCCGGCCTTGCTGGCCTTGGCGCCACCGGCCTCCAATGCCCAGTGGCATGGGATGGCTTAGCAGGACATCAGGATTCCTAAGCCCCTCCCCGCTGTGGCACACCTGTCGCAGGTGCTCCCGCTTGCAGTCTCTCTCCAGCTGGTGCTGAGCCTCGCGCAGTTGCAGCAACCCCTGCATTTGCCATTCCTGCAGCTCCACCTTCCGGCGCGTCCCCTCTGGCTCCTGCCCTTGCCGTGTGGTCTCCAAAGAACTTTGAGACCTATGGGGGTGAGGGGTGGGGTGGAAGAAAAAGAGGAAAAATTTGCTGGTATTTTTGGCCCTGCTGCCCCCCCGCCCCCAGGCGTTGAGAGATTTCGGAAAGGCAAAGACTGATACTTCCTGCTTTAATGCTCCCCAATCCTAAACGTAACATTTCCTCGGGAGTCCTACATTGATTTTGAGGGTGTTCACTTTCAAGGAAGCACACCTGGGATTGCAATTCTATTTTAAATTTTCCGGTTTATGATTCAGTGATAATTGTTTATGTGAAAAGCACTTTTCCTTCCAGTATCTAATCGCAGGGGTCCAGCAATGGAAGTGGAGAGCAAGTTACTTGCTGGGGGGGGGGGGGGGATGACGGACAGAACGGCATTGGGAGTTATAGCAGGCGGAAAGACCTGAGCATACCGGCAAGCACATTTAAAAAAAAAAACTTAGCTGCATTCTACTAGCCCTCTGCCATGCCTTGGACAGGGGCAAGGTCCTTTATTTTATTTTTGAAACACTTTTTATACTGGTTTTCCACCCTAACAAAGCCGCCACACACCCTGCTCCCCCACAAAAGCAGTTGACATAACAGAACAATTTGGCAGCAACGAAATTAAAAGCAGAACCCTAAAATCAAGAGTTAAGACCTTCAATTAAAAATCCCCCCCCCCAAAAGAAAACAACTAAAAGTTGAGCGGAATAAGAATGTTTTCACTGCCTGCCTGAATGCCATCAGGGATGGTATTGGTCTCACTTCCTTTAGGAGAGAATTCCATGAACTGGAGTACGGCCACCAAAAAGGCACTGTCTGATGTTCCCTCCAACTGAATTTCTTTTGGTGATGGGGCATGCAAAAGGGCCTCTGAAGATGATCTCAACCTATTCGCAAGTTCATGTGGGAGGAGGCAGTCTTTCAAATGTCTTGGCCCTAGGCCATTTAAGGGTTTTATAGATTAGCACTAGCACCTGGAATCAGGATACGGAAACAAATCAGAAGCCAGTGCAGTTGAGGTAAGATCAGTGTGATATGGTCTGTGAAGCATGCACCTGAGAGCAATCTGGCTGTGCATTTTGCACCAGCTGCAGCTTCCAAACAGTTTTCAAGGGTGGCCCCATGTAGAGTGCAACACAGTAATCTAACCGGGAAGCACCCAAAGAGCTTATCGCTGCGGCCAGACCCACCAGCAGGGTTCCCGATGGCACTAGTTGTACAGAAACAGGAAGCACAACCCCCCTACTTCCTGTTCCCTGTAAAATTGCACCATGCAGAAGTACGCCCTGACAATACAGAGACAGCGCACACACTTCAGCCGTGCACATGCACGCACAGGAACCAGCCCCCTCACCCTTCCCGGCTGCGCATGCCGGCTTCTTTCCACCAGAGTAAATTGGGCGTTCTGCTTCTTGTTGAGGCTGCAGATCTTCTTCATGTGTTTCCGCCGGAGCTCCTTCAGCTCACGGTATTGCTTCTTCAGCAGCTTCACAAAGGCCTTGTGCTGCCGCAACTCCTCCACAGACTGGGGGGACACCTCTGGAAAGGAAAAATGCACGGTGGTTTACAGAGTAACATAGGCCCTGCCCAGCAAAAAGAGCCCCGAGACAGATTTTGCCAACCCCTACTCGCATGCTTTCAAGTTTCTCTCCGCAGCTATCAAGACCAGCAGCTTGATCAAAACAAAACAAAAACACTAGCGCAATGAAAGCGGAGATTTCCCAGAGCGCGGAATTCCGTGCTTCCGCAATGCCATCGCGTGGATCAAATCCAGCTCCAATCCTGCCTGGAGGCAGGACTCTGGATCTGGATGACTATCAGTACCATTTAATGCGCATCCCACAGAACTGATGGTGCTGGCACAACCCACCCACCCACCCCTGCTTACCTGCCAGGATGCTGGCAATGAGATCATCCCTCTGCACTGCAGTTGAGAGGAGAGAAAGAGAGAGAGGGAAAAATAAGGAATCAAGAGTTAAAATTGGGGAGGGGGGACTTTTTAAAAAGTCTATTCTTACAAGAGGGGTCCAGGGAAAGGTCGGGGAAACATATTCCCAAAAGCGCTTGCCTGCTCCAAGACAAGATTTGTGGCAGCAGGAGCATGCACACAGACACACACACACACACACCTAAAAAAACACGCCAAATTTTGTATTCTCAGGACTTGGCTATTTCTAGGAGGCTGCCTAGGACAGCTCTTGGCCCTGGGCAATATATACTACAGCAGTAGCAATGACAATCTTCCCAGCCCCACTCTAAGGAATAGGCTTTGACTATTTGGGATGGGGGAGAAGCCAGGAGAGAAGGGAAGGAAAGCAGGCCCACCGCTACCGGGTTGTAGGGGGCGCAGTTTGGTGAAACTCCTTCAGCATACAACTCCTTTACTGAAGGGACTGCACTGGCTGCCTATTCATTACTGGGCCAGGTTTAAGGTTCTGGTACTCACGTACAAAGCCCTAAACAACTTGGGACCAGGATACCTGAGAGAGCGCCTTCTTCCTTACCAACCTGCCCGGTCACTGAGGTCATCAGAGGATATTCTCCTGGTGGTTCCACACGGACCTATGGCCCAGCTGGATTCCACCAAGAGAAGAGGTCAGGCAGGCTCCGAGACTGTTGTTTTCAGCACCTGCTGAGGACAACTTTGTTCTGGGAAGCCTTCCTGGCTGACCAGCCACGGTTTTAATATTATCCTGTTTTTAATGCATTGCTTTTATTCTTTTATCTATTTTATCTTTTTATTGACCACTGCTCCGGAATCTATCTAGATATTGAGTGGTATACAAATGCTGGAAATGAATGAATGAAAGAATGAATGAAACAAAAAGGTTAGGTGGGAAAGCCAGCAGGCCCAGGCAGAGAAAGACCTGCCTGAAAGTCACAGTTGTCTAAGACTGACAGAGGGGAGGAAACAAGCCAAAAAGACTCAAAAGAAGAAGGGGCGGAGGGAGGGACGGTAGCTCAGTGGTAGAGCACCCGCTTTGCATGCCAAAGCTCCCAGGTTCAATCCCCCGGCATCTCCAGTTCACCAGGTGATAGAAAGCACCCTTCTCTGCCCCACACCTTGAAGAGCCACTGCCAGGAGGAACAGACAGCCCTAGACTAGGTGGACAGATCGCCTGAGCTCTGCCAAGGCAGCTTCCTAATAAGGGTGGGGTGGCAGGCTGGGAGAGGTGTGGGAAAAGGCCCCACCTGAGCACATGAATGCGGAATGTATACAAAAGAAAGAACTGGTGCCCTAGTTTTGCACTTTTCCTCGTCCCTCCCAATCCCTTTTCCTTTTGGGTTGTGCCTTTTGGACTGTAACCAAAAGGGACTGTCTCACTATTAATGTTTATAAAAATGTTATAGATACGTATGTTGTATGTATCTATACATATAGATACATATGTTATGTATCTATACATAAAAAATGTATAGGTTAAAATGTTGTAGATACATAAATAAGATATATAAAGGAGAGCCAGTGTGGCGTACTGGTTAAAGCATTGGACTGGGCCTTGGGAGATCCAGGTTCTAGTCCCCACTCGGCCATGAAGCTCACTGGGTGACTTTGGGCCAGACACTGACTCTCAGCTTAGCCTACCTCAAAGGGTTGTTGTGAGGATAAAATGGAGAGGAGGAGGGTTATGTCAGCCACCTTGGGTTCCTTGCAGGAAAAAAGGTGGGATATAAATAAAATAAATAGATTAAGATAGATTAGAGAGCCAGTGTGGCGTAGTGGTTGGGCGTTGCCCTGGGACTCAGGAGATCCGGGTTCTAGTCCCCACTCATCCAGGAAGCTCCCTGGGTGACTTTGGGCCAGTCACTGACTCTCAGCCTAACCTACCTCACAGGGTTGTTGTGATGATGAAATGGAGAGAAGGAGCATGTAAACCGTTCTGGGTTCCTTACAGGAGGAAAAAAGGCAGGATCTGAATGTAGTAATAAAACTAAACAAATCTCTGGTGTTCAGGAAGCCGTGACTCGAGGCGGCAAGGCCAAAAAGCTCCAGCGTCCACAGTTATGGAAAGCACAAGCGGGAGGCTGGTAGGCAGCGAGCCGCTGTTACACACAGGGCAGGGCACTACGAAACGCCAGCCCTGCGGGGCTCCCCTTGAAGCGCTTACCTTGACTGGGGACAACGCTGGGGCTCCTGGTCGGCGTGAGCAGGGCGGGCGGGGGCTTCTGCGCCTCTTCGGCGGGGCCAGCAGCCGCACTCCAGGAGCTTCTCGACAGCGCCTCTCGCGGCTTCTCCGCGTTCTCCTGCTGACAATGCCAGGGCGGGGGTGTTAGCGGGAAGGGACGGGCAGCGCCCGGCTCCATGCACCCGGTGGCTCCACTTTCGCTGTTCCCCGCGAAGCCGTCTCCCGCGCCTCCCCCTCCCTCCCCACGCCACGACTGCCCTCCGGCGGCCCTCACCTCGCTCTCGCCTATCAGAGCGGCCAACTGCTTGGCCCGCTGGTCCATCAGGCTGACGTGTTTGATGGGGTTAATCAACGCCTCTGCGTAATCTGAGGGAAGGAGAAAAAGAGCATCCGTACGTCTTCCGCGCACAACGAAGTCCATTCTCCGCACCAGGGCGAGTCGTGGCTAGAGCAGCCTTCCCAGACCGGATGCTCTCCAGATGCTTGGGACTCCGACTCCCATCAGCTGGAGCCACCATGGCCAATGGTCAGGAATCCTGGGAGTTGTAGCGCAAAACATCTGGAGGGCACCCAGTTGAGGGAAGACCGTGTTCGAGCGCCAGACCGGGAGCACGGGGGAGCCAGGTTCAAATCCTCACTCGGCCAGGGAGTTTGCTGGCCTGTCACACTCACGCTCCCTGCCCGAACGACCTCACTGGTTTGTTGTGAGGATCAGGGTTGGGGGAGGGCATTCAGAGATGCTGTTGGCCCGCAACTCCCATCAGCCCTAGCCAGCATAGCCAATGGCGAGGGATGCTGGGGGTTGCGGTCCAACAACACCAGGAAGGCAGCACGTTCCCCATCCACGAGATCTTGCAACCTTTCCAGAAGCACCCCACCACCCCACTGCAACCCAAGCCTCCAATTACTTTGGTGATCATCTGGGATATAGTCGTAGGCCTCCGTATAGACCAGCAGCGCCGGGAGACAGAGTGGCTGGTTGCTCTCGCTACGCAGACAGATGTAGTGGTACCCTGTGCGGCAGAGGAAACACACACACACACAAACAAAAAGTCAACACGGAAGTGTTAATACAGGGTTGGAAATTCAGGGGAAGAAGGCATTAGCAAAGGCCGGTATTTTAAGACGGAAAGGGGGCGTTTGCTTGCAGGAGGTCCCAGTTTCAATCAGCAGCATCTCCAGTTACTATTGATTCGTGTCAGGAGCACCACAGAAAAATTAAAAATACAAATAAAATTAGGCAACAGCCTATACATAAAAAGACATATGAAATACAGGCTAATTTACACGGACAGCATCTCCAGTTCAAAGGATCAGGCAGCAGGTGCTGGGGGGGGGGGGGGGAGTTCCTCTGCCTGAAATCCTGACTGCTGCTAGTCAGTTTATGACCGGGTTCACACAACACGATAAGCCATGATGGCTTATAAGCCATGCTTGTTTCAAGGTGGCTTGCCGTGTTGTCTGAACCCGACCGGATCGGCTTGCGCGTGGGTAACAAACTGTGCTGCCGGGTTGACAACACGACAAGCCACTCTGGAACAAGCATGGCTTATGAGCCACCACGGCCTCCCATGTTGTGCGAACCCGGTCACTACCAGACTTCCCCAACCTGGTGTCCTCCAGGTGTTCTGGGCTTCAACTCCCATCATCCCCAGTCAGCACGGCTAACAGTCAGGAATCCTGGGAGTTGCAGTCCAAAACGTCTGGAGGACACTGGGTTGGGAAAGGCTCGTGTAGACAACCTTGAGCTAGGTGGAAAAGTATTCTGACCTGGAATAAAGGCAGCCTCCTGAATTGATAAGCGTTATCCCTTATTTGGCAGATTATACAGAACGTGCGCACAGGCACAGCGGGGAGGGGGAAATAAAGTAAACAGTGGGACCCAAGGGCCGTGAAAGGCAAGTAGTGGGGCTCTGATATTTGTATTCAAAGCACAAATGTATACAAGATAAAAACCGCACTTCCTGCAATAGATCGGCAGGGCAGAGTCAGCAGTGCAGTTATTATCTCAGCGGCTGTTCTTATCTTGCACGCGTTTGGCTCTCTGTAGAAACATCCCGGCCCCGTTGCTGCTCTTTGCATCGCATGGCCTGGTGCCCCACTGTTTAAGATGTCCCCCATCGCCACCCCTGTGTGTGTGTGTGTGTGTGTGTGCGTGCAGTTAATAAGGTCGGCCCGCCGGGGATAGCGCTACCATCTTCTGACGAAGCAGGCACAAGTAAAGTGAAAGCTTGTGCTGCAGTATGAGAATGAGGATGGCAACGTTTTTTGTTACCACCCAATAGCTCTCTGGGTGGTTGACAAAAGAGGAAAACCTCAAACACAAAAAACACGCTACAATAATAATTATTAAAAAAACCAGGGCAAGTTAAAACCTCATCATATGCTATCAAATGCCTGGGAGGAGAGGGAGGAGCGTCTAAAGGATTACAATGTTGGCGCCAGGCAGACTACGGCAGGGGAGAGTGTTCCGCAAACAGGGGGGCCACCACTGAGAAGGCCCTCTTCCTCGTTGCTGCACTCCGAACCTTCCCTCGGAGGAGGCACCCGGAAGAAGGGCTCAGATGACAACCACCATTGACTATGCAATCCTATACATCTGTTCTTCCTCAGCCCGATGCCCTCTGGGTGTTTTGGAGTACCGCTCCAATCAACCCCAGCCAGCATGGCCAACAGTCAGGGATGATGGAGGCTGTCCCAAACACCCAGAGGGTTGGAAGAGGCTGCTATACATGTCTACTCAGAAGTAATTTCCATCACATTCAATGGGGCTTACTCCCAGAAAAGTAGGAATAAGATAGCAACTTAGGTCCTTTTTTATATACTGTATACATTGTATTTTTTACTCTTTCATTAGGTATTGAGCTGTTTTACCGTAGATGTTTCATAAACATATCGGTTATAGATTAAGAATTATAATTAGTGAATTCGTTTGTTTCTTTAGGGTGCAACCCTATGCAAGTTTATACAGAAAAGAAGTTTATACAGCATAGCTGGCTGGGACATGCTGGGAGTTGTAGGCCTTTCTTTCTGTATAAACTTGCTTAGGATTGCACCTTTAGTGATCTCGATTTATAATTATGTATCTTCTATTTGTTGCCTTTATTTTGTTAACTTAATTTTGAAATAAAATAGTCAAGATTAAAAAAAAAAAAGAGTGTTTCGAAGGGGGGGGAGTGTTTTCAAAAGGTGGTCAAGGATTTTTTTTCAATCCAGAGATGTGATGCTGCACGAATATTCTGGGACACATTTTGGGCGTCGGAATAAAGCCCAATGTACAATCGAGGAATAACACAGTTGGCGTGGGCAGGCCCCGACTGCCACGCTGCTATAAGGGCAGTCCTTCTCATAAGCGCATTGTGGGAAAGAGCACAAAAATGCCAAGGCGACCCGACAAAGCGGCCTGGGCTGTGCTGTGCTTGTGGGAGGGGAGATAGATGGGGCGCCGCTCACCTGAGCAGATGGCAGAGACGGGAAGAATCCGATGCCCAACAAATTTCCCCCCCTCTTCAAAGACGGCTATACGCAGCGACGCTAGCGTAGGAAGCACCACCTGAGGGGACAGAGATGAAGGGTTCATTGTTGGGGGGGCGGGGGGCAGCCCCACTGCGCAGATCCTCTCATATTTATTTATTGTATTTATATCCCACCTTTTTTCTTGCAAGGAACCCAAGGCGGTTTGCATAATCCTCCTCCTCAACATTTTATCCACACAACAACCCTGTGAGGTAGGACAGTGACTGGCCCAAAGTCACCCAGTGAGCTTCATGGCCAAGTGGGGACTAGAACCTCCCAAGTCCCAGTTCAATGCCCTAACCACTACACCACATTGGTTCTCATGATGTTTAGAGTCTTAAAGCTGGAGGGGTCCTTGGAGGTCATCTATTCCAGCCCCTACTAGACGCAGGGAACCCAGCGCTGGAGCATCCTCAAGAGATGGCCGCCCACCTAACCACTGCTTGAAGACCTCCATGTTTATTTATTTATCTGTTCATTACATTTATATCCCACCTTTCCTCCAAGGAGCCAAAAATGGTATACACAACCCTCCTCCTCTCCATTTTACCCTCACACAACAACCCTGTGAGGTAGGTTAGGCTGAGAGTCAGCAACTGGCCCAAAGTCACCCAGTGAGCTTCATGGCCGAGTGGGGACTAGAACCCAGGTCTCCTCAGTCCGACACTCTAACCACTGTGCCACACTGGCTTTGATCCTGATCATGCCAAACACAAAAGGATGAAACTGGGCCTGATCCTACTGCTTAACTTGTTAACATTGCCGTCGCTGTTTTGCATGCCACCTCTACTTGACAAATGTTAAGACAGCAGTTTTATACCAGGTTTGTTATGGCTTCCCACAAAGAATCCTGTGCAATGTAGTCTGGTGAGGGTGCTGAGGGCCTGGATAGACAGCCCCAGCTGCCCCTCACAGAACTACTATTCCCAGGGTTTTCTGGGGTGGGGAGGGGGAACAAGTCATTTGACAACATAGATATGCCTCTACGTGAGTAAAGATGGCAAGGAGGAGACACACCCAGCACATATCAGAGACTCTCTATTTTAGGTGCAATCCTATGCACGTTTAGACAGAACAAAGGCCTGCAACTCCCAGCATGCCCCAGCCGGCTGTGCTAGCTGGGGCATGCTGGGAGTTGTAGGCCTTTTTTTTCTGGGGCATGGTGGGCTCTATAGGTCTTCTTTCTGGGGCATGCTGGGAGTTGTAGGCCTTTTTTCTGTCTAAACATGCGTAAGATTGTGCCTCTAGTAAATCTAGAAACTACATTTACAATGTTTCTTTTTAAATTTAGTGGTTAATTTCTTACAGCTTCTTGTCTTTCAAGAGCCGAGGCCTTGCCCCAGAAACCATTTCCACTCACTGAGGCTTACCTTGTGGAACACAAAAGGGTCTTCATCCCACACCGGGTTGAAAGAATTGCCCTGCGATGTTCGTGTCCGGAATTTGCGCTTGGTATCTACCGGCAGCCCGAACATGTCCACCTCGACGTAGATGCCCACTCGTTTGTCCGACAGGAACTGTCCCGAAATTATCTGGGGATGGCACGACAAGACAGATGGTTTATTTTGTGTAGCGTTAGAGGCACAAGGTTTATTGGCATCGGTTAAAATCTTAATTCTTTTTTGGGAGGCTAAAAGTGGGATGGTTGCATTATTTGAATTATTACTATTTAAGCCCCGTTTTTAAAATTATTATTATTAATAATTTCATTTCTATACCGCCCAATAGCCAAAGCTCTCTGGGCGGTTCACAACACTTCATAAAAACAGGAACCACAATAATAATAGAAACGACATTAAAATTTCCAATGTACAAAATTTAAAAACAATTTAACAGCTAAAAACAATTTTTTAAAATCATAATTTTACTCAGCGTTTTTTTTATATACGCTATTTTGACCACGGGAAAAGGGGGCATAGAAAAGATTTAAATAAATATGGAGCGGGCTGCTCTGCAATCTCTACCTTGTACTCGGGATTTCTCTCACTCACACACAAAAGTGTGATGAATTGAGGATATGCTCAGAAGCATTCTCCTCCAACCAGCCTCCTCCACCACAGAGAACAACCCCCGCCCGCGCACACAAACACAGAGCAATCCTAGAAAGTTCGCCACCACTGGCTATCCTTGTGTTTCCTCATGGTCAACACGCAGATTGCAAGCTTTGTGGGGGCAGAGACCTGTGTTACTGTGTAAAGCACCCTGAAGGTTGTTAGCGCTGCTATATCTACATCTAAGCACACACACACACACAGACCCAACTTCACACAGGTTGGAATAGCCCTTAAGTCTGATACGGCGAAGCCTTCAAGCAAACTTACACGGCTGTCAGAATAGGACAAATTGTGCTGCCCGTCTGAGCAAAGTCATGCCATGGTGTACCCCCACATCCCTATGAGGCAAGGGTCGTGTCCACCCCATTCTCCTGAGTGTGTGTGGGGGGGTGTTGCCCCAAAGCAAAGAGAGCGGGCATCCATATGTTTATTTTTATTTTTTTATTTAAAATATTTCTTGGCCACCTTTCAGGAGCCTTGAGAACAGCAATAAAATTCACGTAATAAAAACCGATGCGGCAATAAAAAACAGCAGACATTCAAAAAAAGAAAAGAAAAAAGAAACAGACAAGGCCCTTCCCCACCGTCCTTCAAACCTTCACTTTGACGGTGTTGGCCACAATCCCGTCGATAATATCTTCGGTGAAGGGGTCGAAGAGCTTGTCCTGGCGCCGCATGAACTCCGGCTTGAGCAGGTACCCGCTACGGCGGTTGTACTCAAAGATGCCCAGGTTCAGCTGCATTGGCAAGTCTGGGCGAGGGGAAAGAGCAGCACAAGGTTGGGCAGATCAGGGAAGTGGGAACAGGCAACAGTCTCCTCTTACCCTCCAGTCCTCTACCCTCCCTACCCTACAAATGCCAATCTTGCTGGGCACAGGAACTTGCTCACAAAGCCAACATCCTGGGGTTAGATCCCCCCTTCTTAATTTAAGAACATAAGAACATATGAAGAGCCATGCTGGATCGGAGCAAGGGTCCATCTAGTCCAGCATTCTGTCCACAGGATCCCAAAAGCAGGATGTGAGTGCAACAGCACCCTCCCGCCCATGTTCCCCAGCAACTGGAGTACACAGGCAGACTGCCTCTGATCCTGGAGGTAGCATATAGCCATCAGGACTAGCAGCCATCAATAGCCTGATCCTCCAAGGATTTGTCCAATCCCCTTTTAAAGCCCTCCAAATTGGTGGCCATCACTACATCTTGTGGAAATGAATTCCATTGTTTAACTCTGCACTGTGTAAAGAAGTCCCTTCTTTTATCTGTCCTGAATCTCCCACCAATCCGCTTCATGGGATGACCCCTTCGGGTTCTAGTATTATGAGAGGGGGAGAAAAATGTCTCCCACTCCACTTTCTCCACAACATGCATATTTCTGTACACCTCTATCGTGCCTCACCTCACTCACCTTTTTTCTAAGCTAAACAATCCCAGCTGCTGTAACGTTTCCTCAAAGGGGAGTTGCTCCAGCAACTCCATGAGGAAAGGTTACAGCAGCTGGGATTGGTAGGGAAGAGGGCTAACCGAGGTCTGCACAGCTCCTGGCAAAGTAAGCCAAATACCTCTCGCCACTGCCAGCCTTGTTTGGCCCTGCAGGCTAGATGGGAAACCTCTGCTGACTAGATTAGGCCCACTGGCTGGAGGTTCCCCTCCCCTAGTGACCTGGGGCTTAACAAGCTGCTTTGTTTATGCTGCCTGCCATATATATGGGGGATGGAAGGACTGTGCCTCTATCTTTCTCTCTGGGTATATACGAAAGAAGTTGCTAGCCCTCATTGCTAGTAAGGAGCGAACGAGAAATGTGGCAACTCACCGAGAGACTGGAAGTTGAGTGCCACCATTTGGCAGCCGGCATTCCAGAAGACCTGGGGCATGTAGTTGGAGGAATCCACGCGGGTCCCTTTCGGGTATATCCGGCTCAGCTGCTTCTTGTTGTATCTGGGTGAGGAGCATCGGTTAAGGTAACAACGGGAAGGAGGCACATGCAGGAGCAGCTCCAGGGAATGGCTGTCAACACCCTCAATCTGCTATAGGCATTCAGAAAGCCCCAGGCTGCATTCCTCTTTCCCTGCATCCCTCCTTCAAAACCAGCCATCAACACAATTGTGAAGGACTGCCAACTGGTCCTTTTCTCAAGACCAGAGATCAAAGGTGCAAAACTGCCAGCCTTAGCTCTGCCGTCTAGACACTGATTCGCTCAGGGCCTTGCCCTTAGTCTATACACTGGATTCAGCACTGAACCACAGAGGAACCACACACACCGTGTGGGGTAAAACCAGGAAAGTTTATTTAAGGCAAACAGATCACAATAAAAGGTGGGGAATGAGGGAAGGTGGGGAATGAGGGAAGGTGGGGAATGAGGGAAGGGCAACAGCCCTGTTGCCCTGGTTTCCCCTGGCCAAAAACAGAGCGCGGGGGTTCCATCGCGTCACTTCCTCTTCGGAGGAGGCGGCGGCCAGGGCGGGGGGAGGGTAGGTGGGGGGGCGGGGGGGTCCAGCGGCGGCGGGGGTATAAGATGACCCGGCGTATAAGACGACCCCCGACTTTTGAAAAGGTTTTCCAGGGTTAAAAAGTCATCTTATATGCCGGAAAATACGGTATTTGTTTGTTTATAGTTATTTATTTTGTTTTGTTTCATTTACTGCATTCATTTATTCAGTTTCCAAGGCAGCATACATGGTCCTCCCCACTACCCATTTTATCCACACAACCACCCTGCGAGGTAAATTAAGTCGAGAGATAGTGACCGGCCCTAAGTCCATGGCCGAGTGAGGAATTGAACCCGGATCTTCCAAGTCCTAGTCCGACACTCTCACAACTACAGTGCTGCTTTCCCACAAGATGGTGTCCAAACCAGCTCACAACATACCATGCGAACAATTGTGGTGTAGTGTGGCACAGTGGTTTGAGATCTGGGTTCTCTTCCCTACTCGGCCATGAAGCTCACTGGGTGACTCTGGGCCAGTCACTGACTCTCAGCCTAACCTACCTCGCAGGGGTGTTGTGGGGATAAAATGGAGAGGAGGAGGAGGATTGTGCAAGCTGCCTTGGGTTCCTTGCAGGAAAAAAGGCAGGCTATAAATATAATTAATAAATAAAATTAAAAAATAAGGACCATTACAGATAACCATAGTATCATGAACAAACAAGCATAGTGTCAATAAACAGATTTTATATATATATATGTTTCCCCCGTTAAATTGTTGTCACAAACAGTGCTGTCACAGGGAACCAGAGGCAGTGTTAGGGGGTGGCCCACTAGGGCTGGAGCCCCGAGTCTTTCATCTGGAGCCCCGAATCTCTGGGAGGCCCTCTGCCCCACCACCCTGCTGTCCAGGGGCACTTGCTGAAAGAAAGGTCCAGCCCGCCCTGAGGATCTCTGTTGCATAGGATCCCCCTGGATGAGACGGCTTCTGGCTCACATGTGCTTCACCTCCTGCTGCCTCCCCCCCCCAATCTTTCTGCCTGAGGTTTTACAAAGAGGGGTGTCCTTAGGAGACAGGGTCCTTTACACACACACACACACACACACACACTTTAGAGAGCATGCAAACTGGTGCTTTTGGGGTGTCTCTTGTTGGCGGGATCCGCAGATCTTTTCAGTACCTATGTCACTCCTGGGGAACTATCTTGTCTTGCTTGGCCAAAATAGGCCCGCAGGGCTGCTTTCCCCCTGCATCATTCCCCACCGCAAAACACCACCTGGAAGGATACTCGACAAACTCCATGGGGCTGTTGGTCAGCTGCTCCAAGCCTTTCGTCTCCACAAAGGAAGACATCTCGTAGGATTTGTTGCGTTCTTGGGAGGAGGGGAGAAAATGGCGTGGCGTTACGAGTTCCTCATGAGACACAGCCCTTTCTGCCCCACCCTAATCTGCTGAATGATGCCGCTTTCAATTCTCAGGGCATTTACTAAAAGAGATATACGGTAACTGGGTTGGGATGAAGCTCAGTGGTACAGCGCCCCTGCTTCGCATGCACAAGGCCCCAGGCTCAATCCCCGGCGCCTCTGCTTACAAAATCAGGGGAGGCTGGTGTGGCGTAAGTAACCCCACAATTCAGTTCCCTGGTGTATGCCTGCTTTAGTATATTTAGTGAGTATAGAATGTTGAACTGAGTGGGTGTGGTTTGTGATGTCTTGGAAAGGGTGGGGGGAGGAGTATATAAGGAGTGTTGGAGTGATGTCTGGGTCAGTTAGTTTTATGCGAGTTGAGAAGTAGAGTGTTGGTTGTAGTGTGTTGGGAGTGTTAGAGAGTTTTGGAGTTAGGTTAGGTGGGTTATTTGTGTCTTGTCAGGAGTTTTAAGAGGAATCAGTGATTGTATGAGGAGTGAGAGTATTTGGAGTTACAGGGACTTAGGTTACTTATAAAGTGTTTGGTGTAGGCAGGTTTATTTTCTGGAACTAAGATTTTGATAATTAAAATAAACTTATTTTTTATTTTGTTTGCTACCCAAATCCTACGTGCCAGCTTGGCGTTATTAACCTGCTTTACTTTTAAATCTACACACACACCTTTGTACCCAAGGTATCTTAAATTTAAGCTTGATCCTTAACAGCCAGTATTAATCTTTTCCCTCATTAGTAGGGGAAAGGTTACATTTGACCCTCCCCTCAGATTTTTAAGTGTTGGTGCTTAGCCTGAGAAGGGTTTATGCGCTTGGTCCTAAAGTGTAAGGGACCCTGTCCTCACAGCTGGTGACTCTTATTTCAGTGGGGCTCCTTATCCATTGCAGCTTTTGCAGCTTTTATTTGGAGCTTGACAGGAGCTATCCATAGGGCTGAACCCCACCCCCAAAATAGGTTCACTACCATGGATAGCACCCATAAAGCTCCAAATAAAAGTGGCAAAATCTGCAATGGATAAGGATCCCCACTGAAATAGGAGTCACCCGCCTCCCCTAGTCAGGTGAGAAGAAAGGCCTCTTTCTGCCAAAGACCTTGGAGAGATGCTACTAGTCAAAGCGGTCCAGGGGTGCAGAACCTCAGGCTTCAGGTCTGAATCCGGCCCACCGGGGGCCTCGTCCACTGGTCTCAACCCCTTCCCTTCCCCAACCAGTTGGTGATTTCCCAGGTTTTGAACAGGTCTTCCCACATTCTCACAGGCGGAAAAGTCTCTCTTAAGGCTTCGTTACCAGCAGTAAGAGCTTTAAGCTAAAATATGCTAGCATTTTGGAGGAATCTTTTTTTTTTTTTTGCACCCACCCCTTTTGCCTTCCGCCACACCCACCAGTGGAATGTGGCCCCCAAGAGATTTTCCAAAATGGAATCCGACCCTTGGGCTGAAAGAGGTTCCGCACCCCTGAAGTAGACAATACCAAGGTAGGTACACTAACAGTCGGACTTGCTATAAAGTATAGCTGGTCTACACCAACATCCACCCGCTGCCACGGCCCTCACTCACTGCTGGCCACCTCGAAGGATTTGAACTTGACAGGTTCGATGTAGTTCACCAAAGTGGACATCTCTTCCGTGGCATTGACCTCACTGCTTGCAGTGCCCTGTCACACAAAACAGGGGCAAGATGAACGCCAAGAGGGCAAACCGACAGGCGTGGAACCAGAGGCGGTGTTAGGGGGCAGCCCAGTAGGGCTGGAGCCCCGAATCTTTCATTGGGAGCCCCAAATCTCTGGGAGGCCACCTGCCCCACCACCCTGCTGTCCAGGGGCACTTGCTGAAAGAAAGGAACAGGGGCCCTGAGGATCTCTGTTGCATCGGATCCCCCTGGATTAGCCAGCTTTTTGCCCACATGTGCTTCACCTCCTGCTGTCTCCCCCTTGAATCTTTCTGCCTGAGGTTTTTTCCTCAAACCAAATGCCCTCCTCTCCCCTGTCCATACATCCCTCTTGACAAATTGGGGTGTCCTTGGGAGACAGGGTCCTTCAAAGACACACACAGAGAGAGACTTTGGAGTATATGTCAATTAGCATATGCAAATGTGTGCATTTTTGGGGGGTCCTGTGGGCCTGAGCCCCAGATCTTTTTGGTACCTAGCCCCACCCCGGTGTGCAACAGCAAAATTAAATGGTAAGCAGCATGGTGTTTGTTTTCAAAAAGGGACTCAAGCTCTTGCAGTATCCACTGAAAATATGAAGAAACATGACAGATGTCCGGGGTTGGCCTTGCGCTTCCTCAGAGGATACATTAACGATTTCTCGTTCGAAAGGCCAGGACGCCCCCTGCCCTCCTATATTTTGTACAGATGGGGAGAGTTTGACACACAGAGGTGATCTCCCCACATTGCATCTGAGGTGGGACAAGCCTATGTAGGAGCCAGGTGCAGCAAAACACATTAAGTGATGGTGTCATGAAGGATTATCACCATGACTACAAGTTACAGCAGCCTTGCCCAACCTGGTACCTTCCAGATTTGTTGGGCTACAACTCCCAGCAGCCAATGATCAGGAATGCTGGGAGTTGCAGTCCAAAACATATGCAAGGCTGGCATAAGGAAACGTGATGCGACACTTTAGTGTTTGGTGACAGCCTGTTGGCATTAAGGTCCACCCCAAGGCCTGCTTAGAATACTGAGTGTGCGCCCTGAGGCATTGTGGGTACACGAGCCAAAGTCGGTCACTGTTGATATACACCTCGTCCGTCATGGGCTTTTTGGGGTCCTGCTGCTCCTCCTCCTCTTCGCTCTCAGCTTCACGGTCTGGACACGGGGGAGAAGGAAAGCGGGTTAGAAGCCCAAGGACAAACGGTTGTGTGGGTGAAGGTCAATTCTTAATCCCAGAAGGGCACTGACTGCTTGTGTGTGTGTGTACGTGCGTCTATACTACAAACCTGAAACCGGTTTAATAGCCGTTCCCGTTCCTCACAGGATCTGGGAAATCTGAGGTGGTGTTAGGGGGAGGCTACTGTCCAGGGGCACTTGCTGAAATAAAGCTACAGGGGCTCTCTGTTGCATCAGATCCCCCTGGATTTGCTGTCTTTTTTGTCCCCATGTGCTTCACCTCCTGCTGCCCCCCCCCCAAATCTTTCTGCCCAAGGTTTTTTTCTGAAATCAAACACCCTCCTCTCCCCTGTCTGCACATCCCGTTTTACAAATAGGGGTGTCCTTAGGAGGCAGGGTCCTTTACAGACATACACACACACATACTTTAGAGCATATGTAAACTGGCATATGCAAATTATGCTTTTCTTTTTGCCCTGTGGGCCTGAGCCCCAGATCTTTTCGGTAACTAGCACCACCCCTGTGAGCCATTAAGTTCCTAATGTAGATACGGGCTCAGGCATCAGAAGAAACAGTCATAAGACATCAAAGTAAGATATCCTTCATTAAGTATGCAAAATATTCTCCACTGCTAACTCAACGGTCACCTCAATTCTTCACAGCCATAACAACAGCTTTCTCCTCAGTCCCCCAGGCGGCACCCAGACAAACTCACCGATAGATTTGCGGGGTTCAACCAGCTTGGCCATTCTGTCGGAGGATTTCACATCGCCGTTGGTCATGATGGGCGGGAGGATCTCGGCCTGTTCTGCAAAAGGAGAACCTGTTTGTGGGTGAAGGGGAAAGTGATTGTGAGGAAAAAGAACAGAAGAGTAAGAGAGAATATAAGGGCAAAAGAGAAGGGAAGTCCTTCTCAAAAAGAGGAAGCCAAAAACCCACCCCCAAAAAAACCCACACACAGAAGAGAAAAATCTTAGTTTCATAGAGTTGGAAGGGGCCATCAAGTCCAACCCCCTGCTCAGTGCAGGAATCCAATTTTATTTGTTTGTTTATATTTATATCCTGCCTTTCTTCCTGCAAGGAACCCAAGGTGGATTACATAATCC
Source organism: Shinisaurus crocodilurus (assembly GCA_021292165.1). NCBI lineage: Eukaryota > Metazoa > Chordata > Lepidosauria > Squamata > Shinisauridae > Shinisaurus > Shinisaurus crocodilurus. Next base: position 34,330,729 of record CM037882.1, on the reverse strand, counting down.
TCCTCTCCATTTTATCCTCACAACAACCCTGTGAAGTAGGATAGGCTGAGGGTCAGTGACTGGCCGAAAGTCACCCAGTGAGCTTGATGGCCGAGTGGGGACTAAAACCTGGATCTCCCAAGTCCCAGTCCAACACTCGAACCACTTTGCCACACTGGCTCTTATCCCATTTAAAGCATCCCTGACAGATGGCTGTCCAGTCTCTGCTTGGATACCTCCAGTGATGGGAGAGCCCACCACCTCCCTAGGCAATTGGTTCCATTGTCTGACTGCTAGGAAGTTTTTCCTGATGTTCATCCGAAATCTGCCTTCCTGTAACTTAAGCTCATTATTTTGTGCCCTACAATCTGGGATGCTAGAGAACAGTTTGTGGCCCTCTTCTGTGTGACAGAGCTTTAGGTAATTGAAAAGTGCTATCCTCTATCCCCACTCAGTTTTTTCTTCTCAAGGCTAAACGTACCCAGTTCTTTCAATCCTGCCTCGTAGGACTTAAGTTTCTAGTCCCCTGATCATCTTTGTTGCCCTTCACTGACCTCGTTCCATTTTCTCTGAATCCTTCTTGAAGTGTGGTGTCCAGTGTTGGTGCGTGTGTGCGTGAGCAGCAGAGTGCGTGTGCGCATGGGAGATTTAAAATCCTGTCTGTGTGCTAGCAGAGGCCTGTTATTCCACACACAGATCTTCCAGATCTCAGCTCCCCCCTTTACGCAGCGTGCAGCGTGTTGTGAAGATGCCAGCCCAGCCTGCCTGTAATCCAACTTGCTTCCAGCTTCCCCGTTTGCAGATTAATCCATGGAGTCAGGAAACACTCTGTAACACCACAGGTCTAATTCTACCTGTTTATTCACTTAGCAAGTAAAGTTCTACAGAGTATACATTTCCTAGTTACAGTCCATGTGCAGAGTATAAATGCATAGCAAGCATTACATCCAGTGGAGTAAGTTGAGCTTCACTCCACCTCAGCAAAGTTACATTGTTGCAGTGACAAAAGTCCAGCAAGAAGAACAAAGAAGAAGAGAGAAAGCAGTCCTGCCTCCAAGATGGCTTCAGACAGAAAACAAGTTAGCACGTCATCAGAACATACAAACCATGTGACTAGCTCATAATGCTCCCACGGTCTAGGCTTCCCATGCGAAAAACACGAGAACCCAGAAAGACATAACAAACTTGTTTACAGTCATTCCATGTGTGTGCTACAGCTGGTGAAGTGATACATATCACAACATCCAGAACTGGACACAGTATTGGAGGCGAGGACTGACCAGCTCAGAGTACAATGGAACTAGCATTTCCCATGATTTTGAAAATTCCGAAACCTTCCAACCAGTAAGACCCCAAGAGGGGTTCTTCTGTCTAATCTACCCACTCCTTTTTCGAAACCCTGCCCCACACACCCCACAAGACCCTGCTCTTTGGGTAGGGGTGCATGTAACCCCAGACTTCCACATCACACCACCCTGGTGGGGAATTCAACATCCTGAGAATCTTAGCTTTCGTGTCTTTTTTTTTTTTAAACCAAGTTTCTAGCCCTTATGGCTGCAAAATTTACCTAGAAAAGAGGTGAGCCGTGACAGCCAAGAAACCAAGGAACATTTTAGTTTCATCGCCTGCCTCCTGTTCCTTTTTAACTGGAGAGGCTGGGGATTGAACCTGGGACCTTCCAGATGCAAGGCAGGTGGCCCTACCACTGAGCTATGGTTCCTCTCGTGGGGTGAGCAGGGCAACGCTCTACATAACTCTTTCGCCCTTCCTCCTGGCTAGCCAAAAGCAGAGCAATACAGAAAGACACACACCATTTCTTGGGTGTACGCTATATATTTTCCGACTGTAGAATGAGTTAGCCCTTAAGGTGTTCCTGGGCTCAGCTTTTGACAGCTACAGACTAAAAGGGACACTCTTCAAAAGAAAAAAAAGAGTAGGAGAACACTCGCCTAGCGCGGGAGATCCTGGCTCCCCGATTCCGGAAGAATCGCTGTAGGAGCTGGGTGTCTGCTCCAGGGGCCGCTTCCGTACGCTGCCTTCAGATGCCTTGCAGTGCGTGCGACGCTTCTTGTTTTTCACCAGGATACGGCCCAACAACTCCTGGGGACTTGGCAAGGCTATGCCAGGCTGCAGCTGCAGGTGGAGAGAGAGAGACAGACAGAGCAGGGAAAGCCGTGTTAGGATGCTAGCAGGATGAGACCACCAAGAGAACTTGGAGACCAAGGGATGCTGGAGACCTCAGATATTTTCTAGGCCCTTTCCCAGAATTTTCAACTTAAAAAAAATAAATCACGATGCTTGACTTGAATACTTCAGATAAAAGGGGGGAAATGTGCAAGCGGTATTTTACCCAATTGCTATAAGGAAGCTTGCTCCTGCCTTCTAGTGGATCAGGCCAATAAAGGGAAAGGCACTGGGATGACCAATGGTCAGTTGGGCACTGGTTTGACCTGAATCAACCTGGACACGACGATCAACATCTGAGCCCTTCCTCTGAGTATCACCTCCAAGGGAGCCTCAGAGGGTGGCAACAAGGGAGAGGGGCTTCTTAGTGGTGGCCCCCCAATTGTGGAATGATCTCCCCACTGAGGCCCGCCTGGTGCCAACTCATCATCTTTTCAGTGCCAGGTTAAGACTGTCCTCTACTCCCAGGCATTTAATGCCATATGATGGGGCATTTATGTCAGCTGTCTTTTTAATATGTCTAGTATTTTTTATTGAAATTGTTTTTTAGCTGTGTTTTCAATTGTTCTTATTAAAACAATTGTTTCAATAAAATTGTTTCTATTGAAATTTCAATAAATTTCAATGTATTGAAATTGCTTTTTGTTAAAAAAAATGGTTTTTTATTGACATCGTTTTTAAATTTTGCATATTGAAGTTGTATGTGGTATTTTATTATCTGTATTTGTGCTTTGTAATTTTATGAATTATGGTGAACTGCCCAGAGAGCTTCAGCTATTGGACGGTATAGAAATGAAATTAATAATAAGGATAATAAGGATTTGCAAACACAGGCTAAACCAGAGTGCTAGGAAAATATTTGGGCACACCACTAGATTGGGCTACCCGCAAGGCAGTGCTGAGTCTTGGATGTTCTCCTGTAGCCAGGGTGGGGAATGGGTGGCCCTCCTGACGCTGATGGACTACAACTCCCCTCTGCCCCAGTCAGCATAGCCAGTGGTGAGGGCTGATGGGAGCTGCCGTCCGGTAACACCAGGAGGATGACAAATTCCTCACCCTATTCCTATAGGAACACAGACTCCTATTTTTTATTTTATTTTATTTATTATATTTATACCCCGCCTTATTATATTTATACCCTGCAAGGAACCCAAGGCGGCTTACATAAACCTCCTCCTCTCCATTTTATTCTCACAACAACCCTGTGAGGTAGGTTAGGCTGAGAGTCCGTGACTGGCCCAAAGTCACCCAGTGCATTTCATGGCCGAGCGGGGACTAGAACCCGAATCTCCCGAGACCCAGTCCAACACTCTCACCACTACACCACACTGGCTCTCATGCACACCAGTTGCTGGGGAACATGGGTGGGAAGGTGCTGCTGCACTCATGTCCTGCTTGTGGGCTTCCTGTGGGCATCTGGTTGGCCACTGTGTGAACAGAATGCTGGACTACATGGACCCTTGGTCTGATCCAGCAGGGCTCTTCTTATATTCTTATGACTCACCCTGAAGACTTTTCCAGGGGATCAACCCAACCATATGAGTAAGCCTACCCAAACATAGTAGCCTCGCTAGCAGAAGAGGGACAGAGGCCTCCAGTGGGTTTGATTCAGTCAGGACTGTCACCCTACTGCTCCTCCTCACCCAACTCTTAGCATGTTATCCTCCCACTTCCCTGTTTATCTCACACACACCGGATATTTTTCGAAGGGGTCAATGAGGAGAGCGTCCCCAAAAATGCTTCGGCAGTACTCCGCCATCTTGGCCTGCTGCTTTGCCCTAGGAAAAGAAAACACAGGGGGCGTTATCCACGATGCAGGCCTCTCCAGATTGCCCGGCACTCGGGGTAAGGGGGGCATCTCAGTCCCAGCACTGGGGATGTTGCAGCTACTCACGAGTCTACATGGTTCTCGAATGAAAGGATAACGGGGAAGGGCGAAGTCTTGAAGGCACTTTCAGCAATGGCCTCTATAACTTCCTGTAACAAGAGTGAGGCAGGAATAAGGGGGAAGGCAGAGGTTTCTCAACTTTTTGGGTCACTGGGCACATTTGGAGTTTCGAGAGAGTGCTGTGGGCACTCTCACAAGATGGCTTGCCCATTCATAAAATGGCTGCCATGGTGGTCACAGATGGTCACAAAGCACTCACTTCCCAGAAGCCAAACTGGTGAGACTCAAAAGAAAAGCAACTTGTCCAAGGACAAGGCAGAGGTGGGGTCTGAGTTCCAAAACTTAAAAGCACTCTTTTGAACCCAATTAAAGACAGCACTGGAGGGCAGCACTTTGCTTTGCAGCATGCTAGCCTCCCAGTTAAAAAATAATTTTTAAAAAAAACTAAAACTTAACCAAGATAAAAATCAGGAGGGGCAAGGAGTATTTATCCTTCCAATTTTGTAATATCAGTCTTTTAGCTGTCAAAAGGGCAGAAAAAGAATCCATTTCCCCTTCCATGTGTTAATTTCCATGAATCAAGTAAATAATTTAAAAGAGCGTGTACATCAGTGAATATTAAAGACTGCTCCAGTACAGAATGTATCTGTGTAATAACCCCCCCTCCCAAAAAGAAGCAACTACAGTAATACCGTACCTTTGATTGCAAGTAACTTGGTTTGAGAGCGTTTTGCAAGACAAGCAAATTTTTAACTACTTATTATTATTATTTTGACTTGATATACAAGCGACGTCTTGCAATACAAGTACTGTAATATGGCTTAAATTAAAAATCTCTGTACAATTTTTTTGGGGGGATTTCATTTTGATATAAGAGTGTTTTGGATTACAAGCAAGTTTCCAGAACGAATTATGCTCTCAATCCAAGGCATGACTGTACTAGACATAGATTCATAGATCATAGAGTTAGAAGGAGCCTACAAGGCCATCGAGTCCAACCCCCTGCTGAATGCAGGAAACTAGAGGAGGGGTCTCCCATCCAAGTAATAACCAGGTCTGGCCCTGCTTAGCTTTCCACGCTCAGACAAGCTGAGCCAGCATTCCCAAAACATATTTAAAAGAAGCATTAGCTGTATTGCACCGCCAGCAATTGGCTGAATTAGACAATCCCTTATTAAAGAGACGTTGTGGTGTCCAATAGACACGAAACAAACATTTTTGCTGAATAAGATCCATAGATGCGACAGGTAGACACCAGAGCGGCAATCCACTGATTAGGCATTTTGTGTATTGCCCACAGCAGCTTCTCAAATTCCCCAATGTGCCCACGGGTCCAAAAAGGTTGGGGATCCCTGGATGACAGTATATCCTCATAGTTTTAAGCTCGAGGAGAAGACATTACTCCCCCAACCACCAAGTAAGTTGTTGGCAATAATAGTATTAAATGTAAAAGGGGACAATTAAAGAAAAATAATTTTAAGGATATATGGGGGCCATTTTTAGATTATGTTTTAGTAAAGGGGAAAGGGAGTAAGCCATGTCATGATATGATGTATTTTTGGAATATAGATTAATAATGGATTATGTGGATAGAATTGGTTTTGGCCCCGGGGTGACGGGTGCACTTGGAGTTTATGATTTGTAGGTTTATGTTTAAAAAATAATTTTTTAAAAAAACTAAAACTTAACCAAAATAAAAATCAGGAGGGGCAAGGAGTATTTATCCTTCCAATTTTGTAATATCAGTCTTTTAGCTGTCAAAAGGGCAGAAAAAGAATCCATTTCCCCTTCCATGTGTTAATTTCCATGTGTTAATTTTTTTTGGTATGTGTGTTCATTTTAAAAAATATAAATAAAATTAAAAAAAAAAAAAAGTTGTTGGCAATAAAGGACACCACCACCTCCACTCCTAAAGGATAGACAGTGCTGAGTTTTGGGGAGGCCCCTGGGCATGACACCCTCAATGGCCCGCTGCAAACCTGGAAGAGGCAGGACGTGTAGACCGAGAATACTCTTCGGCTATATCCGATCTCTTGGGATATCGCATGCGGGATGGAAACAGTGGCACCATCAGGGCAGTGGGCCCACTCTGTTGATCTCGGGGTGGGTGGGTGGCTGGCAAATGCCCAACCTTTCCGCCCACTGGAGCCAACCCTGCCAAGGGAGCTGCCAAGCATTAAGGGGAGTAAGCCCCGCGTACCTTGAAGGGGATTTCCGTTGTCATGGTGAACCCGTGCGTGATGAAGGGCTCCTCGTCTTGGGGGCGCCCCTTCCAGCAGTCAAGCTCAATGCAGCGGCAGCCACTCAGCAACACCTGGCGGTACATCTCCACCGAGGAATTGCCCGTCAGCTGCCCAGCTGGTGGACACACACACACACACACACACAGAAATATTAGGTGCTTGGTAAGAGCGGAGGCGGCCAAGCCCACAGTACCTCACCTCAAGGCCTTGGAAGGGGGTGGGGGGATGTGAGATCAGGAAGGCCAATACAATTAAGAACGAGAGCCAGCATGGCCTAGTGGTGAGAGTGTTGGCCTGGGACTTGGGAGATCCGGGTTCTAGTCCCCACTCGGTCGTGAAGCCCACTGGGTGACTTTGGGGCCAGGCACTGACTCTCAGCCTAACCCTACCTCACAGGGCTGTTGTGAGGATAAAATGGAGAGCAGAAGGAGGAGGAGAAGGATTATGTCAGTCACCTTGGGTTCCATACAGGAAAAAAGGCAGGGTATAAATATAATAAGTAAATAAATAAATGGGAACATAAGAAGAGCCGTGCTGGATCAGCCCAAGGGTCTGTCAAGTCTAGCATTCTGTTCACACAGTGGCCAACCCACGGGAACCCCACAAGCAGGATTTAAGAGCAGGGTTGGGGAATCGCCGGCCTGCAGGGTGTAGGGTGAGGCCCTTCCCCCTCCCTGAAGACCCTCCCCCCGCAAGGGCTATGACCTCCAAACAGCAATTGAGACAACAGAGATTCCTCCCTGCTAGCTTTGCCTGCCATCCCAACTGAGGTGCTGGCTAGAGGAACTCCAGCCAGAGACTAAATGACATGGCCCCACCCCGGACAGCATTCACCCCGTGCCCCCCACACCCAAAAACTCTTCCCTACCCCTGATGAAGAAACACACATCGAATTCCCTACAGGGTTAAGTTTCCTTCGCAGCAGTGTCTCACAGAAACCCATTTCCCCTCACGTACATCGAGGGGGAAATGTTACCTCATGGCAATTGTTCTGTTCCGCCTCAGAAAAAGCGGCCAACTTTTCAGCCTCTTTCTTGGCTTTCATTTAACAAATTGAGCACGTGACTGTCCTACGGCTCTCCTTCTGTGACAACTGGAGGCCGCAGGCCACAACCTAAGCCTATTTGACAAGTATTATAACGTACAAAAAACCTCCAAACTTGATTTTGTGGTGTCAACTAACTGGGATGCCTTCCCGCAAGAGAGGCCTTCATGGCCCCATCACTAGATGCCTTCCCTTCAGCAGGCCTTTGGGGGAAGCCTAACCAATAACCACAAATTCCATTATTATAGTATTTTATCATGGGGTGTTTTTTTTACATTGGGTTCACATGATCAAGGAAGGAAAAGAAGCCACGGTGGCTTCTTTTCCCTGCATTGCGCATCCCAGTCATGCATCACCCTGTTTTCACAAGTTACCCGCAGCATGCGCGGGTTTGCCATGTTGTCCAAACCCGGCAAGGTGGGCAGCGGGGGTGGCTTCCAAGCCACCCCACAACCCACGGCTTGTTCTAGGGTTCCAGGGTGGTTTGGAAAAGCCACCCCCGCCGTGTTCGGAAAACACAGCAACCCGTGCACGGTGCGGGTAACTATGGAAATGAGGCGGTGAGCGAACAAGGTGCACGGGGCAGGGAAAAGAAGCTGCCGTGGCTTCTTTCCCTTCCCCGATCGTGCGAACCCGGACACTGTCTTGATCGTTGTGTGAGGTACACACCTGTGAGGTAGGTATTATGTGAGGAGTTAATGAAGTAACTGCTGAGAGCCTGGGTCATATCGTCGCTTAAATCCAGCTTTTCGGGGGGCACGATGGTGTTCTCTTCTCCCCCCAGGTAGCGCCCAAAGCCTTCCATAGACATCTGGTCTGGGGAAGAACGGAGGGGAAAGAAAAACGGGTTTGAGGAAGTAGGGAACAAGAGGGCGGATGCACCGGCGCAGGGGGAGGCGGGCCTCAACATCCCACATTCAGCCTCCGCACTGCAGCCTTGATGGGTATATCACCCCCCCGCCCCACAGCCCAGGTGCAGGAGAGGGGGGTGCTCACCACGCTGCTGGAACTGCTGGTTGGGCTCATATTTGTCAATGAGCTGGCGCACCTGAGCCCGAGTCAACGGAGGATACAGGATCTCGTTGAGACGGGGGTCCCTTTGCTTCTGGTTGATAAATTCCATCAGCTGGTCCAAACTGAGGTAAGGTTTCCCCTTGGCTCCGCTGTTTTTGCCAGAGGGACACAGGGAAGAAGGAACAATTACTCTGGCCTCGGCCAAATTCGTAACGGAGGTTGGTGCGCGTGTGTGTGTGGGATTTAGCCTAGCAACGAACTGTAAACCTATTAATATAAACCAAGAAGTTCCCAGCCATTCCGCATGGCAACCTGGGAGGTTTAAATGCAACTCCGTCCCTTTAAAATCTATTTTGTTTATTATTGGAATAAAATGAGGCTGGGGGTGTGGGCTGAGGCAGGGGGTGTGGGCTGAGGCAGGGGGTGTGGCCATCTAGAGAACCCTGGAAGGCCGGAATAGGATCCCAGGTGGTCTTATTTGGTCCATGGGCCTACAGCTCCACATGAACCTCTGGCCTAATCCACTTAAGTCCGTGCCTCTTCCTCCATTCCACCCTAAGACTCTGGCCATGCAAGACTTCAACATCAAATCAGCCTTCCCCCGCTCCACTCCCCGGTTTTTGTAACATCTTGCCCAATGAAGGGATCTGTGGACCGGGGTGTGTGTTAGGGGGCAGCCCACTAGGGCTGGAGCCCCGAATCTTTCATTTGGAGCCCTGTATCTCTGGGAGGCCATGTGCCCCACCACCCTGCTGTCCAGGGGCACTTGCTGAAAGATCCAGGGGCCCTGAGGATCTCTGTTGCCTCGGATCCCCCTGGATGAGCTGGCTTTTTGCCCACCTGTGCTTCACCTCCTGCTGACCCCCCCTTGAATCTTTCTGCCTGAGGTTTCTTTTCTGAAATCAAATGCCCTCCTCTCCCCTGTCCATACATCCCTTTTTACATATAAGGGTGTCCTTAGGAGAGAGGATCCTTTACAGACTTTACAGCATATGTAAATTAGCACATGCAAATTTGAGCATGTGGGGGGTCCAGTGAGTCTGAGCCCCAGATCTTTTCGGTACCGAGCACCACCCCTGCTGTGGACCTCGAAAGTTTGCCCACAATGTTTGTGCATATTTGGCTGGCCCTAATAAAGGTGTTGCCCAACTGTGGATTTTGGAATTATTCAAGGTGGAATCTTGTTTAATAAAGGATTATACTGATTTTCTTTATCGTTGTTTGTGCGAGCGTTGGTATAATCTGTTAACAAACAGAGGAAATCCCAAAACACACTGTACTCCTCCACAAATAAATCCTCACAGGGGAGACCGCATCTGGCTCCTTGCGTCAGGTCTGCTTCTGATATCCTGCATCTCCACATCCACCATCCATTCCACACTCTCTTTACTCACATCTCCAGCAAGATTTTGTCGATGTCTGGGCGAAGGCAAAGCTTGTTCAGGAAGCGTTCGAAGATCTCCAGGGTGAACTCGCTGGGTTTGATAGACTCACTCTGGGGGCGTTGGGGAGGAAAGTCATGAAATAAATACTGGACAATGCAAGCTGGACAAGGTGTGTCAGTTTAGCAGGGAGGCGAGAGGGAAGGAGAGAAGAAAGCCAAGACACAAAAATACAGGTTTGGGGAGCACAGCTGGCTTCCTGCAGAACCAGGTATCTGTTCAAGCCAGCAATTCGTGCAGGGCAGAACTTTGGTTGCTGCAGCAGCACAGAGAGAAAGAGACACAATTTGATCCCGGGGTTGCTGCTGTATCAGAAGGAAAGACGAGAAAAGAAAAGCTGCCTTGTACCAGATCAGATTATGGTGTAGCGGTTGGAGGGTCGGGACTAGGGAGACTCGAGTTCAAGTCCCCACTCAAGGATGAAGCTTAGTGGGTGGCTTTGGGTTAGTCACTGGCTAAAATGGAGAAGGCAGATCGTGTACCTTGGGCTCCCTGTAGGAGAAGGTGGGATATAAATGTAACACAGAAACAAACAAACCAAAATGATTTGTTCATCTAGTTCAAAATTGTCTGCTCTGCCTGGTATTTATTTATTATATTTCTAGCCTGCCTTTTTTCCTGCAAGGAACCCTAGGCGGCTTACATAATCCTCTTCCTCTCCATTTTATCCTCTATTTTCCCCCTCACTTTATCCTCACAACAACCCTGTGGGGTAGGTTAGGCTGAGAGTCAGTGACTGGCCCAAAGTCACCCACAGTGACTTTGAGTGGGGACTAGAACACGGATCTCCCGAGTCACGGTCCAACACGCTAACCACTAGGCCACACAGGTAGTGGCTCTCTACTTTAGAGGAGCCTTCCACAGCATCTGCCTCGAGCCTTTATCTGCAGATACGGGCGGAGATTGAACCTGGGACCTTCTGCATGCAAAGCAGGGGCTCTACCATTGAGCGATGGACCCTGTCCTGTAGGCCTGATGGCACGGGCAGGTGACAGCTCCCCACACTTGCGTATGAGTGGAGCAGCACCCAGCCTTGGGCCTACAAGTGCAGTAAAATGAGGTGCATAAACCAGTCAACCACAGAGTTAGTGGCTAAGGGCGAAATCCTATGCAAGGGCCTACAACTCCCAGCATGCCTCAGCCATGCTGGGAGTCGTAGGCTTTTTTTCCATCTAAACTTGCATAGGATTGCACCCTAAGTTTCTCTTTTCTGTAATAAGGTCTCGCAAGATGCCTCTTTCACCTCTACAGTGCAATTTTCTACATTTTTCAGATTTTATTTTTAAACATGTGTCAGTTTTAACTACTGCGTTTTTAAAAACTTGTCTTGTTTGTATTGATTTTATGGGTCTGTGACCATACAATAAATATTGACTGATTGAAAAAAAAGGGTGGCAGAACCTTGAGTGGACTGCACACTTCAGGTGGCAGGTAGGGGAATGCCATTTTAGAATACTCAGCCGTGTTTAAAAAAAAAAAAAGTTCCCTGCAAGTTAAAAACTAGCACAAAGAGAAAAAGATCTTCCCAGCCTTGCTTTGCTAGTTTTCTACTTGCAGGGGGAGGCATTTATTTTTTTAATGCACGGAAGCATTCTGATGTGCAATCCCCCCACCAGTGGTGCGGCCTGTTCTACCACCTCAGAACTTTGACCACCTCACATGTAAGCCGGGTCTCACTCAGAATCTAAGGCAGAGCTGAGGTGCTTTGGGGGGTATGAGAGGCCCTGCTGGGGCTCTACAAGACAAAGACACAGGCAGGATGGATGAGGAGAGCCGGAGAGGGGAGCAGGGAGAAGAAAGTGGGCAGTACAGGAAGACAAGACGGAAAACATACCCTGTTAAAATTCAGGCCGCAGGACTCTAGGGCTGTCTCTACGCGTTTTTTGTCAGCCGAGAACATTTTGAGGATGCTGCGGGACCAGGGAAAAGGGAATATCTCGGTCAAACTGGCAGAGCCGATCAGGGTATGGGCTCAGCCTTTCCCAACCTGGCACCCTCCCGGCAGTGTTGGATTACAATACCCATCCTCCCCAGCCAGAGACAATGGGAGTTGTGGCCCAACATCGCTGGAGGGCACCAGGTTGGGGGAAGGTTGGCTGTGGCTAGTTTGTGTTTTTTTTTAAAAAAAAAACCACGTGGAAAAAAAGGACCTACTCAAGGATAAGCTGTACAGAAGCTGAGATACGGGAGGTGGCGTGACTGTGGCCTCCAAGCAAAGCAAAGATCTGCCACAGAGGACCAGACTGGCTTTAAGGGCTGTGCCCACCCCCTTGAGGAAACTTTGAGAAGTCTCCTCTGTCGCTCCAAGAGGGCAGGGCTGGAACCAACGGGGTGGAAATGGCAACAGATTTCGGATGAACATTAGGAGAAATGTCTTAGCGGCAAAAGCAGTCCAAGAGTGGACCAGACTGCCTAGGGAAGGTGGCACGCTCGCCTTTGCTGGAGGCATTTAAGCAGCAGCGGGACGGCCATCCTCCAGGGATGCTGCATGATTCCTGCATTGACCGGGGTGGGTGGGTTTGAACTAGACGGCCTCTGATGTCCCTTCCAACCCTATGATTCTCCCTTGAGGGGAATACAATCCCTCCCACTCCTGTCTGCACCTGTGCAGCTGTCGATGCACTGTTGCAGGTAGCACAAGCAAAGAACGAAACAGGCTATTACTCGCGAGCCAGTGCCCCACCCTACTGCGTCAAGCAGAAAGCCTACTAGCTGCCAACTAGCTGTTTTGAGCGGTAAGCTGGTGTGCCAACCACTCCACGGATCTCCTCAAGAGTAAGCCCCCCACCCCTCACACACAGCTTGCAGTTTCAAACTGGCCACCTTGCTCGGGACCTCTTTAGTCAAGAGCCAAGCCTTGGCAACAGACCCCAGAAGTAAAGCCCTCCTCGGGGATACTGTGCAGAGTGCAAGTTTGAGGAAAGAATATTAAGGCGGGGAACAGCAACCATAAAGGGTTTTGAGGATCAGTGCTGGAGTTGGAGTGGGGGGGGGGGGCAAGAAGATGACCTTACTTCTTGACAGGTATCCTCCCGTCCTGATTGACCTGGATCTTGAGCCGGGTGTAGCTGTGAAGGCAAAACTGAGAGTTAGTTATTATATTATAGGGCAAAATTTGGCCTACCCCACCCCACCCTGCCCAAATGCAGAGCTGTTTAGCTTGGTCGTGAAGGCAAGCTGTCCTTGCCTTCTAAAACAACTGCTGTAGCTGTGATCAGATCTTGGTTTCTTGTGAACTTCCTCTTCAAGCAACAGTGTCTATCAGCTCTCCTTAGTAGGAAGAAGCAGAAACCTTTCTGGCCTGGAAACCTCTGTGATGAACCCCTATATTCTAATGTAGCTCAACAGTGCCCCCTAGAGTGCCTGGGAATTTACACCCCTGCAGTAAAGCCCGAATAAGCACATATCTTGAGTTTTGTCTCTGAACAACCTCTTTTTCACAATACTGCAACTAGTTGGAACTGATGAACTTTGGAGGCGTACGTTCAGAATCATTAGCACAGCAGATGTAGCTGAATAGTATTCCAACTGGCTGGCTGGACCACTGACGTCAGAAACAGAGCTTATCTCACCATTTGATAAAACAGTTCATCTCCACTAAGCGGGTTGGACAAGGCAACGAAAGAAAGCCAGCTGAGGAAACCATGCAGACCAACCACCCGCAAGTATCCAAAGCCACAAGTCTATCTAAGACAGCAAAGTCACTCACGCTTTTTGCAGAAAGGTGTTCCGTGAGGCGTTCTGAGCCAGGATGTTAGTAGCCAGTTTGAACAGTTCCTCAGTCCACAGCTGGAAGGAGAAGGAGTCAAAGAAAGAACAAGGTGATGCCAGATAATGCCAACTACCCGTCCGCACCTTACTGATACCCTCGGGCATAATGCACCATCACCTTACATTATGGTCTTTAACACTGCAGCCAAACAACAGCTCCCCCCAGGGATGGGGACTCGGACTCGAGGACTCGACTCGTGAGTCAGATTGAGTCCCCCCTCTGACTCGAGTCCCACTCGAGTCCCAATATTTTTAATGGGACTCGAGACTCGACTCGGGACTCAAGACCAAGGACTCTTCAACATCCCTGGGCTGTGCCAGAAGGAGTGGAGAGAAGTGCGATCGCCAGCGAAGATTTTATTTTTTAAAATCATTTTCCTAAAATGCAACCTTTCAGACATTTTGGGTTTGGCTGCCTCTGCCTGCCTGCCTGCCTGGGGTTCCCTGCCTCCTCTGCCTGCCTGGTTATTTTGGGTTTGTCTGCCTGGTCTGTTCTTGTCAAAATCAGTTGCAGAGTTTTGAAATAAAAAGGCACACTTGTGCCTAGAATTTATTTAAGCCACACATCTGAAGTAGCCTTATTTTGTTGGGGAAACCCCCCCATTGATTTTAATAGGGACTCGTGGAGTCAGCTTTGGGAGGGACTCGTGAGTCACCATTTTGGACCAAGGACTCGGACTCGAGACTCGGGTCCAAAGACTCATGACTCGACTCATGACTCAAGACCAAGGACTCTTCAACATCCCTGGTTCTCTCCCCCCCCCCCCCCCCAGTTGAGCACAGGAGCACAGAACCGGAAAGCGAAGAACACAGAAGCATTTGGGGCTTTTTAATTAAGGAAAATTAAAAAATACAACACAAGAAGAGACGTATGAGAGACGTTTCTCTCATATGTGCAGAAAAGGGCAACTAAAATGATCAAGGGGCTGGAGCAAGTCCTCTATGAGGAAAGGTTACAGCAGCTGGGATTGCTCAGCTTAGAAAAAAATCAAGTAAGGGGAGACAGGATAGAGGGGTACAAAATGATGCCTGGGGTGGAGAAAGTGGAGAGGGGAAACACTTTTCTCCCTCTCTCATGATACTAGAACCCAAAGGGGTCATCCCATGAAGCGGAATGGTGGGAGATTCAGGATAGATAAAAAGAAGGACTTCTTCACACAGCACATAGTTAAACTATGGAATTCACTTCTACAAGATGGAGTGATGGCCACCAATTTGGATGGCTTTAAAAGGGGATTGGACAAATTCATGGAGGATCAGGCTACACACCTGAATAATTTTTATTGAAAAATCTCTTACGAAAAATAATCAACATTAGACTACTTCGATTTAGATGTTTGGTACTGGCTGCATTTGGACACGGCTGCTTTTAGCATTCCATGAACCGGTCTTCTTGTTCTTGAATTTCTTGACAAATTCATGGAGGAGAAGGCTATCAGTGGCTACTAGTCCTCATGGCTATGTGCCACCACCAGTATCAGAGGCAGTCTGCCTATGTACTCCAGTTGCTGGGGAACATGGGCCGAAGGGCGCTGCAGCACTCCCTGCTTGTGGGTTTCCCGTGGGCAGCTGGATGGCCACTGTGTGGACAGAATGCTGGACTAGACGGACCCTTGGTCTGATCCAGCAGGGCTCTTCTTATGTTCTTAGGTTTACAAATTGTACATGGCACTGAGGATGTGAACAAATTTCCTTTCCCTGATAGACTTCTACTAATGAATAATAATAATAATAATAATAATAATAACAACAACAACAACAACAACAACAGCAGCAGCAGCAGCAGCAGCAGCAGCAGCATTTTTCTGTTTTTATTTCGTACACAAAATCGGTTTTAAAAACTAGGACAACTTTAAAAAAATAAATACAGGCATTGACAAACTAATGAGAATAGCAGCCCCAAAGTGAAACAAAAGCGCTCATCTATGCCAGTGACAAAGCTGTAAATTAAAGCCAATTATAGCCTCCGAGTGATTAAGTTACAGTACTGCAAGCACACCAGGGAAATAAGGCCAACTCTCAAACTCGGTGAAGGGCACCTACGGAGATTACATTGTTTTGTGTTTCCCGGGGCGCAACCACAATCCGTCAGGATATCCAGCACGCTCAAAGAAACAGACTTCTCAAGTAGGAAAGGCTTAGGTAAGCTCTATGCAAATTCACAAAAACAGGATTTTCGGGGAATCTTCAGGAGCTCGCTTAAATGAAGGGCCACATGGCTAGGAAGCCATCTTATCCTGATTCACACCCAATGCTCCATCTAGCCCAGTGTTCTCCAACCTTGGGTCCCCAGATGTTTTTGGCCTACAACTCCCAGCATGCCCCAGGATCTAGTCTATTATTATCGACACTGACCAGCAACTGCTCTTCAGGGCTTCAGGCAGAAGTTTTTCCCAGCCCTACCAGGAGATGCCGGGGATTGAACCTGGGACCTTCTGCATGCAAAGCAGGAGCTCTACCGCTGAGCTACGGCCCCTGCTTCTAATCTTGGATGAATTAATCTTGGAGCTGTTCTCCGAAATTAATTTATCACAGCACAGTCTTCCAGAGGTTTCTACCAGTCTGTCCCATGACAGCAAGGCTGGAGCTGTGCTCTGTAACAAGGGTGAGTAGAAGGTAGCTAAGGACCTAACCGGTAGATCACTGGGTGATTTGTCTTGAATCAGCAAAGATTTCTGTCTCCCAGTTGACTAAAAATAGCAACAACCGAGAAGCTCTCCTCACCTCTGCAACAGGGTTACAGAAAAGGATTGCCCTACCTTTGCCGTGTCATCCTGGATGACCGTCATGAAGTTGAGGAAGCTCACATTGACCAGGTCAGGGCCATGCACCACCGTCAACAGCTTATCCTCGGGCCGTTGCTCTGGACCCCCGAAACCAAGGATCTCCCTGATCTTGGGGTCCTGCAGAAGGAAGGGTGCAAAGGAGACACGCAGGTACAAGGGAGGTCAACTTGATTTGCACCAACACCATTCCCTTAAGGACCAAACTAGATGCAAGGTTTTGTTAACTAGATAGCATCCATGGGGGAAGCCCGAATAGTCTTAGGACATGGGGGTGGGGTGGGGAGGGAGGGGGAGTTTCATGATACCAGGCCCTGCTGTGGTCCAGACCTGAAGCAAAAACAAAAAGTCACCTCTCTGAACTGCTATTTGCATTTCCAGGGAAGCTTCCTATTTAAAATGCAAATAGTAGCTATTTAAATTGTAGCTATTTAAAATGCAAATAGAGGCAAATTTTCTTGAAGCCTGGCAGGGGGAAAGAGAATTAAAATCCCCCTCTACACATGTCCTAGAGAAAGAGAGTTAAAAAAAACCCTCCACACATGTCCTGAGGCTGCTCCGGCTTCCCCCACAGCTGCTATTTCCATAAGAATAAATATACACATTGACTGGGTTCAAATAACCCGATAACCCACCCTCAAGGGTTGAGTATGGGTTGAATCGTGGGCTGTCGTTGAACCGTGGGTTGTCACTGAATCATGGGTTGTCGGGTTGTCTGAACCCAGCTGAGATAACAAACCATGGTGAACAACCCACAGTTCACAACCCAATAACAAACCATGGGTTCTCTTCATGGGTTGTTCGTGGTTAGCAAGCGATGACTTGTTATCGCAATTGGGTTCAGACAACACGATAACCCACGGTTCAATAACAACCCACACTCAACCCCTGAGTGTGGGTTATAGTTTTGTCTGAACCCAGTCGTTAATGGTGCTGACTCAGCTGACATCAGGTATAGTTTGGTTCCAAGAGAGGGGACCCTGTGAGGACCAGGGGAAATAAGAACAGGGATCTCTGCTTGCACGTAACACCCCCCTTGCCTCCTAGCCATGCTAGCAAGCTGTGTGACCTTAGTGAAGGCGTGCAGAGCCTCAGGCCTGCGAGTCTGTCTCTGACCTCAGAGCTGGGATTCCAAAGAATCCTATGGCCCGCTAGACACTGTCTAGGGAGCCATATGATAGCTCCGTTACAAGATTTTGTCTACCGCTCTACATCCAAGAAAACATCCGAGCTGTGAACAATAAAAGAGAGAGAGAGAGAGAGAGAGAGAGAGAAATAACAACTGAAATGCAGAATTAAAACAGAATCACAGTTACCTTGGGGAGCTTGGCGTAGCGTCCAGTCCGAGTGTCTCGGATAAAGCTGATGTCCAGAACGTCAACATCCTAGTAGGAAGGGGGGAGAAAAAGAGGGGGACACAAACAGAGATACCCCTTTATTTCATGCTTATTACTAGCAGAAGCTGCACATTTTTCAGCTGCCTCCTGCACTAACAAGAACTGCAAAACGTGTTAATTAGGCTAGATAACGAGGTCTCCCCCCCCCCCCCCCGGCAAGGAATGCATTACGGTAATTTTAGCTATTCTGCCCGGTTGCCATATTTCACAGAACTGCAGAAGCTTACTTTGGCAGAATTAGTTTAAAGAGCGGGGAGGAAAGCAATAAACAACAACACCACACATTTGTATCCATTATATATTGCGCTCGAGGCAATCCATTAAACACAATCCCCCCCCCCCTTCGTATTCAGGAATCGTAATGTTGCATTTACTGTCCGTAATGGAACAGGAAGGCAAGCATTTACATTTCATCATGCAATATTTCCATTAATTATGACTGCTATTTCCTTGCTTATTTTGAAGCACAGGAACATGCCCCACTTAAAGCTGGAACCGGGGGAAGGGGCGGGCACCCTCAGGGCTATTCCAGCCTCCTTCCTAAATTTTCAGTTCTCTTAAATAAAAAGAACAGAAAAAACCCTAACCCTTTTACTTGTGGATAAGTGAAAAGGTGTACAGGTGATGTTCCACCTAATTCCTCAGTCAGAACCTGCTCCCACCTTCCAAGTTCAAACTCACGGGGATGATGAACAAGGGTGCACAACTCCTGAATAATTTTTATTGAAAAATTTCTTATGAAAAATAATCAACATTAGACTACTTCGATTTAGATGCTTGGCACTGGCTACATTTGGACACAGCTGTTTTTAGCATTCCATGAACCGGTCTTCTTGTTCTTGAATTTCTTGACAAATTCATGGAGGAGAAGGCTATCAGTGGCTACTAGTCCTCATGGCTATGTGCTACCTTCCAGTACCAGAGGCAGTCTGCCTATATGTACTCCAGTTGTTGGGGGACATGGGCGGGAGGGCGCTGCAGCACTCCTGTCCTGCTTGTGGGTTTCCCGTGGGCAGCTGGATGGCCACTGTGTGGACAGAATGCTGGACTAGACGGACCCTTGGTCTAATCCAGCAGGGCTCTTATGTCCTTATGTTCTTATGAGTAGCCTCCCACAGGTTCATGTATTCACCCCTCCCCTCTCCGCCAGTGCAGTGGTGAGACCAGAAACGTTCACTCCCATTTTAGATTGACTGCAGTTTAGTGCGTCAACCACACCCTTGACTGTGGTTAACCTTAACTATGGCTAGTGGAAACAAGCCAGCCTCATAGCCTAGTGCATGGTTGTAGAACCACAGGCCCGGTGGTCAAATCCAGCCCACCTGGCCCTCTGGGGGTTCCTGGATGGACACGCCACGTCCCCCAACCACCAATGGTTTAGTGGTTTTCTGGCTTTTGTGCAGTTTTTTCCCCCAATCTAAAAGGTTGAAGCACCGCTCGTAAGGCTTTGTTCCTGCCAGTAAGAACAAATCATAGGTTAAGTTCAGGTTGTTTAACCCAAAAACAACCCAAACTGTCCAGGTTCTGATGTCACACTAACAACATACGATAGGGGCATTCGGAGATGGTTTTGCAACTTGGAAGGAGCTCACGTGCTCCACGCATCCCCCACAAATTGTGGGTTAGCCCATGATTTGCCGCAATTACACGCGAACCAGGTCGATGCGTGAACATGGCTGTGCTAACAAACCATGGTTTGTTAACCTTGAACAACCCAGAAAGGGAAGCCATGGTTTGTTGTTGGGCTGTGAACTCTGGGTTGTTTAAACCATGGTTTGCCATTACTTGGGTTGTTCATGGGTTGTTTTGCCAGGCAGGCTACAGAGCCGGCAGGGAAGAGTGGTAAAAAGGAAAAGGAAAAAGCTGGTCTACATGCCTGTACGGCAGCAATGCAAAGGCATTTGGGACACAGGGAGGGAGGGAGAGAAGCAGGCAAACAAATAGCTCAGGGATTAAGAAAAACTGCAGTTTGTTCAGTCATCTCCCAGAGAAACCCTGGGTAGGACAACAAAGCATGGATTAAACAAACTATGGGTTGGCATTCTGATCGAACCAGGCCAATGACTAATAATCCAGAACTAATAAACTTAACCTAAAGATAATAGGTTAAGTTTATAATATAATATTTATTATATAATAAATATAATAATATATTAATAAAGATAAAATTTCATAAGGCCGATTTCAATTTTTTTAATATACAAGTGTCTTGGTTTTTGGTTTTTGGTTTACTTGCTCAGCGGTGAAATTTTAAACCACAATCCTATGCATGTTTAGACAGACGAAAGTCCTACAACTCCCAGCATTCCTCAACCAGCCATGCTGGGAGTTGTAGGCCTTTTTTCTGTCTAAACATGCATAGGATTGTGCCCTAAGTCTATTAAAAAGGCCTGTGGCTTATGCTGGTTCAGCTTGTCTGAGTGTGGAAAGCTAAGCAGGGTCAGGCCTGGTTATTACTTGGATGGGAGACCCCTCCTCTAGTTTCCTGCACTGAGCAGGGGGTTGGACTGGATGGCCTTGTGGGCCCCTTCCAACTCTATGATCCTATGATTTCTATGAACAATAAAATGTGAATCAGAACACAGGGCAGAGTCCAACAGGGCACTTATGCCCCCGCCGATTCTCTTATTTCCCACCAATTCCATTGCACAAGCTGAACCAAGCAGAAACGCTTGTTTCTGGAAGGAGGCAGGCCTGCAGATCTCGCATAAGGGAGCTCCACCAACCTGCCTCCTTCCAGAAATGAGTGTTTCCGCTCGTTTGGGGGCTTTCTTTGCCTAGGAAGTGCGAAATCTCCCTCAAGGAAGTGGTGGGGCCCCCTTGCGCAATGGAAGTGGTGGGATCCACGGCTCGTAGAAGGGAATCTGTGGGGCAGAAAGGAATCGGCGGGGGTGTAAACACCCTGTTGGATTCTGCCAACAGTTATCCTTTGGATCGCACGCTTCTCGGAATTTTGAGATCCAGTTATCAGCTTAAAAATTGTGCACAAAGATATGTGAGCAGGGGCAGGAACGGTGCAGGGCTGTTTGGCGCCCTAGGCCAAATATATTTAGCGCCCCCCCCTCGTGCCGTGGGGGGGGCTCCGGAGCAAAGCAGCCCTGCTCTGCAGCCCCCCGCACCGCCGCCACCGCCACCACCACCTACCTTCCCCCCGCCCCCGCTGCTGGCTGGTGCTGCTGCTGCCGCCTCCTCCTCCGACGCGATGGGACCCCCGCGCTTTACGACGGGAAGGTAGGTAGGTGGTTGGCGGGCGGGCGGGCGGGCGCTCGGGGGGGGAGGTGCAGTGGCGGCGGCAGCGGCCGGCAAGCGGGCAGGGAGGCGCGGCGGAGGCAGCAGGCAGGGCAGGAGCGCGCCGGAGGAGAGGAAGGGGCAGGTGGTTGGCGGGCGGGCGCGCGGGGGGGGAGGTGCAGCGGCGGCGGCGGCCGGCAAGCGGGCGGGGAGGCGCGGCGGAGGCGGCAGGCAGGGCAGGAGCGCGCCGGAGGAGAGGAAGGGGCGCAGAAACTCTGCGCCCTCTTCCGCCACGTGCCCTAGGCAGCCGCCTGGGTCTGCCTAGCGGTAGCGCCGGCCCTGAGCAGGGGGTTGGACTCGATAGCCTTGTAGATTCCTTCCAACTCTATGATCTATGAAATCTATGAAATGTTTACTCAAATCTATCAGCCAAATGCATATTGCAGTCCTAACAAAGGATCAGACGAGATGGCCAATTTAGCGATGCTCACCTGCAGACACACACACAACACACAAGGAGCTTCGATTTCTCTTCCTCGCCTGCGTCTCCCGCAATCCTGCCAGACAAAACCTCTTTCCCCTCACCTCCCTTTGGCCACTCCAGCACTTGCTCAAAGGAAGGAGAAGAGAGAAGCAGCTCCAGCTGTATATACAGCTACTTAAGCTAACTGTTTTGTCCTGGATCTCTTCCAATGCAAAGGAGTTTTTAACCACAGGGAAATCATGTGGTAGCAAAATAAAAGGGTGGGGGGAGAATGAGGCTTCCCTTCCACCAAAAGGAAATTGCTATTTCGGAAAGGGGAGCAGGGAAGGGAGCACACCTGAGGGGAAAGCAGGGCTGTAGCTGGGGAAAATAGGTTTTGGGGCTCAGGTGTGCCATAAATATGCAGGTGTCCCTTTCTGCATAGCCTTGGAAGCCTTGAGAGCCAGTGTGGCATAGTGGTTCGAGTGTCAGACTGGGATTTGGGAGATCTGGGTTCTAGTTCCCACTCAGTCATGAAGGTCATTGGGTGACTTCGGGCCAGGCACTGACTCTCAGCCTAACCCTACCTCACAGGGTTGTTGTGGGGATAAAATGAAGAGGAGGAGGAGGAGGAGGATTATGGAAGCCAACTGAGGTTCCTTGCAGGGAAAAAAGGCAGGATATAAATATAATAAATAAATAAATAAATAAAGGCATGACCACACACACAAAAAATTCTGGCTGCAGGAGATTCAGAAGCTAGCTTTTCCCATTGCTAACACACTCTTTTGTAGCCCTTGTTTGTAACATGACCTACTGCATAGCCAGAAGCAAGACTGGCTCATTTGTATCTGTTTTGCATAATGAAGGTTGATTACTCAGAATCAGACTCAAAGACTTGTCTTCAGCAAGAGCCAGAGAGCAATGTCCAACTTAAAGGCAGGCAACATCCATATCACTAGCAAACTAACAACATGCACAAATATTTTCTGTGAGTCCCAGGTAAAAAAGAAAATATTTGGAACTACCCTCTGTCCCCTAAGAAAACAAGGAGGTTTGCTTTTTCCACTGGGTGTTCATTAGGGAAATCACTTGTATCCCTAAAGTCTATGCTATTTTCTAGGGATGGGGGAGAAATTCATTCAGTTCACATGCTGATGGGAACTTACTTAATTTTGCTCTTTCAAACATATAAATGAACCAAAATTCAGTTATCCTTCAAAATTTGCACTTCTCCAAATGTTGTGATAGAGTTCCGCCATCCAAAAGAAATGTGTATACAAATGTTTATATTAGAGAAAATGCACTCCAAAATAGGAATAATAGTGAAAATAACATTAAAAAATGCATTGTATTAGGGGAATTGCTTGCAAATATACATATACTGTATTAGGCATATCTGTGTCTAAAAATGCATGTATGCAGAGAAATCTGAACAAATATACCTACAAACTTTAGAAAGAAAGAAATTCTCAAACTGGTGTGGAAAAAGGATAAAACAAACTTAAGATCGGGAAAACTGAAAGAAGCCAAAATTGACGGGAGCACAACTAGATTGATATTTGTCAAGTCCAGAAATGCTCCCCGCCCCCTCCCACTGAGGACAAGAAAGACTGAGTGGGCTAGAACATCACCCCACCATCACCACCACCAGCAGGTCAGAGACGGCAGAGGAATATTCAGCCCCCCAAACCACCACCCCTCAAGTGCTGCTCCTCATATTTTCCCGAGATATGTAGTCACCGGCCTTGCTGCCCCCACGAGCCAAAACTGAGGCTTAATACGGGCCCCAGCAGGTTTCACAGATTTCATAGATCATAGAGTTGGAAGGAGCCTACAAGGCTATCGAGTCCAACCCGCTGCTCAGTCCTGTGATTCCTTAGCCTTCTAAGGGTCCTCGCTTCCACTCTGCCCCTTAAGAACATCAGAAGAGCCCTGCTGGATCAGATCAGGGGTCCATCTAGCCCAGCATTCCGTTCTCACAGTGGCCTACCGGCTGCCCACAGGATCCCACCAGCAGGACATGAGTGCAACAGCACCCTCCTGCCCCTGGTCTCCAGCAACTGGAGTACATAGGCAGACTGCCTCCGATACTGGACTTCAAGGAGGTGGTGGTTCCGGAAGGCCAAGCACACAGGGGCCAAAGTGGTACAGGGCCACATTTATGGCGCTGGTGGGGGAAAAGGATGAGAGGTGGGTGACAGAGGAGAACACCAACAGTATTTTGGGGAGTAGGATACTGAGTGATAGCAAGTTCTAGAAGAGGGGGCTTGAATGTCAGGCCAAAATATAGCCTGCCTAGGTCCCCCAGGTGGCCACACCCCCTTCCCCCAGCCACGCCCCCTTTCTGACCACCAATCATCTGGTGGTTTCCCAGCTGCTGTTCCACGTATTTCACACACCATTCTAAAAGGCCAAAACTCCTCTCCTAAGGCTTCCTTACGGGCCGCAACAGCTTTATGCTACAATATGCTGGTATTTTGTGCATTTTTGGCCCGCCCCTTTTGCCTTCAGCCCCGCCCACACTGGAATGCAGCCCCCCCCCCCCCCCGTTTCTCCCAAATTGAATACAACCCTCTGGCTGAAAGAGGTTCCACACCGCTGTTCTAGAAGGAAGATGACCCCCCATCCATATTTCTCTGCCCAGTCTCTCCACCGCTCATCCGTTTTATATCTTGCTGCCCCCACCCACCTCAGATCTCGCTAGCAAACATTTATCACATTTATTGGACAGCCTGTGTGATCACCCAGCCATGAAGCTCCCTGGGTGACCTTGGCTCTCCCAGCCTAACCTACCTCGCAGGGGTGTCATGGGGGTTAAAGGGAGGGAGCCATATGATGTCACCCTGATCTCCGGAGGAAGGGCAGGATTAAAACCAACAAACAAACAAACAAACGAGGCCAAATCCAGAGAAAGCAAGCCCCACTATAGTCACAACTGACCTGTCCTTTAGATTGCAAGGGGACTTGGGCACAGCTAAGGTGGGGCAGTTGAAATGGTCAAGTTTTGGGCTGTGGATTGAAGGCGAGCAAAGGAAGTGAGGGAGAAGGAGGGAAACGCAGTTGTTTATATAGCTTTTCATTCTTTTCTTTTTTTTAAGTCCGCGGTCAGGCCAACCCCTCTCCGCTCCTTCCCTCCCTCCTCTCTCTCCCTCTCCTTTTTGGCTCTCACCCCAGAATTCTGGCCAAACCGGCTCAACTACTCAAGCCATTGAAAAGAGAGTAGAATGAATAATCCAGGCCTGCCGAATATCACTCCCTCCCCTGGGGTGGAGGTGGGAAGTGGGGGGTGACGGGGAAGAAACAGCATGCAACCCCAGACTCTTGCGACTCCGACTGGGCTGGTTGCCTTGCACTCCCATTATCTCCCAGCAAGAGGCGCTGTAGAACGCCACTCCCCTGCCGAATCCAAAGTTGCAGACAATCGCAGACTCCCGCCCTAACTTTGCTGCTGGCCACAGAGATAAAGAAGATGCTTGAAAGCACCCAAGAGTTTCCAGGCTTGGTCATCCGTCACTAGTGATAAGAAGCCAAACTAATTTTAAAAATGTACATAAACAAACACAGTTTGAATGGGGGAGAAAGAGAGAGAGAGAGAGAGTTTAAAAGAGGATATATATACCTTACTGGGACCAGTCCAGTACAGGAAAAATCCTTGCGGGTCAACCCGTAGGGTAACCAGAGCCCGGCTCGTTGGTTCCTAGGAATGAAGACGAAAAACAGAACAAGTCAATGCTCTCCTGCCAAATCAGAGATGACGACTACTTTTCCCTCACCCAACATACAATCTCCCATTCAAGGGACAGATCAGGTCCACAGACCCGCTTAGCTTTGGATGCCTGCAGACTGTTTGCTAGGTCCTGTCAGAAAACTTAAAGAGTAAGAGCTGGCTCTTATTATCTAGAGCGCTGCCAACCAACGTGCCGCTTTGGCAGAGTAAGGGAATCAAAAGAGAAGGTATGAAGAACGCTGCTGGATCAGACCAAAGGCCCCTGCATGTCCCAGTGGGAAGCCCACAAGCAGCACAGGAGTGCAACGGCACCCTCCGGCCCATGTCCCCCAGCAACTGGTGTAGATAGGCAGACTGCCTCGGATACTGGAGGTAGTATAGAGCCAATCAGGACTAGTAGCCATCAATAGCTTGATCCTCCATGGATTTGTCTAATCCCCTTTTAAAAAGCCATCCAAATTGGTGGCCATCATGACTTCTTGCAGTAGTAAATTCCATAGCTTTGACTACATGGTGTGTGAAGTCCTTCCTTTTATTGGTCTTGAATCTACTGAAAAGATGGGCCTCTGTCCCAAGAGGTTTACAATGGCCATTAGGTTTGGATGCATGCATGTTTGTTTATTTTTTAAAGGATTTGACAAATTAATGGAGGATTAATGGAGGGTCCATCTACGGTTGCAAGTCCATGCTAGCTAAATGGAGCCTCCATGTAAAGAAGCAGTATGTCTCTAATTACCCATCGCTTCCACGTGAACCTTCCAGAAGAATCCAGCTGTCACTGTTGGGAACAGGATGCTGGGCTGAATGAGTTTTGATCTGATCCAGTAAACCAACGTGCAACAGCACCTTCCCGCCCATGTTCCCCAGCAACTGGTGAACATAGGCAGACTGCCTCTGATATTGGAGGTAGCATACAGCCATCAGTGCTAGTCGCCATTGAGAGCCTTCTCCTCCATGAATTTGTCCACTCCCCTTTTAAAGCCCTCCAAATTGGTGGCCATCACTGCATCTTGTGGAAGTGAATACCACAGTTTAACTATGCGCTGCGTGAAGAAGTCCTTCCTTTCATACCATAGAGTTGGAAGGGACCTCAGCGGTCATCTAATCCAACCCCCTGACAACGAAGGAAGTGCTGCTACAGAACCCCCAATAGGTGCCCATCCAATCTCTACTTAAAAACATCAAATGCAGGATAATCCACCACTTTCCGGGGCAGTCTGTCCAAGTGTCGAACAGCTCGTACCACCAGGAAGTTCTTCCTAAAGTTTAGTTAAAATCCTTTTTCTTGTCATCTGAACCCATGGATTCGGGTTGTAGCTTCTGGAGCAACAGAGAACAAATTTATTCCGTCATCTGTGTGGCTCAGCCCTTCAAATATTTGAAGATGGCTATCAAACCGCCTCTTAACCATCTCTTCTCCATGCTAACGAAACCATCTCCTTAAGCTTTTCCTCACGGAACGTGATCCCCATCTTTGTCTCTGAACACGTTACACACCCAAACACAACTGTCTCTGAACACATTTTCAAATGTTACAGTTTGAAAATATCCTTCTTAAATTGCAGTGCCCAGATCCGTCCATACAACAAACTTGCATACCAGTTTTAAGGCACAATTCTATGCATGTTTAGACAGGAAAAAAAGTCCTACAATTCTCAGCATTTCCCCAGCCGATTGTGCCTTTAGCTTGCCTCTCCCAATGAATCTTGGAAATGAGAGTTTGGTATGGTGCTGATATATTTTACTTCATTCATTTTTTATTTATGTGTTACATTTATATTCCGCCTTTCCTCCAAGGAGTTCCAAAGCAGTATACATGATCCTCCTCCTCTCCATTTTATCCTCACAACAACCCTGTGAGGTAGTTTAGGCTGAGAGTCAGTGACTGGCCAAAAGTCCCCCAGTGAGATTCATGGCCGAATGACGACTAGAACCCAGATCTCCCGAGTCCCAGTCCAACACTCTAACTGCCACACTGCCTCTTATTGTTTCTTGTCCCATCCCTGCCTAATTAACAGCTCTGGAGAACCTAAAAGCTTGCATACTATTTTGTGACACTTTGGCTTGACCTGATAAATATATTGCCCAATGGTGGATTTTAGGGTTTCTTTAGTAGAGATCCCCAACTGCCAGCCCACACCCCCAGTTCTTTAGGGGAGATGAAATAAGAACATAAGAAGAGCCCTGCTGGATCAGACTAAGGATTCATCTAGTCCAGCATCCTATTCACACAGTGGCCATCCAGCTGCCCACAGGAAGCCCACAAGCAGGACATGAGTGCAACGGCACCCTCCCGCCCATGTCCCCCAACAACTGGTGTACATAGGCAGACTGCCTCTGATACTGGAGGCAGCATATAGCCAATCAGGACTAGTAGCCAATTATTCAGGAGTGTGGCCTGATCCTCCATGAATTTGTCCAATCTCCTTTTCAAGCCCTCCAAATTGGTGGCCATCAGTCACTCCATCTTGTGGAAGTGAATTCCATAGTTTAACTCTGCGCTGTGTGAAGAAGTCCTTCTTTTTATCTGTCCTGACTCTCCCACCAATCAGCTTCATGGGATGACCCCTTAGGGTTCCAGTATTATGAGAGAGGGAGAAAAATGTCTCCCTCTCCACTTTCTGCACACCAGGCATAATTCTGTACACCTCTATCGTGTCTCCTCTTACTCGCCTTATTTCTAAGCTAAACAATCCCAGCGGCTGTAACCTTTCCTCATAGGGGAGATGCTCCAGCCCCTTGATCATTTTCATTGTCCCGTTTAGTGAAATAACTATTAAACCTGTTTCAGTCTGTAGCTTAGGCAACCCCAGGGTGGGGGTGGGGGGAGTTTTCTCACTGCTTTCTTCCAAGCTCTACAGGGACTGCTATTCTCAACTCCATCCATCCTTTAAATACCCTTTTATCTACACACAGCTTCCATCAGCAAACACCTGAAATTAACGTTGGAAATAGAGGTGTGTGCAGGTGACAGGGATAGGAAATGGAGAAGCAAGAGTCCGTAACATTTGCAAATGCTAATAGGTTTTCATTAGTATTCCCGCAATCACTAATATCGCTGGATACACAGCAGGAAAAAACACACGCCCAGAGATAATGGTTGAAAAGCTGTAACATTTAAAGGAGAGCCCTGAATTCCAGCACAGGAAAGCGAATAGAATTAGGCTCGGCACTCAACATCTTCAGACCGCTGCTGACGGGCTCCTGGCGCCAATGCCTGCACCAAATCGGCGCCCACATGCCTGCCTGTTTCCCTGGCTCCATCTTTACTGCATGCGGCCGGTACCTGCCATTTTAAGTTTCCTGCAACGTCCCAGAATGGCGCTAGCGTACGGCATCGTGGGAAATCTAAAACGAGTTCACAATCGGCAGTTATCAGTAAGAATGAATGTAGGGTGGTGGGATATGTACACTGGAGAGCCCACCAGACAGCACTTTGCCGGGGACCCTCTTGAACCCAGAGTCGGCCCTGGAGAGGTTTGGATCAGGGAGAACATACCGTACATGAGCCCTGCAGGGTCAGACCAAAGGCCTATCTAGTCCATGGCTTCCAAGCAGAGATTTCGGGGAAGCCTAAAAGTAGGGCCTGAAGGCCAATAGCCCTTCTGGGCAACTGCCCCTGAAGCTGATTGCATCATTCAACATCCAAGGCCTTCCTCCAAGTGCCACCTCCAACGGCGGCTCGGAAGGTAGCAACAAGAGAGAGGGCCTTCACAGTGGTGGCCCTCTGATTTTGGAATGATCTCCTCACTGAGGCCTGCCTGGCACCAACTCTGTTATCCTTTCAGCGCCCAGCTAAGACTGCCCTCTATTGTATGAATTGTTGTGAACCGCCCAGAGAGGTTCGGCTACTGGGCGGTATAGAAATGAAATTAATAATATTAGTAATTATTATTCTTATTACTATTCAGCGATCCTGGCTAGTAGCCGGCGGTCCTGCTCTCCTCCATTAATTTTAATCCCCCTTTAAAGCCATAGACGAAGCTAGTAGTGGCCCTTCTCATACCACGCAGCAGTGAATTCCACAGTTTAACTATGCGGCAGGGGGCATTGCTAGTCTCTTCAAAGGTTTCAGGCCCCATAGGACAGACATCTGCATCTGCTAATTTATATCTATCTACGCAAATTTAGAAAGAACGATAAGGATTGATTTAAATTCCACAGGAGGCAAAGCTGGCCAATACATTTTGCATCCAAATCATCTCAGACAAAGGCCGATTTCTTCAGTTAATTTGCACCCTCCAAACCAATCATAAGAAGAGCCCTGCTGGACCAGACCAAGGGTCCATCTAGTGAAGCATTCTGTTCACACAGTGGCCAAACAGCTGCCCACGGGATCCCACAAGTAGGACAGGAGTGCAAGAGCACCTTCCCGCCCATGTTCCCCAGCAACTGTCTGGAGTACCTAGGCAGACTGCCTCTGATACTGGAATCATCCTAAACCAATGGGGAAAGCTTTCCCCCCTAAGCTGAATTGCAATGCAGAGGAAGATTTTTTGGGGGAATGGGGTGTTGCAGCATGTGGGGATGGGAGAGTTACCGGTAACCCTTCCCCACCCTCCAGCAGCAATCTCTCCCTGCATGGCAATTAAGCAGAGAGTGGGCAGGGGGGGGACTTCCACTGGCACCAATATACACTCAGGGCTATGAGGAATCGATCCAGAGCCCTGGGAAATAGATGGGCCGAGGCCTAGAAACACCCCTGGTATGTGCAGAAGGAAGAAGTGCTTCCTTTTGTCCGTCTGGAATCTCCCACCGTTGAGCATCATTAGATGACCCCGGCTTCTCGTGTTATGTCAGAAGGGGACATAGTTGTATAAGGGCGCAATCCTATGCACGTTTAGACAGAAAAAAGTCCTACGACTCCCAGCATTCCCCAGCCAGCCATGCTGGCTGGGGAATGCTGGGAGTCGTAGGACTTTTTTCTGTCTAAATGTGCATAGGATTGTGTCCTAAACCCCAATCATGTCCCCCGCCCTTACTCACTTCCCCCCCCCTAAACTAAATAAACCTCAAACACTGTAACCTTTCCTCAGAGGAGCGTTGTTCCAGCCCCCAGATCAATTCAACTCCCCCTTTTAGCCACACCTTTTCCAGCTCTGCAATACCACCACCCCTTTTTGGGGAGATGGGGCGAGCCGAACCGTACGCAGTATTCCAAATGCGGCTGCATCGTAGATTTAGCAAGAAATGTTATGATACTGGCTGTTTTATTTTCGGCGGTTTTCCAAAGAAATCCCAGCAAGGAATTTCCCTTCATTACTGCTACTGCACAACAAGCTGTCATTGAGCTATTCACCACGAACCCAAGATCCCTTTCCTAGTAAGTTACTCCCAGTTCAGACCCCACTAGTTTATATGTGATGTTAAAAAAATAAATTCATTCCTTCCCCCCACCAAAAAAACATATAAACAAACCCACTTCATACTGAACTCCCAATTGCTGGTTTGTTGGCCGTTCACCCACCGAAGAGATCGCTGTAGTCTGCTTGGATTCTCTCCATCCTGAATAATATGTTGTCACCCACAACTCAAAATCATTTATGAACATTAACTGTTTGCCCCTACGCTTTCTCCTTCCTGCTCTTTAAGCAATTACGGATCTGTGAGACAGCCCATTTAAGCTTACTCAGCTTCCTTTGTCAAGAAATTCTCTTTGCAGAAACCATTCTTTCTCAGCGAGGCTTATTCATCTACAAACTTAACAATTCTAGCTTTAATATTGCTTCCTGTCAATTCACCTGGGACCGATATTAGGCTTGCGATTTCCTGGATCCTCTCTGGATTCCTTAAAGAAATAAGATATTGGTTTTATGTTTGGCTACTTCCCAAGGTGTGCGAGTTCAGTTACAACTTACAGTTTTTGGTCAGATCAGCAGTTTCAGGCTTGAGTTCTTCAAGAACTCACAGGCAGGCACCATCCAGACATGGTGAATCGTTACCTTTGAACCCTGGGTTCAAATCCTCCCCACTCAGCTATGAAGCTCAATGAAAGACCTTGGGTCACCAGTCATGCCCTCTCTCTCGGCCTAACCCACCTCACAGGGTTATCACATTGACTGGGTGCAGACAACATGATAACCCACACTCAGGCGTTGAGTATGGGTCGGGTGTGAGCTGTCATTGAACCGTGGGTTATCGTGTTCCCTGAACCCAACCAAGATAACAAACCATGGTGAACAACCCACAGTTCACAACCCAACAACAAACCATGGGGTTTCTTATAGAATCATGGAATAGTTAGAGTTGGAAGGAGCCTACAAGGCCATAGAGTCCAGCCCCCTGCTCAATGCAGGAACCCAAGTCAAAGCATCCCTGGCAGATGGCTGTCCAGCTACACTTTGAATGCCGCCAGTGTTGGAGAGCCCACTACCTCCCTAGGTAGTTGGTTCCATTGGCGTATTGCTCTAACAGTCAGGAAATTTTTCCTGATGTCCAGGTGGAATCCGGCTTCCTGTAGCTTGAGCCCATTATTTCGTGTCCTGCAATCTGGAATGATCGAGAAGAGATCCTGGCCCTCCTTTGTGTGGCAACCTTTCAAGTACTTGAAGAGTGCGATCATATCTCCCCTCAGTCTCCTCTTCTGAAGGCTAAACATGCCCAGTTCTTTCAGTCTCTCCTCATAGGGCCTTGTTTCCAGTCCCCTAATCATCTTTGTTGCCCTCCTCTGAACCCTTTCCAGTTTGCCTACATCCTTCTTAAAGTGTGGTGCCCAGAACTGGACACAGTACTCAGGATGGGTCCTAACCAGTGCTGAGTAGAGGGGAACTAGTACTTCCTGCGATTTGGAAGCTATACTTCTATTAATGCAGCCCAAAATAGCATTTGCTTTTTTTGCAGCCACATCACATTGCTGGCTCATATTCAGCTTGTGATCTACAACAATTCCAAGATCCTTCTCACTTGTAGTATTGGGTTGTTTGTGGTTAACAAGCCATGGCTTGTTATCTCAGCTGGGTTCAGACAACACGATAACCCACGTTTCAACAACAACCCACAGTTCAATGACAACTCACACTCAACCGATATTCAACCCTTGAGCGTGGGTTATGTTGTCTGAACCCAGTGAATGATAAAATGGTAAAAGAAAACCCACCCGTTGCTGCTCTGAGTTCTTTGGAAAGAGGCTGGGATCCTGAGGTGTTTGGACGGACGGACGCGTGTTTAGACGGAGAAAAGTTCTCCAACTCTCAGCATTCCCCAGACTTTTCTCCGTCTAAACATGAATAGGATCGTACCCTAACCTGATTTTAAAAAAATAAAAATCAAGGCTCCAACATGCACACACCCCATGATACCAAGCCTCCATAACATTTCTAACAGTATCCAGTTCTAATAAGGTAAATTGCATTTTGTGTTTGTAAGTTCCGCAGACTTGCAAACAACTTAATTTTTTTTTAAATGCAATGAACTAACTACTCGAGCACAAAGTTTTCTACTTTTACAGACAAAGATAGTCTTTCCCCACCCTAGATCCAACCCACAGAAGTCACTATGGAACACACACACCCAACCGAACCCCGAAAACACACACACACAAATAATATGCTTTTATCATCTCTAAAAGGATATGGCAGTTCCCAGCACACCCTCTTAAACCCTGGCATTGCAGGGCTGTGAGAATCCCCCTCAGGCACCATATATATGTTGCAGGAGGGGCGGGGGGGGGACCTCATAAGAATTTTAATGGAGACCATATGCGCCCCCATTGGTCAGCGCACTAAATATCCAGAGACTCTAGATAATTGCTTCTTGGATCGGAGATGAAAAGGAAACTGGGAGCGGGGGGGGGGGGGGGGCTGGTTCAGGACTCTACAAATGACTCCTGAGCAGGGGCTATTTCCAAGAGGCTCTTGAATGGCATGCCCCCCCCATCTTACATAACACCCCCAAGGCACGGCCCTTCCCTCATCTGCTGCCCTCTGGACCGTTATCTCCGTGGGAACATTGGACCAGAGTCATGATTGTTCCTGGCTCTCCCACTTGCGATAAGGAAATGGCTGTTGAGAGGACAACGCAGGGTGGAGGCAAAGTCGGGAAGATATCTGATCCTCACACATGGACATTTCTCCTAAGCAGGGGGTGGGGAGAGACAAAACATGCGATATGGACACACACACCAAAAATAAAAGATGTGGAGAGTTTGGCACAGGCACACACACGCGCGCACACACACACACACACACACACACACAGAAATCAAACACTCCCCAAACATTTTAATGTCCACAAAAGCCAATAGCGACTTAGGAGAGCCAAGGGGCACCCCAAGAGTAAGACGATACAGGAGAAGAATGAGCGGTCCCACAAAAAGGACTCGACACACTACGCCCTATTCAGGCTACCCCAGCTAAATCCTACAGACCCCGCTGGAAGCAGCCCGTGCATACCGCACCAGGCTCCTCTGAAATTATATTACATTTTTACCGTGCTCTCTCTCGAAAGAACATGGGATGGCATACAGGGAGCCCCCTCCCCCCGAATTTAAATTTCACAATAACCCTGCGAGATAAATTAGGCAGAGGGGGGGGGGAGACTGCAACCACTATCAACCAGAGCAAACCAATTCATCTGGGAAGTTCTGAAAAACCGTGTGGAAAGGAAGTTTACAGGATGGGATGTTGGGAGTGGGAGAAATTAGGATCGAGATGAAGGAGGGGCAGCGGCTGTT
Source organism: Shinisaurus crocodilurus (assembly GCA_021292165.1). NCBI lineage: Eukaryota > Metazoa > Chordata > Lepidosauria > Squamata > Shinisauridae > Shinisaurus > Shinisaurus crocodilurus. The sequence goes on along the minus strand of CM037882.1, from coordinate 34,296,891 downwards.
CATTTTCCCAGGCCACTTGGAATTCTGGCCCCCACGGACCCACTCTGTCCCGAACCGGCCCAGGCCAGAAACAGGATTCCCCGGGAGAGATCTCAAGGCAATATTTTGTCCTCACAGCTGTTTGAGAAGCGTTTCTGAAGCAGAGAGAGGAAAGAGGGCCAGTTGGCAGTCACCCCAGGAACATGTTTCCCCCGGGCTGTGCAAATATTCACCCGATTTCACATCCTTAGGCAAGAAAGGGGATGGGGGGGGGGGAAGGGAGAAAGAAAGACAGAAAGAAAGAGAACAGACTTGGGCCACAGGGGCTGCAGAACCCCCTCGCCCCCCACCCCAAATTCTCCTGTTTTCTTGTTGTCACCCATCAGCTTGGACACCCAGCTGACACCCATCCCACCTCCAAAGCCACTTGGCGTTCCCCCAGACATGGCGTCCTGCAGCAGGAGGCCTCTGACCACAATGGCCACCCATAGCGCGCGCCCCTCCACAAACACACATCATCCGGGCGGTGTCGTGATGGGGGAATGGCGTGAAGGACTGGACCAGATCCAGGATGTGTTTACATACACAGAGGACTGTAACCCCAGGGCCACCTCCAGAGTTTGCAGCTGGCAGAGGAGGAGGAGAGAGGAAGGACCGGATGGTGCTCCGTCCTCAGCCTCCACCCCCCCATAACGTTGGGACCCAGGTGTCTGGGACGGGGGGGGGGCAGCAGCATGGGGTGTGTGTGTTTGCTTTGCGCATGCTCTAGTCCTTCTTGTTCACCTTAGACAAGTCCCAAACGCCTCCTCCTGCGTGGCCAAACTCTATTTTCTTGGCTTCGGGGGTGGCAGCGGCCTCTTCTCTCTCACCTCGCCCACTGGCCCCCCAGTTGCCTTTGATCCATGGGGAGAAGAGAATCTTCCCCTTGATCTAGCTTTGCTGTCTTGCTTTTTTTTTGGTCTTATTTTTTTTCAGCCTAAGGCTCCTGCTTCCTTTTTTGGGGTTGGATGGAGAAGGAAGTGAGGCCAAGAGGGCTGTTGTCATAGGCGCCTAAATTGTGAAAGCAGGAGCGGGGCTGAGGGAGTGAGAGAACGGGGTGGCGGAGTGGGGGGGTAGAAGCAGCAGGCCACCACCACCCCGCCACGCACCAGTAACCATGAAGAAGAGGGGAGACCTGGGGGACAAAAGAAAAGCCTTTCCTGCTCCCCAGCATGACCACTGGGAATCCCTGAAGTGGTCCAGTTGGGGCACAAAGAGGTTCCCCTCTCTTGTAAACACACCTAACCCTCATTCAGGCATGCCCTGCCGAATCTTCAAAGCTGCCCCGCCCCCTATGTAAAAATTATTTATTTTTTTACAGTCCTTCCACCGATGGCCTCAAGCTGGAGCATGTGGCTTCCCATATGCACATACCCACCACAAAGCCCACACTTCCTCCTCACAACAACCCTGCGAGGCAAGTTCAGCTCAGAAATAGAAACCACTACCATGGAGGCTGAACAGGATAGGCGCTACTGAGAATTAACCCACCCCTCCAAAATCTCATTTCCCCACATATCCCCAGGCAATTCTCTCCCCATCCCCACTCCTCTGCCACCACCATGCAGTGGTGCCGTGAAAGCAGGACTCTGGGGCAGACATCCGTGGCCCCACTTGGAAGAATGAGCAAGAGGGCCCCAATCGCAGCAGCAGGGCTGGCGTACCGCATTTTGAAGTGAGTGAATGAAGTAATGAGGAGCACGATCCGATGCATGTTTGGACAGAAAACAAGGCCTACAACTTGCAGCATGCCCCAGCCAGCCATGCTGGCTGGGGCATGCTGGGAATTGTAGGCCTTTTTTTCTGTCTAAACATGCATCAGATTGAGCCCTAAGTGAATGAACTGTAAACTTTCTAAGGGCACAATCCTAGGCATATTCAGACGGAAAAAAGTCTTACAACTCCCAGCATTCCCCAGCCAGCATGCTGGGAGTTATAGGCCTTTTTTCCTGTCTAAACACGCATAGGATTGCGCCTTATGTGAATGAAATAAGCATACTATCATCTAAAGTCCCCCCCCCGCCCCCATCCCCACAAGATTACTAAATCCAGAGTCTAAAGTGACCCTAACAGCACCACTGCCACCACATCCCACACAGGCAGCGCTCAGGCCCCAAATGTGCTGTTCGCATGGGTTCCCACCTGTAGCCCTTCGACCAACAAATGCAGCCTCCCCACATGTCAGGGCCCACACAAAATCTGCCCATCTCCAGAGACAGGCACATCACATGCTCAGAGAGACAGAGCAACACAGAGTCCACGGGCGCAGCAAGACCGCTCCCCAGGGCATATGCATCTGCGCCCCAGGAGTTCACCCCACCGAGACTGCCCTGTGTATGCGCACACAGGTCTGCAGAAAGCCGTTTCCCAGGAAAACCCCTGCATCAGGGTATCTGCGCAGAGAGCACCCACTCCAATAGACTATCTACTGAGTGGCTCCCTGTAACCATCTTTTTAGAAACACACTCAGGGCTCACAGACCAGTACCACCACCAGTTCAGAGCAACTCTCAGGGCACATGGGACGTGAAAGAAACCACGGGCCGGGGTGTGTGTGCCACCAGCCACCTAAAGGGGTTCACATCTGCCCCCTCCCACTTTTATAACCTGTTCTTAGTGGGACTCCAAGATGGAGGGGGGTATACCTCATAGATTCATAGATCATAGAGTTGGAAGGGCCTACAAGGCCATCCAGTCCAACCCCCTGCTCAATGCAGGAAACTAGAGGAGGGGTCTCCCTTCCAAGTAATAACCAGGCCTGACCCTGCTTAGCTTTCCACGCTCAGACAAGCTGAGCCAGCATGAGCCACAGGCCTATATTGTTGTCTGCTTAGACACCACACGGCAATTTTTTAAAAAAGAAAAATCTTTCCTGCCCAAGGAAGACAAAGTGGTAAGATTTTGAGGGTAAAGCGGGAGAAGGGCGTGAAAAGGGGGGAAAGGTGAGCAGGGGGCCGCTCCAGAAGGAGCCAGGCAAGCAGGTCGGGCCAAGGAAAGCAGGAAACCATTGGGAGGGAGCACCAATCAACTCCACCCCATTGTGTGCCTTGACAGCTCATGGCTAGGGAGCCTCCAAGAGGTCAGGTTTGAGGGCAGTGGGGTGGGAAAGCAGGCAAGAATTTGGTAGTACAAGTTGGGGTGCTCTGCTGCAACTGTGCTACTGCTTATATAAGGGGGTGCTGTGGGAAGAGCGGGTGGCTTTTGGAGCCTTGGGGGAGTCTTTCAGAGCCCAGCGAGGGATGATATCGCTGCTCCCCCCCCCAAGAAAACCCTATTGATCGCATGTGAATAAAAGGAGGGCAAACAAAGAGACTCCCCCACACACACATTCAAGTCATTCTAAGGCTGTTGATCTGCTGCCTGGAAATTGAAGCAAACACCCCCTCCCCAAAACACAAACACAGAACCAGAACTAAGAACTGAAAAGGGGTGTCCACAAAACTGGAAGGGAGATGGAAAACTTGTTACACAGGGGCTTGACTCCTTCAGGAAGGGGTGGGTAGGTTCCCCTATGAAAAACAACGGGGGAGATGCAGAGATATGGAAAGAGGGGAAATTCGTTTCCCTAAGAAGATTCGTATGAAGAAACCTTTCCTATCAAACTCCCCCACCCCACCCCGCGCTCCTGCCCAGAACTCATAAATATAAGAATTAGGAAGTTTCTTAGGAATGGAATTTAGGAGTGTCTTATGAGATAAGCGGGAAGCAGTGGAAAGGAGGTGCAGAGAGTTAAAAGGAAGATTCTCTCCGGGGTGCAGCGCAAGGGGAATGAAGGGGCAATACAGCCCCTCTTTCTCCCTATAAGGAAGAGGGGAGCCCTATAACTTGGGCGAGCACGGTCGTTTCCGAGGAAGGCTTCCCTCCACGCAAAAAAAGGCAAGAGGCAGCGGAGGGGGGAGGGGGAGGAAGAGCACCAGCGGTCTGCGCATTGCGTGCCCCCTTGGAAAAGCAGGGGGTCCCCCAAAAGTGAAGCTATGGGGTACAAAGGCACAGAAGTGGGGTCCCCCAAAAATAAAGCAGTGGGGTACAAAGGCACAGAAGTGGGGGAACCTCCCACAGAAAGGGGGTTCCCAATGGGGTTGGGGGCAATTTGTTGTCAAGAAAGGACTTGCAAGAAGAAAGGGTGGGGGTGGAAAGGGGGAATGGTCTCCTAGTTATATTGCTCCCCCCACTTCGAAAGAGGGGATTCCCCCGCCCACACACACACGTTAAAGCACCGAGAGGTTGCAAGCATACATAAAGCGGGGAAGCTGCAGTTTTACGAGGAAGAGTTTTGCATTGGAAGTGGGGAGGAAGGGAGGGTCTTCTCGGCCCGACTCACCTCGTCCCATTTCATGAACTTGCTGCCCTTGATCAGCGTCTCCGGGACCTGCAGGGGCTCCAGCTGGAGCGCGTGGACCCCCGGGCGCGCCCCGGCCATGGCTGCGCGCTGCTGGGTCGGGACACCCCCCAGCTGCCCGTGCGGAACCACCGCCGCTGGCTCGGCGCTGCTTCTCCCTGGGCCGGGAGGGGCGAGGTGAGGCGGGGACTGAGCCGGGGTGGGACGGGCCCAGGAGCAGAAGAAGACGCTTAAAGCGCCCGCCCCGATTCCTCCTCGGGAGAAAGGAAGGAAGGGTTGCGCGTTCCGGGCGATCCGTTGCAAGGCGGCAAAATAGGGCAGGGAGCGCCCCGGGAGTGAGCCCAATTGGGATGCGTAGGGTTTACGTTCCGAGGAAACGTGCACGGGGTGGTGTGCGGCGGTTGGAGTCGTCGGACTAGCGCTGGGGAAGATCCGGCTTCAAATCGCCTGAGTGATCGCTCTCACTTTCTCAGTCTGTCCTACTTCACAGGGTTGCTGTGAAGATGAAATGGCTAGGAAGAAGCCAATTTTGGATTGTAAATCTGCAGATTGTAAAACAGGGACTACCTTAAACGCGCAATCCTATGCATGGTTAGACGGGGGGGGGGGGGGTCCTACAACTCCCAGCATGCCCCAGCCAGCCATGCTAGGAGTTGTAGGACTTTTTTCTGTCTAAACATGCATAGGATTGCCCCCTTATTGATTCTATATAAATTTATCTGGGAGCAGAGTGAAAATGATGACAATAATAGTTATAATAATTATATTATTATAATATGCTTTGCCTTGAGCTCCATTCCCTGGTAGAAATAGGAGGAGGGATATAAATAAATCCTATAGGTCAAAAGGTGTGCATTGCAATCCTGTTGTCTACTCAGAAGTAAGTCCCAATGAGTTCAATGGACTTTACTCCTAGGTAAGTGTGGCCAGGATTGCAGCCTCAGTTTCCGGAAAAAAAGAAAGGGGGGGAAGACTGGGGGGGGGGGGGTTGGGCCTGACAGAATTTTTTAAAAGCATTTTTATTTTAATTCTTTTATTGTTAGTACTTTCAGATGGTGCCGGAAGCTGCCTTAAGGACACGTCAAAAGAAAGAGGTTAAATAAATAAATAAATTTAGATCAGTGTGGAAAGGGAGAGCTGCTTCTCCTTTCATAAAAGAAGAACTGAAATCCGGGGCGGTAAGTAGGTGCTTCAAGACAGACAGCAGGAAATACTGCCCACTACCCCCAGTATGTGATTAACTGATGGAACTCGCTGTCACAAGATTGATTGATAAATTGATGAGTTGCCTTTCGGCCCAAACAGAGCACCTGAGGCAACTTGTAGTTAAAACTTGCAATATTTTAAAAACTTTCTTTAAAAAAAACACAAAACTTTAAAAACAATTTTAAAACTTTTAAAACACCCTTAGAAATTAAGAGCAAGAGATGTCATGATGGCCACTGGCCAAGGCAGCGATCCCCCACCTGGAGCGGGCAGTGTTCCCCAAAAGTTGGGTTTTAAATCTTTTCAAGTAATAATAAACAACAGAGGATAGGTCTACTGATAGCGAAATGGGACCTTCAGATAGAGAGTCTGCCTTTATTTATTTATTTATATTTATATCCTGCCTTTTTTCCTGCAAGGAACGCAAGATGGCTGACATAATCCTCCTCCTCCTCTCCATTTTATCCTCCCAACAACCCTGTGAGGTAGGTGAAGCTGAGAGAAGGGAGTGGCCCAAAGTCACCCAGTGAGCTTCATAGCCGAGTGGGGACTAGAACCCCGATCTCCCGAGTCCCAGCCCAACACTCTAACCACTACGCCACACTGGCGCTCTCTCAAGCTGCTAAGATCAAACAATGAGTTTCTCAGAAACATCTGGCTGGACAGATATTTTTGAGAACAGCGGGCTGGACTGGATGACCTTTAAGGTCCCTTACAAGTTTATGTTTGGATGACATTTGGTCCAATACAGCAAAGTTTTTCTTTAAATTCTCAAGTATCTGTGAACAGCTTCCACTGAACACAGTGCAGCGTATCTCCGAGGAAGCATTCCTAGGATCGTACTGTCAAGAAAGTCGATGCTTAACCCCTGAACCGGTTTTAGGGAATTGTAAAACCAAAGGACTGAAGGTGCTGAACAGCTTGCTGAGGAACTGTACATTTGAGATGCTGGGCTTTTAAAACTTTTTAAAGGTGGAAATGCCTCTCCTAAAGCTTAGTTACTGGCTCTAAGCTAAAATATATTGGTAGGGTTTTTTAAAATATATTTTGGCCCTGCCCTTTTGACTTTGGCCCCACCCATCACTGGAATGCGGTCTCTGAAAGAGAATTTGGCCCTCAGACTGAAAGAGGTTCTGCATGCCTGTTTTAAAGGGTACATTTGGACTGCTAGACTTCTCAGTATAGCTCATGCTATACTGAGAAATTATAGGAGGAAATCCTGGAAGGGCGATTATCAGGGTGCCAAGATATTTAAATGGGGGGGGTCAAGGAGCAGCCAATGAGGATGATGCTATGTGATTTGTATTTTTTTTTCAAATGAGAAGCGGTCTGTAAATATCGCTAACCAATCAATAACATAAGAGAGCCAGTGTGGCATAGTGGTTAGAGCATTGGACCGGGACTCAGGATATCCAGGTTCCAGTCCCTGCTCAGCCACGAAGCTCACTGGGTGACTTTCGGCCAGTCACTGACTCGCAGCCTAACCTACCTCACAGGGTTGTTGTGAGGATAGAGAAGGGAGGATTGTGTAAACCACCTGGGGTTCGTTGCAGGAAAGAGGCGGGATACAAATAAATAAAGTGAGGCGCTCTCTCTCATAGGGGGCAGAACACAACGCAAGCCTTGGCAAAAGAAAATCTAATTACTGTGGTTTGAGATACAAGGTTGTTGCCCTTTAAGGAGGCAGAAGAGTCTTGCAGTAATGGGTCATTAATGTTCAATGTCGCTCATAGCTGAACTAAGATGAGAAATGGGAATTTCCCAGCTCCGGGTTTTAGCCACAATGCTACAGCACCAGCTCCAAAAATGGCCTAGCCAGAAGGCCTAGCCAGAAAATAATGCATACAACCTGCCGACTTCTGGGTTGCAGGCCCTGTTTCGCTCCTGTGATGTTCAAAACACTGATCAAGTCCCTCAAACCAAAATTTCCTTTGCCAGGCTGCTGTGGAGGATAAATACAGCATCCACTGTCGTTCAGCATTCAGGAGGGCCATTCCGGTGCCGTATAAAAAGGAAAACCTAGACAGAACAAAATGTTGTTGTTTGTTCCTACTTCAAGGGTTTCCCCTGTACAGAGAGAGGACTCCTGGAGGTATGACCCAGCCCTGCCTTAACAAAAGATATTTAACAGGATCGTGGTGTTGAGCCAACTTGGCATCAGTCCACAGAGGAAGCAGCCTTCACTTTCAGACTTCCAGGGAACTGGAAGAGAATGTAAACACAGAGAGAAGGAAGGCAACAGGTCCTGGCCGTCCATGGAATCTCTCCCTCGTGCACTCAAGGAAGCCCAAGAACGCGGGGGACCTAGTTTTCCTTCCATGAAGTTACAAATGCAGATGTGTTCCTTACTTCTGAATGAACCAGGAGGGCATGTTTGTTTGCATAATCAAGGCAGGGATGAAATGTGATTAACAGATAACTTTTTTAAAAAAATCAATTTAGTGTTATGTTGATGTTGCAGATGGTATTGTTTATTCAACCTTTATTCCTCCAATTTCCTGCCAGGGGTTGCCGATGATCTGGAGTTGAGAATGTCTGCTTGGTTTCCTCTAGAAAGCCAAGTCGCTTACACTGAGAAGTCCCACCACAGCCTGAGGATTTATAGGGCCAGACAAAAGCCCATTGGCCCGCTCATGTCACCTGACAAGTGCTGACTCCTCAAACCGCAGTACTTCCTCGAGCCAGCGACACTGGTGGCACCCAAGTGCAGCAAAGAGGACGAGGCAGTGGTTCCCTCTTCTGGCAAACTGCCATGGCGGCATACGGCCTGCGGGGCTACCATCTGGCCAGCAGAGTTGCCGGTTCGAGGCCCGGGCACTGTACATTGCTAAGGAATTTGTGGCTGCTTCAAACGGAACAGCAGATAATACACTCATTCAAGTTTTTAAAGTATCAAAGGAAGTCCTTGTCTCAGCAAAAACAAAGCCTCGGGATATGCAAGGCCCCTTTCGCTGCTCGGTTGTAGATGGCCAGCCAAGGCCTTTTTATTTCTGTAAGGTTCTGCACATTTTCTATCACTATGTTTCATTCTCCCGCTGTCTTGGGAAGCTTTTAGCCAGGTTTGATTGATGCTATTTGATACTGTCTATTTTTTGTTGTTGTTGCTGTTTTATTAGGAGCTGGCTGGTGTATTTTTTTACCCCGATTGTTAGCAGCCTTGGTTGTTTAATAGGAAGGCGGGATGTCAATCTTTAAAATGAAATAAAATAAAACCATTGCCAATATGCATCCTATGTCAATCTCTTCCGCTGTGACTACTGAAATTTGCATTTAATGAAGTGGAGTCTACTCCATGCAAGCTTATGCCATAATAAATGTGTTAAAGGCGCAATCCTATGCAAGTTTAGGCAGGAAAAAAAGGCCTACAACTCCCAGCATACCGCAGCCTTTTTTTCTGTCTAAATTTGCTAGGATTGCACCGTAAGTCTTTAAAGAAGCTGGATTCCCCAACCTGGCACCCTCCAGATATGTTGGACTACAACTCCCATCACCCCTGCCAGGCTGAGGATGATGGGAGTTGCAGTCCAACACATGGGGGGGGAGTCAAGAAAAGTTGCTTTCAGGTGCCACAAGGCTGTTTGTTGCTTTTAATATGGAGGCAACCCCTTCCGAAAACTGACATTTTTAGCATCTCAAGGCAGGGATCTGCTGCTGGAAAAAAGTTATGCTACTCTGCAGAGCACCGTGAACCTTGACGTCATTATTTTTAAAACAATAACCACAATTTTGATATCGGGAGCCGGGAGAGAGCAGGGTGGTCAAACGGAGCAGGGTTTTGAAAGACGAAAAGGTTTTTTAAAAAAGTTTTGTAGTATACGTAGCAGAAGTGCAAAAGCTCAAGCCTGCAGGCCAAATCCGGCCCAAATGGGTTTGCAATCTGCTCCCCCTTTCCTCCAACCACTTGATGGTTTCCGGGCTTATGTCTGTGCCCCACCCCTACCGCCCATTCCAAAAGGTTGAAATGCTTTCCCCAAGGCTGAGCACCTGGCAGCGAAAGCTTGCAGCAAAAATAGGCTGGTATGGGTGGTATTTTGGCCCCACCCCCTTTTGTTTTTGGCCCGCCCCTTTTTGCCTATGGCCCCACCCACCACTAGAATGCAGAGGGGGCCCACCCCCAGCTTCTCTAAAATAGAATTCAGCCCTTGTGCAGAAAGATGTTTAACACACCCTGATCTGCAGGGTGGAATGGACGACAGGACCCCTGTAGTTTTAAGAGCTCCGGTAAGAAACGGGAGTTCTTTTCCCTTTTTTAAACACAAACCTGTACTACTTTTCTTCACCCCTTGCATTTTCTGTGCACTGCTAACAGTTTATTACCGGGGCTGTCACATAAATGTCAAAACCCTGCATCGGCTAAAATGTCCTACAAGGTTTTAAGAGCAGCACTTTTCTGCTTTCTATCGTCTGTCAACAACACTTGGACTCTCATACAAATAGCCCAGGATTGAGGTTCAAAAAGTGCTTTTAGGGTCATGGAGGGAGACCTGTAAATAGGCCCTGGGATCACACAGAGAGAGAGAGACACAGAGAACATTCTTTTATTTTTAAGATACAAACAGGGTTTCTTTACTCCCACGATGGTTCTACTAGGGGGCAATATTTGAGAATTCGGCTCCTTTTATGGTGAAAAACTAAGCATCCAATCCCCAACTGCAGTTGTATTAATGGGGAGTTTATTTTAGTCAGACAAGATGGTAACATTTGCTCCCACAACTCCCAATCTATCTTTTTTTCAGTTTGACACTTTCTGCACAAAAAACACTAAATGCTAAACATGACCGCACTGAAACACAGATACACACACACACACACACACACACACACAGGCCACGATCCACGGGAGAAGATCTGCAGTGAAAGCCCAACAGAAAGGAACAGGTGTTTGTGAGTGCTCCATTGGAACTCAAATGCATTTCGTGATGGATGTTGCCCACTGTGTAACTACTTGGCTCCGTTTTCCAAAGCCAAATCAATACGTAAATACATAAAACATTTTCTTCCAGCCTTCCCTAGCTGGCCTGGGTGCCCTTCAGATGTGTGAGACCACAACACCCATCATTCCCAGCCAGCACAGGTATGATGGCAGGGAATGATAGGAGCTGTAGTCCAGCAGATCTGGAAGGTGCTCAGTTGGAGAAGGTCTTTCTATAAATTCAAGTGCTACTGATCAGTGAGTTCTGTTCAATTGTTGATTGTTTTGCTTCAAAACATGGATCAATGCAAAACTAAGAAAAAGATCAAAGTATTGTACATCAAGTGTAAGATGTATGCGGATCATGCTCCCATCGCATTGATTTTGGAAAATGCAGGTGACAACAAAATTAGACAATGGAGATTAAATAATATCTATTGATACAATGAAGGATTATAATTAACACCATTAAGCAAGAATTAGTTGGTTATTTTCAGTTCAGTGTAACATCAGGAGTTACACTTCTTATATTTGGGATGCGAGGGGGGGGGATTTTTATAAAGAAATGTGCTAAGATTAAGAAGGAATCTAATTTACAGGAGAAGCAATTGTTGGATCAAATTAGTAATCTGGAATGAGAATATAAACAGACTAGAATTTCGCAAGTTTATGATAAATGGGAAGGCCTTCACAGACAACTGGAGTTAAAATGCATTTGTAAAACAGACGCCTCCTTAAAAAAAAAAAAAAAAAAAAAAAAAGATAGACAACATCCAACCCACTGGCTGGCACAATGCATTACATAAAGTCAAAGAGAGAAAACACAAAAAACAAAGTTACAATTGTAACAACAAACAATAAATCAAAATGATCTCCAATTAGGAGACGTACATGACATTGTGTTTATAAACTTTATTTGTGTCAATTGTATATGCTTCTCCATAGGGCGAGCCAATATTTCTCCTGGTCATTTAGAAGAGAACAGATTTTCCTTTACAAAATCTGGTATCCCAGAATAAACAAGGAGATAAGATTATTTTTTTTAATGTAAGTGAAGGAACTTTATGCAGGGGACAATGCAAGCAGCCGCTCTTTGCACACAAAAAGGTGCCAATCCAAAGGCATTTTAGGGCACAATCCTATGCATGCTTAGATGGAAAAAAATCCTACATCTCCCAGCATTCCCCAGCCTCCTGGCTGGGGAATGCTGGGAGTTGTAGGACCTTTTTTCCATCTACTCATGCATAGGATTGCGCCCTTAGAAAGTTTACCATGGGCATAGATCAAAACCTCAACCTTGTAAAGGCTTGCACCAAGCTTAGAATCACACGGGCAGGCCAAGTTCCAGGAAAACGTGTATTTTAGAACATGTGAATTTGGGCTCAGCCGCACGACAGGAAGGGGCTACAGAATTGTGGTTCTCAGAAAAGCACATTACCAAAGTGATGGGGGGGGGGGAGCATCGAGAAAACAGGCAACTCCCCAGCCAGACTGAGGCCAAATCAACCACTTTAGTGTGGCACATATATTTTTCCACCTTGCTTCACACACCTGTGGACATCTGTTGTCTTGAGGAAACCTTGCCATCTAGTGGCAGGTGAGGAGAACTGCAGGCAAGGCTATCAATGAAGCTTATGCCTGCCAACTAAACAGAATAACACAGGAAAGAATGATTTCAGGAAGGGGGAAAAGAAGAATGAAGAAGGATTATTGTAGAGCAGGTCTGTGTGTTATCTGTGATCCTATGCAAGTGAAGGAAAACTTGATATTGGATGCAGAATTTTGCCTGCCCTCCCTGAAATCCCAGCAGTCCTTTTTTTTAAAAAAGGAACAAGTTTCTAGTCCTTATGCTCTCAAAGATCAGCCTGAAACCACCCTGGGAATGTGATTGAAGGACGGTGTAAAAAATACCTATAACAAATAGACAAATGTGGGCTGTGTCAGGTTTAATAGAGATTTCTCCTGATATTGTCCACACTTCTTTATGACAATATTCAGCTGTATGTTCAGTAGGGTTGGGGAGCTCTATCCCCCTCCCCACAATAAGCAGAACAAATGCTTGCTAGGTAAGCCAAAATGAATTTACGCACGGAACAGAGCTCACAGCATCAGCCTTGTGGTGCAAAATTTTTGATATTTTGAGCAACACGACCTATGTTCAGCCACGACTAGAGGCAAGGAAGCGGAGTTATAATTTGGGGAGGTGAGAAAAGATGGCCTTACTGTAGGAGAAAGCATTTTTGTCCTTTTATCTGTTACTGAGGATATTGTCCATTGCGTTACTCAATATCCTATTTATAGATAGATAGATAGATAGATAGATAGATAGCACTTTTACCCCTCTCTTTGGCCAAAAAAACGCTCCCAAAGTGGCATACAGTGATTAATAATGAGACCGTTCCTGCCCTCAGGTTTACAATCTTAAAGAGATGACACAAAAGGAAGAAAGATCGGGGAGGGAGGAGGAAAGAACCAAAACTCATACACCAGTTCTTCATTTCAAAGTTCTTACAGATGTTCTTTCTGGTGAAACAAGGTCGAGGCATCTGTTCCTTCTCTTGCCATGTATGTGGCTACGTTGGTCTCTCCCTTGCTGTGATGTTCTTCCTGGCCGACGGATGAGGCCAGCATCCGCAGTCCCAGCGAACTGTCAGTTGGAGCTGTGTGTTCCTTCTTCATGAGGATAATATTTGTCTTGAGTTTAGGTTCGGGAAGAATTGTATGTTTTCTGTTGTTTGATAAGGAAAATTAGGTTACCTACCTTGTGTGTTTCTATATTTGTGCTGGCAGCCAGGAAATTGAAAGCTAAATTTGTTGCTCAGCTCTGAATGTTCCTTTTGTTTTGCTTATGGCTTATAGCTAAGCAATAAAATGATTACTATACCTGAGTGATGGGGGGGGGAGGTTTGAGCCAGCCCAAGACATTTTACAGCCTAAAGCAAAACCTACAGGCGGGGGGGGGCAGGGGCTCCCCTCCGCTAGGGGCAAAACACCTTGCTGCCCAGTTCAGAGATCACTTCCTGCCCCATTGAACTGAAGCAAGTCATTTTGCCCTGCTCACTGGCACCATTAGGACTAGGCCTTGGGGCCAAAGTCCAGGGCCTCGCAGCCCAGGAGGGGCCCAGATTACCACCCAGATAGTGGCAGGTGATGGCAAATAGACCTGGCATCAGGGCCGGGGCCAGCAAGGTCATGTCAAGGCCCAGCCGGGCTAACTCCACTTTCTTCTTCTTCTTTAAACATTTTATAGTCAGAGCAGCTGGATGGGGACGTACATGGTTACGAATGCTACTTTTGCTATTTTTATGTTAAAAGATATTATCCTTCCTGACAACAACATGGTGCTTATCCTTAGGTAAACGTGTTTAGCATAAAGGCAGCAGAGGCAAATTCCACTGTATTCCTTTAGTCAGGGCCAGCATCAAGGGTAGGCATGGTTGGGCATCTGTCAAGGGCCCACAGGGTCCCACTGACGAGGCATGCCATGGTTGGGCCTTTGTTGCTCTGGCCCAGACAAGGTGGTGGTGAGGAGGAGGAGGAGGAGGAGCAGCAGCAGCAGCAGCAGCAGCAGATGCCACAGCCAACTTGCTCCCTGATTCTCTGCCTGTCAGGCAAGCAAGTGGGAGTCATGATGAGGAAGAGGAGGAGGAGCAAGAGCAGCTGGTGAGAATGGCAGTGAGAAGTTGGACTTACTGAGAGAGGGGGCTCATGGAGGAGGCCTTGCCCAAGGGACCTCCAAAACCTGGAGCCGGCACTGTCTATAGTCACAATGGTTGCTATGATTTCAGTGAGTTTAAAATGCAAAACTGCACATGCTCAGAGTATTTCTTTCCTTCTTTTTTAACTGGGGTTGACAAACAGACCTAACATTTTAGGAATGTAGAAGGAGAGCAGGGCCTTTTCAATAATGGCACCCTGGCTGTGGAATGCCCTTCCCAGAGAGACTCTCCTGGCCCGTGGCACCTCAACATTGTGGTCTTTTTGGCGCCAGGTGAAGACCTTTTTATTCTCCCAGGCATTTTAGTTCTTCAGTCTTCATTGTTTCAAATCTGTTACTGTGTTTTTTAGAACTTTGCACTGCTGCTGGTTTTTTGTTTTTGTTATACTTTGGTTTTATAACGTAGTTTAAAACTTTCAAAATGTTTTAGACTGTGTTTTGTCATCTTGTTATATTTTATGGTTTTAACCATTGTGAAGAGCTTTGGCTATTGGGTAACGGCCTTGTCAGGTCAGACTATTTGGAGGGATGTACCAGGTCCAACCAGGGGCGGTGCTCGGTACCGAAAAGATCCGGGGCTCAGGCCCACAGGACCAAAAAAAGAAAAGCACAAATGTGCATCTGCTAATTTACGCATGCTCTAAAATCTCTCTGTGTGAGTGTCTTTAAAGGACCCTGTCTCCTAAGGGCACCCCCATCTATAAAAAGGGATGTATGGACAGGGGAGAGGAGGACATTTGATTTCAGAAAAAACCTCAGGCAGAAAGATTCAAGGTGGAGGGCAGCAGGAGGTGAAGCACATGTGGACAAAAAGCTGGCGAATCCAGTGGGATGAGATGCAACGGGGAGATCCTGAGGGCCCCCGGACCTTTATTCCAGCAAGTGCCCCTGGACAGCAGGGTGGTGGGGCAGATGGCTTCCCAGAGGCTCCACATGAAAGATTTGGGGCTCCAGCCCTAGTGGGCCACCCCCTCACATCACCTCTGGGTCCGACTATTTTTCCATCTAGTCTGGCACTGCCTCTTTTGACCAGCATTGGCTCTTCAGAGTCTCAGGGAGGGGAAGATCATTCCACCCACCTGTTACCCCATCCTTTTAAACCAGAGATGCCTGGAATTGAACCTGGGATCTTCCGCAGGCAAAGAAGGGGCTTTTTCCACTCCCTTAGAAGGTGACATCGCCCCTGTGGGAAAGCTCACTTTCTACATATCTGCCTACCACGCAGCCATCAGAAGCAAAGGAGTAATTGCAGGAGGGGAGAAGAGGCAGTCCTACAACTTAGGAATGAAAGGGGGCACTTTGTATGTGCTCAGAGGCACAGTTACCTTCACTCAAAAAAACCACAAGATTTTTTTTAAAAACCCCAGTGTCTTAATTCTAATGAAGCCCTGCAATAATCCCAAAGTACCTTTGCCCCTCGCTCCTCCCCCCCTCTTTTTATTACAAAAAAAATTCATCTCAAAAGGTTGCAAGGTGCACTCTAGGTTTTATGGGTGGATCCCTTTGTCCGTTTTCCTAAACTACTTCTCCACGAAGCCTGAAGGGGGAGATGTTAGTTCGAGGTTACACAATAAGGGATTCAGTCTTTTGTTAAGCCAGACAGAGCTTCTTTTTCCGCCACCCACCCCCCTTTTTAAACCCGTCCCAGGGCGACCAAGTTGCAGAGAGGCAGCAGGGTCTGCAATAGCAAAGCAAAACACAGAGAGACACAAACACATTACAGAACGCAACCTAGTTTGCGTCTGGAGACAAGTAACAGCCCCCAGACATCCAGTTCCTCCTCTTACAGAGTGTGGGCATGTATCAAATATAGATCCATTGTCAAGACCCTGACTAAAGCGGGTGCAGTGTTTTAGGTTGCAGCAACCCTACACAACGGGGCAGTTAACATCATTCTAGACTCTGGACTAAATGGTTTCATGGTGAAGGAATATCACTGCACTCACTTTGAAATGTGGCAAGCCAGCCCGTGTTTGGGGCCCCCAGTCCCATTCTGCTGAATGGGGCCCTGGCCTCTGCCCGCAACGTCCTACCCTGACGGCCCCACGGAACCCTCAGCGGGCTCACTAGGAAGTAACTCATCTGGGAACGCTTAGGATCAAGCCGCAAGCAGGACAGCAGTTGCAAAGCACAATATGCTGATATTGTACACAGACATGGCTCAGGGGGGTAGAGAGCACATGCGTTCCATGTGCAAGTTCTGCGTTTTCCCGGGATCTCCAATTAAAGAGATATTTATTGGGTAATGAACGGGGGCTGGCGGGGGAAATCTCTGCCCAAAACCCTGGAGAGCTGCTGCCAATCTGGACTAAATTGGCCAGTGGTCTGACTCAGTTTCCTAAATTGTTCATGCAGCTGCTGTTGCTCTTCTCCTCCTTGGCAGGAAGTGGCTAACTTAAGCTTCTGTTGGGGCCCAAACCACGTGCTCCTCTCTCCTCTCCCCCCTCCCGCACTTCCCCTGTAAGGATCCTGCATCTTAAAGCCACAGAAGTCCTTTTCCCAACTACCAGCCAAGCAGTGCCAATCATCATCATCATCATCATCATCATCATCATCATCATCATCATCAGAGGGGGAGCAGATTTCAGACGAGAGCCTGCCTTCCGTTTGCACATTTCACTATATGGAGAGAAGACACCCCTGCGGGGTGTTGGCAGCAGTTTCTGCCCTCCTGCACCCCACACTGAAAGGGGTAGAGTTGCCACCTTTCTTCCCCAGCAGGGCTCCTGTGCTTTTAAGTGCTGCACAGCTATCAGAAATCCAGCAAATACATTTTTGGCATGTCGATGCATCTCAATGTGCTTGATATCAGCTTGGCCTGAGGCTGTTAAAAGCAGGGAAGCAACGAGCAGTCATTTTTCTGTGTTAAGTCTGAATTTTAAACCATGAACATGATCTGCTTGGGGTGGAAATCCCAATATCCCGTTAGCAGGCTGATAGTGCACATACAGACCAAGGGAAGCTTGTCTGGAGTAACTAACCCAGATTAAAAGCAATACTGCGTGAATCCATGCTGAGGCAAAGGATCATAGTAACATTCTAAACACAAGCCGCAAGCCACGGAACTACATGAGAACCAGATGTGTTACAGATGCATTACAGGCACAATGGCCATGTGTCCCACTGCCCTATTTTGCTATTTTAAAGATGTCTCTCTCTCTCTCTCTCTCTCTCTCTCTCTCTCTCTCATTCTCCACCTCTTCACTTCCCAGCCTCCACCCTGAACTTTTGCCCTCTCAAGAATTGGAAATCTCTTTTAAACTGACTATACATACATGCCACAAAATGGGAGGATGGGCCAAAAAGAGGCAGGCTTTGGGAAAAGCGGAGAAGCGGAGTGAAAGGGAGAGCTTGCAGGAATAACTGAAAAGCTCTGCTTAGCCCTACATTTTTATTTTTTTTTAAAGGAGATTCAATTTAAACTCTCTGTGTGTGCTCGGGTGCTCACGTGTACACAGACAGATAGACAAAACTACACACCGTATAAATGAAATGTTTCATACACACACACATTTAGTATCATATATATTATATACATCTATCATGTATACACATCATAATGTATTTAATGTGATGTGATATACAGAGAGAGAAATACACACAGAGAGATAGGCATACCCATAAATATCACGAAACAAACAGGATTGGATCCAGATTTAGCCATATTTCAGGTAGATTCCCTGAAATCAATGGGAGTTAAATTAGTCATATCTAACTTCAGTCCCAATTATTTTAATGGGTCTGCTCTCACAACCCATGACTTACTAACCATGAACAACCCATGAAGAAAACCCAGGGCTTGTTGTTGGGTTGTGAACTGTGGGTTGATAACCATGCTTTGTTATCTTGGCTGAGTTCAGACAACATGATAACCCACATTTCAACAACGACCCACGGTTCAACGACAACACACACTCAGCCCGTGAATGTGGGTGTCATGTTGTCTGAACCCAGTATGACTGAGTCTAGATCCATCCAACCCATAATATTTGTGAGTGTGCGTGTGTACATATACATGTACATATATATCTCATCACATGAAATATACAACTGTGTGTGTTTAAACACATACAAAACAACATACCATACATATATATATATATATATATATGACATGAAACACATATTTGTGTGTGTGTGTGTATTATTTATCTCTCTGTGTACACACACACACACACACACACAACACATGGTGTGTATATGCATATTAAGCACACATGCTTACACACATGATTTTGTTTCAGATATATCCATGTTTATAGTATATAATTTTCATGTTTGTACATTAGATAATTAATACAATATCAGTCTGATATTGTAGGATACATTGATATGTTCATACAAATGTAAAAGACATGTATATAATACCATATTAGCATGATCTTGTATTATGTATTAGTATTAATATATGTTAAGACAAATGTAAATAACATGTAGAGTTATTTGTAGATGTAGAGTTATAGCCAGTGTGGCGTAGTGGTTAGAGCGTTGGACTGGGTCTTGGGAGATCTGGGTTCTAGTCCCCATTCAACCATGAAGCTCACTGGGTGACTTTGGGTCAGTCACTGACCCTCAGCCTTACCTACCTCACAGGGTTGTTGTGAGGATAAAATAGAGAGGAGGAGGATTATGTCAGCTGCCTTGGGTTCCTTGCAAGGGGGGAAAAGGTGGGATATAAATGTGGTGGTGGTGGTGATGATGATGATGATGATGATGATGATGATGATGATGATATGCAATATCAGTCTGACCTTGTATGATGCAGTAATTTATTGTTGTTGTTGTTGTTGTTGTTGTTACATTTATATCCACCTTTTTTCCTGCAAGGAACCCAAGGCAGCTTACATAATCTTCCTCCTCCTCTTCTCTGGTTTATCCTCACAACAACCCTATGAGGTAGGCTAGGTTGAGAGTCAGTGACTTGCCCAAAGTCACCCAGTGAACTTCATGGCCGAGTGGGGACTAGAACCCAGATCTCCCAAGTCTCAGTCCAACACTCTAACCATTAGGCAACACTGGCTCTCAATAAAGAAATTTATATTAAAAAAAAGAAAAATGTAGAAAATTAATATGAGCTCAGCCTGATATCTAATGATGCATTAATATAATGATACAAGCATAAATAAAGCATATATCATTATATGAGATCAGCCATAGGCAGTGTTATGAGAGGGCCCACCTGGGCATCTTCTCTGAGCTGTGGTGCGGATCTTTCGAGATGCCCAAGTTGCCTTCATCTGCCTTAAAACAAGCCTGTTTCTTCCCTCTGAACTCAGTTGCCTTGCAGTTACCAGGAGACCTTAGGATTCACTCCCTTAGCAGATTAAGAGGGAGTGTAGCACGAAGGCACCAGCCTTTTAAACTAGAGGGGAGACTGCCCCTTTGCTTCCACAGTCTGCTTGTTATTTTCATTAAGTCCCAAGTCCAAAATTGCCTAACAGCAATTTTAGATGCTGAAGTGAAGGTACAGGAGGATCCCTGATTATCTTTGTTCATCTGATCCCCCAGGACTAGCTGGCTTTTTGCCCACATGCGCTTCCCCACCTGGTGCTTCCCTTGAATCTGTCACACTGGGTGTGCCTGACTCTGCAGAGACCTGCCCAGCCAATTGCTACTGGGCAATTGCACTTGTGCCCTGGGCCATTGTAGGAAGCAAGAGGAAGAGCAGGCGCATTGGCCACTCACATATCCAATGGAGTGCCAGAGGCCTTCCTCATCTGTTGCCTCCTCCAAGCTGGCCCAAGGCCCCTTACCTTGGGGTGGGGGGAACAGAAGTGGGTTTGCTCGCAAAAAAAAGGTTTGAATGAGCAGCAATGTCTGAATTTGGGGCAAGGTAATGTACGAGTGTACGGCTTGCCCTGGCTTGCTTGAGTGTGTCTGGAGCTCCATGGCTCTGCAGTCATCTTTCTGGAGCACACCCGCTTTTTGCATGATCCATGTGGCCAGATTCTGGTGGGTGCATGGTCCTCCTTGGCATCAGGGGTTTGCACTAGGCTAGAGAAAGGGGAATAGATGTGGGAGGAGCATAAGGGCTTCTGGCTTTTTTTGTGTTCAAATGCCACAATGATTTGTGGTACCCTAAAGACTCACAAATTTACAGTGGCATAATAAACTTTCATGGACAGGAGTCCACTGTACAGAAAATTATTTTGAAAGATGTTGCTCTTCATGTAACTGAAGGAAAATGGCACTTGCTGAAATGAAGGGACAGGGCCCCTGAGGATCTCTGTTGCATGATCTGATCCCCCTGGATTCACTGGCTTTTTGCCCACATGTGCTTCACCTCCTGCTGCCCCCCCCAAATATTTCTGCCTGAGTTTTTTCTGGAATCAGATGCCCTCCCCTCCCCTGTCCATGCATCCCCTTTTCCAAATAGGGGTGTCCTTAGGAGACAGGGTCCTTTACAGACACACACATTTTAGAGCCTGAGGCAGTTGCCTGAGACAGCTGATTTGGAACATCATAAAAAAGCAGCAAATTATTCATTATTTAATTTATTAATTATTTTCTTTTCACTGCCAGGGAAAGGGAGAGGAGAATTTTCTGCCTCAGGGGCCAAAACAACTTGACTGGTGTTAAGTACTAACATGTAGGTCACTAGAAAATTAATAATGCAACATTTGGTGTAGATTTTAGGATTGCAAGAAGTTAGAACCCAAGAAGTGTAAGAAACAAAACAAAAAGTGTTCTAGAATCCCACCCAGAAACTACCAAAATAAAGTATTTGAAATAAAATGAGAAGCCACCTTTGGTCAGGGGCTGTTGTGCTTGTTGGTGATGTGTGTGTGTGTGAAGAGCGAATGAGAATTTAATCAGAAGCAAACAAATCCCACTATGTTGAATGGGGGTTACTCCCTAGCAACTGTGCAAGTTTGCAGCCTAAGACCATGGGTTATTACAGTCTACAAGACATTCCCTTGCCAGTGTGCCATGATCAGTTCGCAATTAATTGGTAAATGTTTAAGGTGCCATAGGGCACTTTACTGGTCCCAGGAACTCCATCCTCCCCATCTGGATTTGGGCCTGAAAGACCAAGGAAAAATGTGGGCGCATGTTTCAAGCAAGCACAATTTGGGACACTGCACAGTTCTGTCCTGAAAGCAAGCAAGAGGTTAATTAGCTCGCCTTCTATAAAATTTAAATTCTAGCAATTATGGAGAGGAGGAGGAGGATCATGTAAGCTGCCTTGGGTTCCTTGCAGGAAAAAAGACGGGATATAAATATAATAAATAAATATTTCTAATGATGCACTTATATTTGCATATGTAAATCAGCATATGCAAATTTGTGTCTTTATTTATTTATTTTGGTCCTATGGGCCTGAGCCCCAGTTCTTTTAGATGCCTAGCACCACCCCGGATCATCAACCTGATATTGCATGATGCATGAATATGTTCACACACACACACACACACACAAATAACACAAACTAAAATTAAGCTAATGTAAGCTATTATTCCCTCTCCTCTCCCTCTTGATAAGACAGCCAGACAGATATGACAGACAGACAGAAACACACACACACACACACACACACGGGGAGAGTGGGTGAACAGACACACCCTTATTACAGTGGGGGGAGAAATTCCCCAGACAGGGGATTTGGAGTGTGTGTGGGGGGGTTATATAGCATCAATTAGGGCGGAGGGACAGACAGACAGACCCGGCTGGGGGTGTGCAGGCGAAGTCCAGGGCAGCTGGACAAATGCTGAGTGGGGGGAGGGGAGAGAGAGACACGCGGCCCCTTTAAGGGGGCGGGGTGCGGCGGGGGGGGGGGGGAAGAGACGGAGCCAGAGGCACCGGCGGCAGCAGCAGCAGCGGGACAAAGGGGCCGAGTTGGGGGCGGGGAGCAAAAGCAGATCGGAACCGGTTCGAGAAGCGAAGATAAGCAATTGCGCCCGAAGCAAGGACTGGGTGTGTGCGCGCGCGAAGAACCAATCCGGTTTCCAGTTTTGTAAGCAAGAAGGGGCGAAAACAAGAAAGCCACCAGAAGGAAGGAGGAGTTTCGGATTCCGGTTCTGGTTCCGTGCCAGGTGCCGTGTCTCTTGGTGCCAGAACTTGAGCTCGTTGCACGTGGTTCTGTCTGGACAGGGCGTAGGGGTGGGTGGGAAACTATCCCAGGGGAAACCCCACCGCCTTTTTCCCCACCCGCTTTGCCGGTTCGGTTTGCACGTGGTCTTCTGGAGGCTCGGTTCTGGTGCCGCTTCGGGACCCGCCAGAAGAAATCCGGATCCGCTTCTCTGTCCAGTTCCCTTCCCAGGAGAGGGAAGAGGAGCGAAGGGTCGAGGAGAAAAGAAGTCCAATCCGGTTGTGGTGTCGGTTCGGTTCTTGGGATCCGGCCGGTGGTCCCACGTGGTGCCGCTCCGGACGAACGGAAGACCCGCGAAGCGAGAAAGCGGAGTCACTCCTTGGCGCCGGCAGTGGTGCTGCTGCTCCGCTTCCTCTTGCGCTCCGGTTCCGATCCGGTTTCGCATGGCGGCTCCTTGCAGCCCAGAGAGCGGCCCGCCGGCGACTGCGGGGACGGGGCCCCGCGTGTATTTCCAAAGCCCCCCAGCGGGCGAGGCGGCCGCGGAGGAGGAAGACGGCCCAGTCCGACGCCAGGGGAGGGTGACAGTGAAATACGATCGCAAAGAACTCCGTAAGAGGCTCCACTTGGAAGAATGGATCCTGGAACAACTGACGGTCCTTTACGATTGTCAGGTAACACCCCTACCACCCCAGACACTCCAAAATCCTCCACTGCCTTCGGGTTTCCCCGTAACGCCTGCCCCCCCCCATATTCCAGACCCCTAATATTCTGTCTCTATAATCTGCCTATATACTGCCCTTATAACATAGATCTGTCTTATTAGACCCCCCCAACTACCCCTATAATGACTGTATACATCCCCCAACACACACACCCCAGTCCTTTGAATTGTCCCCGCTAGAATACACAGCCTTTGTGTGATATTCCTCCATTACAATTCTGGATCGTGTTTACTGTTTTTTGTTTTTTAAAGAAGGATTAAAAAAAAAAAAAAAAAAAAACCGGCCCCTGCCGCTAGGAGGTTACACACTCTAAATTTGGAGGGGGTGATGGAATGGAGAGGGAAGGGTTAATGCAGCCTTCTCCAACCTGGCGCTGTCCAGATGTGTTGTACTACAACTCCCAGCATCCCCCAGCCAGCCAGGCTGGGAGTTCTGGCCCAGCACATCTGGAGAGCATCCGGTTGGGGAAGGCTGGGTGAATGGATCCCATAGGAAGACCCTCCTCCCCAATACCGCCCGCCCCAAAAGGCAGGCCACCAACCCACACGCCCCTTCAATAGATATAGATATAGATATATAATTGTAATTTCTGATCACAGCAGTACAAAGAAAAGTGCCATGTCTAACACTGAGCGTGGCTGGACCGCGTCTATAAATACACCCTTGGATTTTCCAGTAACCCCCACCCTGCAAGACCACTCCCTATAAACTCAGACCTCATGCTGCCCCATGTCCTCCCAATATAACCGGGAGCCCCGAATACTGCTGTAATCTTAGACCTTTGTATAGGTTCCCAGCCCAGCATCCTGTAACAACCGCCCTATAATGCAGCCCAGGTTCTTCAGCAGTTAAGACAGTGAGAAGGCATTATTCTTCCCCGCCCCGCCCCGCCCCACTATATTCTCCTCCCCTCCCCATCATCTATGTGCTACCCTTTGCCTCTTGCTCTACAGCCAGTTGCTGCTCCTTTGTCACTGCATACTTGTGCAGTCCCAACACGGGGTCCCAGAAGGGACAATGAGGTCAGGTTCCCTGCAGAGTGCAGACATCCTCATAGATAAAATTCTCTCCCTATTTGATTCCGGTGAGTTGTCAGCCAATAAGGAAACACTCACATTAAATCTTGTAGCTGACCCAAGCCTCTTACATCCCCAACGCATCTCCCCAGATCTTCGGGATCTGGTCTCCCCTATAACTGATCCCATTCCCATATTGTCCGCATGAACCCTTGCTTAGCTTTTTGGAAGCCCTGTGCTTTTGCACCCCTGTAGACACCGCCACTCCGTGTTACCCCTGCATCTCTCTTTGCTGAGCCCACGGTCATAAATACAAATAAATAAATATGCTCAAATTTGCCTACCTATATAAGGCTTTGCTACCGCTTCCATCCCAAATCATCTCTTGCTCCAAGATCTCTCCCCACCTGCCTCCAGAGATCCACTTACCAGAATCAAACTTCCTCCCCCGCCAAAATAAACACTTCAAAAAAGCTCACCATCCAACAGTGTGTGTTTAAGCAATTCGTCAGCGCCCCCTTTATGGGATTGGCACATGTGGGCATTTTGGGTTAGCCACCCAGTTAGCCACTTCTAGGCATCAGTTCCTATCCATTTGCCAAATTTTGTAGGGCAGCCAGCCCCACACCCTGCAAAATGGCCCACCCACCCCATTAATCTTGCACTCTTCCCCCTCCCAACCTAAAATATGATAAATCCAGGGGAAGAGGTTCAATTCCTGCTTCCCCATCCTAAAGGCTGGTGGTTAGGCCATGCTCCCCCCATCTTATGTTGCTGGTGAAGGTCATTTAAGGTCATTAAGCATGCAGTCCTTCTGACTTGGCTTTAGTGGGGGCCCCTAAGTAGCAGATGTTGGAGAAACCCGTGTTCGAATTTCACCCTTCCCCACCCCTGCCTGAATTTTCCTCCTTTCAGTCTTGCAGCACATTGGGAACTTGGGGGCTGGTTTATGTAGGGGGGGCGGTCTCGTTCCCCACACCCTTGGCTCTCTGCAGGGTGCGTTATTCTGGATTTGGAACTGGTCCTGGGCAGCTAATGGAGCTGTCTCTTGAGAAGAGCAGCTGCCTTAATGGAAGGGGGGGGTTGTTTGTTTTTTAACGTGTATGCTTCTTAACCCAGTAAGGGTTCTTGTTGCTTAAACCTTAAGACATAATGAGATTATGTTACAAACAGGGAAGAAAAGCCGGTTACGTTTCCTTCCATCAGTGCAACTTTGTTTGTTCCCATACAAAGCGTGTGTGTTTGGCGTGGAGAAGGAACCGAGGGCTCGGGAAGGAGCGACTCTGCTCCAGTGGACTCACGGTCATGGTTATGGCATGATGGTCATGGCATGATGGCAGCATTCGAACGCAAGACTGAGACTGATTTTGTACAGGCAACAATGGCAGTATCAACTTTCTGCCTGGCTCCGTCTCTCCTTGTGCCATACCAGCCCCCCCCCCCCCCGGCAAATACCATCTGGCAGCCAGCCAGCCCCATGTAGTGTGTGTGTGTGTGTGTGTGTGTGGTGAGGAGCGCATGGATTTAGTTGGCCATATGGGCCTTGTGTCTAAGCTGGCTAATGGGGCAATCAGTAGCTGGTCGAGAATTCAGAAAGCTTAGCCAGGCTTTCCAAAGCTGCCCTGTGGCCTTGCAACCACACGCTAGTTGACTATTAGCCAGGGTGGCCATAAATGCCGGCCTTGGCAGGGATGGGTGGGTGACCTGGTTACCTTTGTCCCCACCCCTCTGCCAAAACGTACCTCGGCTGCTTAGTATCCCTCCCTGGCTTCTTTGCTACTACGCTGAGAGCGGACCCAGCAGGATATGAGCTTCATGGGGTGCCCGTGGGGCAATTCCCAGCATGCATTGTGTCAGATAACGCTAAGCGGGATTCATTGCAGGGAGCAAGATTGTTGCCCGATCTTTTCCTCTTCCCATTTAAATCTGTCAATGAATCAGGTTGGTATTTAAATCTGCGCACCGAATAAGAAACCGAATAAGAAACCGGAAGCAGTGGTGGTGGTTGCTTTTATGCCTGTTTTCGTAAATAGCAACACATGGTGACCCAGGACCCATTTTAGAAGGGGCATTCCATTCCGTACTGCAGCTTTCAACAGCCACCGAGTGTTGGCTGGGGGTGATGGGAGCTGTAGTCCAACACATCTGTAGGGCACCCGACTGTGGGGAGAAGGCTGCCATTCCTGAGCGGGAGAGAAGTCGGTGGGGGATGCCTCTTCTAAGATGGCACCTATCGGCCATTTATTTATTTACCTAATTTATATCCCGCCTTTCCACCCATACTCCCCTCTGCAAAGTATTTGTATTAAAAGCAACATAAACCCTAAACAAAAACAAAACCCCCACCCTGCTGTCTGTTTAATGGGTGCCTTTTTAAACATCCAAAGCGTTTTTGTTTTGTTTTTTGATATCTATTAAGCTAACTGATGAACTGACTGGAGTTTGCAGCGCTGGGGGAATCATCTTCTCTGCCCTAGAGCCAGGAGATGGGAGCAGTCTCTCCCTTCCATCTCTCCCACGCCCCTTCCTGGTTCCCACAGATTACATAGCACTCCTGAGAGGGCGTAGTGAGAGTACAGGACTGAGGTCTAGGGTAGACACGCAGCAAAATTAGGCAGCAACAGTGAGGGGTGTGCGAGAGACGCTTTTTGGAATGCTTCCCTGCAAGTAGAGAAGTAGCTCAGCAGAGAGCAGGCTGGTTTTATCTCCAGGGGTGGGCAACATGTATCCTTTCAGATGTTTTGGCCTTCCACTCCCATCAGCCCTAGCCAGCATAGCTGGTGGTGAGGGGGATGATGGGAGCTGTAGGCCAAAACATCTGGAGCATCATAAGTTGCCCACCCCTGATTCCAGACCCTTTCTTTTGTGTGTGCTTAAAAAAAAGAAGAAGCTTGCAGGGAGTTTGTTTTAAAAACAAAAGGGAGTATTCAAAATGGAACACACACACACACACCTTGCAGTCTGAAATGGTACAGTCCACTCTGACACCTGTGGCAAAATGGAGGTAGCAATCAAGCAACGGAGGTGGCATAGTCCTGACCCAGGGGGTTTATGGGAGAAGGAGGAGGCAAGGCTAGGGGATGGCAATAGTTAGCTGAGATGGGGGAAGAAGATGAGGCAAGATACCACCACACACGCACATGACCTCTGAAGTTGGGGCCACGGGGGGGATAGTCACTCATGGAGGAACACGTGGAAGGGAAGCTAACCCACTCCTGCCCCAAATGAGCTAATCTCCAGAGCGGCGAGATAATACACTTGCAGACTGGTAACAGACACCTATCCTAGCCGGTTCTTGTACAATTCTGGGGCAGCTGGAAACAAAAACCTCCAACAGGTCTCTTTCCTTGGGAAGGCGGAGAGAAGGCAGCTTCTTACACCCTCTGCTGCTTCAGTCACCTTCCATAGGGAAGGGCTATGCTCCGTTACTCTACATCAGTGTTCTCCAACCTTGGGTCCCCAGATGTTTTTGGCCTACAACTCCCAGGGGGCATGCTGGGAGTTGTAGGCCAAAAACATCTGGGGACCCAAGGTTGGAGAACACTGCTCCACATGATGGAGGTGGGAAAGGGGTGTGTGTGATTAATGAAACTTACAAGCTCCCCCCTCCCCAGCCTTCTAAAAGCATTTGGTAAGGGAGCCATTGCAAAAGGAATGGGGGGCACACACACACCCCTTTTGCCCCATGTAGACACTGCAAGCCTGCCTTTCATTATACAGTTTGAGGAGTCGCTTTTTTCTTTGAGCGGGGCATAATTCCTACCCGCCCCGAGGCCCTGGCCACCATAGGAAAAACATTTAAATGTAGGCCTCCTTTCACACTGTAGCTCCATCTTGTTTTTTAAAAAAACAAAAAACCTTAAATGGTTGTTTGGGGTGTTTTTGTCCCTCTCCCTCCCACCCCTCTTACAGGAAGAAGAGATACCCGAATTAGAAATTGACGTGGATGAACTCTTGGACATGGAGAGCGATGAGTCGCGGAGCGCCAGGGTGAAGGTAGGTGCAAAGGGAACTGGATCGGGGTGGGGGGAGGTCCCTTCTCTTGCAGTCCCGCCACCACCTCTGCTAGAAGAGGAGGCATTGGGGCAAACAAACCGCGCAGTATGTTGTAGCTGAAAGCCCTTATTGCAAGCCCCTAAGCCTTAAGAGAGGCATTTCAGCTTCTAAATGGGGGGAAAGCTGCACAAAAGCCAGGAAAGCACCCCCCCCCAAAATGGCGGCCGGCAGAAAGGGGGTGGGGCTGAAGGAAAAGGGCGGGGCCTTTGGGGGGGAACCTGGACAGCCAGATTTGGTTCCCAGGCCTGAGGACCCCCACCCCTGCTGTAATGTGACTAAAACCAAGCGGCGGGTGGGCCAGTCCAGTCAGCCATCTGGATGGGAGACCAGACGCCTGGGTGATAACCCAGAATCATTACTTTGGGGGTCCTGGCTTCTTCTTTTTTTAAAGACGGGATTTTTATTGTAGCCCCCCCCCCCTCTCCCAAATGCTCAGGATCTAGCCAGGGAGTTACAGGTAAGCTTAGGATAAGCAAGAAGATCTGGGCAGGACAGACTTGTAGCTCATTCAGATTTTTGGCATCTGTTGCTCTCTCTTTCTCTCCTTGTTTAAAACAGGAACTCCTGGTCGACTGTTACAAGCCCACGGAGGTGAGTGTTTCCCCTGGACCTGCAAGGCACCCCCTTTACCTGTAGGAAGCTTATTCCCACATCTTTTCCCTCCCCCACGTCCATCACCCGGGGCAAGGGAGGTGCTGCTCTCCCAAGTATCTTATTCCCTTCCCTGGCAGCTGCTGGGCCTGGGAAGACAGAAAGACAGCAGCTGCCTCAACCTCTCAGTCTTCTCTTGTTCCTCCTCCTCTTCCCGCAGGAGGGAGTGAACTCACCCCCCCTTTTCAGCACCTGTTAGAGGAAGCCCCGAATGGCTGCCTCCCCACCAACCCCTTCCCCCAGTCCTGCCCTACAGAAGCAGGGAGGCTTGGGGAAGGCTCCTCCTCCCCACGGAAGCTGCCGTTTTTGAACGAGGTGACTTCATCACAAGAGTCTCTCCTGTTTGCACCGCCTTGCCCCTGGGGTTGGAGCGGGCTGGAACCGCCTTGGCTGGATCAGACCTAAATATCCATCCAGTCTCAGGCGCCTGTTTCCAACAGACGCCTCAAGAAAACTCACAAGACCTGCCTTGATGTTCTGTCACCAGCATCTGGGAAACCAGGAGTGCAGAACCTCATGCAGCCCCTGGGCCAAATTCCATTTGAGAGAAGCTCTTGGGGGCCGCATTTCAGTGGTGGCAGGGCCAATGAACCAGCATCTTTTTGGCTTTCAAGCTCTTCCTGCCAGTAACTAAGACTTAGGAGAGGCATTTCAAACTTTTGGAATGGGTGGGGGGACTGCACAAAAGCCAGGAAACCACCTGACGACCCGTGGTTGGGTGGCGGGGGGGGGAACGGATTGGGGTCATGAGAAGGGATGTTGAGGGAGCTCCTCAATAGGGCATGACAACGCTAGTGGCCTCCTTTCTCGTTTGCTATTCAGGGACCTGCTATTCAGGGAGAGACTGCCACTACCCATGGCAGTTCCATTTAGTAGTTGTGGCGAAAAGAATGTGTGTGCAATCTCTTACAAAAACCAAAGAGAGAAAAATTCTCAGGTGCCCCGAAAGAATGTTTATTTTGCCCAATGCGTTTCAGAAACAATATTTTTCTTTTGTCAGGAACTGCTTGTCTTTTTCCAAATGGATTAAGAAAAGAGTCCTTCCAGTATCTCTTTTGCACTGAAATGCATTGAGCGCATTTCAACGCAGAAGAGATCCCGGAAGGACTCTTTCTTAATCTATTGGGGAAAAGACAAGCACCACCCCCCCCCAATGAAGGAAAAAGATTGTTTCCGAAATGCATTGGGCAAAATAAACATTCTTTCCAGGCACCTGAGAATTTTTCTCTCTCTCTCTTTGGTTTTTGTGATGCACAAGTGTTGTTTTACTGATCTCTTATTTACAGCCATCTACAGCCCAGTGGGCACTGCGTGGTCTTTTATTTATTTACAATTATTTCGATGCCGTCTTGAAGGGTGGAACTGAGTGCTGGCAAGTCCCGCATGTTAATTACTCACTAGGTTATGGGGGAGACCTCTTAATTATCGGGGAAACTTTGGGTCTTAAGCAGGAAAGGGCACAGAGGCAGCTGGAATTACAGAGCTAGCATAGAAGCCTCGTGCTGTTAACTTTGGCTCTGGTAGTGTTGCTGCTGCTGCTATGTGACACCTCCCTTCCCTTCCCCTTTCCAGGTTTTTGTGGCAGACTTGCTAGATAAGATTCGCGGAATGCAGAAGCTAAGCACCCCCCAGAAGAAGTGAATTGCTGACTGGTGATCTCCCGTCACTGCCCTCCATCCTCTTTGGGGAGTTTGTTTGTCATTGAAACTCTGGCTATGCTGGGTTTGAGGGAAGGGGTACTTTCACAGGTCTGGTGGAGAATCAGTTGCTCCCCCCCTTCTACAAGAGAGGGAAGACTCCCCTTTTTGGGATGCTTTGATAATCAAACCTATCTGGACATCTTTTTAGCAATATCAGCTTGTTCCTCCTTTCCTGTTCCCAGCTCCACATGTGGAAGGGGTGGAAGGGGAACACTCGTTCTCTGAGGGGAGGGGGTGGAAACAATAAGTCCTTGAGGTTTCTTTTCTTTCCTTTTTTTTTTTTAGAACTTGTTTTTTTTAATTATTGTGTTTTTATATAAATTTAATAAAGACGCTTTGAGAACAGGGGTCTAGTTTTCTGGGGGGGGTATGGCGGGGAGAAAAGGGCATTTGATGTGGGATCGTATGTGATTTTTAAAAAAATGTATTTAGGGAGCCCGCCCACGCAATTTAACAATCACTGAAAGAGATCAGGTTCTCCATGGACACATACATACACCCGCCTAGCCTTTCCCACCCCAGGGCCCTCCAGGTATATTGCACTACAACTCCCATCATCCCATCACTGTTGCCCATGCTGGCTGGGAATGATGGGGGTTGTAGTCCAAACCATCCGGAGGGCGCTGGGTTGGGGAAGCCTAAGTTAGCGTGTCGGGCGAGGGCTGGGTGGGAATCCCAGATTCAAATTCCACACTTGGCCATGAAGTACAAAGTGTGACTTCAGCCGATCATTTTCCCCCTCAGCTGAGCCTACCTCACAGGGGCGGTGGGGAGAACCATAAAGGAAAAGGCAAGATATCAATATAATAAATATAAATTCTAGCCCTCCCAACCCACAGACAGGCACTCATTTGTGGCTTAACTTTTACTGCTACCTGTGCTAGAGATAAACTGAAGTTAAGAGAGTTTGGTTAGCCTGGTCACTGGTGCAGTGGAGGAGGACAAGCAGTTCCTTTCTACACCCTGCCAGTGAAGCTGGTTCATGCTTGCTTGCTTTCTGCCTGCCGAGCGCTTTTTTTTATTAAAGAAGCGGAAGTGCATACAGGCAGCGGCAGGTCACGCTGAGCCCCAAATCCCCCAGTTAGCAACGCAGCCGCTCCTGTCCCAGTGGGGCTGCCAGCAGCACCTCCCCACAACACACACATACTGTACACCCGTCTGCGGCTGAACTCGGCAAGGAAAGAATGCCTTCAGGGACCTGGAACTAATCGGCCCTCGTGTTTCCAGCCTGAAGTCACCAGGCCGTTGTGGAGCAAAACTGCCCGGCCCTGGCCTTGAGAGCCAGCTGCTCCTGGCCTGCTTTTCCACGTGGCTCGGAGGCTTCATCCTCCCCACTCCGCCTGGCACCCCTTTCAAGCCCAGACACCTATTAGCAGGGAGAGAGGAGTTGGCCCAGGCCTCGAAAGAGAGCTGTGGTGGTGGTGGTGGGAGAAAGGCTAGTAGGCACTTTAGAGAGCCTCGCCGCAGGCTTTAAAAACAGCCCTAGCTCTCCAGACCGCAAGGCTGCTGTCCTGAGGGGTGGGGCACTGGGGCAGCCCCACCACCGGTTGGTGGGGGAAGGCTGACATGCCCACAAGCTCGTCTTGCTCCCGCTTTGGTGGGCCAAGCTGGATTAGGAAAAAATGAACTTGCTGCTACTTCAGGGCTGGGGCGTGGCTCTTTCAACTCTCGGCTGAAAGGGTGGAGTGGCAATTACATTTTTTTTTAAAGGTGTCTCCTGCGTTGACTTCATCTGTCAAGCCCTTCATTGCTCCTGGAAGAAAACACCGCTGTCCACCAGCAAGCACCCCGGCCTCTCCCGTTTGAACCAAGAGGCTAAGCCAGGCTTCCCCAAGCGAGTGTCCTCCAGATGTGTTGGATGACAACTCCCAGAACCCCCAGCCAGCTATGGCTAAGCCAATTTCTCAGCATGACCTAATCAGAATTTTGTTGGACACACACACACACTTTCCTACAATCTTTTTATTAGTATTACTGTCCTGATTATGGTTTATATTGATTTTGAGGGATCCACCCCCATTACATTAATCATGGGTTTCTGTATTGTGTAAGTTGCTTCAAGGCTGCTTTTTGCAGTGGGAAACTATGCATAAATTCAATAAATAATAAGTCCTCTATGCGAGGACGTAGGTGCCTGTCCAAAGCCTTTCTACCAACTTAGCCATGTTGGCTGGGGATGATGGGGAGTTGTAGTCCCATCGCAGCCAGATGACATCAGGTTAAGGAAGGCTGATTTATACAGCTACTGTATTTTCCCCCGCACACCAAGATAGCAAGAGCACCAGGGCCGGTGCAAGGCAGTTTGGTGCAGTTTGGTGCCCTAGGCAAGATCAGCTATTTAGCGCCCCCCCCCTCCCACTTGAGCCCTCCCTATTTCTGGCACCCCCTTTAGCCCTGCGCCCTAGGCAGCTGCCTAGTTGGCCTAATGGTAGCACCGGCCCTGAAGAGCACTAGAACTACCGCGTATGCCACGGTTCCACTGTTAACACTATCCCAGCCCAGAATGGAGCACGGTGTCAGGATTTCAACAAGCTGGTTTTTATTTTGGGTGGGGCAGAACTGAAGTCACATTCTTGCCCTTGCAGCCTAGAAACTAGCATTGGAAGTCTGTGGTGAGAATCACAAAATTGGGACGGCGGGGGAAGGAACTGAGCAACACTGGCAACACTCAGAAAGGCAGTATGTCCTGCTAAATATGATTCTTTGTTCGTCCACAGTGCTAGCAGGAGCAATTATGCCCCATATGCAAATCGCTTCATTGGCATAATTTCTGGAGGTTGCAAAATTAGGCACAAATGCGATCATTATTTTTATTTTTTTAAAGGGCAGTGGACACACAGCCTCGACTGTTCCCCCTTACACTAAACAAGGGAGCATGGAGAATGCTTTCTTTGCAAGCAGTGCTCTACCTAACCCTCTCTGTGTCCTAGGGAAGACAAGAAGCAGTTCCTCAAAGCAACCCCTTCTGCCTGCTGTCCATGAATTTCCACTGCAAAGCTTAGAACTACTGTTCTTTTTTAACATTGGACAATACTGGCAGGTTTCCAGCGGCATTCACACTTCAGTTTCAACCGGAGGAGCACACCCCATGTCTCATCTCTGTTTGATGCTCAGCAGTGCAAACTCATCTGCTAGATCACTTTCTTGCCATGCTCCGTACGGCTGGAACTGCCGCCTTCTCGATTAAGTCCTTGGCAGACCCGACTTTTACCACAGAGTCAGGACAGGCTTTTTTCTTTTTTTGCAGGCCCTTGGCAACTTGGCCCAAGAGGTCCCCACCTCTGAGACAGGGGTGCACAGCCTCAGGCCCTGAGGTCTCAAGCTGGTCCTCTGGGGGTCCCGAAAAGGCCTCACCGCCTTTCTCCCCCCCCAAGCACTGTTTGGTGGCTTCCCAGCTTTCAGCTCCCCCCCCCCATTCTAAATTTCCCCCCACCTCTCTCCTGAGGCTTAGTTACTGGCAGGAAGAGCCTTAAATGAAGTATTTTTTTTTTTACTTTGCCTTTGGCCCCACTCCTTTTGTCTTCAGTTCAGCCCTGGCTGCCACTGGAGTGCACCTCCCCACCCAAGAGCTTCTCCAAAATGGAATTTAGCCCACAGGCTCAGAGAGGTTCTGCATCCCTGCTCTAAGAGGGGGGCAGCGTAGGGGTCAGGACATGGAACACTCCAGGTGGGGGGAAATCCTCCAGAATACCTTGAGCCATCACAGGAGGATTCTGGGATGCATTAGTTCCACCCAACTCACACAGTAGCTAAGCTTCTCTAGAGTTCATCTTCACTGGGGATGGGAACTTGGCCAGAGTGGGGACAGCCTTTGACCCAGCTGGGGCCCACGTTAAGTCAAAGCAAAGGTGGAGGCGTTGGCATTCTGACGTCTGCTCGCCATAGCCTGTAGCCTGTCCTGGTATACCAGTCTTAGCATGCCCCTGGGCTTTCCGTGTCCTGCTACTCCTTTACCCGCCTGCTAGTACGTCCTGCTACTCAAACCTCCCCTCCCCACTTCCTCAGATTGTAAGATCAGTGAACAAAACTGTCTGTTCTGTGTACTGCCTTCCACTTAAGCACGCTGTTACTGCTAAGACAAGTACCATGGGCACTGCACCAGGCTGTCTATATTGCTATATACCCCAGCCCACTTCTGCAGGCCAGTGAGGGGAGTTGTCACTGTTCCAGAATAAGCAACTCCACCTTGTGGGAATAGAAGAGGTGCTTCCAGAAAACATTTCCAAAGAAGGTCGCAGGCATTTTACTGAACCACAACCCCTCCCTTGCAGCAGCAACAACTATGAACTCGGCACCTGGCAGAGTAGGGCAAATGACTGATCCCACGTCTGCCAGAGGGCCCACCACTGTGGAGGCTGGCCTCCTTCAAAATTATGTCTGTATATGTATATGCCTGTAGTTTAACAGCCAGGTGCTCAGAAGGGGAGTGCTGGGGGGAGCGTAGAAGCTGGAGCCACTGCCATCTTGATTTCCCCAGAATGCCTCTGAACACAGGGTCCAAGGGCATTCTGGGGAAATTAAAATGATGGCAGCTGATGCAATGGTTTCGTCAGGCGCTTCTAGATGCAGCTCCAGGCTGCCGCTTGTACTTGCTGCTGCCCACCATGCTGTCCCCTTGTAAGTATGTGGAGGGCCCCCACCAGGATGATGCTAAGAGAACGCAGAGGGCATCTTGCCCAGGGCGCCCTGGAACCTGGTGCCAGCCCTAAGTCGGGTAGTTGTCTGGAGCCAATGATAAACAGTGGGGAACTGTTTAGCACCCGAGGGTGGGTCAGATTGCTCTCCAGCTCACTCCTGTGGGCACCAGATAACGTATGGGGTTGGTTCTTCCCCCAAGGCCCTCCCTCTTGAGATCATACCAGTTTCTCAGTGCAGACCAAGGCATAGACATGCCCCTGTGCCCACAGAAAATACAGATAGGCAAGCAGGAGCCATCACTTCCTGCCTCTCTGTGCAGGAAGGAAATCCAAAAGGGGGTGAGAGATAAAGGTGGGGATTCCCCATTCCACTCAATAGCCTGCAGGGGGTGAGGACTTGGTAAGGGGGCAGAGCCTGGGGAAGGGAGCCACAGACAAGAGGTTCCCCATCCCTGAACTATATACACACTCTCAAGTCATTGATGCATTTGGCTACACAATTTGCAGTCACTGCCTATGGTCTCAGGGTGAGAAAGGCTCTTTTCCCAGCCCTGTTAATCTGAAAGTCGAACCTAGGACTGCTGCATGCAAAGCAGGCGCTCTACCACTCAGCTGCGCTCCCTCCCCAAGGGGCAAACCTGCTCCCACCTTCCTGTGCCATGGCCAGTGTGCAAAAGTCCTGCGATGATGGATGAGGACTTGCTCTGGCGCTACAGAGGGAAGGCAGAAGAGAAGCCCAGGCCAGGGAGCTTGTACCATCAGCTCCTGAAGAAACATTCAGTTGGCCTGAGAGAACTGGTGTTTGTTCGGGGGGGGGTGTGTAACATTTGTTTGCTTGAGTATTTAAACATTGTAAACCACCTTGGGTGCCTTAGCAGAAAGGCAGTATAGTAATGTATTAAATAAATAAATAAACAAACATGCAGAACTGCCTTTACTGAAAGACCAGCATGCTTTCTAGGCCACTGAGCAACTCTCCTATGAGGAAAGGTTACAACAGCTGGGATTGTTTAGCTTAGAAAAAAGGCGAGGAAGGGGAGATATGACAGAGGTGTACAAAATTATGCATGGTGTGGAGAAAGTGGATTGGGAGATATTTCTCTCTCTCTTTCTCATAATATTAGAACCCAATGGGGTCACCCCATGAGGCTGATCGGTGGGA
The DNA here is from genome assembly GCA_021292165.1 of Shinisaurus crocodilurus. NCBI lineage: Eukaryota > Metazoa > Chordata > Lepidosauria > Squamata > Shinisauridae > Shinisaurus > Shinisaurus crocodilurus. The sequence goes on along the minus strand of CM037882.1, from coordinate 34,260,726 downwards.
GATTCAGGACAGATAAAAGGAAGGACCAATAGAGGCCTCTCCTAGCCCCCATACTTGAGGTCATTTTAACGGGAGATGGCAGGGGTTGAACCCGGGACCTTCTGCGTGCAAAGCATGAACTTTGCTACTGAGCAAGGGCCCCTTCCCCATAGATGTCAGACAGGCCCAGTCTGGAGCCATCTGCATAGCCTTTTGCTGAGGATAGCATTGCCCCAGCATCCCACCGACAGACACCCCCTCTTGCAGTCAACAATACAAATCTGGTCTGTGCTTTTATTTGGCCCATCAAGGATCAACAAATCCGAGTCACTTCTTCAGACACCTCCCCTGTCTCCCTTACGCCCCTCCCCACCGCCCCCCAAAGAGATGTAGCTACAATTCCTGCCGTCGCTCGATCTGCAGCAGCTCAACTTCAAAGATCAATGTTGCGCCACCTGCAAAAGAGGGCAGACAGAGAAATCAAGAGTGTGGGGGAGCATGCACAGGGAGGGGAATTGGACAATGAAAGGACCACCATATCCCATCCCATCCACTATGGCAGGTGCAAGAGGGCCACTTGGAGATTTTTGATGGGCCTGTAGCTGACAGCCTGGAACTTGGCAGGGTCACTAGTTTTCAACCCCCTCCATGCTCTTGTCCTGGCATCATAAAAGACCAGTGGGGAGACGCTGGATGAAGGATTATGTAAGTTGAGAGGTGGGCAGGTAGATCTCCAGATGTTTTAAACATTAGAAGCCCCTGGCAGCATGGCCAATGGTCAGGAATGCTGGGAGTTGGAAGTCCAAAAGCTCTGGAGATCTGCTTTCTGCCCAGCCCTGATGTAAGTGATGCCAGTACTTCACTCAGGGAAGGACAGATGTGCCTAGCCTACAAGGAGGAGGAGGGAGCAGCACGCAGAACTCCGGAGCCAGCCCTGCCCCAATTCAGAATCCACAGCAGGACTGATACTGAGAAAAGGGAGGACATGCAAGACTTACCTGGGATTTTGGGTGGCGCCCCCCGGTCCCCATAACCTGTGAGCAGAGGGAACAGAAACAAAGTCACCCAAGAGATCAAGTTGTCTTGAGACAGTGCTATGCAAGCCCAAGACATCCACGTCCCAGAAGCTTAGTGGTGGGTACTTAGAGGGGGTGATGTCCCAACACCCACCTCTCACCACCACCACCCCATGAGCCTAGTTCTCAACGGGGCGGGGGGCTGATCATATTCCCTCCTCCCATCCCATAACCCACTGTCTGGCTCCTCACCCAGCTCAGAGGGAATCACCAGTTTCCTCTTCTCACCCTCGCACATCCTAGAAGGACCAAAGGAATCGTATATATAGAACAACCGACCACAATGCACAGCTTTCCTGCTTTTGCTCTAAAAAATCATGAGCGCTAGATTCTAACTCAAAAATAATTTTTATTCAGTTCCATTAGCAAATGTGTACCCTGCCTTTCCCCCCAAAGGTATCCAAGACAGACAGCAATATAATATAATTGAGAGCCAGTGTGGTGAGAGTGCTGGACTGGGACTCGGGAAATCTGGGTTCTAGTCCCCACTAAGCCATCAAGCTCATTGGGTGACTTTGGGCCAGTCACTGACTCTCAGCCTAGCCTACCTCACAGGGTTGTTGTGAGGATAAAACAGAGGAGGATTATGTAAGCTGCCTTAGGTTCCTTGCAGGAAAAAAGGTGGGATATAAAATAATAATAATAATATACACACATACAAATAATTCACAAACACACCCCTCTCAAAAGCAATCAAATCCAAAATAAAAAAACAACCACAATAAAACAGACTAAGAACACACAGAAACAGAGGATTATAATATACTGATTAACTAGATATGTGTGCATGTTTTTAATGCCTGCCTGAACCAATGGCAGCAAAAGTTCATTAAAGGGGATGCCAGGCAGATCTCCTGGGTGCAACTACAGAGAAGGCTCTCTTACACGTGCCTCAGAGAAAGGCAAGATACGCAAAAGAGCCTTCTCTGGGGCTGTGCTCAGATTATGGAACTGTTGGTTATTAAAATAGAGTCCCAAAGGTAACTGGCAAATGCTTTGCAGTAAGTATCCTTTGGAGAACGCAATGTGAGAAAGGCAGGAATAAGATAGAGCCCACTGGAGACATTTGGCCTCCATCCTTCTACCCAAAGTGCTTCAAAGCCACCCATCTTGTTGAAGCCATCCCGGCCTGGTTTCAGGCCACCCCAGAGCTCTGCTGAAAGCCGGAGTTTACCCAAGCAGGCCCTGATCCCAGCCTTTAATGACTTGTCCGGTCCCCAAGGAGAAGACAAATGGCTGATCACGAGCCAGGCTACTGTCGAACTCTGTCCCGTCTTCCAGCTTTCCCTGCAAGGGGAAATTGTGGTGGAAGTTAAAAAGGATGTGAGCAAGCCACGGCTTACACACACAACGGAAATCCTGTGCTTGTAATCCCTAAAGAAGAACACACACATCCCACCACCCGCCTACAGAGACAAGAAATTCCAGGGTGTTTCAGCTACACAGTGACTAACTAAGGCCAGGTTCACACATGTATGTCTATCACTTGATGATTCGCAGCTTGCTGGGTGGACTGACTCATAAGAACAGAAGAGCTCTGCTGCTGGATTGGACCAAAAGCTCTATCTGGTCAGAGAGACAGAGTGAATGAGTGAGTCGGTAAGTGAACCTCGCACCACTACCCCACTCGGCACCAGCCCCAAAGGGTTCCCCTGACCTCAGAAAGGATGTCCATCTCTGGTGTAAACAATACTGCACTAGATGAACCTACTGAATCAGCATACGGCAGACTGCTCTGTTCTAGAGGGAGGGCTGTAGCTCATATGGTAGAGCATGTGCTTTCCAGGCTCAAACCCCAACATCTCCAGGCAGGGCTGGGAAAGATCCCTGCCTGAAGTGCTGGAGAGCAGCTGCTAGCCGGAGTAGAGAAAATAACGAACTAGGTGGACTGAGGGTCTGACACCATAGAAAACAGCTTCCTATGATAATTTTGGTTGCTATTTCTTGCAGGAAGGAAGGGGAGGGAGAAGGAAGGAAGAGGGAAGTGGGAAGGAAGGAAGGAAAAGAAAGAGAAAGCAAGCAAGCAGTGGGTAATATTTTGAGTGATTGGCACAAGAGTCAGCTTGCTTCCAAGGGATGAGAGAATGAGCAATGTTCGAGCCTGTCAAGCCGTTTCCCACCTCACTGCTCAATGCTCATTCTCGCTTCCAAACGCGAAGGTCTTCCCACCAACCCCCAAACAGGAAAAGTGCGCATTTTTGAACACGGATAATACACACTTTCCCAAGCACCTCCCCCCCCCCCCAAATGTGCACTTTCTCCACATAGGCTAGAGCATGTAAATGCAGGGGAGAAATGTGCATTTTAGAATGGGAACGCAAGCTCAGTGAATTGCAAAAATCTCCCGAGAATTATAGCTCCTGCTTGAATTACGCTTGCTTGCATTTCCCGAGAATTACTCTCCTGCTTGCATTTGCGAACATGATGCGCAAAACAGGCATGGACACGTTGGGCACAGCTAGGGTGGTGTTCAGAGATGCCAAGTGCCCGCAAAAGGTGGGAATCCCTTGAGGATACTGGTGGACATAATTATGGAACCTCTTCATACAAGTGCTTGTTCTGCCGAGAAGCACTGCACTTAAGTTGGGGAGGGAAGATTCCCCGAGGCATCTTCACCTGCCAAGAGCCCTAGATATAGAAACAGGGACCATGGCAGCGGTGGTGAAAGAACACGGAAGGCCGACACTGCAGGTGGTGACCTCAGCTGAACAGCCAGTTCCCTTCAACCTGAGGGAAACTTCCTCATGAGCAAGGGAAGGAAGGCAGAAAGCAGGCGTGGCTGGGAAGCCATATATAAAAATGCACACACACTGTGGATATCTGTGGTCAAGGGAAGCACTAGGGAGCTGCAGACGAGAAAGAACGGGAATTTGAGTCACCGCAAGCACTCTGGCTGGAGCCAAAGCTTGCCCCACCCCCTTCTTTCTGTGGCTGTCCATTCACCCGCTATCTAACGTTGCAGTCATCAAAGACACACATGTGAGTCAGGAAGGGCATGTGGCTGAAACAGAGCAGGGTTGTGAATATCTTGCGATGGTGCAAAGGGGCAGGAAGCGCAACGTGTGGTCCTGAAGAATCTCACTTCTTTAAAAAAGAGAGCGCTACATTTCTAGTCCTTGTAATGACAAAGATACACTCGAAAGCGTGTGGGAAACTTCTAGTAAAATCCCAGAAGCCAGAGGAATTGCTGACTAAGATCTGCAGGGGTCAGGGAGGGCACAGTTCCCTAGCAAGAGAGAGAGACCATATAAGCATGCTTAGTTTACACAGGGTTGCCAATTTTTCCCAGTCACAGGGGTCATGTTGGTGGAGACTTCTGTTTTATTTTGTTAAAAACAGACACAACCCTGAACTTGGATCACCCCACCTTTTGGAAAAGAACCGTAAGCTCCATCCACCAGCAAGCGTACAGACACCCTCCAATTTTGGCAGTTGATGTGTACTGTTGTTGCTTTAGCCTCCGATTCACCCTTTCTGAGCACATAAATGATGGGTTTCAAAGGCATTTGCCCCCTTCTCCAGAAGGTTTCCAGGGAAACACAGCCCTGCAGCCTCCCGTCTCAGAGGGGCCAATACTGCCCACCCCAGCTGCACCCCACCTGCAGCGCTCACCGTGTAATGCATGTGGAGCACATCCCCCTTGCGGGACTTGATGGGGCAGTTGTCCACACGTTTCTTAACTCCAATCTGGAGCTTCCGCTTGCCTTCCGTGCTCAGCACCAGCGAACAAAGCGCCCACAGGGCGAGGGTGACCAGCGCTGCTCCCTGGCTCACCTGCATTATGGAAGCCCCTGTAGAGGCACAGACTGGTTAGCAGGGGATAGTTGTCTGTGGTGTGTGTTCACACCACCCCTTCCTTGGCAACCACAGAGTTACGGGAAGGGATTGGTCTGGCAGGCAGCTCCCAGAAACACAGGTGCTTTCTCCCACTCTAAGCACAAGAACGAAGAACTGGGGAAGAACACCAGCCCGTCTGTGCACCTCACACCGTGCCAGCTAGGACATGGGCTCCACTTCATGGTCAGCCCTTAACAACTCACTTTCACTGCCCTGAAGCAATAGATCTCTTTATTCCGCTGGCCCCATCGCAAGGTCAGTTTCACAGTGTTTTTGCCACTTCCCATGTCAGTGCGATGACACCCCTCCAACCAGCATCGTGCATGTTTTCACTCAAAGGGATGCCACACCCACCAGCCTCTAGTGTGTGGGAAGCAGTGTTTCCCTGCAAGAAGGGCACGGATCCCATGCTTCTGTGTGGCAATCAGCAGTAACTCCATGCATCTTTAAGACTCTATATGTTCATAGGAACAGACATGCCCATCAAATTGGTGGTGGTGGTGGTACTACATGAACTACCATTTGATTTCCAAAGGACTGGTTCCCAGATGCCTGGGCACCCCAGCTCCAACAAAATGGATGGTGGGTACAAAATAACGTAAATACGCCCTCTGTTCTGTACAGGGCTGGCTCCTGCACGTTTGATGCAGGCTGCTAAATGTGTGACATCTTTTTCCCTCAGCCCCATCATCAACTCTAAGGAGGGTAGGGACAAAGAGGGGGGCTTGGTGGCAGAAAACATGCTTGGAATGCAGAAGGTCCCAGGTTCAATCCCCAGTGGGTTCAGGCAACACGATCACCCACACTCAAGGGTTGAGTATGGGTTGTTGTCGAACCCAGCTGCGCTAACAAGCCATGGCTTGCTAACCATGAAGAGAACCCATGGTTTGTTCTTGCGTCGTGAACTGTGGGTTGTTCAACATGGTTTGTTATCTCGGCTGGGCTCAGACAACACGATAACCCATGTTTCAAGGACAACCCACACTGAACCCATACTCAACCCTTGAATATGGGTTCTCGTGTTGTCTGAACCCAGTCGGGTCTCCAACCAAAATCACTCAGGCAGCAGACCTGGGGAGGAGCCCTGCCTAAGGAGCTGCTGCGAATCCAAATGCTCCTCAGCTAGACAGGCCAATGGTCTGACTCTGTATAAGGCAGCCTTGGAGGGCCCACCGGGAACGAAACCTCACATCCCTGGTCTGAGAAATAGTTGGGGGTGGGAAGGGCCCCCGATTCACCTTCCCCATGCCACTTCCCCCTCTCTGACACAGCACCCCAGGCACAAAGAACAGAAGCCGCTCCCATCTCCACCCCATGGTAATTCATGCACGTTTCCCCCCAGCTTAAGACTGGGCCATTCTGATCAGCATGCCTGTCCCAACCGCGATGTCCCCGGCTCCTACCCTGGCATGCAACAGTGGTCTGGGAGCCCCCTAGGAGCCTCCAGACCTCGACTTACCACTGCAGTCGGAGGTGCCTTGGACTCTGTTCCCTCCCCTGGCAGCAGCAGCCACCACAGTCCAGATTCTCTCAAGGATACTGGGCTGTCGCCACCCCAGGAATAATCCAGCAAGGTCTCTTTGCTCCCCACTCCCTCCGCCTGAGCTCTGCTTTCCTCCTAACCCTTCCCCACCCACCCCCAAATATGAGCCTAGCCTTTCCTCCCCCCCTCCCTCCCAGGTGCAAGACTGCCGTATCTCCCTCCCCCAACCCACAGCCCACCCAAGTAACATCCCCCTAAGATACCCCATACCCACCCTCGCCTCGCCCACCCTTCCTGGGGCCCTCCTTACGGAAGGTCCACACCCTGGCTTCCTCCACGTCTTCCTCTTCGCTACAATTGGTCACCTTTGCCCAGACCCACATGATCCCAGCCCCAGAGGGATCCCTCACCTTGTGTACCCAGACATCCCCAGGCCCCCCTCCGGCAGGGGCCGGCTTCTCTCTGGGGATCCAGACCTGGCTAAGTTCCGGGGAACACCGAACCCCCTTAGATTCTGGCTCCCAGCCTCCCGGTTTCTTCTGCTGACAGGCTCCCCCTTGCAGCCAAGGCAGCCCTGTCCTATCGCAGCCCCTGGCCGGCTTGCGGGGCACCCAGACTTGCCCGGAAGCCTCCGCGGGGACCCGGCACCACTCCTTCTGGGCCCAAAGGGCAGCCCCCTTTACAGGGTCCCGCTTGGGTCCCTCGTGCCCAGGGATGCCCCCGGAGCGGCTGCGGCTGACACCCCGCGCGGGGACTCCAGGCGCCTCGCTCGCTCTTCCTCCAGCCGCGCCAGGCCCCCCTGCGCCCAGCGCCAACGCCTCCCTGCCGGACACCTGGGTCCCCACCTCTTTGGGGCCGCCTCCTTTTGCTGCTGCTGCTGCGACGACCCCGCAAGACTCGCAGAGACCCCCGTACCAGGAAGCTCCTTTCTCCCGCCTCGTCGCCCGGCTCCGACTCGCAGCCGCACCCCACGAGCCCGGGTCCTCGAAGACCCCCCACCCGCCAGGGCTCCCCGCCACCGGAGCGCTCTGGGCTCGGGCATGCTGCAGGGCTGCCCCCACGGGCCGCTGTCCCTCCTGGGCCTCCCCCACGGGTGGGGCCTCCCCCACGGGTGGGGCCTCGGACGCCTGGGTTCCTCCACGCTCCAGGGGGCCCCTGTCTGGCCCCCAGGACACCTGGGTCCCCACGTCCCTGAGCTCCAGCTTCCTCAGTCCCAAGGCTGCCTCCGGCCCCGGGAGCCGGGCCAACCCACACGCCCCCCACTCGGGCCCCCCGGATGCCTGTGTCCCCGTGGGGCTGCTGCAGCCCCCCTCCCGCTTCCAATCCGGTTCCTGAGGCTGCCCCCTGTCTAGGCCCCCAGGTGGTGGCGGCGGCGGCGGCGGCAGCGGCCGCCCCTCGGCCGGCCCCAATCTCCTAGGCGCCCCCCTCCCATCTCCCCCGCTTTCCTCAGGACCCCCCATCCGCCCCCCTCCTCTCACCTCTCCTTCCTCACCGGATACCACCCTCCCCTCTGCGCATGCGCCCTCCGCGACACGGACTCGCCGGCAGCGAGGGAAACCGCCGTGGGCGCCGCCATGTTTGTGCGAGGCGGTTGGGCCCCGTCACGTGATCGACCAGCGGTCCGTGTCACGTGACGATGGCATCCTCAGCTTCGCTATTTTTATTTTATCTTTAATTACGGCCGGCAATTAGACACAGGCCCTTTCTTTCAAAAAGAGATCAGGGAGGGAAAAAACCCAAACATAATTATTTTTTAACTAAAATTATTACTATGTCCCACCTACATAGGACCATGGTGGTACATTACTTCCGGCCTGAGACGGAGGCGTATGAGGCTTGAGTGGGCGTGGCTAAATGTGAACTCTCCCCCTGGTGGTAGAAGGGAGGAGGTAATCTTCCATCATCATCTAATATTATTCTTATTAAAATTTATGAATTGCTTCCCACGGCAAAAAGCAGTGTCGAGCCAATAAAAAAAAATCTATGATTAATATGACGGGGGCGGAATCAGTATAAACCATAATCAGTACAATAATAAAAATAAAAATAAATACCATAAAAACCTAACCTATTTATACATTTAATTATATTTATATCTTGCCTTTTTCCTGCAAGGAACCCAAGGCGTCTTTCATAATCTTCCTCCAGCTCATCTCCATTTTATTCTCACAACAACCCTGCAAGGTAGGTTAGGCTGAGAGTCAGCGACTGGCCCAAAGTCACCCAGGGAGCTTCATGGCTGAGTGGGGACTAGAACCCAGATCTCCTGAGTCCCAGTCCAACACTCTCACCACTACGCCACACTGGCTCTGTATTTTATTGTTGTATGCCACCTTGGGAGGGCCTGCCCTGAAAGGCTGCCAAGAAATACTTGAAATAGAATAAATAAAATATTCTAAAAACAATACAATATGAAAATCCTATCTCTCTGGAAATGGCCATGGCTTTCTCACATGTTTCCCCTGAACCTTTTAATGAGATGCTGTTTTTAATATTCATTTTAATGAATATTTAAAATAAAATTGTAAAACATTTTTTTCAAAATTTTCTTTTCCCTCCTTTCAGTGAAGCTAGTTAGCTATATTTATTTATGTTGAGGGGTTTTTAAAATAAAAATTATGGGGGACAACATTATGGCATGCACCTTATTTTGCCATTTAAAAAAAGATATTTTTCAGCATTTATCCTTTTAAACAAATATTATATTGTGAAGAAAAGAGCCTTTGGGGGTTCCTACATGCACACACACACACACACACACACACACACGTGCCTCCTCATGGGTAAACCAAGTAAGGCCGGTTGGGGGCTGGGAGGAGGCGAAATGTGCATAAAGTATCATCGGATGGGACATGGCGCCTGTCTACGGCTTTTCAGATGCAAATGTCATGAGTCATGAGTCTCCCTCCCCTCCCCTGCCTGGTCAGGTGAAGTGCATCATGATTGGCTAGAAGCAGCAAAGCTACAGAAAGGAGAGGGGCGGGGGGGGGGAAGGTATATTTCCCAAAGTGTGGGTTTTGCCTTTGTTCGTCGCGTGGTTGCTGGCTGTGGAGCAATGGCAGCAAGCCAAGCAGAGGCCCAAGCCTTCGGGTGGCCTCAGGATCCGACCCCAGGTAGCTCCTGGTGAAATTAGCTGAATGAGGGCTTTGGAAAGGCAAGCCTTGTGGAGGGCTACCCATCTCGGACCTTCGGGTAGGTGAAGTAGTCCCCCCGGGCGGCAAGGCTGTGCTGGATCCAACCCTGGAAAGAGAACTGACCCCCAGGTAACAGAGTGTGTGCCTGGGAGATATAAGGAATCAGGTTTTGTTATTTTTGCAGCTCTATTACTTTGTATCAAAGTGTCTCTCTCTATTTTGTGTGCTTCTCTCATTTCCCTATTCTTGTTGTAAAATGCTACCTGAAATAAACCTTCTTTGGTTTTTTACCCCACATGGTGTTTGTGGATTGCTCTGTGGTTCCAGCAACTAAATCCAGGTTACAGTCATAAAGGCAAGTCCCTGAACAGAGATTCAAGTAGGATTTCTTGGCAGTCTGGTACCTTGAGATCTCTGGGGGTCTTGGGTCCTTTGGGGTAGGAAAGGGTGCGGTTGTGGTGGGTCAGCCAGCCCCCCCTTCCTCCACATATATCTTGCCTTTCTAACCAAGATTCAAGGTGGGTTACCATCAAAATTAAACAATACAAATCGATACACCGCCCGTCCTACCCCAAATCATTAAACTTTCTGGATTTCCATCTTTTCATGATCTTATGTGACCACTTGACACCTGAGATTGCCACCATTCTAAGAGTAAGCCTCATTGAGAAGTACTTCGTGATATTTATCATGCTTGCTCTCCCAACAGCCTCTTTTTGAGAGGCGGGATTCTGTTGTGCCCACTTCACAGGTTGGGGACATGGAGGCGGAGAAAGATATCAAGGCCCAAGACCACCCAAGCGAACTCAGAGAAGAAAACATTTAAAAGCCAGGTCTCAAAAAATGTCACATTCCGCTCCTTGACAGACATGACCCTGCCTGCAGCCATGTGACTGGGTACAAAACTTAGATCCTTATGACCCTTCCTAGTTTCATTAGCCTTTAGAAACTGACCTCCAAGGGCACATAATCTGATGTGGTATTTTGACCTTTTCACCCGCATAGAACATCTACAATTCATGATAACCTCCCTTTCACACAGCCTCCTTGACCTTTAGGATTATGTCCACACAATAACCCTTTGTGATCTGATCAGCTATAATGCGACATCAGCCCCCCCACCCCACCCCATTTTCCTTATGGTGCTCTAATTTAGTCAAGATGGTGCTTAACCAGTTCCTTCCATGCACCCCAACTTTCTGGCCACCCTATAGTAGTACATTACTCTTCCACCCCAAGAGGGTTGGTTTTAGAGGATGTAAGAATAAGCGTTCTCTCACAGTACGCTGGTGTGCCAGACTCCACGGTTTGGGAATCACTGACAGTGTTTGCCAGCAGGTTATGATGGAGAGAATCCCTTGCTTCACATGCCACCAGATTCTGGTACTCAGGTTACTGCATTTGTATGAAGAGGTTCCATAATTATGTTCACCAGTATCCTCAAGGGATTCCCACCTTTTGCGGGCACTTGGCATCTCTGAACACCACCCTAGCTGTGCCCAACGTGTCCATGCCTGTTTTGCGCATCATGTTCGCAAATGCAAGCAGGAGAGTAATTCTCGGGAAATGCAAGCAAGCGTAATTCAAGCAGGAGCTATAATTCTCGGGAGATTTTTGCAATTCACTGAACTTGCGTTCCCATTCTAAAATGCACATTTCTCCCCTGCATTTACATGCTCTAGCCTATGGGGAGAAAGTGCACATTTGGGGGGGGGAGGTGCTTGGGAAAGTGTGTATTATCCGTGTTCGAAAATGCGCACTTTTCCTGTTTGGGGGTTGGTGGGAAGACCTTACCGTTTGGAAGCGAGAATGAGCATTGAGCAATGAGGTGGGAAACGGCTTGACAGGCTCGAACATTGCTCATTCTCTCATCCTGGAAGCAAGCTGACTCTTGTGCCAATCACTCAAAATATTACCCACTGCTTGCTTGCTTTCTCTTCTTTCCTCCTTCCTTCCCACTTCCTTTACTTCCTTCATATTCATCCCCTTCTTTCCCCTTCTTTTTTCTTTTCTTTCTTTTCCTGCCTCCTTTCCACTCACCCCATTCTTCCTTCCTTCCTTCCTTTCCTTTCCTTCCTTCTCCGTCCCCTTCCTTCCTTCTCCCCTCCTCTTTCTTTCTTTCTTTCCCTTCCTTCCTTCCCACTTCACCCTTCCTTCCTTCTCCCCTCTTTTTCTTTTCCTTCCTTCCTTCTTCCCTTCCCCCTTTTCTTTCTTTATGTTTTCTACTCAGGCTGTTGAGGTGGTGCATTTTGAAACAGGACCACCAATCAGACCAGTCTGGTAGATCTTGGTATCTGAGGGTTATTTCGCTTTTTCATCCCCCTGCCTCCGTAATATGCTGCATGGCTCACTTGCTCGGGTTTTCTGCATGCCCTGGAAACTATGCACACTACTGGGCCTTGCTACCTGCTGGTGATATGCTGGGAGCCAGCCCTGGTGGAACTTACTCTGGACTCAGGGTGGTAGGGCTCTCCCCGGGTTCTTGGACAGCCCCCCCATCCTTCGACTGAAGATGCCATTTGGGATCGGGACCATCAACACGTAAATGGGGAGAGGGCGTAGCTCGGAAGGCAGAGCACGTGCTTCGAATCAAGAAAGTCTGCAGTTCAATCCCCTCCTGGCATCCCCGTTAAAAGAATCAGGGAACGGCTGATGGGAAAAGTCTCTCTCTGCATCTGAGACCTTGGAGTGCCTCCTCAAGAGTTGCCAATCTTGGCCTAGACGGAGCAAGTGTCTAACCTTGCAGAAGGCAGCCTCTTACGTTATAAAGCAGCCTTCCCCAAGCCGGGGCCCTCCAGACGGGTTGGACTACAACTCCCATCACCCCCAGCCAGGCTGGGGGTGATGGGAGTTGTAGCCCAACCCGTCTGGAGGGCCCCGGCTTGGGGAAGGCTGCTTTATAAAGTGTATGCTCTACCCACAGAGGCATGCATGGGTAAATAAACCAAGCTTAGAGCGAGAGGGGGTGTTATTCACCACGGCTATTCTAATATTATTTTTTGCTTGGATATCCTCATCCTCCACTTCCAGCGTCCAGCGAGGAGTGACCTTGAGAAAGAGTCCTGGGGTGGGGGAAGTTGACTAGCTGTCCCTCTCCCCACCCATCCAGGGCTCCAACTGGACTCTCTAAATATTGACTCATCCAAGGTTTGGGGAATAAAGTCCACCTGGAAACCCCGAAGACCAGCTCTGGCGCCCATTCTTGCAAAAGTTATGCCCTGGGTGGCCCAGAGAACAAAGGAGCTGGGATTAGCCCAAGGGACCCCTTTATTTCAGGAGGAAGAGCCCTGCTGGATGGGACCAAAGGTCCAGTCCATCCTATCCCACATCCTGTATTGTACTCTGGCCTGCTGGATGCTTCTGGAAAGACCACGATCAAAGTGTGAAAGAAATAGCCCATCCCTCTCACTAGTTCCTTGCACTTGGTAGTCACAGGTATACTGCATCTGAACATGGAGGTTAGAATCATAGAATAGTAGAGTTGGAAGGGGCCTATAAGGCCACTGAGTCCAACCCCCTGCTCAATGCAGAAGCCAAAGCATCCCTGACAGATGGCTGTCCAGCTGCACCTTGAATGCCTCCAGTGTTGTAGAGCCCACGACCTCTAGGTAGTTGGTTCCATTGGCGTATTGCTGTAACAGTCCTAAATTTTTCATGATGTCCATGCGGAATCTGGCTTCCTGTAATTTGAGCCCATTATTCCGTGTCCTGCAATCTGGGATGATCAAGAAGAGATCCTGGCCCTCCTCTGTGTAACAACCTTTCAGGTACTTGAAAGGTTCTGCTTAGCCATCATGGCAGGGTTGGCTCCAGAGGGTCAGCAAAGTTGGGCGTTTGCCAGGGGCTCCAGACCAGTGGAGGGCCCACGGGCCTGAGACTGCTACCATGTCCATTTGGTATCCAAGATCAAAGGCAGCCTCTTTTTCTACAATGCCTGGGGCCACCATAAAGGCTCACCTTCCTACACACACGCGGGCACACAATTTGAACACTGCCTGGTAGAGGATAGAAGAGTATTGTGTGATCCCGTCAAGAGAGTGTCATGGGGACTAGAGCAGGGAATCCACACACACACACACACACACACACACACAAGCAGACCAAAGAAAGGGAAGGGTAACCCGCTCAGAACCAGCAAATATTGTATGCCAAAACAGAGGCTGTGCACACAGAAATGGATGCAAAAAGTCCCCTTTCCAAAGAGACCAACAAAATATATTAGACATATACGGTAAAGAAACATTTTTTCTTTTTTTAAAAAAGAAGCATAGAGTAAAATAAATAAACACTTAGAAGCATATCTAAATTTTAAAGAAGACGATCACAGAAAGAAATTTATCAAGGCTACCCAGTCATTCTAAATACAGTCATTTCAAAGGCAGTGGTGCCCTATTTGTATGAAGTCTGTGGTGTTTCTTAACCATATAAGTCTAATCTTGACGGTCTATTTGCAAGGGTCAGGTCATGGTTTCTGTTTTCAGATATTTGCAGCCACAAGTCAGGGTTGTCACCTCCCTCCCACCAGCCCTGCTCCTGTGTTGCTGCTGGTTTTCGGGAAATAGCCACCCACCACACAGAAATGTACCTTTGTGAAGCTTTCTCTCACCATCGCCAGGAAAAACTTCACCTGTAGAACTTCTGCATGTTAAAAGCTGTTTTTATTTATTTATTTATTTATTTAAAGTATTCTTATTCCACTCCTCAGCCAAAAAAGGCTCCTGGAACAGCTTAGAATCAATGAGCAAACAAGACAGTCTCTGCCTGCAGGCTTACAATCTAAACAAACCAACCACAACATACAAGGAAAAGTGGCTGGGGAGGGAAGAGGAAAAAATTAATACTTTTGGCAGTGCTGGTGGAATAGCCCTGCTTACCCTCTCATTGCCTGATGAGGGTGAGTGGGGGAATTCCAACTGGATCAGGCCCTGATGTTCCCTTTGCCTGCTCCTCTCCCTTGCTCCAAAGTATAGGAGCAGGACCTGGAGAAAAGATGGCAGAAGCAACAAGCCCCATCCACCAAGATCTTTTCCCGTACAATTCTCTCCTAGAAGGCAGACCGGTGGGATGAGGAGGGAGTGTTTTACATGTGTGTATCACACATTATTCAACCTCCATCAGCTCTGAACTTTACCTCCTTTTTCAGTAGCACCTAGAAACCTAGCCAGGGAGGAGGTAGGGTGGGCGGGAGAGGTTGACTTTTTGACTGCCAAAAGAGCTGCTGGAGGGACAGCCAAAACAATCCCATGTGCATGGTTAGATAAAGATGGCACTGTTGCAACACTGTGCAGAGGACGCTAGAAAGGAAGGCTTCTAGGTTACAGACAGGGTGAAGAGAGAGAGATAACATTTTCACCCTGAGCCATCATAAATGCTAGAACTCCTCAAGAGTCTCCAGGCATGAAATGGAAGGGCAGTAGATTCAGGACACAGGAGAAAGCAAAGTCCTCCTTTCCACAACACACAGAACTTGGCTTACAGCGTTTGCTGCAAGAGCTGCTAGCTTATATGGCTTTTTAAAAGGGAAAGGACACATGGAACAGGGGTGCAGAACCTCAGGCAGCCATACGCCTGCCCCTGCCTGACGACCCCCTTTCTCCCAGCTTTTGTGCAGCCCTCCCCCTTCTAAAAGGTCAAAATGCCTCCCCTAAGACTAAATTACTGGCAGTAAGAGCTTTAAGCTAAAAGATGCTATTTTGGCCCTGCCCCTTTTGCCTTCAGCCCCTCCCACCACTAGAACACGCCCCCCCCCCAGCTTCTCTGAAATGGAATCCGGCCCTCAGGCTGAAAGAGGTTCAACACCCCTGGTATGGAGGACAGGTCTGCAACAGCTGAATCAGCCACTATTGCTCTGGAACCTCCATCTGAGGAGGCAGTGTACCCCTAAATACCAGACGGTGGGGACAAACAGGCCCAGCATCAGGACCTGGCACCTTAGGATAGCTGCCAGGGCCCCATCGGGGCTCACCCATGCTGACACTTGCTCTGAGCCTCCATTTTAATTACCCACAATGCCCCATTTACATTGGGGCATTGTGGGGAATGCCTTACCAGTGCCACCAAGTAAGTGTGAGGGTGCTCATCAATGTAAGCGGGGCAGTGCCCAGGTCCCCCTCAAACCTGGAGCCAGCCCTTGGGACAAATAACAGAGGAAGGCCGCTATTGCCTTCATGGAACACTTGCAAGCTTCTAGAAGCATCCAGGTGGCCACAGTTGGAAAGGAGCTGGATACTGGACTAGGAGAGACCTTTGGTTCTCAAGTTCTATCCAAAGCTCTGGGAGAGAAATTTGCTGCTACGGTTAGAACAAGGGAGCCAAGACTCCTGGGTTCCCTAGGAAGGTAGGGCAGTCTAGTCTCTAGTTTGTGGATCCTAGCAGGGTCGGGCAGCTGTCAAGGGCCCACACCCCAGCAGGGGCCCACGGACAAGAGCTCCCTGGGGTTGCTCCTCCTCCTCACCATCGCAACCTGCTTGTTTACCTGCCTCTCACTCTGGCCCAGACAACGGGGGTGGTGAGGAGGAGCAGGAGATGCCATGGCCAGATTGCTCACTGCCTCTGCCTGGCAAACAAGCAAGCAGGAGCAAGGATGAGAAAGAGGAGGAAGAGCAGCCGGTAACCATGGCGGTGAGGAGGGGTATCTTGCCCAAAGGCCCTCCAAAACCTGGAGCCAGCACTCATCCTAGGAGCTGGGGAACCTGAGCTCCTATTCCAGACTCTTGGAAGGGAAAAGTATGGAAACGTAGTCTCCTGAAGCAGCAGGGTTTTGAAAGGGAAAGCAGTGCAGGAGAATGGTTAGTCAAAGTGTAGCTGGAACATGGCTTCCGTTTACCCAAAATAGGGCTGAATCTGAGATGGGACAGGCTTTGCTCCAGAGCCTACGTCGAAAGCTGGGGCTCAGCCCAGCAACATGCGTGCGAATGAAGCAACGCTCACCGCGCGTGTGTGGCCCGGAGTACACGCAGAGCACATCTCCGGTGTCACGCCACCGAGTTTGCAGAGCAATCCCACGCAGGCTCAGGATTCAAAGCCTCCAGGTCGGTGAACGTGCGGCTCCCAGAAAGGGAAGGCTTTGATCCCTGGGGCACCTCTGTTTAAAAAAATCAAGGGCCCAGCCTGCTCTTGTAATGGGCACGGCTGCCTGTCTTCCCAGTCTCGGGGCACTCACACTCCTGGGATCCCATCCCACGCACACACACACACACGCACACCAGCATAGCCTGGGAATCCATGTGGAGCAGCACGTCTGCGACTGGCAGTGCCAACGCTGGCCGTGGATGGACCCATTCAGGAAGCCTGGGAAAGAAAGGAGCGACTCAGCAATTCACGGGGCCTTGAGAAGAGAAACAGGGAGCGGGCAGCGGGGGAGCGCGTTGCATGGGCCGCCGGCTGGGGAGGGCCATAAGGACGCTGCGTGGCAGTGACACAACGGTGTAGCAGTGACAACGGCAGCCGGAGCAGAGCAGCAGACAGAGCTCTTCTTAAGTCGGCAGTTCTCTGTTGGAAGGGCTGCCCCGTCCAATTCTGGTTTAAAGACACAGCACCATAAGAGCCGTTGCCCATCCACAGTTGTCGGCCATACAACAGGCCGAACAGGTAGGCACACAGATTGCCTGGTCTCAGTCTCCCAGGCTATGGTGAGATGGGCTGCATTTCTATTTAAATTACAGCAAGTATTTCGGAATTTGCATCTCTCCATATAAATTAGTGCATGAAAACGCTTATGCCAAATCACTGTCCTCTTTCGTGGTGGTGCCTTTCCTCTTTTTTTGCCCAGTTTATTTCGGTAGTCACGATGCGAGCTGAAAATGCAAGGCTGCACCTGCTCAGAGGCTTTGGTTCCTTCTTTTTTTCCTTTTCATAAATCAAGGTCGGCAAAACATTCTAACACAGTAGGAATGTAGAAGCAGCTGTAAAACATGGAGTGGCACCGGGAGGGCAGAGAAGAGGAACGTGAGTTGCATTTACAAACCGAGTAATACACGTGGCCATTACATCCAGGGTCTAAAATGACCTCGCCGCACCACTGCCTGCTGCCCTTCAGATGGGTCGGACTACAACTCCCAGCATCTCCCAGCTAGCCATGGCTGGCTGGGAGATGCTGGGAATTGTAGTCCGACCCATCTGGAAGGCCCCAGCTTGGGGGAAGGAAGGCTTCAGATGTAGAAGCCGTGTGCCAAGGAAGACCAGGGGAAGGCTGTCGATTTTGCATCCTGCTTCTGGGCTTCCCGGAAGCATCTGGCTGACTGCATCATTGGAAGCAGGATGCTGGGGCTAGGCAGAGACCTTTGGTCTGCTCTGACAAAGGCTTTTCTTCTCTTCTGAAAGCCTCCAGGTCAAGCCTGGTTATTACTTGGATGGGAGACCCCTCTTCTAGTTTCCTGCATTGAGCAGGGGGTTGGACTCGATGGTCTTGTAGGCTCCTTCCAACTTTATGATCTATGAAATCTATGAAATCTCTGTTGCCACTGGCCTCACTGGACAAAACCAGTGTTTCGCTTCCTGATGGTATTACTTCAAATGTTTGGGACGATGCAAGGTAGAGTAGCTCAATTTCCCCACCACCATCACTTGATGTCTCCCTCTCCCCCAACCCCTCCCCTGCTCTAAATTTAGATTGTAAGCTCTTGGGAGGCAGAGATTTGTCTTTTCCTGATGTGATGTCGTCAAGGGCCTGCACACACTACCAACGACACTATACAGATGAATAAATAAATCTGGGAATGGTGTTCCGAGAGGCACATGGCAGATAACTCATTGCCCCCTGGCTGCTCTTAAGAGGGAGATCTTTATGGTTATGCATATCGATAGGAATGTTCCTTATAAGGACTGCAAGGCAGGAAGTACAAGGGGAGATAATGTTGTCACCATCACCATAGCTTTGAAGAGTGCTATTTCGGCATCTTCTTCTGCCTGGAAGGGTGTGTGTGTGGAATCTTGAAGCTTTACCACCACCCCAATGCAAATGGATGAAGGAAGTGAATGTAAAAACAAACCAAAACAAAAACACCCCAAATTCTGGGTGGGTGGGAAAACAAGGCACGGATCCCTCAATGGAGAGAGGCCATTAAATTAAAAGAGGCATGGGTAGGCAAGGAAATGAAATAAGAGACCCCATTTAGGGTTTTTTAAATACGGACGGAGCATTTCTCAACGTCTCAAGGCTGGGAGAGGCCTTCACGCCTTCCACGGGAGTGTGGCACAGCTCTGCATGATGCAGCCTCGGTGCACTGCAAAGAGAGGAAATCCAAAGTGGCATAAGCCAAGGAAGTTATGTCACACATTTCTCCTTTCCTGACAGCCACGGGAAACCTCTGGACGAATCACCCATTCCGTTTCCAGCAGAGTGAGCTCGTCGCCAACCAAGAGTCTGAGATCAAAGTCCTTTCCATCCTGAGGTTCCGATCCAGCTAAGGTGCGATTCTCGCTCCCCTGTTGGCTGATCGTCTGTGCAGTCGCATGCACCTGTAATGAGATTGGAGGGAGTGGGGGAGAAAGGCACTGTTGATAAAGACTCTTTGAAAATATGCTTAGGTTGGTTTAAACTTGTTTCATCTGAAAGGGGCACAACAGGTAGGAAAAAAGAAATTCAGGGGTGTATCTGTGTGCCAAAAGGGGCTACTTTCAAAATGCAGACTTCCTGGAACCAAGTTGGCAATGAGAAAAGCACCATTATTGGCTTGAATCCAGATTATCTAAAGCAGGAGTGTGCACAAAGCAGATCTCCAGATGTTTTGGACTGATTGCTGGCTGGGGTTGATGGGAGTTTGCGTCCAACAACATTTGGAGGGTCCCAGATTCCCCCATCCCTGTAATGCCACAAAAAGAAGATAAGCCCAATCACTTGGTTACTGTTTGCTGCTAGTCAGAAGATGAATGGAGGAGAAATTACGCTTTTCATACAGATGTTGGTATTACCAACGCATTTGAATCTTAGCTCCAAGACGAAAACTCGTCAGAACGGATTTGTGCGGCCAACAGTGATGCTCATGCAGAGAACTGCATAGCTCAGTCGTTTCATTCCATAATGACCCCTCAGCACAACGTCAACTGAAGGCAGCAAAAATAACCCTTGTGTGATCCGATCGCGAAGAAATATCCGTAGCCCACCTCTGCTGAAACGCCATTAACGCCCCTGAACGCAGTTTCTTCTTGGCGTTGCGCCACTGGCAGCATTGCAAACCATTCCGTTTGTTTTGCTGTGACGTGTCATCGTTTGGCTTCTTCAGCTGGTAACATTAGGAAACACAGGAAGCTGCCTCAATGCCAAGTCAGACCGTCGGCCCATCTGGCTCAGCAGCACGGTTGGGCATTGATGGGCAGCGGCTCTCCAGGGTTTCATTCAGACAGAGAGGGATCTTTCCCAGCCCTACCTGGAGATGCTGGGGATTTGAACCTGGGAGCTTCTGCACGCAAAGCAGCTACTCTGCCATGCAGCCCTTCCCTGCATTGAGCAGGGGGTTGGACTTGATGGCCTTCCAACTCTATGATCCTATGATATCCTATGTCCTTCACCATCACGCTGTCAGAGGCCTTGCCCCCAGCTCTCATCATCATCATCATCATCATCATCATCATCATCATCATCATCATCATCATCATCATCTCATTTCTATATCGCCCAATAGCTGAAGCTTTCTGGGCGGTTCACAACAATCCCAAAGCATACAAATCCCAAAGCATAAAAACAACATAAAAGCTTTTCCATATACAAAATAAAAATAAAAATAGGACACAATTCTATGTCTCTCTGACCTTGTCCAGGGGGACATAGGATTGGGCCTGGAAGGCGCTGCAACCTCGGAAATCTCTTCCAAGGGCGGAGTGCCAGCCCCCGCCCCCACTTTGCAGCCTGCACGGTTCTTTCTGGAGCCCCAAAATAGGTTCAGCACCATGGATAGCTCCTTAAAAGTTCAGACTACAACCTGAAGTGGATCCACCACATCACTGATGTTGGAGCCATCAGCCCCTGCTGCTGATGTGTGAGGAAGTCAATAATGGGGAATGCATTCTGCAAAGGAGAGCGTTCCCCACCTCTACCCATCTTCACCCACAGCCTGCAGCACCACACGGGGTAGTGTGGTTGGGTGGGTGTGCATTCTAGGGCCTACTTTTGGTCCATGCAAGTTGCTGGCCAGGGCCATCAGTGCTCCCCACCCTGTATGGGCAATGTGATACGGAACGTGTCCCAGAATCCTTTGCCACACTCTGGCCTTCCATGGCAGATATGAAATAACAACAACAACAACATAATCATCATCATCGTCGTCGTCGTATTAGTATTAGTATTATTAATTTTATCTCTATACTGCCCAATAGCCGAAGCTCTCTGGGCGGTTTACAACAATTTAAAAAATACAATACAATGTAAATTAAAATACACAATAAAAACATTTTTAAAAATTTAAAACCAAATTTAAAATGACAGAAATAGCTAAAACAAGTTAATACAATGTTAAAAAGTTAAAAATAACCACCCCATCATGCACTATTTATAGTTGTTAAAAGCCTCGACATAGAGGGCAGTATTAACCTGGCACCGAAAAGATAGCAGAGTTGGCGTCAGGCGGGCCTCAGGGGGGAGCTTGTTCCAGAGTTGGGGGGCTACCACAGAAAAGGCCCTCCCCCTTGTTGCCACCCTCCGAGCCTCCCTCGAAGGTGGCAGACAGAGGAAAGCCCCAGATGTTGAGCGTAGTGTCCGGGGAGATTGTGGTTGGGAGAGGCATTCTGTCAAGTATTGCGGTCCCAAGCCGTGTAGGGCTTTAAAGGTTAAAACCAGCACTTTGAATCAGGCACGGAAGCATACAGGCAGCCAGTGCAAGCAGGCCAGAACTGATGTTATATGTTCGGACCTTCTGGTCCCAGTAATGAGTCTGGCTGCTGCATTTTGCACAAGCTGCAGCTTCTGAACAGTCTTCAAGGGCATGGCTTTGTCAGAGGGCGGGCTGTGGAAAGTATTCCCTGAAGGGGGAAAGTGTGAATGCCGTGGCATTAGGGGGGAACATGCAGGGTTAGGGTAGGGAGCAGGAGAACCCCACCTGCAGGTGGCCATGTTGAGAACCAGACCACGGGCCACACAATGTTCCGCATCACGCCGGCAGACACATTTGCACGTTTGTCGGTCGAGCTGCTTCTTCCTGTTCCGACAGGGTGCGCAGGAACGGCTGGTGGGAGAGCGGAAAGCAGATGAAGCAACGTCCCTTCCCCTTTCTCCATATTGCTATAGGTTTTTGTCAAATCTGTGGGGATGACCCACGTTTGCCATCTTTTTCATAGTTTTCCTTTAGTGCTCCGGTGCCTTTAACTGTGGTCACATATGAACCGCCAAAAGGAGGGCGAATGAGGACAGTGATCTGCATAGATTTTGCATGCGCTAATTTATCTTTATTGACGCAAATGTAGAAATGATTATTGTAATTTGAACAGAGATACAATACATCTCACCTTCATGGAGAAGACTGTGACCAGGTGACCTTTCTGCCTGCAAGTTCAGTGTGCTGACTGTGGATGGGTAACAGTTCTTATGGCTCTTTATCTTTATTGGACAGGAGGACAGCCCTTCAAATGGCAGATGGTCCTCTGGCAACCCTTCAAGCAGAGGACTGTCAGAAGCAGTGTTAGGGGGCGGCCCAGTGGGCTGGAGCCCCGGATCTTTCATTGGGAGCCCCGAATCTCTGGGAGGCCACCTGCCCCACCACCCTGCTGTCCAGGGGCACTTGCTGGAATAAAGGGACAGGGGCCCTGTTGCATCTGATCCCCCTGGATGAGCTGGCTTTTTGCCCACATGTACTTCCCCTCTTGCTCCCCCCCCCCGAATCTTTCTGCCGGACGTTTTTTCCTGAAATCAAATGCCTTCCTCTCCCTTGCCCATACATCCCTTTTTACAAATAGGGGTGTCCTTAGGAGACAGGGTCCTCTAAAGACACACACAGAGAGAGACTTTAGAGCATATGTAAATTAGCATATGCAAGTTTGTGCTTTTTTTTTTTTTTTTGGTGGCCTGAGCCCCGGATCTTTTCAGTACCTAGCACCGCCCCATCAGTGAACTTGCTAATGCAGTGGTGATGTGGAGAGTGATGGATGGAGAATTCTCTTACCTGATTGCATTGGATTTCAAAAATATCGTCTTTGATCTGAAAAATACAAGGGAGAATAACAGGATTAGTATCTTGTGGTTGTTTGGAGAGTGGGGGGATTCAGCTAGGTTCGAGGCAGCTGCATAAAACAGCGATCGCTGTTATCCTTAATTTGACATTATTCATCCACAAACAGCTTTACAAACTTCTACACATGCCAGCTTTACACTGGTTCAACAGCTGTGCCCTCTCCTAGGGAACCCTGGGAAACGTAGTGCTATGGCGGGTCCTCTGATGGAGAATTTGCAGCTAAACTAGAACTCCCAGCATCTTTTGCGGGGATGCCAGGAGAGTCAAACTGGCATGAAACCGGAATACATTTGCAGTGTGTAGACACAATGACCGGGTTTGCTACTATGTCTTCTTTGCCCTGCTCCATGTGTGCCAGTTGCGCATCACACGATTTGCATAATTACTCACGCAGGGCACGCCTTCCCGTACTGTCCAAGCCTGGTGAGGTGCACGGTGGGGGGTGGCTTCGAAACCACCCCAGAACCCATGGCTTGTTGTAGGGTTCTGGGGTGGCTTCGGAGCCACCCCCACCGTGCATCCTGCCAGGTTTGGACCACACAGGAAGCCATATGCCACATGGGTAATTATGCAATTCGCACGGCATGCAACTGGCAAGCATGGGGTGGGGAAAAGAAGCCACAGTGGCTTCTTTTCCCCGCTGATCGTACAAACCCGGCCACTGTGATGAGCCCTATACATTGAACAGACCAACAATGCCCCCCCCCCGCCTATGTCTTTCTTTTGACACTCCCTGTAGAAATTTTAAAAACTTTATTTCGAAATACATATCCTTTCTTCTTTTAAAAAAAACAACAATATATCAACTAGTTGGAACTGGCTAATTTTTTTTATAATGTATGCCCAGAATAGCTAGGAGGAAGAAGCAGCCTCTATATACATTTCTGATTTTAATCTGAACCACTTACATCAGAGATGTAGCTGCTGCCACCACTGGACAAAACAACACTCCATCTCCATTAAGAGGGCAGCTTCTACTGGTCTCAGATTCCCATAAATAGGCAAAGAGAGCCAGTGTGGTGTAGCGGTTCGAGTGTTGGGACTGGGACTCAGGAGAGCAGGCTTCTAGTCCCCACTTGGCCATGAAACTCACTGGGTGACTTTGGGCCAGTCACTGACTCTCAACCTAACCTACCTCACATGGTTGTTGTGAGCATAAAATGGAGAAGAGGAGGAGGATCATGTACACAGCCTTGGGTCCCTTGCAAGAAAAAAGGCGGTATATAAATATAATGAATAAATATGATCTCAATCTTTTGTCGCTTGGAACCATCTAGCCAGGTGACCAAAGATGTCCTCTCTCAGAACATCTTTGTAAAAAAAATGAAATAACATCTGAAACCCAAGACCCTTCTCAAGTGGGTGAAATGGAAGTTGCTAAGAATGTAATCCTAAGCCTACAACTCCCAGCATGCCCCAGTCAGCCATGCTGGCTGAGGCATGCTGGGAGTTGTAGGCCTTTTTTTCCTGTCTAAAAAAGCACAAGATTGCGCCTTAAGTCAGACTGATTTTTATTGTCATTATTTGCAAGTGTGTGTGAGCAAGTAAGACTTCATGCCTTTGTTCTTTTTCCATCCTTTCCCCACCTTTCCCCAATAAATTTCTTTTTATATGCTGGCATTTGGCTGCATTGTTTTAAAAGCGTGGAAAGCTAAGCAGGGGCAAGGTCAAGCCCGGTTGTTACTTGGATGGGAGACCCCTCCTCTAGTTTCCTGCATTGAGCAGGGGGTTGGACTCGATAGCCTTGTAGGCTCCTTCCAACTCTATGATCTATGAAATCTATGAAAAGGCTATTTCTCTGGAATTTCTCACTAATAAAATCTTACCTATGTGCTAAGATTGCACGGGTGTTAAGATACACACACACCCCTGCGTTTTTCAGATATTTGTTAAGGTTTTGTGACGTTCTGTGTCCTCTGGACTTTGGGAAAGTAAGTTCTAAGCTCTGTACAGTTCAATATTTCTAGAGCTCGGCTTCAGGATGGGGTCCTTGGCAGTAGGACACAGAAATTCCCCAAGCAGCTGGACAGCCTGAAGCAGGGTGGGCAGAAAGTAGAACTCCAGATGTTGTAGAAATCTCCCCGCATTCTTGAACACTGGGCATGCTGGCAGGGGCTTCTGGGAGTTGAAGTCCCAAATATCTGGAGAACTACCTTCTGCCCACCCTGGCCTGGATTGTACATCCTAGGATCAACCTGGTGGCAGCCTGTCATATATATTACATTACATTACATTACATTACACGACACGACACGACACACGATACTATACTGTACTGTACTGTACTGTACAGTACTATACTATATTAGTGTGTGTGTGTGTGTGGTCACGTCTGTCTTTCGCTCTAATCTATCTAATATATATGTATATTAGATAGATGGATAGATAGATTTATATATATTATATATAATGCTGGGAGTTAAAGTCCAAAACATCTGGAGATCTCCTTTCTGCCCACCCCTGCTCTTTATGACAAGCTGCTACCAGGTTGAGATATATATGCTAGAGCCCTCCCAAGGCAGCTTACAACAATAAAATAGACCAATACAGTAATAAAACAGCACAAATGATTGGTGGGAAATTCAGGACAGGTAAAAGAAGGGACTTCTTCACACAGCACAGAGTTAAACTATGGAATTACCGGTAACTTCTGGGTGAAAAAACAATGATCTAAAAGCACACACAAAAAAAAACATAATCAGAGGAAGGCCAGGGAACATCTCCACTATCCTCGTTCCACACTTTATTGTGAAGGTACTCATAAGAACATAAGAAGAGCCATGCTGGATCAGACCAAGGGTCCATCTAGTCCAGCATTCTGTTCACACAGTTGGCCAACCAGCTGCCCATGGGAAACCAATGAACAGGACATGAATGCAACAGCGCCCTCCCACCCATGTTCCCCAGCAACTGGTGTACATAGGCACACTGCCTCTGATACTGGAGGCAGCATATAGCCATCAGGACTAGTAGCCACTGATAGCCTTCTCCCCCATGAATTTGTCTAATCCCCATTTAAAGCCGTCCAGATTGGTGGCCATCACTCCATCTTGTAGAAGTTAATTCCATAGTTTAACTCTGCGCTGTGTGAAGGAGTCCCTTCTTTTACCTGTCCTGAATCTCCCACCAATCATCTTCATGGGATGACCCCACTGGGTTCTAGTGTGATGAGAGAGGGAGAAAAATGTCTCGCTCTCCACTTCCTCCACACCAGGTATCATTCTGTACACCTCTATGATCTGTCTCCCCTCACTCGCCTTTTTGCTAAGCTAAACAATCCCAGCGGCTGTAACATTTCCTCGTAGGGGAGTTGCTCCAGTCCCTTGATCATTTTAGTTGCCCTTTTCTGTACTTTTTCCAACGCTACGTATCCTTTTCTAGGTGTGATGACCAAAAATGTACACAGTATTCCAAGTGTGGTCGCACCAGAGATTTGTATAAGGGCAGTATGATCTTGGCAGTTTTATTTTTTATTCCTTTCCTAATTATGCCTAACATGGAATTACTCCTTCCAGCCCTGTAAAGCTGCCCCCTTCTTTCACACTCCCATTACAGCTGAGTCAGATGGCCTGGGAGAAGCAGACTTGCAGCCTCCAAGGCCTTCAGTAAATCACTAAGGCCTTCAGGTGCTTAGTCATGAGGATGTGGGTGGCTAGCTCCTTTAGAAGTATTCCTTCCAGATCCCATCTCTAAACTTTCAGCCTTTTTTTAATACAGAGTAAGCTTCTAGTCCCTTTTACTTACGCAAATATGCGGCAGATGAGAGGAGAAACGCAGGCAAGATTCTACCCAATTGTTCAGTAAGAATTCAACTTGCTCCCGCCTTCCAGAGTTCTGGCCACTGAGTGCTAAGGGACTGGGATGGTTGATAAGTGCTTGAACCAACTTCAACAGGTTCAAAGAGCTGCTGCCAGACTGCTGACTGGGGCTGGTTACAGGGAGCATACAACTCCTCTGTTGCAACAGCTTCACTGGCTCCCAGGCTGTTTCTGGGCACAATTCAAAGTGCTGATTATTACCTATAAAGCCTTATACGGCTCGGGTCCAGGTTATCTGAAAGACCGTATTCTCCCTTATGAGCCTGCCCATACCCTGAGATCTTCAGGGGAGGCCCTTCTGCTAGTGCCACCACCACCCTCTCAGGCACGCCTGGCAAGAGGGCCTTCTCGGTGGCTGCCCCAACGCTCTGGAATTCCCTTCCCAGGGAGGCTAGAACGGCACCCTCCTCGTTATGTTTTCAGAGGCAGGCAAAAACTTTTTTGTTCCAGCAGGCCCTTGAGAATAGTCTGGACCTGTGAGAATGCGACAGTTATAACAGTTAAACAATATAACTGTTTATATTGTTATTGTTTTAACTGTGATATTTTATATATAATTGTATATAAAATGGTATACAGATGGTTGAATGTATATAGATGGTTGAATTATATTTTTGACCTGTATATTTCTGTATATTTCTATTTATATGTTTTAATTGTACAAGTTTTAACATTGCAAAGCCACCTTGAGTCCCAGTATTAAGGTGGGATATAATAATAATAACAATAACAACAACAACAATAATAATAATAGGTCATATTGAATTGAAAATATATATCCTGGGTGCCACCCCCTAACATCAAGCTCTCCTCCAAAAGCCCTCCCCATCCTGGAACTCTCACCTGCATGCACACTGGGTGTGCTCCACAAAAGGCAGAGGCTGTAGACGGTTCTGAGAAAACTGGACGAGCATCACCTAGAGAACAGAAGGTTCGGGGTGAGAGGAAGAACACAACCATCTTGCTGGATATGACCAAGAGTCCATCTAGTCCAGCCAGCTCCAGCTTTTGAGTCCCTGGAGGTTGGACTACAACTCCTGTTGTCCCCACCCATCAACCACTGCTGGCTGGGGGTGATGGGAATTGTAGTCCAGCAGCAATCTTGAAGGGAGAGGCGAGACTGGGAAAAGCTGATCTGGGTCTTTATCAAACAGTAGCAAACATAAAGTCAGGTGCTTAAAGGCAGCCCAAAAGCTCCACAGAAGTTCTTCTCCCCACTGTTTTCTGCCACCAGCATCTGTTGTTCACAGGTATACCGCATCTGAACAAGGAGGTTCCATTCCTAGCTACCCTAACTCAGTCATCCCCAACCTGGTGCCCTCCAGAGGTGTTGAAGTGCAACTCAGGCAGGCACCAACATTGCGTTGTTTCCGGCGCCTCCTGAAAACATCTTTATTTCAGGAAGCCTTCCTCAGTTGACCAGCCAGTATTTTTTATTGATATTCTGTTTTTATTGATATGAAATTGAGAGCCACCGTGGCATAGTGGTTAGAGTGTTGGACTGGGACTCGGGAGACCCGGGTTCTAGTCCCCACCTGGCCATGAAGTTCACTGCGTGACTTTGGGCCTGTCACCAACTCTCAGCCTAACCTGCCTCACAGGGTTGTTGTGAGGATAAAATGGAGAGGAGGAGGATTATGGGTTCCTTGCAGGAAAAAAGGTGGGATGTAAATATAATGAAATAAATAAAATATTCTGTTTTTAATATTCTGTTTTATTCTTTTAATCCTTTTTTTTTTTGTCTTTTCTTGTTCATCACTCCAGAATCTGTGTAGATGTGGAGCTGTATATAAATGTTGTAAATAAATTAATTAATAAACTCCCATCATTCTCAGCCAGCTGGCTAGGGATGATGGGAGTTGCTGTGCAGCCCACCTGGAGGACACCAGGTTGGGGAACGCTTCCTTTACCAAAATGCTGTTCCTGTTCCTTGCCCCCTTCCCATTACCTCCATGATCCGCTTATGGGTCTGAGTGGGCACGCAGTCCAGCATGTCGTCAGAACAGCAGCCGATGCAACGCGTCAACAGCACACACGAGGGCACTGCGAGGTGGCTGACCAGGTGCGGGTGCTCAGCGAGCACAGAGACCATCATTTCCTTGGGCTGGCAGCTGCTGCGGTTGTACACGTCTAAGAACCGGATCACTGCAAGAGGGAAAGGGCATCGGCACCATCAGCCAGCCAGGCTGCTAAGAACACAGGAAGCGGCCTTAGCAGAGGCGGTGTTAGGGGGCAGCCCACTAGGGCTGGGGCCTCCAATCTTTCATTTGCAGCCCCGAATCTCTGGGAGGCCACCTGCCCCACCACCCTGCTGTCCAGGGGCACTTGCTGAAATAAAGGGACGGGGCCCTGAGGATCTCTGTTGCATCGGATCTCCCTGAATTAGCTGGCTTTTGGCCCACATGTGCTTCCCCTCCTGCTGCAGCCGGCTCCGGATCTTTCCCCCTGCACAAGTCTATACAAATAGGGGTATCCTTAGGAGACAATGGCCTTTACAGACATTCACACAGAGAAAGACTTTAGAGCATATGTAAATTAGCATATGAAAATCTGTGTGTGTGGGGGGGGGCTGATGCCTCTGGCAAGTTCCCAAGCAGGACACAAAAGTGGAACACAGGAAGCCACTCAGACCAAGTCAGAGCGTAGGCCCATCTAGCCCCAGTATTGTCGACACTGACTCGCAGCGGCTTTCCAGGGTCTCAGGCAGGAGTTTTTCCTAGCGCCACCTGAAGATGCTGCCGGGGATCGAACCTGGGACCTTGTGCATGCAAAGGGTGGCCGGCATCGCCCAGGGTGGCCGGTTGCCGGCCAGATGGGCGAT
This sequence comes from Shinisaurus crocodilurus, assembly GCA_021292165.1. NCBI lineage: Eukaryota > Metazoa > Chordata > Lepidosauria > Squamata > Shinisauridae > Shinisaurus > Shinisaurus crocodilurus. The sequence goes on along the minus strand of CM037882.1, from coordinate 34,231,418 downwards.
TAATAAATGTAAATAAATAAATAAAAAGCAAGGGCTCTACCACTGAGCTACGGCACCAGTACCAGCTCCAATAATTTTGCCAGGGGAGATGCCCTCAGCAGGCCCCCTCCTTGAGTGGCCCCCATTCCTCCGTGCTGCCCATGTCACTTGCCAGTCTGCACAGCCACCCACCCAGCGGGAGTGGGGGAAACTAGAGGACAAGCTGCAGAGAACCAAGGGCCACTGGGAGGCTGTGCCCCCGGCCTCCCAGGATATCATGGCAAGGGGGAGGCCGATCTAGCCCCATACATAGGTCAGAGAAGAAACAGCTGCAGGGAGCTTGTTTTGCCCTTTCCTGCCAGAAAGAACACTGAGAAGAACTTTGAAACTAAGCACTGGTGCCAGAGTTTTGCTCTCTCTTTTTTCCTCCGCCTCCTCCCTCCCAATCCCTTTTCCTTTTGTGTCACGTCTTTTAGATTGTAAGCCCAAGATGAGGGACAGTCTCATTATTCATCTCTGTAAGCCACTCTGGGATCCTGTTGGGGGGACGGGACGGGACGGGACCGAAGAGCAGTGTTAAAAATAGCTAGTGGTGTACTGGTTAGAGTGATGGACTAGGGCTGGAGACCCTTGGGTTCAAATCCCCACTCAGCCATGAGGCTCACCCTGAGCCAAGTCACCGTCACCATCCCTCGGCTTACCCTACCCCACAGGGCTGTTGTGAGGTGAAAAGGGGAAGAGGGAGGACATGAAGGATGCGTGGGGGGAGCTGAAGCGGTTGGAGCGTTGGACTGGGACTCGGCAGATCCGGGTTCTAGTGCCCACTCAGCCATGAAGCTCACTGGGTGACTTTGGGCCAGTCACTGACTCAGCCTAACCTACCTCACAGGGTTGTTATGAGGATAAAATGGAGAGGAGGAGGATGATGATTATGTAAGCCGCTTTGGGTTCCTTGCAGGAAAAAGGTGGGACATAAATATAATAAATAAATAAATAAAATTAAGGCATGGAAGTTTGGTCTAGTGCATGCAGCCCGCATGCCTCCCTCAGGCCGCCCCCATGGTGGTTTTGCGGGCCCCTGATGATTTTGCTGTGGTGGCGACCAAAAAAGTGGCGATTCTGCAGGGAAACAAGCCACATGGGGAGTCTTGTCTGCTATTGGAATTGTGCTCCCCGAACCTTCCCTGTGCGCCTCGTTTCCTTGCAAAATCAGCACTTTTTTGCTGTTGCCACTGTGACAACAAATTCAGCAGTGATATTTGGCAGCGGCTGGGTCCGCCCCTGCCCCCACCTCCCGGACGTTGCCCATCCCCAGTCTAGTGGTTACAGCAGAATGGATATGAGGGCTAGGAAGCTGGACTTAATATTTGTAATATTTGCACTCAGGAGTATTTGCATGAACACGTGCACTTCACATGCACTTCACATGCCCCATACGGTCGGCCCTTGTTATATTTCCCCCCATACTGCAGATAGGGGAGCTGCGGCAAAGAGAACCTGAAATTGTGTGACTGAAGTGAACATTTGAAGCAGTTTATGCCTCTTTGCCACTAAGCTATATCAGATCTTTCCTTCGGCTTCCTTCTCTGGAGACGAGAATTCCAGACATAACTTGCGATTACTTGGATTTACAAAGGTTTGAAATACAATAACCCAGAGGCCAAAACAGATTCCGAGGGGTGCTGGAGACCCTGTTTCTCAGTGGATGGGTAGGCCCATTCCTTCTGCAGTCCTGCTCAAACTTCCTTGGGTTGAGGAGCCACGTTACTGGACTTCCACATCATACGCTCAAGATCACTGCCCGGGTAGGCTGGTTGTTTTCAGAAACTATCTTTTTGACTGATGATGCCACAATGAAGCCATCCCTGGGATGAGATGTTTGCTCTTTCCACAAGATGGACTCTTTCCTCATCCTCATTCAGAGGCGTTTCTTTACGGGGTAGATCTCCTGCCACAAACTGCTGCTCCAACCTAGAGGTGGCCGCATCACCACCACGATTCCAACGCCATCATTTTTTCTTCACAGTGGAGGAACAGATGTGACAATGACCACGTCAGAATGCAACAGCTGCATGGACTTGGGAGGAAGTCTCTAATTCAGGGGTGTTCAACCTCTTTCAGCTCGTGGGCCGAATTCCATCTTGCAGAGGCTCTCGGGGGGGGCGCATTCCAGTGGTGGGTGGGGCCAATGGCAAAAGGGGCGTGGCTGGGGCTGGGGCCAAAAGGGAGGGGCCAAATACAAATAAATAAATAAGTAAGTAAATGCAAGCATATTTGAAGTTAAAGCTCCTATTGCCGGTAACTCAGTCTTCGGAGAGGCATTTCACAAACTGCACAAAAGCCAGGAAAAAAACCAATTGATTGGTGGTCGGGGGGAAGGGGCATGGCCATCTGGAGAACCCCGGAAGGCTGGACTGAAACTCCAGGAGGGCTGTATTTGGCCCCCAGACCTGACGTTCCCCACCCGAGCTACGGCACCCCTCTCCTAAAGGCCAGATTTCATCATATGGGGCCCTTAAAGCCATTGGTCCATCTAGCCCACTCTAACTGGGTTCAGACAACAGGATAACCCACCCTCAAGGGTTGAGTATGGGTTGTCATTGAACCATGGACATGTGGGTTATCGTGTTGTCTGAACCCAGCCTAGATAACAAACCATGGTGAATAACCCACAGTTCACACCCTAACAACAAACCATGGGTTCTCTTCATGGGTTGTTCGTGGTTAACAAGCCATGGCTTGTTGGCGCAGCTGGGTTAAGACAACACAATAACCCACAGTTCAACAACAACCTGCACTCGACCCATATTCAACCCTTGAGGGTGGGTTATCAGATTGTCTGAACCCAGTCTCTGACTGGCGGTGGATCTCCATGGTCTCAGGCAGCCGTCCGAAGATGCTTTTAAACCAGAGATGCTGGGGAATCCTGGGAATTGTAGGGCTTTTTTCTGTCTAAACCTGCATAGAATTGCACGCTAAGCTATATAGGATCTCTCCTTAGCAAGAAAGGATCTGGGACTTATTGCTAGACAAGGATGGCAGTTGAGTAAAGTATATTCCTTCTGCCCATTTTTCAGCCAAGTCCTCCCTACGCTTTCCATGTCCTCAACTGCATGTGACCACACTGAGTCATCCCTCGCCGGCCATGCTTCTCCCCCCTCCCCCACTCTCAAACTGACAGTGCCTAGATCAGGGCTCTGGCTTATTTTTTTATTTTTGCTCATGCTGCTCTGTAGAGCACCAAAATTTCTATTAGGTATTTCTCATAAGGCAGTATTATGTGGCTATCTTCCCCTCCTATTTTTATCCCGACAACCCTGCGAGGTAGGTCAGGCTGAGAGACAGTGACTAACCCAAGGTCGGGAGTTAGTCTAACTTAGTCAGTCCTAGTCCAACACATGCTCATTCTGCACAAGTCTTGAACTGGGGTGTGGGAGAGAGATTTGGGGATGATTATTCCAACCAGTCCCCTTTTCCCCCTACTTCCAGCAGTGACCTCCAACCACCATCTTCCTCCCCACAGCCCCGCCGAGCTCTTACCTTCCCCAGATACATTCGTCAGGTCATTTGGAGGGATCGCGAGCTGTAAATAAGTCAGAAATCAGAATCAGTTTGGAAAGAAAGGAAGCTGATCTCCGAACACACACTTTGGTGGGTCTGTTCCAAACCTCTCTGTTCCTAGTTCTCCAGACTAGGTGTTCTGCAACTGCTTTAAGATTAGTCCATCCTGCTTTTACCCCCAGCACACATCTCTCAGGGCCGGCATCAAAGTTCTGGCCTGGTTGGGGACTTGCTCAGCACCGCACACCTAGCAGGACTCCACTGACGAGAACCTCTTGGACTTGCTCCTCCTCTTCACCACTGCAACCTGCATGTTCACCTGCCTCTCGCTCTGGCCCAGACAACGGTGGTGGTGAGGAGGAAGAGGAGGAGGAGATGCCGCTGCCGACTTGCTCCCTGGCTCTCTGCCTGTCAAGCAAGCAAGTGGGAGCCATGATGAGGAAGAGGATGAGGAAGCAAAAGCAGCCGGTGACAATGGTGCACTAGGAGCAGCTGCCTGAAAGCCTACCCGACTTGGGTATATATCCAGGGCTGGCGTCACACAGGTAGCCATGGTTGGGCTCCTGCCAAGAGCCCACAGCCCAGTAGGGGCCCACTGACAAGAGGACCCTGGAGTGGTTCCTCCTCTTCCCCATTGCAATCTTGCTCTTGCCCAGACAGCGGTGGTGGCGAGAAAGAGGAGCATGAGATGCCGCTGCCGACATGTTCCCTGACTCTCTGCCTGTCAAGCAAGCAAGTGGTTGCAATGATGAGAAAGAGGATGAGAAGCCATACCAGCTGGTGAGAAGGCAGACTCACTGAGGGAGTGAAGACTGAACGTCTTTCTTCAACACCAACGGATGGGACAGCATCCTCCGCCACATATGAAGGCAGGAGGCAAGCTTAGAGGGTGTAGGGAAGGCCACGAGGCACACAATTTTCTCCTCCATCACCTTGCTGCCGCTTCCCACTATTTGCCGCCTGAGGCAACCGCCTCACTTTGCCTAATGGTAGGGCCGGCCCTGCCAATGCCCACAAGTGAGTGCAACAGTGGGTGCTGTTGGACGTGAGTGCAACAGCACCCTCCTGCTCATGTTCCCCAGCAACTGGTTTTGAGAGGCGTACTGCTTCCGATAGTGGAGGTAATATATATCCATCATGACTGTACACAGTTACCACAAATTAAGTTTCCCCACTGAGTGACCATGGGGTAGTTTACCTCTGCGTAAATGTCCCCAAGATCGGGCTGTTAATGCCTGATTGCTGACGTTTAAGTTGATGGCAAAACACCATTGCTGTGTAAGGTATAGGTATCTGAAGGCGCAATCCTATGCATGTTTAGACAGAAAAATGTCCTACAACTCCCAGCATTCCCCAGCCAGCATGGCTGGCTGGGGCATGCTGGGAGGTGCAGGACTATTTTTCTGTCTGAACATGCATAGGATTGCACCCTTAATTAATTAGTACAGTAATAAAAATAAATGAAGCATATGGACTTTTGAGTGTGGCTGTTATAATTACAGAGACATCCACAGTCACCAGAAAGACATGAATGCAAACTGGAGTAACATGGCCAGAGTGGCTTTAAAATAAATTAACTTCATTTTAATTAAAACGTCAACATCCCATGCCAAGGTCGACTGTGGCCTGCATCCCCAGTCTGATGCCCTACAGATGTGTTGACCTTCTATTCCCATCATGCTGGCTGGGGATGATGGGAGTGGTAGCCCCACACATCTAGAGGGTACCGAATTAGGGGAAGGCTGTCTTAAATTATGCAAATGTGAGCCTGCTTGCATAATTTCTCTTATTTCACATAGTTTATTCCATGATTGGTATTTAGCGTAATTAATGCTGCTACTGCTAGTAGTTCTGAGGAGCGGCAAGGAGCCTGGATAAGGGCATTTCGGAGTGCCAGCTTCCTCAGCACTAGGAATTTTGTTCACCAAACTCCTCTGGCTCTTACGTTTCACCAGGCATTGGCCACCTTAAGGGCTAGAAATTTGCTCTCCTTCAAAATGAAAGCTGGGATTCTCAAGCAGATGGCCTTCAAACAGATCTTCACAACCTTAAGAGCTAGAAGCTTACTCTGTTTAAAAACAAAAATGGAGATTCTCAAGAGGCTGGATTTGCAGCTAATGCCACATTCTCTGTGTTTGCTGTGCTCCTCCTGGAATTAGGATATACACGCACAGCCGTAGCAGCAACCCCACTGAATTGAAGAGAGAGTGAGAGAGTGATTGGAAATCTTGCATAGCCAAGAGTCCGAGTAAGCTGAAGATAAGCCCCCCAAATCCCCTAACCTTTTGAACAACCCCTCCTCCTACAAATTGCTCAGATGACAACATAAGAAGAGCCTGGTTGGTTCAGAACAGTGGTCCATGTTCTGTCCAATGCTCTACATTTTACTGCACACCATGAGAGCCATGCATATATACAAATTCAAATCTACATCCGAATTACTATAGAACTAACACAAAATTCTCAACGTGGCCATTAGAGCTGCACAAAGTCCTGGTTAAAAGGCAACCAATCAATAGTCCCATTTTACAGGTGAGGAAAACCGAGGCCAATGAGATAAGCAATTAGCACAAGGCCAGGTATAGCGGAGATTTTTATTTTAAAAATTTAGCTTTCAATTCCCCTTGCTCTCAATATACGACCAGGAGCCAGCAAATCCTTGCCAATCTACTGCCAATCTAGATCAACTAGTAGATCCTGATCTACCTTCTTGTCCACCCCGGATCTAAGCCGTCGGCCGTCGCTACAACTCATGGCAGCAAATTCCAGACACAGAGACCACACACTGCATGAACAAGTGCTGTCTTTCTATCTACCACTGGAAGATCATCCCACATGGGGGCAGAAGAAATCCAGGATGTTAAGGACGATGGAGAAGGGAATCGCCACTAGCCGAACAGCCTCCACTGAGAGCGATTACATTGGAGGTGACGTAAGTTATGTCTGGGATGACGTTTCCTCTGTGGCTGCCAGCAAACATCAGCATGTTACTCATGTGCAAGGAGGACAGAAAATACAGGATCCACAGCTGCCCGGGGCCCCTGCTGGGATGGAAGTGGGAGGTGGAAGTGGGGAGAGACAGTGGCCACAAGCCGAAGTCCTTGAATGACAAACGTGCACATTGCCAGATGGCTCTAGTTGCCAGGATTGGGGCAGACTCTCACACTGTTTCTGAGGCAGGGACCGGGCTGTATGACCCATGACATGCCCATGTCTGTAGTATGGGGGATAGTTGTAGTGGCCTACCTTACAGGGTTGTTGGAAGGGTCATTCCACATGTAATGCTTTGAACATTTGAAAAAGTTACATAAACACTGTGTTTATTTTACTACTACCCCACCCCACCCTTTTGAAGGTTCAAGGAGGGTAATCACTTATTTTTATAATAGCTAAATTCTAATAGTCTCTCTAGCTATGATGCAGACATCACTGGAGGGAAATCCAGAGGAACAGGGAGAGAAGAAAAAGACTGCTAGAACATAAGGGGATCTTTTAAGGGTAGCAGAGGGGCGAGTGTAGAAAACTGGATTAAAACAGGGACCCGGAAGGTTAAGATCCAACCTTTACGACCACCGCAACTAGGAATACGAAAGGGTGGTTAATTTATGCTAGGTTTTGGTTGCAGAAGTTGGTTTCAGAACCAGAGCTGAATCTTGAAAGGCCTGCAAAGTGGGCCTCTGAGCACATGCAGAGCACAACAAGTAGCTTTGATGCTAGATGACCACCCTGTTAGCTCAGAATTGCAAACAGATTCTCCTGTTCTGCCCATAAGCTCACACCGGAAGTGAGAAATACACACAAATAAAATGGCACATTTGCCACCGTTTATTCCGCATCTCCAGAATGTGATTACAAGGGAACACGGACCACACATTAAAGGGCATTCAGAGGCCACAAAGCCATGGCAAGTGAACTTCAGCCAGCACCCTTAGCCTAGGCCCATGGTCTCTGTCACAGCGGAGACCTTGCACATGCAGGTCTGTGCACGAGTAGGAGGGGGTGCTTATTGTGGGAGCCCCCAAAGCCTAGTGAATAACAAGGGGGCACCTGGAAACTCTTCAGGTATGGAGAGACGAGCACTAAACTTGAACTGCAGGAAGTTGGTTGACGGATTGGATGACCTATCTATCTAAAGTTATTTCTAGGCCAGCCACCTTTAAGGGTGGAACATATTATTGTTGTTGTTGTTGTTGTTATTGCTACTACTAGAGAGAGAGAAATGCCATGCAATAAACTCAGCAGTTGAACCACCGCCAGCCGCACGCAGTATAGCTTCCACGGTCCCATCCTAAAAGGTGTCAACTGGGCCCAACATTTGGGGCTGTGGATTTCCCCCACCCCAGGAAGAATGAACCACTTTCCTGCTTGTCGTCCATCAGTGCCCCTAACCTCACCCCTTCCCTCACACTCCCCCCCCACTTGGCTCCACTCCATTAGATGCCAGTCCAAAAAGTCACCAGGCCCTCTGCACATTTATTTATTTATTTATGAAATGTATTCCCTGCTCTACATAATAAAATCACCCCAAAGTACAAAACCATTAAAACACACTAAAAAAAATACACACACATATCATGCATATATATCTTTGGCAATGGCAGCACCCAAGTGGAGGCCAATGTGGCGTAGTGGTTAGACTGTATGCCTGGAACTCAGGAGATCTGGGTTCTAGTCCCCACTCGGCCATGAAGCTCACTGGGTGACATTGGGCTAGTCACTGACTCTCAGCAAAACCTACCTCACAGGGTTGTTGTGGGGATAAAATGGAGAGGAGGAGGACCATGTATACGAGCGGGTGGGCAGAAAGTAGATATCCAGATGTTCTGGATGACAACTCCCAGCATTCCATGCTGGCAGGGGCTTCTGGGAGTTGAAGTCCAAAACATCTGAAGATATACCTTCTGCCCACCCCACCCCGCCTTGGACACCTTGGAGGAAAAGGCAGGACAGAAATATAACTACCGTAATAAGTGCGCCCATCAGGGCCAGCTACCCCCTTCCCATAAGTTCCCTGTGCCTCTAGGTCTAGGGGCAAAGATATGTGTGCTCACCCTGCTGCCACTTCATTCTCTCTCTCTCTGCTCCTTCACCCCTTCTGCCCAATGCCAGGCGTCACTCAGCGCCAACTCCCGCCCGGCCCGAGCGTGGCGCCCACCTACCTACCGTTGCGGCGCAGTACTGAAGCTGCAAGGTTGTCGCCAGGAGGAGCGGAAGGGCACGGCGGGGGGCGTGCATGGTGGTGCCAAGGCGGCTTCCGCCCCGCCGGGCAAGGGGCTTTGGGGGGCCGCCCCTCCACCTCGAGAGGGCTCGTCCGGACCAGAGGGCGCACTTTGCCAAACTTGGCCGGCTGGCTGGCGAGCTCCTTGGGTCCTTCGGTCGACAGGAATGGGAAATTTCAGCCCACGGTCGTCCCCCCGCCCCCAAAAGAAGAAAAAGTCAGTCAAAACGCCCAGCCGTAGGGGGAGACGTTGGCAGCTCGGAGAGTGGGCATCGCTGCTCGGCGGCAAGGGCACATTGTGGCACTCAGAGCCGGGTGCCCGCAGCTGCCCCTCTCTGCCTCTTTAAACCCATTCGGCTCCCACCTGGGGGCTCAATGAGCCGGAACAGGGGGAGGTTACAGGTGCATCGTCGCTGCACCCCCAGGAGCCGGCGTGCCCGGGCAGAGCAGAAACAACCAGGCTCCGAGCAGGAGAGCCGTAGACAGTAGCTGCTGGCAGAGAGAGAGGAGAGGAGAGAGAGAAGGACTCCAGCGGGCTCATGTGACCGTTCAATCCCACCCTAAGGAGGGGAGGGAGAGCCCGGAGCCTGGAGCAGGCAGTGGCGCTGGGGACAGGCCGGAGAGAGACCCCACTGCGGGGGGGGGGGGTGTTGCTGGTTTGGAGGAGGCATCCTCCCCACCCACCCAGAAAACCAAACAACCGAACCCCAAGCCGAGGGTATTATGGACAGCCATCCCTGCATCTTGTTCCCCTAACAAAACAAAACAGCCGACTGGATGCTTTGTGGAAACCCACCGGCAAGAGGGCCACGGAGGTCCTTGCTGCTTGTCCCCAGTGGGGGGCGTTGCGGGATAGTCTGTTCCTGGACATGGAGGCTTCATTCAGCTGTCAGGGCTAAAAGCGGCCAGTATAGGCTTCTTTCCATGAATTTGCCTAAATACTTCCCCTTCTTTTTAAGAGCCACGGAAAGCCACAAGTGGCCATATCATGCCCCCACCCCAACCCATCTTCTGGCTCTGAAGGCATAAGGTGATGATGTTGTGCCCAGGGAAGAAGATGGATTTTTTAAAAAGAGAAAGTCTCTCCCCTCCCCTCTCAGGGTTAGACAAAGATGGTGTAAGGAATGGCACCATCAGGATAGGACTTCAGGGCTGATGCCCGGGACCCTGCTCAGCAGAAAAAGCAGGAGGGCCATGAAAGACAGCAGTAGCAGCACATTTAGAAGGAGGTGGATGCACATTACCAGTTACAAAGAGCCCCCCCCCCAACATGAAATCCAGAGTTTAAAATTATCTATCTGCATCGCAGTGCGCACGCACTCCAAGCAGTACCTCTCTTCATCAGGGCATTAATACCTTTTAGAGGTTTCCAAAATAAGTGGGGCACAGTCTGAGAGAAGGGTGCTATGTGGGAATCTCTGGCAGGGACACAAGAAGGTCCAGAAAGGAGACATATGACTCTCAGTTTGTGCACCATGTGTAAAAATTACAAAGGGGGTGGGAAGAGATGCCATGACTGATGCTGACAATGTCCGTTGGATCCCTGCGCCACTGGGCACAGAACCAACCAACTTCAGGAAGGCACTGCATCCTCAGATCAGTCACACAACTCATGCCTGGCACAGAAGCCTCAGTCTGGCACTGGGATTTTACTTGACCAAGGAGAAACTGAGTCAAGGGAGTTCCATTCAAACTTGAGCTCAAATGTCAAATCAACCAGCAATCAAATACTAGAAAATTGGCAACTTTTATGTTTTAAGTTAGCCTTTCCCAACCTGGTGCCATCGACAGTGAAATCCAGCATCGTCTGAGCTCCGCAAGTGCCGCATTTTCTCGAATGAAACATAGAGTGTTCGAGGATCGGGATATTTGTAAGAAGACCAAAACACTGGTTTATGAAGCCATTGTATTACCAACTTTATTGTATGCCTGCGAAACATGGACTATCTATAAACGTCACTTCCACCTCCTTGAAAGGTTTCATCAACGTTGCCTCCGGAAAATCCTGCAAATTACTTGGGAAGATAGGCGAACAAATGTCAGTGTACTGGAAGAAGCAAAGACTACTAGCATTGAAAAAATGATCCTTCAACGCCAACTTCAGTGGACCGGTCATGTTGTTCGAATGCCTGACTGCCGCCTCCCAAAGCAGTTACTTTACTCCCAACTCAAGGATGGAAAGCGGAATATCGGTGGTCAATATAAGAGGTTTAAAGATGTTCATAAGGCTAATCTAAAAAATGCAATATAAACATCGAAAACTGGGAAGCTCTGGCCCATGAACGATCTAAATGGAGGTTGGCCTTTCACAAAGGTTCCATGGACTTTGAAGAAGCCCGAGTGCAAGGTGAAAGGGAGAAACGTGCTAACGAAAGCACGTCAAATGAATCCTTTCAGGACCATCTTCTATCTGTCCCTGTCCTCACTGTGGGAAGCTGTGTGGATCTAGAATTGGCCTCCACAGTCACTTACGGACCCATCGCTAGAGTCTACACAATCTTCTTTAGAATTTCCTCCTTTTATCCCGGAAGACAATCTTACTCGGTCACGAGTGATCGCCTGATGATGATGATGATGCCATGTTGGACTCTCACTCGTCATGCTGGCTGGGGATGATGGGAGTTGCAGTTGGACACATCTGAAGGGCACCAGGTTGGGGAAGGCTGTTTTAAGCCTTGATACTCAGGAGATCCGGGTTCTCTTCCCCGCTTGGCCATGAAACTCCCTGGGTAACTTTGGGCCAGTCACTGACTCTCAGCCTAACCTACCTCACAGGGTTGTGGTGAGGATAAAATGGAGAGGAGGATTATTATGTAAGCCGCCTGGGGTTCCTTGCAGGAAAAAAAGGCGGGGTATAAATATAATAAATAAACAAGGGTTCAAGCCTTGGAATGTGTGAAGGTGACAGTATCTTTAAGCATGTACAGAGTGCCTTTCCCACAGACCCCACCGTGGTCTGTCACATATATTTTTGCATTATGGTACAAAAATACACACTGCCCATATTGACTGCTAAGTGCACAACTATTTACTTCTCTGAAATTGTTCCTTTAAAATAGAAAGGGCCCCTCCCCCTCTCCCCAGAGCATATATTTTACAGCAAAATTTACAGGGAAAAAGACACACACACCCAAGAAAGCTCTAACATATGCAAATGACCCCCAGACACAAACTTAATAGCTAATACCCAATGTGTACATACGTCCTTAGAAGTGACCCTTAGAAACCAAACCACAACCTGAAACCTACAGTCCTGGCCAAAAAAGAGAGAGTTCCCCTTCCAGATCAGAGGGAATATTTTCCAAGTAGACTTCAGCCCTGGCACCTCTCAGTTCAGCAATTAAACACAGATTATGTTGCATTGACTGCTGACAGAATCCAACAAATGGGAGAATTGCAGGATCAAGTCCAGGGTTGGATGGGAAGTGTGTGTGGGGGGAGAACATGTGCCAAGTCAGAATTGGGGGTGCGGGTTGAATCCCATCCGGATTAGAGGGGGTCAGTGCCTCTTCCTAACATTGCAAGCCTTTTTCTGTTGGAATTCCTCAAGCCCCTTCCCCATCTCTTTCTCCCCTCCCCCCCTCAAATCCAAGATACCTACCTTATTATTTATTTAGGGCGTAATCCTATGTGTGTTTAGACAGAAAAATAGTCCCACAACTCCCAGCATTCCCCAGCCAGTATTTTTTCTGTCTAAACATGCATAGGATTGCACACCCTTAATGGCATTTATGAATTGCTTACATTAAAGAAATGACTAGCAGCTCAAAACAAACATATGCCACGTGGTACAGGAAAGGGAAGCGAAGGCCAGATTTAGCATGGTGGGCTATACCATTAACAAAAGTTATTTATGCCTCATTTTGGTTCCTGAGCCAGCCAGCAGGGGATGCTGACTGTATAATGCACACCACTGTGGAAAGATTCTGTGTGCATGCATGTTCAAGAAGGCCCATTTTATACATTGCCCAGAGTCAATTCTTGGGGTGCCACCAAGATGGTTCATTCAGCAGGCTGTCACCTTGCTGACCACTGTTGCACATGGAAAGCTAGCAGGCTAGGGAGAAGGGTTCTAGTTTAACCCCACCTTTCCCTTGACATGCTAACTTTCCATGTGCAAAGCAGTTTCGAAGTGTGTGCATGTGTGGGAGGGAAGCCTTCAAAGCATTTTTCCTCTTCCCTTCCAATCCCATTCCTTGCGTGTCGTGTCTTTTTAGATTGTAAGCCTGCTGGCAGGGATCTTCTCGCTTAATGGATTGCTTGTAATGTAAGCCGCTCGAAGAGCCTTTTTTGCTGAGGAGTGGGATAAAAACACTTTAAACGAATAAAAAACAAACAAGTCACATACCCCACCTGGATGGAGAGGGGGTACAGCCCCGTGAGGCCTATACCACATGCTTTCCTTGAGCGAGTGGGCTCTTTGTACCTGCTGGACAAACCCTGGGCCCTGCTCCCTCTTACCCACACTTCCGTGCTTCATGGCCCTATCAGCCGCTACTAGGCCCGATGGCCGTATGCAAGCACCCTGTTCCTGCTGCTGGGGAGCATGTCTTCATGCTTTCTTACAAACTATCTGGAGGAATATGGGTGGCCCCTGTGGGAACATAGGAAGCTGCCTTGTACTGAGTCAGAGTGGTGTTACACTCATGTCCTGCTTATGGGTTTCCCATGGGCAGTTGGTTGGCCACTGTGTTAAAAGAATGCTGGACTAGATGGACCCTTGGTCTCATCCAGCAGGGCTCTTCTTATGTTCATTGGTCCATCTAGCCCAGAATTGTTGACAGTAACTTGCAGCAGCTCCCCCAGGATTCCTTCCTAGGGATCAAACCTGGGACTTTCTGTATGCAAAGCATGTGTTCTACCACTGAGCTATGGCCCCTCCATAAGAAAACAGGATGCTGGACTTTGGTCTGATCCAACAGGACTCTCCAATACATCTATTTTTCTGGTGAGCCTTTTATTTTTACCTGTCTTCCTACACTCTACCTATGCACCGTGCAACCCATCCTTTGCTTGAGCATGTGCATCCTCCCAGGTGCTGGGGGATACCTATGAGCTCTTGGGTATGCCCAGACCCAGCGTGTTTTCTCTCCCCTTCCCCCGCAGCTACAAGCAGGAGCCTTGTAGCTCAGGCCCCTGCTCACAAGGAGATTAAAGCAGCATTTCACACATAGCTCCGGCTGCGGCCCTAGTCATGCTAATCCTCCATGCACGTCACTTGGAGCTACTTCCAACTGTTCTGCCTCCTCTCTCCCCGAACCCTATTTGCTGGAGTAAAAAGGGTGCAAGGGGAGAAAAGCGCCATCTTCATGGGCCCTTTCAGTGGCAGGATCCGGCCATTAAGTTTCCACCACAGCGGAATTAAGCCACCCTCTTCCCACAGTCCCGTTTGTCCCTGGCGCAAAGCATTTGATGTCACTGTGTGAGAAAATAATGATGAAATCATTACGAGCAAAGCACCCACCCACAGAGAAGGCTGCCCCACATCTCTGCATTGGTCTGGGCCTTGTTTTCTTCTAATCAACCCCTGCACGGGGGAATAATTTTGCCCTTTCTCTACACTGAGTGTGTGACTGGATCGTTTTCCCATGCAGAAGGCGTGGGAGATCCGGGTACTAGTCCCCTCGGCCATGAGCTTGCTGGGCGACTTTGGGCCAGTCGCTGACTCTCAGCCTAATCTGCCTCACAGGGTTGTTGTGAGGATAAGATAGAGAGGAGGCAGGGGATTATGTAAACCACCTTGGGTTCCTTGCAGGAAAAAAGACAGGGATTATAAATATAATAAATGAGAGAATGCCCAGTTCATCTCTGTGTGAGTAACCGTTCTGGGCTATCTTCTTCCAGTCACACACAGAACAGTGAACATGCAGGAAAAAAGGAAGGGGGCTTCTCTCTCTCTGCATATGTGCAATTCTTGTTCTTGAAAGCTCTAAAAACCAGACAGCACCTGGTGACAAGGTGAGCGGGATTTGAACAGACAGTGTGGTTTAGCTGCCTGGGGCCAGCACAGCCGTTTCCTGGCAACTAGACTCTCTGCCGGTTCATATACCCTGCGCTTCAAATCCCTGAAGGGGTAAAGCGGGCAAAGGCTTGCTCTCTGCTGCTGCCCCAGACGGCAGGACTAGATCTAAGGAGGATTTCGGTTGAATGGTAGGAGAAAATTCTTGATGGTAAGAACAGTTCAACAATGGAGCCCAATGACCTTGCTGGAGGTCTTAAAGCGGAGGCTGGATTGCCACCTATCGGGGATGCATGAGCTCTGGCTTCCCTGCATGGAGCAGGGGGCTGGATGAGATGGCCTCCAAGACCCTTCCAATTCTATGATCCTATGAGTTCAGGCTGCAACACAGAACTGCGGGGGGGGGGGGGGTACAGGAAAGCTGCCTCCAGGATCCAAGGTTAACTGAAAGGGACCCAGCTGTGCCAGCTGACAGAGCTAGAAGCCCACAGGGCTTGGTGGCTTTCCTGAAAAATAGATCAGGCTGGCTCCAGCAGCTGAGACACCCGTCAAGGATCAGCTAGGGAAGCCACCCTAGAGCACAACTCAGAAACAGAGGCCAGTCTGGATCTGAGCTACCAGGCCAGGGGTGGGGAACTTTTTTCCTGCTGAGGGCCCCATTAGCTCAGTCGAAACCTGTCAGGAGGATGCATTCCAGCAGTGGGTGTGCTCCAGAGCCCAATGTAGGCGGAGTTACAGATACTTTCCTTAGCTTTGTTCAGTATGCGGGTGTGTGTGTGTGTGTGTGTGTGTGTGTGAGGACATCTACATCTTGGCCAGGGGTGGGTAACCTTGTTCAGCCAGAGGACCAAATTCCATTTTGGAGAAGGCAAAGGGGGTGGAGCCAAAGGCAAAGGGGGTGGAGCCAAAGGCAAAGGGGGCGGAGCCAAAATACAAAACCAAAGCATATTGTAGCTTAAAGCTCTTGCTCCCAGTAACTAAGCCATGGGTGAGGCATTTCAACCTTATAAAATGGGGAGGGGGGAAACTGCATAAAAGTCAGGAAACTACAGAATAGTAGTAATTGGAGAAAAGGGGGGTGGAGCCAGGAAAAGGAGGCATGTCCTTCTGGGGAACCCTGGAGGGCCGGATTTGGCACCGGGGCCTGAGTTTCCCCACCCCTGATCTAGGCATTCACCTGACATGGTCAGGGGAGACAGCAGGAAGGAGTAAATTATATTGATGCCAGAGTAGGCCCAGTGAAGGGGTATGACCTGGGGTGAGTCTAGAGATTTGGACTGAGAGGTCTCAAGGTCCACATTTGGCTCACGGTTCAGAGGTTTCGCACCTCTGCTTTCGACCCAACACCTGGGCGGAGGGGCTATGGCAGGGTGGAGTAGCAGGAAAAGGGGGTGGCAGCACCAAGGGGGGGGTCAAAGAAAGTAATGACAGTAGCTCTATTTTTATTGTAGGAAGACGCTTCTATTGGGAAGAAAGGTCAGTGGAGAGGTTGTGGCAGTGGGTCAGCCAACAGCACCCTCCAGTGCACAGAAACACACTCGCTCTCCTTGGCAGTCGGCCTCAGCGGCCAGCAGTGACCAGCATTTGGGTTCCATCTCCTTTCTATTAGGCAGTGGAGGTGGGAGGAGTTGGATCCTTGACAGAGTCCAAGTTTCCGGTCGCTCCCGAAAACTGTCCAGGTTGGATGTGGTACCGCTGGGTGAATTTGGTGTGCTTCTGCCGCAGCAGCTCCTGCTGCTTCTGGAGGCTCATGGACCTATGGGCGAACACAAAGGCTGCGTGGTGAGCACCAGGCCTCCGGGTGTGCACAAGCTCCCTGAGTTTTCCAGGCTCTCTAGCGCTAACACAAGAGCCTCCCCCAAAGTAGTACAGTGTAATGCTCCAGATACTTACTCAGAAGCAAGTCCCAAGGTTTTCAGCCCTAAAGTGTAGTGTAAGTGTGCAGGTAAGCGTGCAGCCCTGCAGTACTTTAACCGTCATCCCTTCTCTCTAGGGAATCCTGGGAACTGTAGTTCTGTAAGAGCTAGGAGAGAATCCTCAGCTCCCAGGATTCTTTAGAAGCCATTCCTTTCCATCCCAGCCATTGCTCCAACCCTCCTCCGTACAACTTTTTAAATGGGTGCGCACATCCACCTATTGGCCAATGGTTTGCACACATGATGAACTATTTGCCAGTGATCACTCATCGGATCTCACTCTCTCTCCAAATATCAGAATCAAGGGCAGCATGCATTGAACTCCATGGAGAAAAAGCATGAACTTTGGTATTGAGTGCAGAAATCATCATCTCAGGAATAGACACACACACACACACACACACACACACACGTTTCTAGTCCTCACAGCCATAAAGAAAGCCAATGGAAGGAAGATTGTCAGTGATCAAAGGTTAGGGTTTAGCATTCCTTGCCTCTCCTCACAATCAGGAAGAACTTAAAAATAAATTACCGTATGTACATTAAGAAAAGCATGTTTACATTTGTCGCATGAATGCGGCACACACCACGATCTACGAAGGCTCGTCATCTGCATGGGCAGAAGACAAGACAGAGTGTCCCTGTTAGTTCCTGCAAATTCATACCTGGCCCGCTCCTTGTTCTCATTATATATCTGGGTTATGACTCGATCCTTCTCATCCATAAAACTGTTGTGTGCTTCCTCCAGCTTCCTGCAAGAAGATTGGGGAGGGGTACGTGGAGGTGGGAGAGAAGCAGTAAAGACTTAGGCGTAGGGGTTGGCAATGCACTTAAAAGAAACTAGGTACAAAAGAATCTAGAAGAGTTTGGTTCATCCTCCTCCCGCTGCCCCACCACACCCCTGCTGGAGAAGACACAAGCCAGGGCAGAAAATAAATCCAACTGAGACCCCCGTAAGGGAACAGGGAACTTGGTCCTGCCCTGTCCCTTGTCCCACTGCCCCTACAGGGAAGACCTCAGCCCTGCCCCTTCTTGTCAACGTTAAAAAGGCTGTGTCCCTCACTCCTGCCCGTGACTTCCACCGTGTACAGGCCCAAAATGTCAAACTGCAGACAGCATATCACTTTTATGTTGAGGGAGGACAGCTCAGTGGCAGAGCACTTGCTTTGCATGCATATGGTCCCAGGTTTGATCCCCGGCATCCTCAGCTAAAAGAATCAGACAGCGGGCGAGGGGGAAGGACTCTTCCCTGCATGAGAGCCTGGAAGGAGCTGCTGCCAGTCAGAGCAGTCGTCAACCTTTTCGGACCCAGGACCCTCCTGTAGCCGAAACATGCATTTGGGAGCCCACTTCTACATTGTCTTCTTCCACTAGTTGAAGCGGTGGGCAACTCTTTGTTCTGTCAAGGTCTGCAGGTAATCTACGGGGGGGGGGGGCACCTATTGGTGGTGGGCACGGCTGAAGCCAGTAGAGGGCAGGGTCAGAGCCCAAAGTGGGTGGCTCAGTCCTTCTCTCTGCCTTTTCCTTCCCACCCAGCGGGAAGGGACAGATCTTTCCTGCCAGAGCTCTGAACTGATCGCATGCAGAGGGCTTTTGAAAATAAGCAGAGAGCTGCACGAAATTGGGGTGCAGGCTCCCCCCACCATCCTCCCAGGCTAGAAGGACAAATAATATGACCTGGTACAAGGCAGCTTCTTCTGTTCCTATACTCTGTATGCCATTAAATCTTATGCTGGTACTCAGGGCAGGGTGGGGGATCTCTTTTAGCCTGAGGGCTGGTTTCAATTGTGGAAAGGGGTGTGTGCATTCCAGTGGTAGGTGGGACCAAAGGTGAAAAGGGTGGGGCTAAAATAGCCAACAACAACAAAGCCAGCATATTGTAGCTTAAGAGCACAATCCTATGCAAGTTTGGGCAGAAAAAAAGGCCTACAACTCCCAGCATGCCACAGCAGGCTGGGAGTTGTAAGCCTTTTTTTCTGTCTAAACTTGCATAGGATTGCGCCTTAAACCTCTTATCACCTAGAACTAAACCTCTGGAGAGGCATTTCAACAGTTTAGAAGGGGGGGGGGGGAACTGCATGAAAGCTGGGAAACCATCCAATGATTGGTGGTTGGGGGAAAGGGGAAGGGGGTGTGGCTGTCTGGGGAACCACAGAGGGCTGGGTTGGGACCCCAGGAGGGCAGGATTTGCCCTGGACCTGAGATTCCTTTCTGTACATAGATCAGCTCACTTTCACCCCTGGATAAAGGCAGAAACAGATGAGCAAACTCGAATGGAAACGCGCCTACAGACTGACACAAGAACAGCCCAGCACGTGTGCAAAGTGATCAGACACCGTCCCTTCCCCACAAATGGGGGTTGGCACTGGCTGTCGCTTTCCCCTTCCATTTGGCCGACTGGCTTCCCTCCTTTCCCAAAAACTATATACAAAGCACGTCAAAGAGATGGGATAGTTTCCTACCACCTCCCCTCCCGGAAAAAGCAGGCCTGCAACACAAAAGAGGGCATGTCCCTCATCTGAGAAATTCCAGTTCTATCAGTGCAGGAGGAAGAGCTAATTAGGGACTCCCCCCCCCATTCCCAATTTCCATAACAAAAAATAATTTTTTAAAAGAACTGTTTTGCCCCTTTTAGCCTTCTTGTATGTTTAAACTGGGCTCTGCAAAACTGGGGCGGAGGGGGAGAAGGGGATTCGGCCCGTTGAGCAGGCAGGCAGCATTGTCCATCTCAGAATCCTTCGCAAACATATTCTTCTTTCTTAGCCAGCCAAAAAAAAAAAAGTTTGGGGGGTGATTGACGAGCATGCTTTCCAACTCCCAGCTCTTTATCCGTGGGGAAAGTGCTCAAAAGGTTTGGGAAAGAACTGAAAGCCGGGTGGGAACCTCCTGGAGAAAACTGCTGCGGAAAACAATCCTTGTGTAGCCTCCAAGGGGCAGTGCAGGTGGGGGAGTGTTGTGTCTTAAGAGCCTCCAATTTTGACAGTTGAAGGTGCCTGCAAGTGCAGCTCTGTCAGAAGCTCGCTCGCTTTCCTGGAGGGAGCTAGAGAGACAAAGACAAGGCACCCTAACCTGGCTGGCATTCATGACACAGGAAACTTCCAGGATACAGATCTTCCTCGGCCTGCCACGGTAACGACTTTGCCAAGAGATGCTTTGTGCTTTCTGCAGAGATGCTTTCTGCAAAGTGAGTTGTTGCCGTATTTCTCTAGGCTTTTGTAGAGTTAATAGCTAAGGAAGTTCCCTTACCAACAGATAGAGGAAGCTTGCTTCAATGAGCATTGACTGCTGGTGGCTACTGGCTAAAAGCCTGACCCCCCCTTCCCACATACAACTGCATGGGGTGAGGGCTGCAGAGAAAAGAGTTGAGCAGTTTTGAACGTGAGAGACGTCTGAGCTTCTGCAGTTAGTTAGGAACATCGGAAGCTGCCTCATACCAAGTCAGTCCCTTGGTCCATCTAGCCCAGTATTGTCAACACTAACTGGCAGCAGCTTTCCACGGTTTGAGGCAGGATTCTCTCCTAGATGCCGGGGACTGAACCTGGGACCTTTGCACACGCAAATCCGGATGTTCTTCCACTGAGCCATGGTCCCTCCACAAGTTGGCAGGCAGTAGGTGAGGGGAACAGGTGGGCTCCAAGAACATGTTTTGCTTTGGGGGACGGAGAAGAACCAATAATGCTAAAAAAGGAGGAGGAAAGACTAGCTTGCCTGCTCTTCGTGTCCAATTAGTATATATGTAATTAAAAACACAGTAGTTTCCTCACCTCACAACATATCTGATGGAGACAAAGTGCCCCTGGAACTTGGCATGAAAGACTTTCGATCAAGAGATCCCCCTTTATGCCAGATGGCACCAGTGAGTCTGTCCTTGGGATGCCACAGTAGGACACCCTCTCTTGCTCATCCCCTCATCCGAGCACAGGATTTGATCGGGCAGTGCCACCCCTCTTCCTGAGCCCCTTCAAATGCCCCTCCCCCTTTCAGACTTAAATAGGCATGTTTAATTGCATTAGGCTTGATTAAAGGCTGCTCACAATTAATCCCTCCCTGATCACAGCCGGCTAATTAGGCAGTGGATTAGAATTAGAACTGCCTGGCTGGCAGTCCGGGGTTGGCAGGCTGTGTTGCCCAGGCAGGGAGAAACTAAGCCAGGAGATGGGGGTAAAAACACCCAAACCCCCCTCCAAAAACCCAGCACCAGCCAAGCCCAACAATCACACAAGGGTCTCCAAAGCTACGGAGACTGGATGGCTGCATGCAAAGGGAGCTGCCTTGGGCCCCCAAGAAACATGTGGGGGTCGTCATCCCTTTCTGGGTTCACGAGACAACAGGATCCGGAGCTTCCCCTTCATGAAGTTCATGTAAGCATACTAGAGATGCACAAATCTGTCAATTTTGGTTTCTCTCAGTTTCTCGTTTTTCAGTCTTAAGTTCAGTTTGTCCTGAACTTTGAAAATGTTTTTTTTTAAAGTTTGCATGAAAATTCGTACTCATTTTTGTGCACATTTCTCCTCATACATGCATCTTTGTAGACAATTTTGCCTACTATAACACATTATTTTCAAGCAATTGTCTTAATATGTATTTTTTTAACATTGTTTCCACTTATATACACTTTTTTGACTGGAGAACTCCATTGCAAAATTTAGAGACGTGCAAATATCTTAGGTTAATTTTGAAAGATTAGGAGCATTGTCTTGTTGATATCCTTAAGAGGCAGTGTGGTGTAGTGGGCGGAGTGTCGGCCCTGGATATGGGTGACCTGGGTTCAAAGCCCTGCTCAGCCGTGAAGCTCATTGGGTGACCTTGGGCCAGTCACACACATGCTCTTTCTTGCTCTCTCAGACTAACCTTCTTCACAGGGTTGTTGTGAGGATAAGATGAGTGGAGGGAGAAGGGCAGGATAAAAATGTGACGACGATACATCATATTCCACAATTCTGAGAATGCACTAGAATACAGCAACCTGAGAATTTCAACTTGAGTTTTTGGGACACTGCTTTAATGGCAAAACTTATGAAGCAAATGTGAGACCAACGTACTTCACAAATGGATAACTTTATTAATCTGGTCTCCATTCTTTGAATATGCAGCTCACAATAAAAGGGATCTAACTCCCACATCTACTCACAGCAGCTTGTGGAAAGGTCTCTTGGGATAAATTGTTGTACTCCCCTATTCTGTTCTACAGTCTGTCTTCATTCTTACATCAATGTCCCTTTTGTGTATCTGGAGAATTTCTCTGTGCTGATGGTTATGTTGTTATCTATGTTGAACAAGCTAAAATATATATTTTTTGCATTGGTGTGGGTAGGTTGTTGTTGTTTAATTAAAAAAAAGTTTCTAGACCTTAAGGTTAGAACATAGGAATAGCCCTGGATCAAAGTAAGTGAGAGCCAGTCTGCCATAGTGGTTAGAGTGTTGGACTGGGGCTCAGGAGATCTGGGTTCTAATCCCCACTTGGCCACGAAGCTCACTGGGTGACTTTGGGCCAGTCACTGACTCTCAGCCTAACCTACCTCACAGGGTTGTTGTGAGGATAAAATGGAGAAGAGGAGGAGGTGGATTATGTAAGCCACCTTGGGTTCCTTGCAGGAAAAAAGGCAGGATATAAATCTAATTTATAATAATAATAATAATAATAATAATAATAATAATAATAATAATAATAATAATATGTCCATAAAGTCCTGCACTCTCCTCACTTGTCCATCTATTCACCGTGAATCTGTCCAAACCCCTTCCAAACCCATCTCAGCCAGTGGCCATCACCACATCTTGGGGCAAGGTTGAAAAGAGAAATCTGAAATTGTGTGGGCAACATTTGCTGAAACCTCAGCAGCCAAAGGGGCAATGAAGCGGAGAGGCTGGGAAAGTGGGGTTATCACCAGCAGCCATTCCAGCAGGCTGTACAGAAGGAGAGGAGAGAAGTGGGGCCATTTCACCAGTCCTGCTGAAAGACAACTTCATTTTTCCTCTTCCCTCCCCAGCCCCTTGTCCTTGTGGGTCATGTCATTTTTAGTTGGTAAGCCTGTGGGCAGGGACTACCTTGTTTTACTGATTGCATGTAAGTCACTCTGGGAGCCTTTTTTTTGGCTGAGGAGCCGGATAAAAATACTTTAAAAAAGTAAATAATAAACAGGATCCCAGTACCCTGTTTAGCTCTTTGCCCCTCCTTTGCAGTAGCAAAAGCAAAAGAAACTATGACCCAAAACGCAAATACACTCACTCTAGATGAAGTATTATCAGTGTCACCTGGGGGTATTTAAACCTGGAACCTTAGAATCTGCACTCCGGCGAGGCAGGAGAGAAGGGGCAGCTCCATACCTGTATACTACGTAGTGAACCGACAGGCTGCCCAGGATGATGAGCAAACAGTAGCCAAAGAGCCTTTTGTTGTAGCCATGCCTTTTCTGGAGCTCGGGGCCAGAATACGACTCTGGAGAGGGCTTGTGGAACTGTTGCCAGTACCATGCATTGTCGTTGGGCTCCGACTTGCTCCTGGAGGGAAAAACAAGGGCAGATTCACTGAGAGACTGGGGTCGGGGAGGAGAGGACAGGTCCTGATGCATACCTGTTGGGCTGCTACTTATGGAACCAGGCAGATGTGAGATGTCTTAGCTCTCAGATGTGGAACAGCGGGGAATGATTAAGGGGTTTAGGGAGTTGGGGCTTTGAAGGCAAGGCAGTCTTCAATTATTATTTATACACTGCCGTCTGTGCACACGGCATCTTGCAGAGTTAATTGAGCAAATGTAAACAGGTCCCTGCCCTCAAGTAGCTTACAATCCATGATAGTCAATCAACGGAGATAAATGAGGGACAAAGGTAGGTGAGGGATGAATGTGGGCAAATGCATTTACAGGGACTTAAAACTGGCTTTAATGAGAATCAAGCTGAGAAGGAAAGCAGTGCAGCCCAGTGGCCAGTGGTGGGGTCTAGTCTTAAGGTCTGTCATATAGGAGATAGAGCAGACTTGTTCTTGGTCGCTCCAGTCTTCAAAATGTTGCTGATGCAAAAAACAACAACAGTGTATTTTACGTTTTTAATGTATTATACATCACCCACGGAACTTTGTTTATTTGGAGGTTTAAAAGTACAGTAAACAAACCAACAGTGGTAGGCCACCAAAAAACATCTGGCTGGCCCCTGTGGAAGAGATAGCTAGACTAGATGGGCCCCATTTCACAATTCTTACATTCCTGTCCAATTCAGCTTTTCGTGGAGACTTATCAACTATGTGCCATGTACAGCAACTAGCACACCAACAGCTATATTAATGTTAAGGTGGAGGACTAGGAAGAGTGAGGGTTAGGAGTGGCAGCCCCTGGCCTGAAGCTGCTCTTGGGATAAGAAGCCTCATCCCTCGGGGGAGTCCCCATCCGTACCTTGTCCCAGAGTCGGTAAAACCAAACGGGCTCCCCTTGGAGCTACTGCTGTGGCTGGTTGGAGGCCCCCAGGCCTCTTGGGCTGCTCGCAAGCTGTCGTAGCGCCTCCGGCTGCTCTGCTTACTCAGTACCCTGTAGGCCTCGTTGAGCTTCACAAACTGGCTATGCAGGTCAGGGTTGGCCGGGTCACTGTCAGGATGGAGCTGGAGAGAGGGGAGCGATCAGAAGTGGGGGCATGCTGACCCAACATACACACACAGCTGCTCTCCAGCTCTGGCCCAAAGATCTGAGGCTACAGGAAGTCCCTTCTACTGTGGGTATGTTTTTGTGATAACTTCACATACATACTGATGGGATCTGAACTGGCAGTGACCAAGCAGGAAAGCGACCATGGTGGAAAGCTCCACTGAAATGTCGACCCAGAGTACGTCAGCTGTGAAAAGGGCAAATTCCATGCCAGAGGTTATTAGGAAAAGGGGCCGGAAAGAAAACGGCAAGTATCGTAAGGCTTTTATACAAACCTATGGAGTGAGCAGACTCGGAATACTGTGTACACCTTCCCGTTGCTCATTCCCAGGGATCTCTCCACTGCAGGAGGAGTGCCCAGCACATGTCCACGAGTGATGTTCCCCCTTGCTGCCCTTGAACCAGACAGTGCGAAGTTCTCCCGCACAAAGCCAGCTGAGATGAACAGAAGCTGGGCAACAATGCTACAACAGCCATCTCCAAAGGAAATGAAAAGAGGCAGGGGGTGGGGGGGACACAGGTACAGGCCGTACAGCTACTGTAGGCCAGTCTTCCCCAACCTAGCGCCCTCCAGATGTATTGGACTACAACTCCCAGCCTCCCCCAGCTGGCTGGAGTTGTAGTCCAACACATCTGGAGGGCCAGGATGGGGAAGGGCTGCTGTAGGCAAAGAGCAGCCCCCTCGGAGCAAAGGAAGAGGGCTTAGCTGCCTAAGGAATTTAACATCTGGCTGGGAACATCAACCAGGCCTGTTCACAACCCCCTGTCAAACTGCCTGTCTGCTTTGAAGATCAGGGACCAGGCAGATGGACTTGTTCTCAGCAGGGGAGCCATCGCAGAGGGCTGGGGGCAGGGGAGGGAGGAACAACAGGAAGAGCCCTTTTTATTGTCCCCCTCCCTCTGCTGTGGCAGTGTAAAACACGTACCGTACCCTTCCCAAGAACCCAACTAAAACTGCAAGCTGGTTGGATTCCACCTCCCTGCACCGGCATGTTAAGTCTCAGGAGCACCCATAGCAAGTGTTTCTTGCACACACTTCCTTCCAAGGTATCTTAGCTTCAAAAGGACTAGAAACTTGCTGTTGATTTTTAAACAAAAATGGGAATGGAGGTCCTCAGAAAGCTGACTCCTGTGGCCAAGATCACATGCTGCACTCCTGCAGAATCACAGCATAGGCACACATCAGGCAATGCTTTACAGAACCGCCTTAGACTTGCTCTTCGCTGCTTTTTGACATCTTCTCTTTTTGGTACAAAACTAAATTTGAGCAAAGCTGCTTGATAGAGAGTGAGACCAGCAGTTCATCATCCAGCTGAGTCCTGCCTGTTCAACTCTTCAAGACCTCACCTGCTACCAAATTGCTCCTTTTAACTGGAGATGCTGGGGCCTGAACTCAGGACTGTCTGCTTGCAAAGCAGGTGCTCTGATACTTGAGCCACAGCCCCTCCAGGCCTGTGTGAGTCTGGCACAGGGGGTAAAAGACTGAGCTGTGAGTCAGGAAGTGCTCAGATAAAACTCCCTCTGCCATGGACTAACTCTATATATGGCAGGGGAGGGCAACATATGGCCCTCCAGAAGCTTTGGCCTGCAATGCCCATGATCCCCCACCATTGGTTATGCCAGTTAGGGCTGATGGGAACTCTAGGCCAGAACATCCGGAGGGCCACAAGTTGTCCACCTCTGTTATATGGCCTTGCATAAAGAACTTTTTGCTCTGGTTTGCAAGTAGGGTGTGTGGTTGTAGCAAGGCTGGACTACCTTACCGGACCGTTCTGAAGGGCTACCACTAACATAATGGATGTGAAGTGCTCCAAGCACTCAAAATTTGTAATGCAAATGTTAGGGTTATTATTATTACTATTGAAATATATTAAATTTGTTATGTAAATGCTAGTGCCAATATTATTATATATACCTGACAGAGTGCCTCTCCCGTCATGAACCTACCTGTACACTATGGTCCTCATCTAAGGCCCTCCTCCAGGTGCCTCCTCTGAGGGAGGCTTGGAAGGCAGCAATGAGGGAGAGGGCCTTCATGGTGGTGGCCCACCCAATTACGGAATTACCTCCCTGACAAGGCCCACCCGGCGCCAACATTGTTATCTTTTTGGCTCCAGGTTAAGACCTCAGGCATTTTGCGGCATATGATGCGGTTTTAATCGGGTCTTGAATTTTTCCTGTTGATTGTTTAAAATTGTTTTTAGATATGTGTGTGTGTGTGTGTGTGTGTGTGTGTGTGTCTGTGCATTGTATGTTTATACGTATATGGTTTTTATAATGTATTTTTAAGGTTTTAAGCTTTGTAAACCGCTCAGAGAGCTTTGGCTATTGGGTGGTATAGAAAGGTAATAAATGAAATGAAATGATAAATAACTGTATTAGCAACACACATGTACTTGCAAGTGGGGATATGCATCTGGGAGGCTGCAGGACAATTCCCCAAGCAAAGGCTCAGCTATCAGCTCCCGCGCTAAAGCTGTGCTTGTGCCCACCACCCTCCTCTGCAAACCACTGCTCTTTGGCCTGGCTGCCAGGGAGGTGTTGGGACTCATAATCTCTGGTTCCAGCTGGCCAAGCTGCCATTGTCTCCTAGCGGAGTGATTGCAAAAGGCTGCCAGTGGAGGAGAAAAGGGCCTTGATGGCTTGTTCCAAAAACAATAACCGGCGATGGAGGCCCCGGCTTGAAGCTGCTGCTGCTGCTGCATTGGCTGCTTCCTTTGTTCCCATGGGATCATCCATCACAGAGCTGTGCGCCATGGGTGGCAACAAAGAGGTGTCCCGAGCCAATGTCTTCCCCCACCACCCCGCTGCTGTCTCGTGCCGGGGCCAGAGGCTCTGTGTTTCCCTGATCAGAGAAGCAGACTAAAGCAGTTCACTGCACGACTGAAATGCAAAGGACAAGGGGTGGAGGGCTAGAGAGATACAGCATCCCTGGAAACAAGCGGAAAGCTGCTTGCTGGGGGAGCCGGTATTTGAGGCTATCCCAGAAGCTGAAGCAGCCCATCTGGCTCTGCACTAATTGAAACAGGACACAAGGCCCCAGAAGTTTTCCTGCACAAGCCACACTGAAATGAATGGGAGCTGCACAACGGTTTGGCGCTGGTCACAATCCCAATTAGGAGCAAGCCTGGGTTAATGGCACAAGCCTAACGCTATGGTTACGGTGGCTGGCTGGAAGCTTGCACAGAGGAATGTAGGGGCTGAAAAGAAGCAGCATACGATCCCACGGCCAACTGCTGAGCCCTGAAGGATCGGGACACATCACCCTTGCACTTGAGGATCTGCTGTGCAGTTCGGAGAACGTTTGAGCAGCACAGTCATGTGTGTTGCGGGCCAATCAATGGGCCTTTTCCGTGAAACTGGCACATGGGTCCCCAGGCACCCAGAAGTGGTGCCGATTTCCAGGAAAGACGCAGTGATCGGGCCTGCCGACCAGGTAGCCAGGTCACTGAAACACTCTCCCAGCTGTGCAGAAGCCGCTCACGGTTAAGTGGCTTTTGCATACTTAACTGTAGAGAGATTAGTATGGCCTTCCTAACCAGGCACCCTCCAGATGTTTTGGACTACAGCTCCCAGAGTTCTAAAGCATTGACCGTGCTGAAAGCTGAAGGATTCCCCCACCCTGTCTAAACACACATAGGATTATGTTCTAAGTTGACCATGTGCTGTGCAAAGAAGTCTTTCCTTTTGTCTGTCCTGAATCTCCCACCACTCAGCTTCATTGGGTGACCCTGGCTTGGGTTCCAGTATTAAGAGAGGAGGGAAACTTCTATCCACACCAGGCATCATTTTATAAACCTCCATCTTTTTTTAAAAAGCCCCAAACTTTGTAATGCTGTCTGTAGCCTTCACAACTATGGAACAAGGGCATCCTATGGGCACCTAGAGGCACCCAGGGAACAATGCAGGTTGCCACAAAAACTGCAAGGGCCAATTTGGCACCAGAGAACACCGCCCCCGCCCCCCACCAATGCCGTTCAACTGATCTACTCGACATGCTCTCCTGGTTTAGTATTTAGTACAAGCAATTAAAACAGTCCTGCAGTTAAAACCATGGAAGCAGGGATGGGGCGGGGGGAGAGAGAAGGAATTTTCTGGTGCAGAAAGAAATGGGGGAATTTAGAATGGAGCACTTATTCTCCTAGGAGGTAATCCTTCAGCTGAAATGAGTTCCCACAGACTACTCAAATACAGGCTTGGCGACGAGTGTGCAGGGAGAAAGGGCCTGGAACTAACAGGGAATTTGCTCCACATTTTATGTCGCTGCAATCGCGAAGCTCATCAAGACCTGGAAAATCCAAAAGAAGCTTCCTCCTTCACCCAGGGTCTGTTCAAAGTGTTTTAATATTTGCAATTGAATTCCTAAATATCTTTTTTTTTTTTTAAGCACTTTTCACACAACTGCTATGAAGCCACAACACAAAACTTGTGTTCATCCTTCTCAACTTGTTTGCATAATCATAGCTTACAAACCGATTGACTGGCAAAGAAAATGAGGCCAGAGATGGGCAAGAGTTTTAAAGAGAGTTGAAAGCAGAGAGGCATCACTTCCCAGGGTGGTGTGCGCATGTATCTGGGTCAAACAGCTTCGGCAGTTTTTGAAATCAATACAAAACCAAAACAAAAAAAACCCTGCAAAGCCTATTTAACCAGTAGCCAAAGTTGGAATGATTAACCCAAGTGGCAACCCCACTTTCAAGTCTCTAAGTCTCTAAGTCTCGGGGGGGGGGGGGAGATTGTCAATGTCCAGCTTCCATGAAGGAACAATGCCTTAGTGCAGCACCTTGGCTTCCTTATGGTGTTTCTCTTGATTATCCATCTTGACTTTCAGGAGATATAAGGCAAGGGTGCAGAACCGCTTTCAGACTGAGGGCTGGATTTCATTTTGAAAAAGCTCTTGGGGGCTGCATTCCAGTGGTGGGCAGGGCCAAAGGCAAAAGGGATGGGGCCAAAATACCAAAAATACCCCAAAATTTCTGATGATGGAGATGGAGGCCATTTTGACCAGGGCCAGATTATCGAACAGGCTAACAAGACCCTGGCCTAGGGCCTGTGATTTTCATAATGCAGCACTGGTACAGTCTAGTTTCCCCTCCCCCCTCAAAAATGTACTAGTTAAAGGCAAGACTATAGTTATTAAAATATGAGTTATGTATGTGTTTTGATCAGGAGAACCAAAAAAAAAATAAAGTTTATTAACTGGTTCACTGGGAACCCCAGGGATTTTCAAGTGGCCTGTGAAAAGGAAAGTTTGAGAACTGCTGCTTTGAAACAAATAAATAGATATGTTAATTACAGGTCATGCGAAGAACTGCTTCTCTTTGTCAGTCTTGAATCTGCTGTCCATCAATTTTATTGGATGACTCTGAGTTCTAGTATTATGAGACAGGGAGAACAACTTCTCCCTCTCCACTTTGTCCACACCATGAATAACTTCAGGAACCTCTACCATTTTCCTCACCTCGTCCTGTCAACCTTTTTCTAAACTAAAGAGACCCAAACATGGTAGTCTTTCCTCAAAGCGAGATCTTGGGGTGGTGTGTCTTAATCTAGAAATTCAGTTTTTGCAAAACGTATTCCATCATAGCATTTCTTTTCTTTTTTAAGCTTCTGTTTATTTTTGTTAGGAATTAATCGACACAGTGGCTGCAAAAATGAAGCTCGTTTGCTTTGGTTCCAAAACACACAGCGCATGTCCTCATGGCTGAGCAGGAGGCGGCGGCGGGGAATAAGGACTGCAGAACAGCGGATGCTCGACAGCAAACACCCCTGTAAACCTCCTCTCTGAGCAAAGCTGGCATTGCTTAGCAGAGGCCAGAGCAGCTGACAAAAAGATATTCTGGAATGATAAGAGGGCTGTGTAAATTCAAGGCTGCCTGCACATTTCCCCCCTTAGAGCAGGAAGGGGGGGGGGGAACCTCAGCAACACCTTGCCAATTTCAGTCCCACCGCCAGTCATTGCCAGTCATTCGTCAGAATGCTAAAGAGTTAAGAAGTAGAGATGGTGGCTTGCAGTTCTCTTCCTCCCCACCACAGCTAAAAAAACGAAACGGAACTAAACATCCCTGTTTAACTCAACACCCCTGTGCCTGACAAGCCAATAAATCCTCCCTAATGGTTAATTAAACTATTTGACGCAAGAAAACAAAAAGGCCAGAGGGGGAGGTGACTGTTTAAAGCAGCAGGTCAAACACGCACAGACGGACCTTATTCTCTGCTCCTTAAAAATGCTAGGGCAGCTGGGAAAGCAAGAGTGGAGGGAGCGAGGGCGGGCTGGGAGGCAGGAATGTGCCGAGTTCACGAAGGCCCCAACTATGACCCAGATCTCCCCCTCTCCTCCTCCCGGAGAAGCCTGGGACAAGGCCATGAGTTCCCAAAACATGTCCCTCCTCCCAGCACCGGGGGGGGGGGGGCTCCCGTTTCTTGTGGTCCGAACGCTCTCCCAAACTGCCATTGTACGTCTGGCGTGGTTAATCCATTAAGACCTGTTTGCACAACCTGAGAGAACCGTTACTCAACTCATCCAGGGGATCAAGCAGCCAGAGGCAAGCTGGCCTGGCAGATGGTGGATTGTGAGCGCCCGAGGAATCCCTTCCGGGGCTGGATACCTTTTGGGTTGTTATCAACAGGGCTGGTTCCTGAATCTGGACCCAGAGGACAAGAGCAAGGGCCCGGAAGTCAGTGGCTGGAGCTGGGAGCTGCAACCTGAAATGCAACAGGCAGGAGGGACTGCTTGGTTGACCAGGAAAGAGTGGAAGGCCAGGCCAGCTCACAGGGGCTAATGCTGCTTGCCTCCATTCCCTTAAGCCCACACAGACTTCACTGGGCCCAGTTCTAGTTAAGGAGGCATAAGCATCCCAACAGTCGATCTGAAAGAGTTGAGCGCTCCCAAATGCTCAAGCCATGTGCAAGCACCCAGTTGGAGAGCTCACAAGGAGCTCGTGGGTGGTTTAAAGCACCTGTCGCCACTGCCCTCTCCTTTCCCTGCCCCACCTGGGGGGAAAACTGAGCTTGGGGCCAGGGAAAGTGGAGGTAGAAGCAGCGCTAATTGCAGGTTCTCCCAAAGCTCCAGCAGAGCACATTTCTATGCTATGGATGGGATTGGGGCTATCAGTCCCATCATTCCCAACCAGAAATCTTCCCACCCAGGATGGTGCAATTCACAGTCCCAATCTCATCCCCAGCACGGAAACATGTTCCGCCAGGACCTCTGGAGTGCCTGCTGCCACTTATCTCTTTCCCTACCCAAGGTATGTAGCTAGGTCCTTGGGGCTGGGAAAGGCAGCGGCAAGCACACCTGGACTGGAGGTGAGCAATGCCCGTCTCACCTCAGATCAGCTTGCAAACGTTAGAAGAGGGGCACCCGTTTTTCAGACAGCTCACGACACTCCTTCTCCCAGCTGTGGAAAGCAAGGTTCTGTCCGTGGTCAGTTCCTTGTACTGGGGTCTGAGCGCTCTGGGACCAAAGCGAGGGAACAGTGGTGCAGAAGCTGGAATTACAGCACAGTGCATTGGGGTGAAGGCAACGGAGGTCGCGTCTTCAGTGCAAAGGGGGCCAGGCCAAGGTTTTGTTATTGGCTGTTGAAGGCAGCAGCATCCCAGCTTTAAGTAACCGGTGGTGTAGTGGAGCCAGGGCTTGCAGGGAGGCAGCACCAGCACTTTTTTATTAGCAGGGACAATGATGTCATCTGCCACCCCAGGCAGAATCCCCTTTTGCTTCTGAGCTTAGCTGCAATCCGCACAGTAGCTTGGGGGGGGGGGGGGATGAATTTTCCCAGCAACAATCTATTGTTCCCTGTCGCAATGCAAAGTATTTTGGGTGTCTTAAGCTTGAACGGGCAATTATAAGACCTGGTCCTGGTGGAAATTAAAACTGCTAGAACTGGTTTGTTGATGTGGATCAACACAGCCGCCTGCATGTTTGGACTCTTCCTTGGGGCATGGCTATGGGGACATCATGATGAGCACCTGCAGGACAAAATGCACCACTCCACCACTGCAAGTAATTCCTTGCTTTTCAGGGTTCCCCCCTACAACCCAACCTGGATAACTAGGTGACTTTTTGTTTTGTCCTCACATGGCACAGGTTTTCTCTGTATTTACCTTGCAAGCTGTGGTTTTGGGGAATGGCGCTAGAGAGCAAACACTGACAATTTGGCCGATGCTTACAGGAAGTCTGGCACGCAGGGAGAGAACTTGTGCACGCACAGTGCACAGCTTAGCTAGCTTTAACTCCTTCAGAGAAAGGTTACTGCTTCTCCCCACTCCACCCCCCCCAGCCTGGGACGGTTTCCCATGATGGGTAACTGACAGGGCTGAGCAGAAACAGGATGGCATCGCGAAGGGTTGCGAGTCCGATTCAAGCTTCATCTCCCTCCTTTGCTGCAGGCTGTACCACATCACACACAGAAGCCTAGAGCACAACCACTCATAAGAACATAAGAAGAGCCCTGCTGGATCAGACCCAGGGTCCACCTAGTCCAGCATTCTGTTCACACAGTGGCCAACCAGCTGCCCCAATGGGAAGCCCACAAGCAAGACAGGAGTGCAACAGCACCCTCCCGCCCGTGTTCCCCAGCAACTGGTGTACATAGGCATACTGCCTCTGATACTGGAAGAAGCATATAACCAATCAGGACTAGTAGCTACCAATGGCCTTCTCCTCCCTAACTGCACCCCACTCGGGTCCTTTCCCAAAGATGGCAGGTGTCAAAATTCTGAGCTCTCTATCACTATGCCCGTTCTATGCTCTCTCAAGCATATTTTATGTCCTCTCCTAGAATGAGGGCTGTGTGTCCTGCAATTCTGTGCGGCGTGCAGCTCTGGGTGAGGAAAATGGTTTCACAAACCTATCCGTTTTCATTTTAACAAAATGAAGTTTCAAGGCCTTATGGTGGCAAAGATGTTTGAAAGCATTTGGCCAATGGCTGAAGGAATTCTCAAAAGCCAGCGAGGTGATCATCCTTGTGGTTGGCGGTGGCACTTTGGTGCCGTTCCATTGAGACTGGCAAAAACAGAATAAATGATGGAAAATAAAGGGCATTGTGCAAATGTGCTTAATTTGCATCGTATCTATTATAGGGGTTGCAGCATTCAGCTTCAGATCAAGGACAGGGCCTGTATGGAGCAGAAGCTGGAATTTGCTGGCTGTTGAGGACTGAGAACACACTGTGTGGTAGAATATTTGGGGAGGGGGGGTTGCTGGTTGAGCCCTAGGTATCTATTTGTTATATTTATATCCCACCTTTCCTCCAAGTCAGCCTACATAATCCTCCTCCTACATAATAATCCTACATAATCCTCCTCCTCTCCATTATATCCTTACAACAATAACCCTGTGAGATAGGTTAGGCTGAGAGCCAGCGACGGGCCTCAAACAAAGTCACCAGTGAACTTCATGGCCAAGTGGGGACTAGAACCCGGGTCTCCGCAGTCCCATTCCAACACTCTAACCACTGCACCACACTGGCTCTCAAGGTGAGATAGTGAGTCTCTTCTGATGTCTTGGCATTAACAAATCTCTCCCTCTGGATCCTACATCTTGGGGAACCCTCCTTCGCTTCTACTGCAACCTCAAACCAAGCAAAATTTCACTGTTTCTACCTTGGAGCCTGTTCACAAACATCATGCACAAGGATAAGTGAGCTCTGTCTCAGATCCCTCAGCTTGATGGACAGATGATTTTTTGTGGAGGAATGAAGACTTTTATATTACAAATCTGGGGTGGGGGAAGATGTTAACAAACGCAGAAGACGCTGTTTCCCAAGCCTGAAGAGTTTGTCCCTTGCATCAAGCCAGTTCTGAAGCTTTTGCAACAGTGCCTGGAATGCCCCCAATTGTACAATATTTGGTCTGTCCTGATCATTTTCCAGCATCATCTCCTGCAGGCCTGACTTGCCCTGCCGACACGTGCTATGCAGGAGCCGCTGCATGAGGGTGGAAGAGAGAATTGGGGGTCGGGGTGGGCGGGGAGCTGGCTAAGGAAGAAGAACATGCCCCTAATGGATAACCCCATGTTAAAAATCTACTGCGGATGAGGTAAGCCAACGAAAAAAAGAAAGAGGGAAAGGGCCCTGGTTAAAGATTGATCAGACATGCTGCTAGCTAGGCGCAGTATTGATATCGCTGCTCTCACTCCGGCCCGGTTGCTTTCCCGACCGTGTTGGAGAAGCAAGCAAACAGGAACCATATTGGCCTCGGGTGGAGTGGCTCTCCCAGCCAGCCAGCCAGCCAAAACGATAAAAAGATTTCCAAGGCTAAGATTCCAGGGCAGCCCTCCAGCGCACAGCTGAGGCTGGGGACGGGTTCAGGAGGGAGCCGGTCAACGGCAGACAACCCTCCCCTCATAAGCGGCGGCCGCATTTGGGGGCTGTGGGACGCAATGGAATGAGGGCAGGGGTTCTCCTGGGATTCTAGGAAATGGGAGAGTGTATGGGCCGGAGAACAGAGAGTATTAATAGTTATGCTTCACCTTGTTAGCCTGTGGAAACACAGTGGACAGTTTCTCGTGCCAGATTCTTTATTTATTACATTTATATCCTGGCCTTTCTTCTTCTTGCGAGGAACCCAATGTGGCTTACACAGTCCTCCTTTTTCTCCATTTTATCCTGTACATACATACTGTGGCTCTAAACCAGAAATAAGTGAACGAAATTAAAAGCTCCTGTGAACTTCACCCACCCATCGAGGAACCTGTCTGGTGCATCTCTGTATGATTCACTGCTCTGAACAGGAGGGTGGGCTGTTTTCTGTGGTGTCTTTGCTTGTGCAAAGTTTGAATGAAGACTCACACTTCCTGGAGACATGGTGACTTGATCTGAGCTCATTTCCTTCCAACCCAGGAGGCGTGCCTAGATCCTGGAGAAGCACCAGGGGTAGTAAGATTTCCTCTGAGGGCAGGTCATTCTTAACTCAGAGGTGGGGTAGGACGATTTCATTTGTGTTTGTTTTTAAAAGATGGGGCATAGCTACTGACGAGAGCAGGATGTGCAAAATCAGCATGGTTAAAAGAAGGGCAAACCACTATACCAGGGCCAACAATATAGGAGATTCCCACCCCCATTCTCAGATTCCAACACGGAATAAGTCACCTCCATCACTGACTTGTCAAACTCCACCCCCACCTTGACAAGAGCTGGGTTTGACACCCTCTTCCTTACCGGTACAAGCGCTTAGTCCTGAAATAGCATCACCCTCTCCTGTTCTCGATGCTGCTACTGGGAGCCTGACCTGACCTCTTCCAGAAGCTAAGAGCATCCCCTTGACCGCAAGCTGGGAAGGCCAAGCACTACTTGGAAGTGATCAGTTAAATACCGGGGCCTCAGTGTCACTTTGCGGGAGGAGAAGGGTGGGCTCAGGTCCAGGGTGTTGCTTCCTGCAGAGGCAGAGGGACCAAAACAGCTGCACACAGATGGTGTGAGTGTCTATAGAGCGCACTTGGCACTGGGCTTCTGATGGATGCGCCACTTTCTGTAAAGGCTGAAGAAAAACAAAACTGGATGTGCTGCAGGAACCACTGCTGCATAGTTGGCTGTCCTGCATCCCCTCTTCCACCCCCACCCCCACCCAAATCCACATAGAGGGAGCCCGAATTCTTAACATTCTATGTTTAAACAATTAATCTTTCTCCCTCTCTCATAATACTAGAATCTAATGGGTCATCCATGAAGCTGATTGGTGGGAGATTCAGAACAGATAAAAAGAAGGACTTCTTTACTAGGAAATTTGCAAACAGTCCAGTGGTTGCAAATGGATTATATTGTGCAAGTTAAGAACAAAAGAAGAGCTCTGCTAGATTAGACCAAGGTCCATCTAGTCCAGCATTCTGTTCACACAGTGGCCAACCAGCTGCCCCAGTGGGAAGCCCACAAGCAGGACATGAGAGCAACAGCACCCTCCCGGTGCTGTTCTTTACAAGGACAAATTCATGGAGGAGAAGGCTATCAATGCTTACTAGTCCTGACGGCTATATGCTACCTCCAGTATCAGAGGCAGTGTACCTATGTACACCAGTTGCTGGGGAACACGACCGGGAGGGTGCTGTTGCTCTCATGTCCTGCTTGTGGGCTTCCCACTGGGGCAGCTGGTTGGCCACTGTGTGAACAGAATGCTGGACTAGATGGACCTTGGTCTAATCTAGCAGAGCTCTTCTTTTGTTCTTAACTTGCACAATATAATCCATTTGCAACCACTGGACTGTTTGCAAATTTCCTAGCATTTTGGACTGGAAGGCAAAGGGAGAGATATTTGATCCAGAGAGGTGAAAGGCAGAGAATTGTGTGGGGCATAACAACTCATTTCCAATCCCATTTGTAACTACTCTGGAAGCCCTAGAAACCAGATATCGCCCCAATATCTTTGGCAGACAAACTCTAGAAACTTTTTAAAAAAATAATTAAGGCTGAGATTTTTGGCATTTTGTGCCTGCAACTAAATTGTGTGCTTGCACAGTGTGTGGTTGTGGGCATTAAGAATTACACCACGCCTGAAAAAGCAGTTCTCTACCTGTGTAGGTTTCTGTGGCACCAACAAAGAAGATATCCAACTGTACTACCTTAACAGGCTTAGCTCTGAGCAGAAGAGGCTTAAAACACTTTGTCCCAGTAATCCAGCAGCCTCCGCCTTCCTACACACCACTCACCCTGAAACCAAACAAACCCATTGCAAGAGATACAACTGTTCCCAGCTCATTTATGCCGGAAGTTAAAGCAACAATCAAGGGGGATTGTGAACTGGCGTGCAAAAGATTTCGCAACCACATCTAAAGGATCCCAGTAACTCCCCCGGCATTGAGGGGCTTCTGCTCCCTCCTCAGTGGCGCCTGGACAAGCTGTCAGAAATACCCAGCAGGGCCACTCCATTTGTGACATGGGAGGATGTGAA
This sequence comes from Shinisaurus crocodilurus, assembly GCA_021292165.1. NCBI lineage: Eukaryota > Metazoa > Chordata > Lepidosauria > Squamata > Shinisauridae > Shinisaurus > Shinisaurus crocodilurus. Next base: position 34,194,269 of record CM037882.1, on the reverse strand, counting down.
AACGACACCCTTCAGTCACTTGCCAAGCACCCTCAGGTCCTGCCCCAAAGGGTAAAGTTTGGGGCACCCTGGATGCTTCTGGCAAGACCACACTAACTACACCCACTGAAAGTACCCCTCCAATGACACTCCTGTTTTAGCCGAACACACTCAAAGCAGACTGTCAGCCCCAGACTGTTTCCAGAATGGTGGGCACCCCTTGAGGTCTGCTGCCCTAAGCAGCTGCCTAGGCTGCTATATGGTAGAGATGGCTCTGGATCACCTTTGTGCTGAAAGCATGAATGACTATATGTTATTAAGCACAGGTTCTCTCTCTGTCTTGCTCCATTTGTACATCATGGAAAGCCATGAATCCTGGCTTATTAAACCATGATGTGCACAAGCAGCATACTAGCGCAAGTAGCCCATTTGTTCCTCTTTTTGCTGGAGCAGGTCACCGAACAAGGAACACTGAGAAAAAGAGAGGGGAAGGCACTTGTATGCAATGGAAACCAACAAGAGAGAGAAAAAAAGACTCTCAGGTGCCTATGAGAAATGTTTATTTTGCTCAACGCTTTTCGGAAAATGTTTTTTCCTTCAGCAAGAGCCGGTTATCTTTTGTTGGATGTACTGAGGAAAAAGTTCTTCATGTGTCTCTTCTGCATTTTCATGCAGAAGAGACACATGAAGAACTTTTTCCTGAACATATCCATTTTCCGAATCATGTTGGGCAAAATAAACATTTCTCTCTTTTTTTAAAAAAAAATTTCTATGTCAAACAAACACATACGGTAATATCAAACATATAACAATTAACAAAACAAAACAGACTTCCGGTTTTCTTCTACAGCAAATATAGGTAACAATATTTTTTCTTACTCGATAATCAGAATGAGAAATCTCTTTCTTCCCGTTGTCCCAAATTCACCAAAATAAACATTTCTCATAGGCACCTGAGATGCTTTTTCCCCTCTCTTGTTGGTTTCCACCAAACAAGGAAGCCACAACGGAGCATTGTTATGTCCAAACTGGGGACCGTGGTTAATTGCTCCCAAGCAAAGTCAGCAAGATTAGAAGCAAGTTGGCTTATGAATCCTGGCTTGTGGTGGAGCAATTAACCATAGTCCTGAGTTCAGAGATAATGGAAAGCTATGCTTAACTGCAGCTTGCTGGTTTGTTTACCCAGTGGAACAAAAGGTAGAGAAAACGGGCTCTGTGAACTAGCACATTGCTCATGTGGAACATGGCTTCATAAGCCAGGATTCATGGCTTACCATGAAGTGTGAAGTGTCTTTCTTTCTTTCTCTCTCTCACTCACTCACTCATATGTGCACACACACACACACACACACACACACTCTAAATTCTAAGCTGCTCCAGATGGACAGCTCCTCCGGTGCTTCCAGATAAGGCTTTTATGTTGCCATCACCCTGCCACATTCACAGAATTTTATGGGGGGGGGGGGATCTAGACGTCATGATCTTCCACTTGTAACTCTCCCATGATTTTTCACTGCTTCTTCCAACTTTTTCCTTACTGTGGAAAATCAGTTAAGAAGAGATGGAGTAGCTGCACAATGCCTTCTAATTATTAGCACTAGGACCCCTCTGTCTGGAAGTTCCTCTAGTGCTAGCCTTATTTATTTATTTATTATATTTATACCCCGCCTTTTTTCCTGCAAGGAGCCCAAGGCGGCTTACATAATCCTCCTCCTCCTCTCCATTTTATCCTCACAACAACCCTGTGAGCCATCAAATGCATTGGACAGCTATTCCATCTTTCCCTCCCTAACAGATTTTTTTGTGTTAAGAAAAAAGATGGAAGAAGCCATGGGAAGACACAGGAGGGTTACAAATGGAAGACGAGAACTCCATGTAAAATTTTGTGCCTGAGGCAGGACGATTGCCCAATAAAAGCCTGGTCTGGGAGCACCCTAAAGCCAAAGGAGGACTCAGTTGAACACCATCCCGCAAAACACCAGGTTTTCCTTAGGGCAAGTCCATCCAGCACTCTTTCGACCCAACACTGCCCTCTTCAGGAAAGAAGGGGGAGGAGACAAAAATCCAGGACACCTGACCCGCACACTCCAGGATGCAAAGGATGGTTTAGTTAGGCTTTGATATGTCACTTTTTACAACACACTCAACCCTTCGTTGCTCTCCGCCCATCCAAGGCACTCCACTGTGTTTCCTGCCATTATTCTGTGAGCCATACTCAGTTCTGGTTGGCTAAAGTTAGAGCTAGAGGTGTGTGTGTGTGTGTGTGTGTGTGTGTGCTTGGGCAGGGGAGCTTCCTGCTGGATCAAGCCGCTCATTTGCACTGGCATTTTAGCTATGGGAGAGGCTGTTGCAATGAGGCCCCAAACTGGCACTGTCTCGCCTGAAAACAGAAATCCGTGAAGGCCTGATGCTGGCTTGTCAAACAGCCATTGGCCTTGTTGCCTGGGGCAAGAGAAAAGTGCCTATAAGACAGGGGTGCAGAACTTATTTCAGCCCAAGGGCCGAATTCTATTTCAGAGAAGCTCTCGGGGGCCGCATTGCAGGGATGGGCGGGTCTGAAGGCAAAAGAGGCATGGCCAAAATACTAAAAAAATACCAGCCTATTTTAGCTTTGAGCTCTTACTGCCAGGAACTAAGCCTCAGAACAGGCATCTCTGTTAGAATGAAGGAAAAACAGCACAAAAGCTGGGAAACCACCAAACAATCAGTGCTTGGGGGGAAAGGGGTATGGCCTTCTGGGCACCCCCAAAGAGCTGGACTGGGACTCTCAGAGGGCTGGATTTGGCTCCTAAACCTGAGGTTCTGCATGCCTACTCTAGGAAACCAAGCCAGAGGTTGGGCTTTAACAAAAGTTGTTTCTTGGGTAAGGGTACGCTGGCTGGTTAAAAAAAATATTGTGGACTTGCCCCTTGTGAACTTATTTGCCATGCTGATCTCTCAAACCCTTTCTATGCCTGTAGTACCTCTGCTCCAAATTGCCCCCATTTCCCAGCTGCTTCCTCCCCCTGCAGGATTTAAGACTTGGATTGCATCTTGCAGCGGTAGAAGGGAAGGGGATGTGAGTTGGAGCAAAGAAGCTGTGAGTAGCTACTATACAGAAGGCCTTTTCCATGGTGCTGCCCAAATTTATGGAACTGTCTCCTCAGCACATCCGCCTGGTATCAGCTCTGTTCTCCTGGGAGTGCCAGGCAGCCTGTCTTGCTCCCTCTAGCTTTTAATGGCATACGAGATCTTTTTATGATCTCTTATCTGCAACTTTTAAACATTTCATCTTTTCACCTGCTGGCTTTGACCTTTTATCTGGAAATTAAATTGAATGTTCAGAATGTGGCAATGCAGATGGTGGAACATATTATTCCAGCTGCCTTGCACCGGCTGCCTATCTGTTTTGGGCCTCAATTTAAAGTGCTTTTTTTGGAACCATTAAAACGCTAAGATGGCTTGGGATCAGGTTACATTAGGGATTGTCTGCTCCCATAGGACCCTGCCTGCCATGTAAGATTGGCAGCTGGAACTTCTGCTCATGGTCCTGCTCTTATACAAGATTAGATGGGTGCCATACCCATAACAGGGTCTTTTCAGAGGTGGCACTGAGATTGTGGAATTCCCTACCCTGGGAGACTCATTGTGCCTCTTCACTTTTAGCATTTAGACCAGGGGTGGGAAAGTTGCGGCCCGCCAGATGTTTTGACCTACAACTCCCATTAGCCCAAGGCAGCAGAGCCAATTGTGAGAGAACACAGGAGTTGCAGGCCAAAACATCTGGAGGGCCACAAGTTGCCCACCCCTGATTTACAGTGTCACTAAAAATAGTTTTGTTTCATCAAGTTTTAGTCCTTGAGTATCATTTGCCAGGCCTGCTTTATTTTTTTAATCTGCTGTTTGGGATTTGATTTTCACTGATGCAGCCTCAAACTGTTTGTTTTTATGTTGACTGGATTCTGGTTTGCCTGCAACATGCAGCCAACTTCATTGGCCCGTGAACATGCAGCTACGAACAAACCTTCCTTCCACAGCAGCTTTCCTAGAGAATCAGCCACCTTCACGCCTGTTCCCTTTGTCAGCTCCAGAGACTGTTGTTTTCTCCATCAAGTATTCTCACCCTAGCCCGAACAAACAGTATCTCCGTGTACGCACACACACTTTGTAAGGTACCTTCTTTGACTTGCTGAAGAAGGCCTGCTTGATTTCCTCCAGGGTTGCATCCTGCTTGATCCCCAACAGGTCATAGTAGCTGCTGTTCCTGGCTGGCAACCTATGACAAGGATGGCACAACTGCGGTTACTCTGACGGCACAGAATCATAACGTTGGAAGGGGGCCTTGTAGGTTACCTAAGCGCAGCCTTCCCCAACCTCGTTCCCACCCAATATTTTGGACTTCAGCTCCCATCAACCCCAACCAGCATGGCCAATGGTCAGGAATTCTTAGAGCCATAGTCCAAAACATCTGGAGTCCAAAATCCATACACATTAAAAAGAAAAAAACAACCAGCCATCTGAACCAGAGGTTATCTCCATGTCTGATGGTAGTGTGTTTACCTATTCCATACTGCAAGGATAGAATGTGATACAACTTGCAAACCTCCATGAACAGAGGCAGTCTACCACTGAGCAGCGGATGCTGGGGATCAACAACAGGGGAAGACAACATGACCTGCTTGTGAGCTTCCCACAGGCTCTTGGCTGGCCACTGCTGGAAACAGGAATGCAGGACCAGACAGATCTTTGGCTGCAACTAGCAAAGTGATTCTTGTGTTCCAGTCTGATGTCATGATATCCACATGGACCATTTTGCATAATGGAAGAGATGATGCAAAAGAATGCCTCAAGAAGTAAATGGGCTGAAGACGGCACTGGGAACTGACATATGTGATTTCTCCACCCCTCTCTCATGGTATACAAGATTCAAGAATACTAACCAAGAGTGCTGAGCAAACTATGTGCAAGAAAGCACGTTTCTTTCTTTCTCTTTCTCTGTGTGTGTGTGTGTGTGTGTGTGTGCGTGCGTGCATGAGAAAGGGGGGGAGGAGAGAGGAGAGAGAGAGGAGAGAGAGAGAGAGAGAGAGAGAGAGAGAGAATAAAAGAACAGGAGGTTTGTTAGAAACTCAAGAGGACAGGGCTGAAAATAACATGTATAACATCCACCAGCTGTTTGTATAATATCCCTGAAAACCTGCCAACCAAAGTGTCTGTTATCAGGAAGGCTCAGAATGGGGCAAACCGCCAATAGAAGGGGATTGATTTCCCCCCCCACCCATCCTCTCCTCCACTTCCCTTCTGTTTTGGAAATGAATCTTGATAATTCAGCCAGAGTAAATAATGCTTTAAAAAGTTTAGACAGGTGCGACCCTGGGGAACAGGCGGTGTTACGCTTCACAGTTCTTTTGCCACTGAAGACAGCCACGGATGGGCTGTTTAACACAGTGGGGAAATGGGATGGGGAAATCGCCTGCATTAGGGACTGGCAGGGGCTGTGGGTGCCCGTATATGAATCCAGTGTTTGCGAGCCCAGCATCCTAGAGGTCAGTTGATGGAACTTGAAGGAACCGAAGAACAAGTCCCCAATATTTATACCAGGCCCAGCCAATCCAGAGGTTTTTGTACTGCTGCCAAGCATTAAGGGGTGATTCTGCACACGTCTACCCCCTTTCTCTGCCAGAGAGCTGAAGATCAAGAATGTGCACAAGTCTCAGGCTAAGAGGCCACGTGGTTCCTGGTTCAAGTCCCCGACATCCTGAATCGGCTGCGAGGGGAGAGCACTCACCAGCTGTAGAGGGTGGTAGAAAACCCCCGGTGCCTGGTACTTCGGCATCGCTGGCAGCAACGGCAAAGGAAATAGGGAACGGGTAAGGCCATGTTCAGACCTCCTGAGGAGCACCACACTCTGGTCCTAGGAAAACGATATGGCCTACAAAAGAAAGAAAAGGGGGGCCACTAGGATTTAAACAGTTAACATGCAGCAATGATACTTTCTGTTTGTTCACAGCACTTCACACACAGTAGCCCTCACAGAATCCTTGTAAGGAAGGGCAATATTATTAATATCCCCCAGGTTCTAGGTGAGGAAGGTGAGGCTCAACTAAGGCCACCTAGAGAGTTTTGTGGCTGGGACGAGATTCGAACTGGGGACTTGGCAGTTCGCATCGAGAGCTGCTATAACCTAGAGCCAGGCTAGGACCATGGAGATCTGGGTTCAAATCCCTACTCAGCCATGAAGTTCACTGGGTGACCTTGGGTCACCCACTCATTCTTTTAGTATACTATAACCTGCCTCACAAGGTTGTTGTGGGAATAAAAGGGGGAGTGGAGAACTATATACAGCTTTTCTTCGAGAAAGGGCAGGATGATGATGATGATGATGATGATGATGATGATGATGATGATGATAATATAATATAATAATAATAATAATAATAATAATAATAATAATTAATAATAATATCACAAACTGGCTCCCACATACCCCCACTTCATTACCTAAGAGTGCATGTGTGAACTACAGCCTCATTTATGAATATCCACTATAGAAGCTGTTAACAAACAAGCTGCTCTGTTGTTGAGGGGATGGGGCAGGTCACATAGGGAATTCTGGGTTCAAATCCCCACACAGCCATGAAGTTTCACAGGGTGGGCCTTCTTGGCCTAGAAGCCTAACTTACCTCACAGTGGCTGGGTTCACACAACATGACATGCCAGAATACAGGTTAAGAACGGGTTAAGTGTGGGTTGTCGTTGAACCGTGGGTTGTCGTTGAACCATGGGCTGTTTTGTTGCGTGAACCCAGCTGCGCTAACAAACCATGGTTTGTTAACCATGAACAACCCATGAAAAGAATCCATTATATGTTGTTGCGTTGTGAACTGTGGCTTGTTCATGGTTAACAAACCATGGTTTGCTGTTGCGTCTGGGTTAACAGAATGCAACAACCCACAGCTCAATGACAACCCATGGTTCAACAACCCACACTCAACCCATACTTAACCCATACTGTGGCTTGTCATGTTAGGTGAACCAGACCACCGTCATTATCAGGGCAAAATGGGAGGTGGGTGAGAACTCTGTATATGTTGCCCAGAGTTCCCTGGAGGAAAGGCTGGCCTACACAAGATGGAAGAAAACACCATTTGCCTTCGGTCCATGGCACTGCAAGAGCCAAATTCTTCCTCCATTTCCCACGGGCTGGCTCTAGGTGAGGGAGCAAGAGGAGAACTTTGTAAAGTATCCGTTGCTGATGAAGCAGCAATGCCATAGAGGCATCGTAAAACTAAAGGGAGCCAAGAATAACACAAACGTTTTGAGTTTCTGGCCAGAGCTCAGTAGATCCTGGAAGGATGAGGGAGGCATACAGTGCCACCCTGCTGGCTCCTCCAAGTGAAGGCCCTCAGATCAATTGCTGACTGACAGCAGCACTACCCTGTCTTACTTTTCTCAAGTTCAAGGGGGTGCAATCCCAGTGCAGCCCTTGCCACACTTCCAGTCTAAAAAAGGCACACTCGTTTCCCCGCCCTGTTTTCCAATCCAAAGTATTGGCTTTCACTGTAGAGATGCTGAGGTGGGGATGGGCAACTTTGCCCCAAAGCCCACACCCTTAACGGGTACTTCGCTCTCACCAAGTGCCACCTTGTATTGGTCACGTCAGACTTTAAGCTGTTTTCTTAAGTTGCGTTTGCCGATTATATGTCTAAGGTCTTATATGTAGCTGTTCACCCACGTTTGTTTGTCTTTATTAAGAGCAGTTTGTTTTATTTGATTACTTGAAGCAGGGTGCCCCTCCGTTAATTCACTTCTTACTTTCCTGTCACCAGTCAGACTCTGGAGAATTAGAACTTTGAATAAAAAGGTTGATTTATTGTTCTAACAAAGTCTCTAAACTGATATTCCAATCAGGAACAGATAACTTGGAATATTCAACAGTTACATTCAAACTTGTTCTTTGCTTAGATTCAGGTTAAAGGCAGGCAGATGTTATACAGTGCTCTTTGTATCAATTTGGCTTGGTTACTTGGAAGTTACAGTATCAGACCAGGGAACTTAACTGTCCCTCACACTAGTCCAGAGTTTCACCTTCTTCCTCAGACAGAAGGTCCTTCACTCCCTAAGTGGAGACTCCTGTGAATTGTTCTATACTAACACCTTCACGTTTGCTTTCTCACAACTTAGTCACTAGATTTCCTGTCTGAACTCTTCTCTTCAGTACCACCTTTCCCTACCTACTCTACTAACCTTCCACTCCCTCTCTCACTCCAACCCACTCTCTTCCCCCACTGACAACCAACTCCCTTAACAGTCAACTCCCTGGGGTTCTATGCTCTCTGATTCAACCAATCAGAGGCTCTGGAATGTTCAGTGGATAATCAGCTGCTAATCTACTGTATCTATTTTTGTATTTGTGACAGATCTGAACACTGCAAGAGGAGCGTTTCCTTTCCTGCTTTTCCACTACATAACCGCTAGGTGGCACTGTGGTATAGCAGAATAGACCAAGTACACAAGAGGAAATTCCGCTTTCTTTCACTTTCACAATTAAATGCCGCATTTTCCCTGCTCTAAAAAAACTCACTGAAAGTGCTGGTTAGATACAGAAGCCAAACTGGAGGGTCACAACATCGTCTAAAGAACCCATAAACAACCGTGAGTAACGAGTGCATGATAAATGCCCTGTGTACAGAAGCCCAAGGACAACACAGAAGCGAAAATAATAATAAAATAAGCACAGAGTCTGGTTTATACAATCAGCAGAACACCAAGGGGTCCTTACACTTTGTACTTACATTGTACTTACACTTCAGGCTGCATGTGGAGGAAGGGAGGGCACACAGGGTTGGGTCCAGCTTTTGATTAGGAGCAGGGGGGAGGCCCTCAGGCAGCCTGATCTAAGATGATGGGAGGGACCATAGTTTAGTGGAAGAGGGGGCAAGCTGTGCATGCATGAGGTCCCGGGTTCAATCTGGCCTCTCCTTGGAGAGACACTGCCAGTCAGAGCAGGCAATTCTGGGCTAGATGGACAAATAGTTTGACCTGGCCTAAGGCGGCTGCCTCGGACCTTTTCTACAGGGGACCGGAAGCAAGCAGAGGCGCAGCTGGTGGAGCAAACGCACTGGGACAATTTCCACAGATGTCTTTGAGCCACCACAGGGAAGTCGTGTACACTCTATTGGCCTCTAACCTGGTTTAATATCATCATTATCATTTACTGCACTTATAACTTGCCCTGGCCTTTCCTCCAAGGAGCTCACAAAAGCATAAGAAGAGCCCTGCTGGATCAGACCAAGGGTCCACCTAGTCCAGCATTCTGTTCACAAAATTGGCCCACAGTCTGCCAGCTGCCCACGAGCGCTCCCAGGGCTCATCCAGTGCAAATTGGGATAACACACTTTCTACAATCACACATTTGTCAGGACCACAGCGAGCCTCAGAAGAATGTGGCCATCTCACACGCTGACCTCGGAGGGCCCGGAACAAACAGATCGCAAGCGCCAGTTGGGCGCTAGCTTAATCTGGAGCCAAAAATGATCAAGGACGCAGTTTTCCATCAGCATCCCTGTCAGTCAGTTCGTTTGTCGCTATGGCAACTGCCCCGCGACCCCCTTCTCTGTCACATCCCCATCGCTGCAAACCGCGGATGCGCCTGCCTTGCCTTGCTCTCGCGAATGGATGTCCCGCAGTCTCCTCCGGAGCCAACCCCCCCTCCCTAGCTAGCTGCCCCACACTTCCCGGAGCTGGTGGGGTGAGGGGTTAGAAACCAGGAAGCCGCCACAAAATTCACACATTGCTGGCCCTCAATGGCTGCAGTGTGAAAGCCAACAGGATGACGAGACGACCCTGTCAAAAACAAAAGGGAGGGCTTATGGGTTGCTGTCAGTTTCCCCGCAACTTACAGATAGAAGAAAAGCTGTACCATGGGGTCTTTCTGAAGTTAAGATGTCAGCTTGCAGGCATCATATTCTCCCCGTCCCCTATGTAGGAAGGAGAGAGGACGGTGTGTGAGTTGTGTGTGTGGGAGGGGGGGAGGTTACAGGCAGCCAAGGGTTAAGGTTAAAGGGAAAGGTTTTTGCTCAATTAGTTGCATTTCCTTGCTTGAGCAAACTGCCCTGAGAGAAAAGGACACCAGCCGACTGCCTGGATGCCACGGTCAGTATATTTTTCAAGCTGCTTTATTTATTTATTATATTTATACCCCGCCTTTCTTCCTGCAAGGAACCCAAGGCAGCTTACATAATCCTCCTCCACCTCTCCATTTTATCCTCACAACAACCCTGTGAGGTAGGTTAGGCTGAGAGTCAATGACTGGCCCAAAGTCACCCAGTGAGTTTCATGGCCGAGCGGGGACTAGAACCTGGATCTTCAGAGTCCCAGTCCAACACTCTCACCACTACGCCACACTGGCTTTGAGGCCCTGAGCTCAGAGCCCCCCACTCCAACCCAACCATGCAAGGTTAATTAATATTATTAACATCATTTCAGTATGCAAAGTGCTTTGCAATTCTTTTCCTATTAATTTATTAATTACATTTTCCTCCTAAGAGTCCAGGGCAGCATACACAGTTGTACCTCTGCCCCATTTTGTCCTCGCACCAACCCTGTGAGGTGGCTAGACTACTTTCAAATGTCACAACAAACTATGGTTTCTTGTGATGTGAATGAGACTAGCCTCCCCATCGCCCAACCTTGGGGCTCGCACACTTCCTCCCTCTCCTCCTCCGGCACAGCCACGATATTGGAAGCTTTTGCTTTCGTTTTTGATGGAAACCCAACAAACTGTGGTTAACTTTAACTATGGTTTGTTTGAAACAAGCCAGCTTAAACCATGGATTATGAAACTGGCTTGTTTCAACACACCATCATTAAGATTAAGCAAAGTGCAAGTCTCCCAGGTAGATATGAAATAATCCAGTGCCTCCTGATGGTCTCACTGGGTGAATCCCTAACCATTACGGTTTAACTTAAAGCCCTGAAGCTTCTGAGATAGTTTGGCACTATTAAACATGGGGACTTCTCAGAGAGAGGTCTAATCCCTCTTGAAATTTGTATACGTTTTTGTCCATGGAAGCAGCATCCTGGGCAGTGAGTTCCACAGGACAACTGAACACTGAAGGTTTGAGTTTTCCTTCTGGCCTGAGAGGATTCCATTTCTTTTATTATAACCTTATATATACAGACAAAGAATTTCAATACTGCAGGCACATGGGTTAAGGGTGTTGGAGGATTTTTTTTTCCTGTTCACACATGATGCTATTATGTTTTCATCAGCACCTTCTTGCCTATGAGCCCACCAAGGGCCTTTACTGGTGAGGCCCTGCTCCAGGTTCCTCTCTTTAGAGAGGTACAACCGTCATCTACTGAGAGCGGGCCCTTTTCTGGAATGGCCCAGGAGTTGTGGCGTGCTCTCCGCAGCTACATCCTTATGCATGATTCCCTGGTCTTATTGCACAGACAGCCAAGGACATTTTCATTCTGCAAGATATTTGGGGATGAGTGAAGATTTCTTACATCGATCCCCACACCCAAGTTGATGCTCATTTCTGGCCAGCCAACATTCTATGGTTCATGAGGTACAGGAGAGCCAGATGCTCCCCCACAACTCCATACATCCACCCCCACCCTTTCCTGCCACAGTTCTGGCAACTCAGCACCAGTAGGTGTTTATTTGTCTTTGTTTCGGAGTTTGCAAAAACACCATCTGGCTCATTACAGTGCAGAGCCCACTAAATCAATTCTACACCGTTAACCAGGACAAAACCACGCAAACAAACAGATAAAAAGAGGCCAAGCGGCGAGTCTCCAGAAGGGCAGCTATAGGTGCTTTGCAAACTCTGCAAGCTCTGCTCAAAAGTAGAGCTCAAGAGCCTGGTTGACAAGCACCTGCATTTTCATTTGAGCCAGGCCTGAAGGGCGGGTAGTATTTATTTATTTATTTAGGACGCAATCCTATGCATGTTTAGACAGAAAAAGTCCTATAAGTTCCAGCATTCCCCAGCCAGCATAGCTGGGAGTTGTAGGACTTTTTTTCTGTCTAAACACGCCTAAAACGGCAACCTTATTTTATTTAAAATGATGCTCAGGCCGCCTTTAAGGGTAGCACCCTCTCAGACTGAAGTGAGGCTAAACCCAATTAAAGAAACATGAATCGCTCAAACATATGAGCTTTCGTCAATTTGTTGGTTAATTCTGTATATGGGGTATATTTCTGAAGCAAGAAGCAACTCCCTGTTTGTAAGATGATACCTGCATGTATCATAGCATCCAATCTTAGAAGGGGCAACCGCTCTGATGTGAGAGGAAAAGGGTGCTTCTTTTAGGATGGCGTTTGCCATCTGCAGTATATATATCTAATATCTTTTTTTGTTAATCCGACTGCTTGATTAAGTGGGGTTACTTCCCCTCCTCCCCCTTTGAGTTCCTCGAGAGGAAAAGAAGGTAGGATATCAATGTCATATTAAATAAATATATAAAATCAAACCAGGCTTCCCCAGCCTGATGCCCTCCTGATGTACTGGACTACAAATCCCATCATCCCCAGCCAGCATGGCCATTAGCATTTTGCATCCAGCTGGAGCTCTTTTGCGAAAGCTCAATGTGTTTTTACAAGGTGAATCTTTGCAATGAAAATTGCAATACATACAGCCAATCTGAACAGTTTCAGAAGTGTTAACTAGCAGGAAAGGTGGTACAGATATAACACAAACATGGTTAGCTCTAACCATGTTTTCTGGCCTCAGCTCTGTTAAGATGCTAAACCATGCTTTAGCATTACAGCGAAACTGGCACGAGCGTCAGACTCATGTGCTCCCTCTCCCCTCATGTGCCAAAATTAGCAACTCTTGATGTTGGTTTGCAGCCAGCTACACAGCCAACTATGGTTTGTGCAAACCATACTGTGCCAGCAACTAGGGCTGCAAGCCACAATAGTGAAGGCATAACCATGGTTAATGCAAACCATGGGTTCACATCCTGGTTCGTGACTAATCCTTAATCACAGGTACTCAGAACATCATACTTAATCATACGTAAAACCAACCATGATTAAGGATTCTGTCTGCACAGGGCAAATAAGGTGGGGATTTGGGAACTGGAAGGGTTTGGGAAAATGAGCTTACATTTGGCAAAGGCCAAAAAAGAAAAGAAAAAGATTTTGCTCAACACCTCCCCGAGGAGGAATTTCAGTTGAATGCCATCTCAAGAGCTGTTTGGAACTGCGCCTGGGGCTCTCAATCCCTACAGCAACTTTTATAACGCTAATCAAAACTAACTCTAATTAGAATGGCTCACACACAGGCAGTAGCTCATTTTTAAAAAGCTCACCATTCCTTTGGCTCAGCAGAGCAAATGGGAACCAATCCATGTACAGCTTTATTGCTGGAGCAGTCTCTCTGTCTTTCCCCGCCCCCTCCTCTTAATTTTTTTACAAGCAAATAAGGCAGCTGTGAACTGCAGGCCAGTTTGTTTTCACAGTAATCCTATCACTTATAAGAAAGTAACACCTATTAAACTAGGCCAGGTTAGTCCTGCCCCAGGGAGAACATCCACGGCTAAGCAGAATGTAGGAACTGAAGACCAAAGAAGCTCAAGAGACCATGGCATGAAATAAATCAAAGAGAAGGGGGGGGGGAGAGGAATATTTTGAGTGTCTGACCACTGTTAAAAATGTACAGGCTTCGAAACATGTACTGGTGCACGCACATAATGTTTAAGCTATCACTTGTGTGCTACGTTTAATCCAACCCGGCCCTGCGGGGGTTCCCCAGTTGGCCACGCCCTTCCCTATGCCCAACCCCTTTCCTCAACCACCTATCATTATTTGGTAGCTTCCTGGCTTTTGCACCATTTCCCCCCCATCGGAAAACAGGTCGAAATGCCTCTCCTAAGGCTTCATTACAGGCAGTAAGAGCTTGAAGCTACAATATGCTGGTATTTGGGGTATTTCTTCCCCCACCCCTTTGTGTTTGGCCCCCCATCAACCACTGGAATGTAGCCCCTGAGAGCTTCAATTAAACTGAATTTGTCCCTCGGGCTGACAGATGTTCCTCAGCCCTGTCCTAAACTCTATTCTTAGAAGTGGCTTACGCTGGCTCAGCTTGTCTGAGCATGGAAAGCTAAGCAGGGTCAGGCCTGGCTATTACTTGGATGGGAGACCCCTCCTCTAGTTTCCTGCATTGAGCAGGGGGTTGGACTCGATAGCCTTGTAGGCTCCTTCCAACTCTATGATCTATGAAATCTATAAGTAAATTCAATGGCTATAACACGAGGCAGTAAAAGTTTCCAGCACCAGCACCACAAATCATTCACTGACAAACCCAGTGTGGTTCAGGCTCCAATCCTATGCCCACTTACTGGAGAGTAAGCTCCAATGTACTCAATTAGACTTTCTTCTGTGTAGATGTGTACAGAACAGAACTGCAATGTCAGTGGCTGCTGAGTTGCACATAGAGCTGGGAGACCCAAGGTCAAATAAATTTCACCTGAGCCACAGACTCCGTCGATGGCTTTAGTTAAGTCACATCCTTTCAGCCTCAGTTTCTCTTCATTGAAATGGGAATAATGTTGACATACCTTATTTCAGAGCGTGAGAAGGATAGTGCTCTGGATAACTTCCATCCGGAGACAGCCAGAGAGCAGGAAACAGCATCACAGGAAAGGTCGTTTGCAAGGGTGACTCTTGCTAATGAAGACTAAAAGGCACTGTACAAATTAAGTGATAAGGTGTCACTGGACATCACACTTAAATATTACAAAAGCAACTGGCCCTTCTTCAAGTTCCGTTGCCATCTGAGATAAGCAGGATGGTGACTTAGGGGCCTTTTCAGTAGTGAACGTAGTAACATAAGCAGAGCCCTTCTGGATCAAACCAAGGGTCCATCTAGTGCAGCATTCTGTTCACACACAGTGGCCAACCAGCTGCCCACGAGATCCCACAAGCAGGACATGAGTGTAACAGCCTGTCTTTGGAATTCCGTCCCCAGATGGGCTCACCTGACACCAACACTTTATCAGTACCAGGAGAAGACCCCTTTTCCTACCGAAGACTTTTAGATGGTCTGATATTGTTTTATCTTACCAGTATGGGTTTTATGTGTCTTTAACATCTATCTATTTTAAATATTTTTAAGTTTTCTGAACCAAATCCACCAACGGCAACGAAGAAAATTCAAGTGTAACAGTAAAAATACAAAAATGTAATATTTAAAAAAGCCAACAATAAATTAAAACATAATTAATCGCCACTGTCATTAACACTCTATCCTGTTCTGTTGTTTTAATGAGATGACAGTAGTTTTAAATAGTTGGTTTTAATCTGCCCCTCTGGATTAGAGTAGAAAAGCAGGGGGAAAGTGCTGCTAAATGAATAAATAAATACAAACAATTCCACAAAGTCATACTTTAGATCTAGTGGGTTTTTAAAAAAATGTCTTATGTTTTGATAAAAGATGTCAAATGTTGATAAAAGTCTCCTTGTGTGCCGCACAGAATAACTATGACAATTTTCTTAGTGCAATTTGTACAACTGGAAAAAACAACAACCCAGGAACAGTTAAACGATATCACAGAACTGTGCCTACAGCTACTATCAACGTGACGTGCTTAACGCTGATGTAACTCTGTGCGTGTAGTAAAAAAATGATTATCTCCATAGTTAAACAACAACCCATAAACTTCAAGAATGTTGTTGGCTTTTCTTAAAAGCTTGTTTCATGTCACAATCCCTGACAAACTCAACCTGACCACCTACCAATGTCACATCTGTGTTCATGCACTTTAAGCCCAAATTTAGGCTTCATCTGGCAGTTCAAAAAAAATTTAAGACTCCCAAATGGTGGTGAGGATTACTGGCATTTAAAGAAGAAAAAAGTATTGCAGCAACAGAAAACAGCAATCAGATCACTGAGACAGGCTTTGGCTTTATATACTCCTTTGGTATGACTTCCTCATCCCACAAAGATTACCAGGAAGGTGAATGGTTTCTGTTCCTCTATTCCATATACAGAAAAGGGAGGCACAAAAGCTTTGGACTCTGGTATAATCTCATCCCTCCAAATGATGCTCACATATACCCACTTATTATCCATGCCTCTCCTGTCAGAATTTAAACAGAAAGGCTGCCATCCTATACCCACTTTCCCGGGAGTAAGCCCCACTGAGCTCAGCGGCGCTTAGTTCTGAGTAAACATTTATAGGATGCACTGTAAGCTCCTAAAGGAGACCTGACTTTTGCTTATGCTACTCGTTAAGCTCTATGTACAGTTATATCACTACATATAAATAATAATTAATCTTGCTATGCAAACATTTATTTCTGTTAGATGGACAGGCAGACAGCTCGCAACTGAGGGCAACAGCAGCAGGCCAGGACCACATTCTGTACGGGAAAACAGGATATTCTGCAAAAGGTCATGAAGGTGAGTGTCTGTGTGGCAGTAATGGAGGAAAGGTCAATTAATGGCTATTGGCCAGGATACCTAAATGCAACATCCATGTACAGAAGCAACCAGCCTCTGAACAGAAATTGCTGAGGGGGAGCAACAGCAGGGGTCTTCATGTGGGCATTTCAGAAGCATATGCGGGGAAAACAGATGCTGGACTGGATCCGACTCAGCAAGACTCTTCTTAATAAATGATTGAGGGGGTTTAAACTCTGGAAGGGAGGTGGAAGACACAAGATCAAGGTAGGGGATAATAAAAGGAAGGGCACATTAAGAGCATAAGAAGAGCCATGCTGGATCAAACCAAAGGCCTCTCCAGCCCAGGATCCTGTTCCCACAGCCACCAAACAGATGCCCAATGTGGCATAGTGGTGAGAGTGTTGGACAGGGACTCGGGAGACCCAAGTTCTAGCCCCCATTCAACCATGAAGCTCACTGGGTGACTTTGGGCCAGCCACTGCCTCTCAGCCTAACCTACCTCACAGGGTTGTTGTGAGGATAAGATGGAGAGGAGGATCATGTACGCTGCCTTGGGCTCCATAGAGGAAAGGCATGTTAACAATGTTAGAAAAATAAAAATTAATAAACGCCTACAAGCAGGACATGAGCACAACAACACCCTCCCACTTGTGTTGCCCAGCAATTGGTATTGAGAGGTATACTGCATATAGCCATCAGGACTAGTAGCCATTGATAGCCTTTTCCTCCATGAATTTGTCTAAATCCCCTTTTAAAGCCATCCAAGTCGGTGGCCAATTTAAATGGAGTGTAAAAACTAAAAAAAGTTGGTTTGGACTACACAATTTTGCCATCACAGAAAAACAAACAAACAATTGGTTCTGAATCCAAACTTAAGGCACAGTCCTATGCATGCTTAGACAGAAAAGAAGTCCTCCAAGCCAACATGGATGGCTGGGGAACACTGCAAATTGTAGGACTTTTTTCTGTCTAAATATATATAGGATTGCGCCTTTAGTCGTGTTTAAAGTCATGAAATCAATGTATTTATTATGTATTTATTTACAGTATTTGTATACCGCTCCATATCTAAGCAGATTTCGAAGCAGTGAACAATAAAAAGATAAAAACAGACAAAAGAGTAAAAACAATGCATAGAAATTAGAACTGTGGCTGGTCAGCAAGGAAGGCTTCCTGGAACAAGGAGGTCTTCAGCAGGCACCGAAAGCAACACAATGTCGGAGCCTGCCTGACCTCCAGAGGCAAGGAATGCCACAGAAATGGAGCCGCCACACTGAAAATGTAGTCATGACTTTAATCCCATTGATTTCAGTGAGTCTACTCTAACAATGACTAAGCCTGGATCCAGCCCAATGGCCATAGTATAGTACATTTTTTCTACTACATTTATGGATATTTCATTATATCCAGCCTTTTTTCCTCTTGCAAGGCGGCTTTCATAATCCTTCTCCCCTCCATTTTTATCTTCACAACAACCCTGTGAGGTAGGTCAAGCTGAGAGTCAGTGACTGGCCTAAGGTCACCCAGTGAGCTTTATGGCCGAGTGTTATGGTGAGAGCTCCCCCCATCAGCCCATACGAATTAACTAGACACAGGAAGAGGTCAAAATCTGAAAGGCGGAACCATAAGGTCAGCAGATAGCTCCAGGGGTAGGAAATGGGAATAACACCGGTACCAGAAGAAACGGGGGGGGCGATTATGAGAGAGCAGTAATGGTGAGGAAAATGTTGCAGACAATAATAATTTCGAGTAGAGTGGAAATGGGTGGCTCAGTGACGGGGCATCATAAAAAGGATAAAAACATTAAAACACTCAACTGCCACCAGCCGCCAAAAATCGGGGGACGGGAGCGTTAAAGGGAAGAAAAGGGGTGTAGCAATGGTGGGGAGCACAGTGGTTGCCATAGAAACTTACAGTCGACGCGCGGGTCGCAACCGCCATTTTGACGGTGGTGCCGCCGCTTCTCCAGTGGCCTTTGGCCCCGCCCCTTTCGAAAGAGAGGAGGGAAAGGAGCGACATCCGTGCACTTACCCAATCAGGTTTGGCCTCACGTAGGCCCGCCCGGTTTAGGGTTCAATCCTATTAAGCATGTTTAGACAGGGAGGGGAAAGTCCTACAACTTCCAGCATGCCTCAGCCAGAAGGCATGCTGGGAGTTGTAGGACTTGTTTTCCATCTAAATGTGCATAGGATTGCGCCTTTAATTTTTTAAACTAAACCCACTGGCTAAAGGGGGCAATCCTATGCACGTTTAGATAGAAAAAAGGCCTACTCCTTTTTTGTTATTATATCTATTTATCAATCTCTGGAATATATTATCCCAATCCCAGTGTGTTAGGGAAAAACTCCCAATAAACTCCAATTATACTATCTTGGATGCAGAAAGAAAACGTTATTAATTCACCTGCTTTCCTCACAAGGAGCCCAGGGTGGCTAACAACCCATATAAAAAGTAGAACATGCAGACACCATTAAAATAATAACAATACAATAAAACCATCACTTAAGGCACAATCCTATGCATGTTTAGCCAGAAAAAAAGGCCTACAACTCCCAGCATGCCCCAGCCAGCATGGCTGGCTGAAGGGATGCTGGGAATTGTAGGCCGTTTTTTCTGGCTAAACATGCACAGGATTGTGCCCTAAAACAGATAAAACACTTGCCTATACCCCTCCAAGCCTGTATAAATAAATATCTTTAGCTGGTGACTGAAATAAATAAGTAAAGTAGATGAGGGGGAAGAACAGGTACTACCAACATAAATTTGGCTGATGGTGTTGTGAGGATAAAATGGAGAGGCGGTGGCGGCGGAGGATTATGTAAACTGTCTTGTATTTCTTGCAGGAAAAAAAGGCAGGAGGATATAAATATAATAAATAAAAATAAATAAATAAACTAACCATGGGCTTAAGAACATAAGAGCCACACTGAATCAAACCAAAGATTTATCTATTAAAAGCAGAGGATCAAGGGCCAGTTCAAACATTGGCAACCCATGGTCTGTGGCGTCAGGTACCCTGCTCCTTGGAATGCACTGCTGTTCCCCATTCATACGCATTGAAGTTTGTTTTCCTGCTAGTGGCAGGATATCTCAGGACAACAACACACAGGGTGGGTTCGCATGACACGATAACCCACACTATGGCACTAGCCACACAGTGTGGGTTATCTGCCCGAGGGCTCACAATGTGCCTGACACAGCGTGGGTCCTTGCCCACCTCCTCCCCACTCAGTCCTCCCACAGGTATCTCAGGGACCCTGTGGGAGGACCTAGGTTTCCCCCCACTTCCTGCCACCGCAGCACGCCTCCTATCCAGACATGCAGTTTAGGACAAGAACCAGTAACGCAAACCATGCTCATCATGACGTTTTGCGAAAATCCCACACTGTGCACATGAAATGCAACCAAAATCCAGGAGATTAAAAGGCAGGAAATACCAGTGGTCTTGCCAGGCCTGTCTGCTTTGACTTGAGGAGCTGCATAGAAAGTAGTGCTCTCTGCAAACAAGCGAGGAGGACAGCTCAGTGATGGAGGTTGTGGGAATGGTGCCAGCCACCGAGAGAAGCGGGTGCAGGCCAACAAAATCCGCTTTTGTCAAAGCTGCTACAGTGACTTCGCCCTTTCGCTGCAGTGGGGTGGGGGGATAATGGTCCCTTTTGCTCTTGGCAGGGGGATCCCCCTACAATGGGCCCTGTCAGGACTGCTTAGCGGAAGTGTCAGAAGGGAGGTGGGGAGCCGTTGCCAAGTGAGCATTGGTGGTGGGATTCATGAAGGGCTGGGCGTGAAGGGGAGGTTAAAGAATAAAGGGAGAAGGAGTGACACATACTGTTACACGCTCCCGCACTTCCCTGGAAGCGGAGAGAAGACCCGGGAGCAGTGCCACTTGAGCTTTGGTTTCCTGCAGAGACTCATTGCAATTTTGTAACATTTGGTTTATTTACAAACATACAAGTATGGAGAGCCAGTATGGCGTAGTGGTTCCAGTGTTGTACTGGGACTCGGGAGATCCGGGTTCTCTTCCCCACTGGGCCATGAAGCTTGCTGGGTGACTTTGGGCCAGTCACTGCCTCTCAGCCTAACCTACCTCACAGGGTTGCTATGAGGATAAAATGGAGAAGAAGATTATGTAAGCCACCTTGGGCCCATGTAATTAAGATGGAGGTGCCCATTAGTTCAGGTGTGTGGACTTGGACCTTTGATCAGCACCACTGCAAGGCTGCCTACAAACCCCTTGACAGCGACACTGAGCAAAACTCTGGGCCAAATGTGTCTGAACCCAGGAAGAACATCACAGGAAGGGGGAGGCCAGCCTAGCCCTATGCATAGCCCAGAGAAGGAACAGCTCCAGGGACCTTGTTTTCGCCCTTTTCTGCCAGAAAGACCATCTATAAGAACTTTGAAACTAAGAACTGGTGCTGGAATTTTCTTTTCCCCCTTCTCTCTCCTAATCCCTTTTCCTTTTGTGTCGTGTCTTTTAGATTGTAAGAATGTAGGTAAGAGCTGTCTCATTATTAATCTTTGTAAGCTGATCTGGAAGCTTTTCTTGGCTGAAGAGTGGGGTAAAAATCCTGTAAGTAAATAAATAAACTCACAGGTGCCGCCATCTTACTTACACCAGCTCTACTCCATCATAATTACATCAGGGGTAGGGCAGTGTAATTAAAATGGCAGTTCAGGCGTGGACCTGGTGCTCCTCTCCTTCCTGCCGCCACACTCTCTCCCTATCCCTGCCAGCCACTGCTGTGGGCAGGCAGTGGCTAGCTGCCAACCAGTTGGCCACCTCGTGGCAGCAAAAGTTACAGTGGTGGCGATCACCACCACCTAGCAACTTCAGCAGCGGTGATGGCAGTGTGGTGACAGTGGTGGTAGGCCCCGATGGGGCGAGTATGCTGCATGCTGGTGCCTGGCCTGCTTGCAATGGCCAGTTTGGAAGACCAGTGACATATTAAGCAAATGCCCTACACACATACACACCAAAGAAAACCTCCATACCAGACATTTCTTCAGGTCAAGCGACCCAAAATGCTTTCGACATCTGAGAGAGAAAATAATCCCCCTGTAGCCTAAGTATTCTTATGAATCAGGAGGCTAAGAACCCTAAGAAGAGCCATGCCTGGATCAGACCAGGGTCCATCTAGTCCACCATTCTGTTCACACAGTGGCCAACCAGCTGCCCATGGGAAGCCCACAAGCAGGACAGGAGTGCAACAACACCCTCCCGCCCATGTTCCCCAGCAACTGGTGTACACAGGCAGACTGCCTCTGATACTGTAGCATATAGCCATCAGGACTAGCAGCCACTGATAGCCTTATCCCCCATGAATTTGTCCAATCCGCTTTTAAAGCCGTCCAAAGTAGTGGCCATCATTTGTGCAAGTGATTTCCATAGTTTAACTCTGCGCTGTGTGAAGAAGTCCTTTTCTCTGTCCTGAATCTCCCACCAATCTGCTTCATGGGATGACCCCTTTGGGTTCTAGTATTACGAGAGAAGGAGAAAAATGTCTCCCAATCCACTTTCTTCACACCATGCAACATTTTGTACCCGTCTATCATGTCTCTCTAGCAGGCAACCAATTAAATACCATGTGAGGCATTAGCACAACAGGAGCCATCTTGAA
This sequence comes from Shinisaurus crocodilurus, assembly GCA_021292165.1. NCBI lineage: Eukaryota > Metazoa > Chordata > Lepidosauria > Squamata > Shinisauridae > Shinisaurus > Shinisaurus crocodilurus. The sequence goes on along the minus strand of CM037882.1, from coordinate 34,172,275 downwards.
TCCATTTATCCTGTGTTTGGTTTCCCTGTAAGCCTTTCACTACAAGTTTATTCTAACGTAACCAGAAAAGGAGCTTAACAAAGGAGGCGAGGGAAAGTTTATTTCTTGTTTCCTTCTCAAAGAAGGACACTACCATCATTTTTGTATTAAGCAGCCTTCCCATGTTCTTTGGGGTTATCCCGTATCGAATTTCAATCAATTTCACTGAAAAATTTGCTGCCATTTAATGGTGCTGGCAAATATGCCGCATGGACAGGACCACGGCAATAGTTCAAAAGTTGGTAACCCCAGAAGTGCCCTACCTCTGTTTGCCTAGTGGTGGGGGGGGAGGGGAGAGAGAGTCATGTTTTTGGCCTTTTATACAGGGTTGCATGCCAGAAATGCTGGCTTCCATCCACCTCAGATGGGTGAGCAGGCAGGGGGATAGAGAATTAGCAAGAGGGTTGTACACCCCACCCCATGGTTCCTGCACCTTTCACAGCTGTGGGACAGACATGGGAAGTGTTGGTGCATGGAGTGTCTTAAAAGCTTAGCCTATATGTCAGGGCCGCAGAACGTCAGCCCCAGATCCCAGTCTGGCCTGCCTGGGGTCCAAATCCTGCCCTCCAGGGTTCTGCAGATGGCCACAGTCCTTTCTCCTGGCCCCATTCCTGTTCCCCCCCGACAACCGATCATGTGGTGGTTTCCTGGCTTTTGTGCAGCCCCCCCCCCCCATTCTTAAAGGTTGAAATTCCTCTCACAAGGCTTAATTACTTGCAGTAAACTTTAAGCTAAAATATGCTGGTATTTACAGTCCGGAAACTTCAGCTGGTCCAAAATAGCTAACAGGGACTGGCCAACGTAATCATATTAAGGCCAGTACTTTTCTATCTGTGTGGAGCTTTTGGGGTTCCTACATATGCACACATGCACACGCCTCCTCATGTGTAACCAAGTGAGGCCAGTTGAGGGGGCTGGGAGGAAACAAAAGCCTCGGCGCCTAGATGCCTAGGGCTTTCATATGTAAATAGTTCAAGCCATGAGATATGACTCATGAGCCTCCCTCATCCTGACTGGCCAGGTGAAGTTCAATCTAATTGGCTAAGAGGCAGCAGAGGAGGGGAGGGGGGAAAGGGTATATTTCCCAAAGCGTGGTTTTTTGGTCTTTGTCCTGGATCGCGTGGCTACCGGCTACCCTGGCTATTGGGGATGGCGGCAAGCCAAAGAGAGGCCCCAAGCCTTGGGGGGGGGGGCATCAGGATCCAACCCCAGTTAGCTCCTGGTGAAATGAGCTGGATGAGGGCTCTAATGAAGGCAAGCCTGGTGGGAGTTTTACCCATCTCAGACCTGTGGGTAGATGGAGTAGTTCTCCTCGGGCGGCAAGGCTGTGCTGCATTTAACCCTTGAAGAGAATACCCTCAGGTAACAGGTGTGTGCCTGAGAGATATTAAGGAATCAGGTTTTATTGTTTTGCAGCTTTACTGTGTACTAAAGTGTCTCTCTCTTTATTTTGTGTGCTTCTCTCATTTCCCTAATCTTGTTGTTTAAATGCTACCAGAATAAACCTTGTCTTGGTTTTACCCCACATGGGTTTTGTAGTACTCTGAGTTCAGTATCTAAATCCAGGTTACAGAAATTGAAGGCAAGTCCCTGAACAGAGATCCAAGCAGGATTGCAGACAGCTGAGGCTGGCAATCTGGTACCTTGAGATCTCAGGGGGTCTTGGTTCCTTTGGAGTAGGAAAGGGTGGGGGTGTGGCGGGCCAGCCAGCCCCCCCTTCCTCCACAATCTGCACTGTCTGCCAGTCCATGCCCAGGCCTGATTCAAAGTGGTGGTATGAACTTATAAAGCTCTAAACAGCTTGGGGCCAGGTTACCTGAAGGATTGTCTCCTCCCATATATACCTGCATGGACCCAAAGATCGTCCTCAACAGTTCTTCTCAGGGAGCCTCTGCCAAAGGAAGTGAGTAGCCACCAACAAACCAGGGTGGCTACTACAAGGAGGGCCTTTTCTGCTGCGGGCTCCTGCTTGTGGAAATTAACTTCACAGAGAGGTTCACCTGGTGCCTACGTGGTGCTCTTTCAGGCGCCAGGTGAAGACCTTATTTTCCCAGGAATTTTAGTCTTCTAGTCTCTGTTGTTTTAAACCCTTTACTGTATTTTACATTTCTGTACTGCTGCTAGGGTTTATTTCGGCTTTTATTTCTATTTTATACCATAGTTTTAAACTTTTAAATTGTTATACTGTATTTTATGTTGTATTTGATGGTTTTCATTGTTGTGAACCACCCAGAGAGCTTCAGCTATTGGGCGGTATAGAAATGTAAAAAATGAATACAAATAAATAAATTTGCCTTCGGCCCCGTCCACCACTGGAATGTGGGCCCCCGAAAATGGAATTTGGGCCTTGGGCTGAAAGAGGTTCTGCACGCCTGCTGTATGTGGTTGCTTCTGTGAAAGGCAATTCAAGTTGCCACCCCAAGCTGTCTCTAAAGTTGCCAACTGACCAGAAACTACCACTCCCACCTCCTGGCCTGCTGCTGTGCCTTTAGTAGCTGTTTCGAACTACAGATGATTCATACAGAATACACAAGATTCATTCACCACACCGTTATCACCCACCAAATGGCTGCAAATTCATACTGCTGTTATAGGGAAGTTTTAAGGAAGTTGGCCATCCCAGTTTTTGGTCTAGTTATAGCCCCCCTGCAAGAATACAGAGAGGGACTGATTGGATACCTTTCCTAGCCCCTCCCCTCAGTTATTATCTGTGCCCATGAAGTGTTCCCACCGAGATTAAAATTAATTAGTGCCAATTACAAATCAGATTACACACATCCTCTGGGGGTGGGGGGCAAATCTCTTACTGAATGGAGCCATTGCCAGAGGGGTGAGCAAGTATTTAGCACAAAAGGTTGGGAAGCAGCGTTAATTTTTGCACGTACTGGACCGTCATAATCCCCCTCCTTCGAGGATAGGAATGAAACTCAAGATTTACAGGGTGTACCACTGTAAGCACTGGGTGCAAGACCTCCGAGCTCAAAATGGCATCCAAGAGTCGAATCCTGCCCTGCCCCGAGGCTGTTGCTTGATCACATGGCAGCATCATGGAACCTTGGAAATTGGCTTTTATTCGTTTCTATTCCAGATCAGCCTTAACCTGCCTGGTGCCCTGCAGATGTGTTGAGACTACAACTCCCAACAGCCATGCTGGCTGGGGATGGTAGGAGTTGTAGTCAAACACATTTGGAGGGCACCTGGTTTGGGAAGGCCATTCCAGAGAATGCAGCACCTAAACATATACCCAAAAAAGGATACTGAAGAGTTGGAAGAAGTGCAGAAAACAGCAAATAAGGGTGCAATCCTGTGCATGTTTAGAGGGAAATAAGTCACACAACCCTGTGGCTCAGGCATGCTGGGAGTTGTAGGACTTATTTCTGTCTAAACATGCATAGGATTGCATGCTAAAATGATCAAGGGGCTGGAGCAACTCACCTATGAGAAAAGGTTACAAGATCCGGGATTGTTTACCTTCGAAAAAAAGGTGAGGAAGAGGAGACATGATAGAGGTGTACAAAATTATGTCTAGTGTGGAGAAAGTGGATAGGGAGGCATTTTTCTCCCTCTCTCATAATACTACAACCCAATGGGGTCATCCCAGGAAGCTGATTGGTGGGAGATTCAAAAAAGGAAGGACTTCTTCTTACAGCACATAGTTAAACTATGGAATTCACTTCCACAAGATGTAGTGATGGCCACCAATTTGGAGGGTTTTAAGAGGGGATTGGAGTTGGACAAATTCATGGAGAAGGCAATCAATGGCTACTAGTCCTGATTGGCTCTATGCTACCTCCAGTATCAGAGGCAATCTGCCTATATACGCCAGTTGCCAGGGAACATGGGCAGGAGGGTGCTGTTGCGCTCCTGTCCTGCTTGTGGGTTTCCTGTGGGCAGCTGGTTGGCCACTGTGAACAGAATATCCGACTTGATGGACCTTGGTCTGATCCAGCATGGCTCTTTTATGTTGTTAAGAAAGAAAGGGGGAAATATTTACAACATCAGGCACACAGCAACCAGCTGGAACAGGATAAATCTTTCATATGCACTTTGACTAATAAAGCATGGGCCAGCCAGCTCCTTGGGTGTTTTGCCTGAAAGGATCTTTTCCTTGATCTGTTCTGAAGGCTTCATCTATCTCCTTGTTACTGCTGTCACGATTCTAATCAGATCCACCAGGCTCTCTTTCTCCTCTTCGTTTGAATCCCAAATTAACTATTCAACGGCTGTTTTTTTCTCTCATTTTAAGTTAAGACATAACCAGCAAGCTCCCCAGCCCAGGAGGCTGTCAATCCGCTTGCTCGCATTTGTTTATTATTCTAGTATTCAAGAATGGGATTATCGCAGGCTAAATTTTGTTCTGCAGAGGCAGTCAAACTAGGGTTGTCACTTGAGCTGAAAGGAAAGAAAAAAAGAAAGAACCAAAGTCGATTAAACATATGAGCTTTTAATTGATTAAATTTACATATAGTCGCATTTTAATTTTTAAGAATCTTTCTGGATGGCATTATTCTGAATGGCAAATAAAATATTATTCTGAACAGCAAATAAAAGCATTATTTTTGGATGTTGACATCATCTTGGATGAGACATGCTATCCTGTATGTGAGAGAGCTACGGCCTGTCTGCATAAGACTTTTCCCCCTGTTACTGATGTCTTGCTTGCTCATAATTCACATAACACAATAGCCAAACTGCTGTCTTCCTGTGATTTCCGCCTCTTTATTTCATTGTCCACTCCACTCAGGGTTTTTTTTTAGCTTGCAGGACCGCTTTGACATCGACTTTTCTTCCATTTCCTAACCTTCCATAACCTGGCCGGAAGGTCAACCATTTTTTTTACATTTTGGAGAGCTAGTTATTTCCAATGCACACCTACACTTCAGCACAGGTGTGAACAACTGCACAGCTATGCACACATATGCATCCGTGCAGCTGTAAACACCTATGTCGTTATTTTCTTTTTAAATTCTGTAGATGCGCATTTGTGCAGCTGTGCACAACTCTGCAGAAGCCTTTTTTGATTAAATTTCATACCCTTAATAATGGGGCAAAGGACAAGGTGTTTCACAGAAGCACCAGGAGACTGTGGATTTTTTTAGCATTTGTGGGGGAACAGAAGATTCAAGAGCAACTATGTGCTACTAAGTCACTGTAACATTGACACCATTGAGATCACGGCTCATGAAATGGTCAGAAACGTACTGCAATGAAGTGTCACTCTAAAATAGGGCTGAAGAACCTCTGGCCCTCCAGATGTTTTTGGAGTCCAGCCCCCATCAGCCCCAGCCAACATGGCCAGTGGTCAGTGGTGATGGGAGTTGTAGTCCAAGAACAGCTGGGGGACCAGAGGTTCCCCACCCATGTCTAACACAAAGACTGCATTAGCATGGAGTGATACACCAGAATCCTGGCTTATCGTGATCCTGGCACTCAGCCTGTTTACTCACGCTTTGCCCACCCCGCTATACACGACTTCTAAATAAATCAAGGATGCTTTGTTTAGCATGTTATCTAAACTGGGATTCCTGGCTTGTTGTTCCAAAACACCACGAACAAACCCTGGTTTGCCATTCCAGCTTATCAAGGGAGCAACAAACCAGGATCCCCAGTTCGGACAACATACCAAACAAACAATTCCTGGTTTGTTTAGTGCAGGGGAGGGGAACGCGTGGCCCTCCAGATGTTGGTAGACTGCACCTCCCATCAGCCCTAGGCAGCATTGCTAATGAAGGCTGATGGGAGTGTTGGGTTTTGCATAGGCAGAACGAGATTACCACCTGACATCGGGATTATCACCTGACCTGGTGGGTGTTACTTGAGTTCAAGTACACAAGGTCTCTCTAGTCACGAGACATAGTCTCGAGGTGATATGACTCAGCAACCTTGGACAGGTTTGAAGACGTCAACATGTTGATGAATAGGTTATACAACTGGGGTGAGTAATATCCTATTTATAGGTGGTATAAAGCTAGCACACTTGCTGATTGCTCCACTCTCTCTCTCTCACTTGCTGTCTTGCTCGTCTCGACTCGACATGTCTCTTGGACTTCACTTCATCTAGCCTTACCACTGGGGTACTGGATTTGTATCTGCAATGATGTAGTGAGTAGGAGATGCATTGCTTGCCTTAATCCTATGTAATTGGGTCTTACAAATAAACTCTTTAATCTTTATTAACTGCTGTTATCTCCTCCTTCCGCCTGCGTGACTGGGACTGAGGGTCATTGGCTAGAAGAGCTTTTGAACCCAGGTCAGTCCAGCTCTCACATCTGGTTATGGGCCCAGAGATTAGGATCTGATGGTTATCTCAGATGGGCAGATAAGCCCAGAGACGCAGTTCGGAGAAATTCGGCAGTTATAGAGTTAAAGAAATTGTTTACTATTTGTAAGAACGGTTTGTAAATAAACCGGGGAAGGCAATGTTGCTAGAGCTGATAACAGCGGCTTGGAATGCAACACAACTGAAGAATGCAGAGACAGAGAGACGAAGGATTTTTCGTTTTGAAAGCAGCTGGAATGGAGGTGCCGGTTCGGGCAGCTACTAGGCTGAAAAGTGAACAACGCTGGACACAAGGATTTCGTTTTCCACAGCTTGCTGGAGTGATTGTCAAGGAGCTGTATCGGGCAAGGAAATAATCTCCAGGAGGCTCTGTGTCTACTCATTTGAGTCAAGGCTACAGCAGGAGGATCATATTTCATTTACAGCTTTCTTCACTCAGCAGCGGATCAGCTATCTTTTGCATTGTATCAACAAGTGGCTTGGATTACAAACGACGTGGATTACGTCTGACGTGGGTAAAGCGTCTGGAACGTCATGTTGCAGCAAAGTCACGTGTGACAGGAACGTATCTCGGGAAACTTGATACTACACGGGAGGCTGTATCAAACCAGCGGAGGCGTGGTTTTAAAACAGCAGGAGAAAAACAGCGCGGCAGTTTTTGAACAGAGAAAGCTGTGCTTAAAATGGGACGTTGTTCTTCATTTTCTTCATGTGGGATCATAGAAGAAGGAGCTTGAAATCAGCAGGGGTACTGCTGATGGGAAAAACTTTGTGTTTTAACCCAGGACATAACAAAATGCACATTATTTTGTGTGTGAGCAGAAACAGTGGATTGTTTAAACGAAGCTTTCTGTGTTGGACATAAATAAGCAGAAGGAGGACTATGCAAATGGTCAGGAGTTTAACAGTCATGTTTTTGAAACTGTATTTCTTGAAAGTTTGGATAACTTGGATTCAAGAAAGTGTACTATATGCTTTGAAATGTCAGGAAATGTACTGAATGTATATGAATGCTGACTTGAGTATATTGTGGATTTTTCTGTAGCAAAATGTAAAATACTGAATTAGTAGGTATGTTTATATGGCAAAGCTAAGAGATGGATTATTTCTTTCATACTGTAATGATGTAAATAAAGAAATGGAAAGTTGTACTGATGCAACTATAAAAAAGTTAAATGCTTATATGTATGACATGTACATGCATGCATATCACATGAATGTTTGATCATTTAGATTCACAGGCCTGTGAAAGAAAATGCAAACTATGTTGGGGAAAGCATTTGGAAACTGTAATTTTCACATGAAAGGTAATTTTGTGCACATATACAAGGGATGCTAGCTTCAACAGGTAAACTGGAAGGCAAGCTGAAAAACCAGTTCATTTCATTAAATTTGTTCTTGGTGATCTTGTGGATACTCTGATGGTTTTTAGAGGAAAGGCATGTTATTTCATGATGTTAATTGATCAATACACGAAGTACAGGTTGTGTACATGTTAGATGGCAAGCTGGAGTATTGAACAGAGTCAAGGTGTTTTGTGCTTGGATGGGAAACAAGCATATTACCCATGTTACCTATTTCTTTTGAGATATGGGGAAGTTCAATTCAGTGCATGTTTTGATGACTTTCTAACAGGATGTGATATTGAACACATGGATTGTGTGGAAGAGTAAACAAACACTCAGAAGAGGTGATACTAATTTGGATAATGAGGTTTGGGTAGAAGCTCTTAAATGTTTTGATTATGTACATGATAGAAGTTTTAGTTCTGTGTGATGAACTGTACACCTTATGGAAAGTAGTGTAGAAGGAAGAATCTTCTGGAGAAACATTTCAGGATCTTGGATCTGATATGTAGGTACATACACCTCAAAGTTAGAAGAAATCTGTAAAGGGAGCTTACATGAGATTTTTCTAGAAATGAGAATATTGTGTTTCACATGAACAACACTTGGATAGTGAGATTATCTAGAAGTGTGTTTAGTATAATGCTGAATGAAAAGGTGAGATCATTTTTTCAAAATTAATTCTGTTAATGCAGGGGATGCATCAAGCTCAGAGTCACAATAGAAAAGCATTTGCTGAAAGACAGTCAGGTAAATTTGACAAACTCTGATACACATTTGGTTTAGTGGAGATTAAACAAATGATTGTTCATCATTGGTGCAAGTTCATTGGAACAAGAACCTGATAACTGATGAGGTAAGGAACAGGTGAGTCAAACAACCTGTGAGATATCAGGATGAATTTGCAGGAAAAGCCATTTGAAAGTTGAAAATTTGAAAGAGGTGAAAAAATTGTCTGTTAAGGAAGCTGAACCATAGCTTCAGGCTATGCAAGCTGAGTTGAATTCTTTGGATAAAGAACAAAACATGGAAGCTGGGAAACAAACAGCAGTCCATGGAACTCATTGTTACCAGATAGATTTTTTAAGTGAAAACTAACCAGATTTGAAAAGGTTAAATATGACAAATAGCGCAAGATTGGTTGCTTGTGATTTTGCTCAAGTTAAAAGGAGCAGGATAATCATGAGTGAGTGCAACAACAATTTGCTTTGAAACAGTTAGACTGATGTTTAAGAATGTGGAGAAGATGTATGAATATTTCACAGTTGAAATATTGGAACATAAGCATTTTAAATGAGAGGAAGTCTTTGGAAAACTGAGAATATTTTTCTGTAGGAAAAGCTAGAATCAGCTGGAGGCTGGAATTCTGTTTTGAACTCAAACATTGCTGAATTGAGATTTGCACAGAGAGGCAGATCAATGTTTGTTTGTTAAACAGGAAGAACAGGGACATAGACTGTATGTACTTTGTTTAGTTGGATGATCTATTGTTTTTTCTGGACAGATAAAAGCAATATGATATAATTGATCCAGGGTTTGGAATTTCATTGAATTGAAACTGCTTGGTGGTGGATCAACTGTTTATTTGTAAATAGAGGTTGAGGGAAAAGAGAACCAAGAGGGCAGTATCTTACTGCAACAAACCAGAGAAATATCATGGATGTGATTGAGAATTTTGGAGATAGTTAACTCAGTGAGAGACTCCAAATAATTGGGGATTTTCAAGCACATGCTGATGGAAAAGCAGTTTGAATGCTACACAGAAGCATTGGGCTGTTGAGCTTTACTGTACAAGCAACAAGGCCAGATATTGCTGTCAGTGTAATGGGCAGACTGTTAGACCAACAGGACATGCTTGGAGAGCTCTGAAAAGGAGTTGAGTGTTATCTGGAGGGAACATCACACTTCAGACTAAGATTTACAAGTCAGAGCACAGGTGGCTTACAGATTCACAGAAATGCCAGTTGTGGTTGTGATAGTAAGAACAACAAGAACACACCTGAAGTTTGTTATTTTTATAACCATACTTTGTTTGATTGATTTTGTAGAAACAATCATCTAAAAATTAGAGTTCAACTGAAATTGAACTGAATACATTGTATTATGTATTGTGCTATTATGCTATTGTAAAGCTTGAATAGTGAATGCATTTGTTTAAATAGTTTAAATTGTTAAAAATGTTTTAAATGATGCTGGGATTGATGTGAAAAACCTATTACAGTTTTTTCAGGAAACCAAGGCAGGATTGCTATGCTGCAGGCAGATAGCAATACACAACGTTTTGGGTTTGCAAATAAAACTGTGTCATAAGGAGGGATACATCAGAAGTGATTTGATAGTGGTTCAAATTCCTGGCAGGTAAAGTCATTCCTGCAGAAGTTTTTTATCAAAGTCCATAGATGAAGGAACAGCATCAGATGTCAACAAAGCTGTTGCTGTTGTATGAGGTAAATAACCACGTTCTGCGCAAATGCAAAAGCAGGGGGATGTTGGGTTTTGCATAGGCAGAACGAGATTACCACCTGACATCGGGATTATCACCTGACCTGGTGGGTGTTACTTGAGTTCAAGTACACAAGGTCTCTCTAGTCACAAGACATAGTCTCGAGGTGATATGACTCAGCAACCTTGGACAGGTTTGAAGACGTCAACATGTTGATGAATAGGTTATACAACTGGGGTGAGTAATATCCTATTTATAGGTGGTATAAAGCTAGCACACTTGCTGATTGCTCCACTCTCTCTCTCTCACTTGCTGTCTTGCTCATCTCGACTCGACATGTCTCTTGGACTTCACTTCATCTAGCCTTACCACTGGGGTACTGGATTTGTATCTGCAATGATGTAGTGAGTAGGAGATGCATTGCTTGCCTTAATCCCATGTAATTGTGTCTTACAAATAAACTCTTTAATCTTTATTAACTGCTGTTATCTCCTCCTTCCGCCTGCGTGACTGGGACTGAGGGTCATTGGCTAGAAGAGCTTTTGAACCCAGGTCAGTCCAGCTCTCACAGGGAGTTGGCAGTCCAACAACATCTGGAGGACCACATGTTCTCCATCCCTGGTTTAGTGGCTGTGCTAGCAGAAAGGAGCCAAGTGAGTTCACAATCCTGGCTTATTGTTCTGTGCGTATGTGGCCAAAGTGGATTGGCAGCGTGTTGTAAAGCAACTCCAACGCAGCTTACTGTGGTGGTGAACATGCACCTGGGCTGTAGCACTTTGGTCTTGGGGGACACACACATGAGCGAATGCTTCTCGCTACCATAAAATAAAACCAAATCCCTGTGCAGAGAAAACTAGATGTCAGGGTGAATGAATGCTTAGGGAAGGTTTGTTCTATGGAGGAGTGGACAATTATGCAAGTCTCCCATTTGCAATTAGAAGTGGTACAGTCCAGATACAGGTTTAGCCCTTCAGTGGGAGTTATGCTAAGCCTAAAATGCTGCCCAGACTTTTTTGGAGGTATTTATATATAAACATTTTTAAAACCTCTTGCTTCATCAGTGGCACTTTTTTTAAATCAAGAAAAAAGTGTTTTTTTAAATCAATTCATCCAATTAACTACCCATTGCAGGCAGCAAAGATCACAAATCTTTTCTCCGCTGCAGAATGTTCTCTCCATTAAACAGCAAAGATCGCATTCTGTGTTGCAAGAAGAGCAAATGGGCAAGCCTTTGCTCTGTAATTAAATTGAAGAGCTATAATCTTATAACTCTTTGCCCAAGGGCTCGCTTGTTTTTATGTCCTTTCAAACTTACAACATCCATTATAAGGTCAAAAGCAGAATCAGATTTAATATCGGAAAGCTCTTAGCCTGTGGAACGCAGAATGAGGGCAGCATTATGCATTAGTGTGATGACTTGATCCCCCGTCACCTCACTGTAAGTTTCTGTTATTTCCTTCCATTGGGTTTTTGTATATTCCCAACTTCTTTAACAGCCCCTGGACCTCTGCCTTTAACATCAGCTCAATCTACACACATTCCCAGTGTGATAATACTCCAAGCTGTAAAAAGCTTAATTTACTGATATCTAGAGATCACTGCATGAGTGACACCTGCTGAAATGCCTTATTCTACATACATAACTATTAAAGATGCAGGAGCTCTTTTCCATTTGGCCACCTAGATCAAGCTGCCATTAAAAGTATAGGAGCAGGGCAGGACTTTTTTTTCTGATCAGTTGACAACCATACATGGAATTCCATGTTCTTCTAGCCTCCTGGCTAAACTAAAGCCATCCAATTTAGCCTTGATAGTTCTCCCATGCATATTCCAGGGTGTTGGTGTTGGTGGTGTTTATAGGCTGGGGGAGGGAGGAACTGCCATAAGTCCTAACCTAGGGTTGCCAACTGGCTGGAAAAAAGGCTAGTCTGCTCTTGTGCTCCTCTTAGAGTGGTTGGACCTGGATTCAGTTATCCATTCAGTGCTTACCTCCAAACTTGACTGCTGTAATGTGTTTTTCGCAGGGCTGCCTTTGAAGACTTCTTAAAAGGTGCAGCTGGTACCCGGATGCTAGTTGCGGCCAGGAAGTCTGAAAACAGAATTGGAGTTGTGTTTTCAGTGAAAACACAACTCCAATTCCGTGCCAGCTGCACTGGCTGCCGATAAGCTTCCAGGCCCAATTCAAAGTGCTGGTCTTAACCTTTAATGCCCTAAAGAGCTTGGGCCCAGGTTATTTGAGGGACACCTTATACCAGCCTTCTCCAACCTGGTGCCCTCCAAATGTGTTGGACTCCATCTCCCACAATCCTCAGCCAGCATAGCCACCTGGAGGGCACCAGGTTGGGGAAGGCAGCCCTACACACATACAGTTCTACTGGTACATTAACATCTGGCCCAGGAGTCCTTTTCGAGTGCTGCCTGTTGTTAAGATTGGTCAGCTTAGCATGTAAAAGAGACAGGGCCTTCTCGGTAGTGGCCCCAAACTGTGGAATTCCCTACCTATTGATTTGCTCTTTGCTGCTGTTTCTGTTCAGGTGTTCAGGCAAGGCTTGAAGACCTTCCTTTTCAAGGCTACCTTTAATTTAAGACTATTAGCTTACCTAGTTTATATATTATTAGCTTACATATCTGAGATGAGTTCTCAGGGTATCTTGCATGTTTGCTAAGATGGCAATTATTGTCTTTGTTTCTTATACAGTACATTGCTTTCATAGATTTCATAGATCTTAGAGTTGGAAGGAGCCTACAAGGCTATCGAGTCCAATCCCCTGCTCAATGCAGGAAACTAGAGGAGGGGTCTCCCATCCAAGTAATAACCAGGCCTGACCCTGCTTGCGAGGGCATAGCCCTAAAAAAGAGATTTAGGGCGCAATCCTGCACATGTTTAGCCAGAAAAAAAGGCCTACAACTCCCAGCATTCCCCAGCCAGCTGGCAGGGCATGCTGGGAGTTGCAGGCCTTTTTTCGGTCTAAACATGCATAGGATTGCACCTTTAAAATACGTTAAGTTTCTTGAACAAGAGAGCACACCATGCTGCAACATTCTTTTACAGGTCCCACTTGTTAATAATAACCAGATAATAATATATGCTTTCCATTTCCTTCTGACATGACTGTTTACAATTCTACCACCACCACCACCACTGTGTACTGTATATACTGTAAATGTGAAACGCTCTGTAATACTCCATGCATCTGATGAAGTGGGCTATCTATGCTCCAAGAAATCTTACGTGAAGAATAATTTGTTATGCTGCAATCCTATACACACTTACCTGGGAGTAGGTCCTATTGAACTCAGTAGGATCTCCTTCTGAGTAGACATGTATAGGTTTGCACTGTTAACTCTTTAAAGTGCCATGAACTCTGCATTGTTTTTGCTGCAATAGACTAACAGAACTACCCTTTGGAAATAGAAATAAGAATAATAATGCTAATTAATAAATAATAATTATGTTAAAGTCACAGGAGTAAACCAAAGCTGGCTGGGATTTATTTTTCTGCCCACTCTAATCTTGGCCAGAGGGAGATGTTAGGGCAGACATGTTCGCATCATATATTTATTTATTATATTTATATCCCGCCTTTCTTCCTGCAAGGAACCCAAGGTGGCTTACATAATCCTCCTCCTCCTCTCCACGTTATCCTCACAACAACCCTGTGAGGTAGGTTAGGCTGAGAGTCAGCAACTGGCCCCAAAGTCACCCAGTGAGCTTCATGGCCGAGTGGGGACTAGAACCCGGATCTTCTGAGCCCCAGTTCAACACTCGAATCACTATGCCACGCTGGCTCTCAGCATTAAAATCAGGGCAAGCTGCTAAGGGCAGAATCCTATGCATGTTTAGATAGAATATCAGAAGAGCCTTGCTGAATCAGACCAAAGGTCCATCTAGTCCAGCATTCTGTTCACACAGTGGCCAACCAGCTGCCCACAGGAAACCCACAAGCAGGACGTGAGTGCAACGGCACCCTCCCACCCATGTTCCCCAGCCACTGGTGCACATGGGCATAATGCCCAGAGCCATGCTGGCTGGGGAATGCTGGGAGTTGTAGGGCCCTTTTTCTTTCCAGTCTAAACGTGCATAAGATTACGCCCTAATGCAAGCATTTGGCTCTGGGGGCTGGGGCTGCCCGGAGCCGCGGAGACACACAGCAGGACTTTAAAGTACAGCCGACTTCCTTCCGGGAGGTGGCGGCAAAAGCAAGAGGAAGAGGAGGAGGAGGAGGTAAGGTTCCCGGCTCCCCGGCGGGACCCAGCCAGCCTAGCCCCCCTGCACGTAGCCCGGCCTGTGCGCCTCGGCGCTTGCAGCCCCCGATGCCAGCTTCGAGGAACATCGAGGGTTAACGCCGTATCGCCCGGCGTGGCGTCATTAGCATAAATCTGCGAGTTTAATGAGGCAACCGCTAGCGACGTTCCGGGTTCGCAAACGCGCAGGTGAAACGCTGACTGGTTTGGCCAGGCGCACGCCAATAATAATAAAAAATAATATGGTTATTATGATTCATAATATTAAGCTTTCCCCAACCTGGTTCCCTCTAGATGTGTTGGACTACAACACCTACAATCCTCAGCCAGTAGGCTGAGGATAGTGGGTGTGGTAGTCCAACGCATCTGGCTGAGGAATGTGGGTATTGTAGTCCAACACATTTGGGAGATGCCAGGTTGGGATAAGCTGATACTCTGAAGTACTTCGTTGCATGTGGGGTTGCGCATAGCAGAGCAATGCAGCTCATGTGCAGGTTTAGCCTGCTGGGTTTAACATAATTTCACACCGATCGAAAGGTGGGAGAGGGAGCTAAGCAAATCCACTCATTGTCCCCTGGCTGGTCTAGGACAGAGTTTTGTCCTTGTTCTCCTACCAAGGACGAGAAGGAGCAAGAGAAGGGGAATAGGGCTTTAATTGTAGTGAAACAACAAAAGACAAGATAATAAAAAGCCACGGGGTGCATTTGATGGAGGATAGAGCTAGGGCTGTAGCCTATCCTTGATTATTTGATACTGGGCTTCCGCGTCATGCCCCGCTTGTGGGCTTCTCAAAGGCATCTGACTGCCTGTTGATGGAAACAGGACACTGGGCTTGATGTTGCATGGTACAGTATTTCCATGGCAGAGAAGTCTGGAGGAGCTCATCCTCTCACCTTTATTGGCTGAGCTGCTGTGATGTAACAGAATCTTAGTGAACGTTCCAGCCGCTCAAGAGAAGTTCAAAGCCCAATTTCTGCGCAGAGGGATTTTTGTCAGTCTGGCTGGGATTAAACCTTTGCGCTGACTCGAAGGAAAGAGGAGCTGTGTGGGAAAGGCTAGGACTGAAAAACTGTCTGGGAGGAGGTCCCAGGAGATAGGAAACTCAAGAGGCCGTTGCTCTAACACCCATAGTCACTACTTCCTATGAGTGTTATTTTTAAATCGCTTGTCCCTCAAGCAGAAATTAATCAAGTATGTAATTTTCCAGCAGTTATATGATGATGGGAGAAGGCTGTAAACATTGGCATTTTTGAAAGACACATTTTTGGGGGCAAAATTGTTAGAACCTATAGTTTATATGCAATAAAACCAACTGACTGACTAACAAAGGAGTCAGGCTGCCATCTTCTTTACTGGCTCTACTCTTGTGCTTTTAGCAGCAGCCTGAATTGCAGCAAAACTGCTTCCAAAATGTTCCCTATCTTTTCATGCCCATGATGTGTCAAGCTGCTTTTAGAGGCAGAGGAGCAGGGCCCATTAAAAACATTGGCAACCCTACTGTGCCTTTTAATTCCTACTAATTTCTGTGCCTCAGGCAGTGGGTAAAGACAGGAACAGGGCCAGGAACAAAAAACACCACATTGGCAACTCTACCACAACCAAAGGCATTGGAAATTGGACTTCCCTGGCAAGGGAGGTATTTATTTATTTACTTACTTACTTACTTACTTACTGTGTTTGCATACCGCTCCATATATAAATAGATTTCAGAGCAGTGAAACAATAAAAAGATAAAAACAGATAAAAGAAACAAAAACAATACATTGAAAATAAGGCAACACTACAATGGTGGTTGGATAGCAGAGAAGGCTTCCCGGAACACGGAGGTCTTCAGCAGGCGCTGAAAGCAGCACAATGTCAGAGCCTTCCCGACCTCCAGAGGCAGGAAGTTCCACAGAAATGGAGCCACCACACTGAAGGCCCTCCTCCTGGTGGTCTCCAATTGGGCCAAAGGTCCATGAGGAACCACCAGGAGCATGCCATCTGATGACCTCAGTGACCGGGCAGATTGGTACTGGAGAAGGCGCTCTCTCAGGTAACCTGGTCACAAGTTGTTTCAGGCTTTGTACACTAATACCAGAACCATAAACCTGGCCCGGTAGTGAATAGGCAGCCAGTGCAGTACCCTCAGCAAAGGAGTTGCATGCTGAAAGGGGACAGCTCTTGACAACAGCCGAGCTGCTGCATTCTGCACTAGCTCCAGCTTCCGGATCAGCCTTAAGGGCAGCCCCACATAGAGTGCATTGCAGTCGTCCAGTTTTGAGGTTACTAGCACCTGTATCAACGTGACCAAGCTATCGCTGTCCAGAAGAGGTCGCAGCTGGTGACTCAATCAAAGCTGGTATATGGCACATTGAGCCACTGCAATCGCTTAGGACTCCATCAACAGGGATGGATCTAGGAGTAACCACAGACTACGAACCTGATCTTTCACAGGGAGCGCAACCCCCCCATCCAGAGCAGGCAATGAGCCTATATCCCGGATTCAGGAACCACTCACCCACAGGTAGCTGTAACCTTATTCTTTTTGTCTTCCAGGTGCCCTTTGATGGACAGGGCAGGCAAAAGATGGATCCCGACATCACCCTCTTCTTCCAGTCCCCGGCTCCTGAGGGCATCACAGAGGCTCAGGTCTTGGTCGAGCTCTCCCCGCAGTACGACCGGCAGCTGCTGCCTGGTGACCAGGCCGAGATAGACACCGCTTGGGTGGCACAGTGTGAGCAGAATCCGTTGCTCTTCAACGGGCCCAAATTCCGATTCCACTCGCTCGTGCTTCAGGGGACCATTTTGATTTTCCGTCTCGGGCTCACCTGCTACAAGGACTTTGTGGGCACCAACCTGGCCGAGAGAGCTGGGCACCTCCGGGAGCGGGGGCGCAAGGACTTTGGGAACAGCCAGGCCTACCTCGCTGAGCCCCTGGGGGTGGGCGCCATGCTGCACACGTTGGACGATAAATTTGTCTTCTTGCGACGGAGCCTGAACGTAGGGGAGGCGCCGGGAAAAATCGATGTTCCTGGGGGGCATCCTGAACCAGAGGTTGGTGCCCTCTGGCTGGTTTGGGGCAGGGGAGTGGAGATAAAAGAGCCAATCGGAGTCCTGTCAGACGGGAAAGGACTGGGGTTTCCAGCGTGGTGCCCGCGGGCACCGATGTGCCTGCAGACACCTCTCTTGGCATGCACAAGGTTCCCTGTGCCTCCTGATCTTTAATTTATTTCTTAAGATATACTTTTTTTTAATTAAAAAAAAAATTAACTGGGGGGCTGGCATGTTGCAAAGTGAGATGCTGCCCTCCAGCACCATCTTTATTTGGATTAATTAGGGCACAATCCTATGCATGTTTAGACAGAAAAAAGTCCTGCAACTCCCAGCATGCTGGCTGGGGCATGCTGGGAGTTGCAGGACTTCTTTCTGTCTAGACAGGTGCAGGGTTGTGCCCTAAGAGTGCTTTTGCGTTTTGAAGTTCAGTCCCCACCTCTGCCTTGAACTTGGATTCTTGGGCAAGTTTTTTTTTAATTATTATTCTCACCAGTTTGTTTTCTGGGAAGTGTGTGTGTTAAGAACGTAAGAAGAGCCCTGCTGGATCAGAGCAAGGGTCCATCAAGTCCAGCATTCTGTTCACACAGTGTCCAATCAGCTGCCCACGGGATCCCACAAGCAGGACATGAGTGCAACAGCACCCTCCCGCCCATGTTCCCCAGCAACTGGTATACACAGGCAGACTGCCTTTGTTGTGACTGACCACCATGGCAACCATTTTATGAATATGCAAACCAGCTTCCCCATGGCTGCCATTTTGTGAGAGTGCCCGTGTGTCTCTTTCAAAATTCCCAATGTGCCCACTGGCCCAGAAAGGTTGCGGACCTGCAGGATAGGAAATTCCTGAAGGGCAGCCCCCAGATTCTCTGGCTTAGGGCTCCAAAATACCCAAATGCCCTTTCTCTCACTGACCAATGTGGAGCATAGCCCCACTGAAAGTTCCCTTGCAGGTGCCCCACTGAATTTAACATAAGTTACATGAGTAGCCCTTCTGAGTAAGGCCTGTAATTGGCACCCCAGACTGGCTGCTTTGGCCGCCGAGAATGGAGCTGCATCCCTCCTCTCCATTGCTTCGCAGGTCGCGAGGGGAAGTGCCTCGAAGGAATCCATCCTCCAGGAGTACCTTCCCGGAAAATTTGTGGTCCCGGAGTTGTTCTCCTCCGTGCTGCGGGAGATTGAGGATGAGGTGAGGGGCTGGAGGAAGCGGACGGGGCGGCTTTGGGGCTGCTCTCCTCCTGTTCACTGAACCCACCTGTCAATCCTTCCTAGGTGAACATCCCGTCGCCCAAACTGAGCAGCGCAGTGTTGCTTGGGATTGCTCGGAACGAGACCAGCGCAGGCCGGTGCAGCGCTGAATTCTACGTCAGGTAGTGCATTTATCCCTGAGGGTGCGGGGGGGAGTGGTCTTGGGCCTACCTAAGGCCCAGGTACCAAGTTGTGCTTGCTCGGGAAGATATGAAGCGGTCTTCTCTTGAATCAGACCATTGGTCAGTGCCGGCCGGCTCCAGGTTTTGAAGAGCCCTTGGGCAGAGCCCCCTCAGATGGGCCTCCGCCCTCAGCGAGTCTCCCTTCTCACCGCCGTGGTCACCAGCTGCTCTTGCTCCTCATCCTCTTGGCAGGCAGGGAGCAAGTGAGCCATGGCATCTCCTGTTCCTCCTCCTCACCACCTCCGTTGTCTGGGCCAGCGCAAGAGGCAGGTGAACAAGCAGGTTGCAGTGGGGAAGGGGAGGAGCAACTCCAGTGGAATCTGGTCAGTGGGCCCCTGCTGGGTTGTAGGCCCTTGGCAGATGCCCAACAATGCCTACCCTCGACACTGGCCCTGTCATTGGTCCAGCTGGCCCAGTATTTTCTGTCCTGACTAGCAGCTGCTCTCCAGGGTATCAGGCAGGCAAAGGTCTTTCTGCTACTTTGGATCCTTTTAACTGGAGATCTCAGGGATTGAAAACAGGACCTTCTGCATTTAAAGTGTGTGCTCTTTACTACTGAGCTATGGCTCATCCCCTTCCCGGTGTGTGGTGCACAGTGGGACAGGTTTGGTTCAACATGAGAGTCAGCCCAGCCATGGACTCGCTGGGTGACCATTCTCTCTGCATAAACACCTCCAATGCTAATAAAGGATAATCATAAGACCGGCCTACTTCACAGGATGGTTGTAAAGGATAATAATTAAGATAATGAAACTCATTCAGCACTTAAGGGAAAACACTATATGTACAATAATTGATTATTTTTTCTGATGTTTTACTACCTTTAAAAAAAAAGTTGTGTATTTTACTGTTTATTTAATTGATTTGATGCATTTTTGGCTGACAAGCGGGGTAAAAATGCACCCGGAACAGCTTACAATTTGATAAAAAAACAGGAAGGTCCCTGCCCCCCCAGCTTACAATCTAAAAGACACAACACAAAAGGGGGAAAGGTTGGGGAGGGAGGAGGAAAAAAACAAAAGCAACTCCAACACTAGGTCTTAAGCTGCAGTTTATATAATAACCAGCTCGGATGGGAACAGTTCAAGGTAGCCTGATGGAACAGCTGCTGCTAGATGCCAGTTGAGGGGGTGAGCCAAAGGCAGCTGGTGTCTCAGCAAAGCCAATGGAATGGCTCTCCTTCCCTTCTCTTCCAGTGTTCTTTCCCTGTATTTTATTATACTGTATTTGTGTTGCTCTTCTTGTTGTTGTTGGTAGCCACCTTGGGAACTGGTTGGTTGAAAATGGGAGACAAATGTAACAAATAAATAATAAAATATTAATTAAAAAGAAAGGAAAAACACAATATAAATATTGACTGGGTTCAGGCAATGCAATAACCCACGCTCAAGGGTTGAGTATGGGTTGTCATTGAACTGTGGGTTGTTGTTGAAATGTGGGTTACCATGTTGTCTGAACCCAGCTGCGCTAACAAGCCATGACTCGTTAATTACTAACAACCCCTGAAGAGAACCCATGGCTTGTTGTTGTTGTTGTTGTTTATTTTATTTCTATACTGCCCAACAGCCGAAGCTCTCTGGGCGGTTTCCAACAATTTATTTATTACATTTATACCCCGCCTTTTTTCCTGCAAGGAACCCAAGGCAGCTTACATCATCCTCATCCTCCTCCTCCTCCTCCTCTCCATTTTATCCTCACAACAGCCCTGTGAGGTAGGTTAGGCTGAGAGGCAGTGACTGGCCCAAAGTCACCCAGTGAGTTTCATGGCCGAGTGGGGACTAGAACTCAGATCTCCTGAGTCCCAGTCCAACACTCTCACCACTACGCCACACACACATTGTTGGAACTATGGGTTGTGTGAGCCATGGGTTGTTCACCATGGCTTGTTATCGCAGCTGGGTTCAGACAACATGATAACCCATGTTTCAACAACCCACAGTTCAAAGACAACCCACACTCAACCCTTGAGTGTGATCATGTTGTCTGAACCCAGTCATCGATTATTATCGAGTTCTGGCACTCAAGCTTTAGCCCTCGGACAACTAGAAGCAAATGCCTCCATGCCCTGAGGTAGGCCTTAGTCAGTGGGCCAGTCTGGAGGGCCCAATAAGCACTGAGCTTCTCTTCAATTATTTCCTCTGCCAGTCAGGCCTTCTTCTCTGTAGCCTGCTAAAACCATAAGAAGAACTGTGCTGGATTGGACCAAGGGTCCATCTGGTCCAGCATTCTGTTCACGCAGTGGCCAACCAGCTGCCCATGGGAAACCCACAAGCAGGACATGAGTGCAACAGCGCCCTCCCACCCCTGTTCCACAGCAACTGGTGTACAGAGGTATACTTCTCAGTCTTATCTTCCCATCCCCAACTTCAACTTGTGTGTTGCTTGTTCTGCGGCTCAACTGTCCTGTCTAGCTTCCCCCTACTTGACCCACAGTATGGGGGTGTTGGTAAGGTTCCTGAGTTTTGCTCACAACACTGCTGACTTCCTAATTGACCACTCAGGCCTGACCCCAACTTTGCTGCTCTTCCAGCAGGTACATAGGGCAGGCCAGGCAGAGGCGGCACTCTGGTGTGGCGCCAAGAGCAACGCTAAGTTAGTGTCATACTTGGAGTCACACAACACTGGACTTGCACTATGGACCTTGCCCATGAGATTTCTTCCTGCGGGTGCAAATTGTCCCGAATCAAGGGTCTTGCTGTCAACTGCTGTCGGCTCCCAGTTTTCCTCCTGGCCACTGATGGATCCCTTCTCCATTCTGCCATCCAGGTGCAGCCTGACATCTGAGGAAGTGAGGGACTTTTATGATATTGGGGGCGCTGAAGCCCAGGAGTCCACTGACGTCATCTTTGTCGACAGAAAGGTACATGTCGGGGCTACCAGCCTGGAGACAGACAAAGCAGGCGTAGGAGTCTCTTGGCCTTCCCTCGAAGGAGGTTGTTCTGGTTATAGAGCCGAGCCAGGCGGAATCGGGGGGGGGGGCTTTATAGGGCCAAGTAGAACCCTATTGGCTCCCTGGTGTCACCTGACAACCGCTGAGCCTGAAGAAGCAGTATCACCCCCTAGCCAGCTGCATCAGTATTGCCTAAGCACAACAGAAAGGTGACCCAAGGCCTCTCTCTTTCTCTTCTGGCCGGTTGCTATAGCAACACATTGACTCGGTTCATACAACACGATAAGCCATGGTGGCTTATAAGCCATGTTTGTTTCAGAGTGGCTTGTCGTGCTGTCTGAACCCATCCAGAGTGGCTTGTGCGTGGTTAACAAACCATACTGCTGAGTTCAGACCACATGATAAGCCACCCTGAGGAAAACATGGCTTATCGTGTTGTGCGAACCCAGGCATTGAGTTCCAGCTTGTTTTGGGCAGGTTCATTCAGAACTAGGCATCTGTAAGATGGCAGCTTGAGCCAGGTGTCTGGGTCTTATTCTTGAGTTCTTTTTTCCCGTTCAACAGGAGTGGCGTCAATTCTCCATGCCCACCCAGTGAACAGGGGTGCCATATTGGCTTGCAGTGAGGAGTGGAACCGTGCAGTGGACTTTTTTATTTATTTATTTATTTATTTTATTATATTTATACCCCGCCTTTTTTCCTGCAAGGAACCCAAGGCGGCTTACATAATCCTCATCCTCCTCTCCATTTTATCCTCACAACAACTCTGTGAGGTAGGTTAGGCTGAGAGTCAGTGACTGGCCCAAAGTCACCCAGTGAGTTTCATGGCCAAGTGGGGACTAGAACCCGGGTCTCCTGAGTCCCAGTCCAACACTCTGACCACTTCGCCTTGACACTTTGGAGTTGGGACTAAACTGGTTCAAGGTTTCCTGGTCGAACCATATCTGCTTAAAAGAACTGTTGGGCAGTGGGGGGGGGTGAGATCTAAGGAGGGCCCACCACTGACCCCAAATACCGGCTACAGCCACCTGGGCCCCAGCGCTCCTCTGAGCGCTGGAGCCCCCGGGCAGCTATGATTGGTGCATGCCATTTTAATTCCCCCACAATGCCTTTGGGACCCTGGCATAGCGTCGCCCCAGAGCGAAGCTGTGTTTCCCCAGAGGCATTGTGGGGGAATTAAAAGAGTGGGCAGCAGCAACACTTGTCGGCTAGACAGGCCTTTATGTGCCGCTGCTGAGCCCGCCTGCCACCACCAAGGCACGGGGAGGGTGCTGCCGCTGAGGAACCTGGCGCTGGCCCAGAGAAGAACACCTTTGCCTTGCAACGGATTTTTCTAAGACTGCAGTCTGAAGTATTCTTCCTTCCAGCTAGGCCCCTGCTGTAACCTCTGGGACTCGCTTCCAAATTTGCATAGTTAAGATCAGGCTGTAAGCCATCTTAGCCTAGTGGGACCCTCACTTCTCACTGGGCAAACTGCAACCCAGCCTAATTTCAGAAGCCCTCTGCAAGCGGCCTCTGGCAAGAGCTTTCTGTTTTTTCCTCAGGCAGCTTGCTGCTGAGCAAAGAGAAAGGGGGCGGGAAGAGAGAGGGGAGCGTCAAAGACAGAGAAAGCAGGGTGGCCTTGCCAACTTTGGGCTTTGTTCTGTTCCCTCGGGTAATTTGCCAGGGGCCCCATGCCGACGGTGGCTGAGGACAAAGGTACTCCCTGCCATATGCAGTGCCCGTTTATGCCCTCACTGTAAGTAACCACATGCTTCCCCTAGAGTTAACACATCTTCCTGGCTGAACTCAGAGTGCGTTAGTTAACTAGACTGCATGAGAATGCATTGAAGTGCACTGTATTTTGTTGTTGTTAACAGGTGTGGCTGCTTTACATGATTCAGATGTTCTTGAAAGGGAAGGGAGCTTTGCACTGTGCCTCTGATGTGCACAGAGCGGCAGGGCCATTGTGCTTCCTGTGTTCTCAACAAATTCCACCCACCTCCTTCCAAACGTCATAATTCCTGTTGACAACAAGGCCTGGCGGAGATTTCCCCCCCCCCCCCACTGGACTCTCTCCTATCCCTACATCTCTTTGAACACATGATTTTCTCTCTGCTCAGGATGTCCTAACGATGAAACAGACCAGCAAGCTCTGGAAGGAAATGTGCCCGTCAGCCAAAGGTGCCATCAAGCTCTACACAGGGGTGATGGGCGCATGCCAGTGATGCGCCCGCTGGCAAGAGGTGTTTGGAAGAAGTTAACTACTCTCAGGGACTGTGTAGGACTCTTTACAATGCGTCAGCGGCCAGAAGATCACCGCTTGTGCTTTGGCAAAACAGGGATTATTATGCCAGGGGTACGGAGCGTGGGCTATTCCCATATGCATACCTCCCTTGAAAATGGACTGTTTGATTCCCACCTGAACTCTCAGTCCTGCTGCTGTGTCAATTTGTGATCCATTTCTCGATACAATTGTGTTGTGTGTGTTTTTAAATCTCGTTTGGTGATGCAGTTTCAGTTTTCCTAGCATGTACTGGGTCTGTGCCTGCATTTCCTCTTCCAATCTGTATTAATAAAGGTGTTTTCTATAGCAGCTTCCTTCCCACCCACACTCATATCCTGGGATATATCTAAGTCTAGTGCATTCTGTGCTTATTGCCCCCCCCCCCTTTTTCAGTTGACAACTTGGTTCTTGGCAACTGTGCGCAAATCAGCCTATTCGTAGTCTCGCTTTATCAATCTGTTGCCAGATTGACAAAGCCAGACTACACCGACCTACACCACTTCCCTGCTCCCGCTGAAATAGACAAGGCAATTGACCAGGCAAGACTACATGTATGGACCGCTGTAAGAGTACATTTGCAAAAGGCCAACAAAAATTGGAGGGGAAGTAGTAATGAACACAGTTGCGCAATTTTCAGGGGTTGATTTAAAAAACCAAAAACAACTGCAATTGCACTTTTTGGAGGCTCCGAAAAAACCCACGGTGACGAATGAAAAGGGATAGCAATTGGAGCAGGGAAGGGGAGACAAGATGGCATTTGTCGCAAAGAACAGTGGGATATGTGCCGCTGTGGGATATGTGCAGCTGGAGGCCTAACGGGGAGAACAACCCACAATAAGCCCGATCACCTGTCGAGCGGACTGAGGTTGTTCAGCGAACAACCAGCCCACCATGGATTATTCCCAGAGTGGCTTTGCATGATGTGCGAATGCGCCCAACATGTAACAGGCTGTATCTGATCATTGTCTTGATTTCAGCCTCATAATCTTCCTGATTTTGTATGACAATAGTACCTCCTTTATCAGCTTTCTTTATGATGATGGATTTCTTGGAGTCCAGAAGATTCTTGTTGACCCATGGCCAATGTGAAGACTTCTCTATTCTTTCTGTGTCCTTCATAATTCTATGCTCGAAGGCCACAATTGGAGGTTTACTGGCAGGAACAGCTTTAAGCTAAAATATTCTGGTATTTTGGCCCTCTCCCTTTGCCTTTGGCCCCATGTTTTGTTCTGTTTTTTTGGCCTCTGGCCCAACTCGCCACTGGAATGTGCCCCTCAACAGCTTCTCCAAAATTGAGTTTGGCCCTTGGGCTGAAAGAGGTTCAACATCGCTGTAGCATAGCCTTCCCCAACCTGGTGCCCTTCAGGTTGGCCAGTGCTGGCTGGGGGATGATGGGAGTTGTATTCCAACACATCCAGGAGGCACCAGGTTGGGGAAGGTTTGACCTAGCACCTGATGGGAACCAGATGGCATTAGTGCGTTCCAAAGATGTGGAGCCCAAAGCTGAAAAGTCCCTGTTTCTGGTAGCTGCCCTCTGAAGGTGAGGATATTTGGAGCAGGGACTCTGATGCTGATGTCAATAATTGGACAGATATGGGAGGATGCAGTCCCTCGAATTCCCTGCTCCTAAGCCATTTGCATGTTTTTGCATAATGTATTCATAAGGAGAGCTTACATGCTGTAAATCTTATTCAGTAACGCTTTTCGTTCTTCTCTTTGAATCATAGGGGCTAGGAACTTAGTTTGTTTTTGTGAAATTAAAGCATAGGAAGCTGACTTCTGCACCCAGTGCTGTAATTCTGCGCTTCTGTGTTGTCCTAGCATGTCAACACAGCCTTTAGATGAGTCCTGGGAAACCACTTTAATCTCATGTCGTTCCATGGTTCTTTTGCATCTGCAAATGGCAAGCACACAAAGAATAGCGCAAACAACACATTGACGGCGAGGAGGGCCAGGACACGATAAAGCTTGTCTCCTTCGCCCAAGAATAAAGAGGCTGCTCTGACTAGATCCTCAGTTCGTACACCGCACTAGGCAGCTCCAGGTATTGGCCCCACAGCCATGGCGGAGGGTGTCTTGGAGTTATGCGAAGTCCAGGAGGCTGAGAAACTGGGGTGGGCAAGGCTGGCGTGAGAGCAGCTGCATTTCAGGGATTTAGCTGATCTCACCTAGAGCCTTGATTATCTGGATTATTGTCAGCTTCGAGGCAATTAATGACCCAGGATCCAGGTCCCCGCAATCCAACTAGCCTTTCGCCCAAGGCCTGAGCAGATTAGTGTCTGAGCTGTGACCCGAGGTGCTCAGCTGCTGCATTTACTCAATCTTTTCTGTTTATAGGGGGACGTCCCACCCACTCACCCTTTATACAAGGGATGTGGCTTCGATCCATGAAGGGATCCAAGGTTGCCAACTGCTGAGGAAAAGAATGGCCCAGCCTGCTCCTGGGTGCTCAGCAGTGACCTGATCTGCAGGAATGGGTGGGTGGCTTTCTTATACAGCATGGGGGTCTGCTGGATCCCCTTGCTAATGCCTTCAGAGGAAGCTGCTGCTGAAAGCTGCAGGAGCAGGGGCAAAATTAAAAAGTTGCCAAGCTTCAATCCAGTTTGTCAGCAGCCCAAAGAGGACGAGATTGAGGATGGCTTTGCATGTTGTGTTTTTTCTGTACACCGAGAATTTTAACAAATCATGGTTTATGGCATGTCATCGATGCAATCCGCACTGTACGCATCCAAACAATTCCCTGCCCCAAAGAACTTACAAACCAAAGTCCAATGGTGGAGGACAACAACAGGGAGGCAAAATTCCTGGAAAGAATATGGGAAGGTTATTTCATGCACACACAGAGAGAATTTCTTGGGGGGGATGGGGATAATTTGAGCCTCTAGGACGGTATAGTGTTTAGATGAAGTATAGATATAAAAGCAAAGAAATAACATATATCGTCCCCATTGAAATATTTATTTATTTATTTATTTATTATATTTATACCCCGCCTTTTCTCCTGCAAGGAGCCCAAGGTGGCTTACATAATCCTCCTCCTCCTCCTCTCCATTTTATCCTCACAACAACCCTGTGTGGTAGGTTAGGCTGAGAGTCAGTGACTGGCCCAAAG
Source organism: Shinisaurus crocodilurus (assembly GCA_021292165.1). Taxonomy (NCBI): domain Eukaryota; kingdom Metazoa; phylum Chordata; class Lepidosauria; order Squamata; family Shinisauridae; genus Shinisaurus; species Shinisaurus crocodilurus. The sequence goes on along the minus strand of CM037882.1, from coordinate 34,145,191 downwards.
TCACCCAGTGAGTTTCATGGCCGAGCAGGGACTTGAACCCAGATCACTCAAGATCACTCAACCCAGTCCAACACTCTCACCACTACGCCACACTGGCTCAATTTCACTTGGTTAAATTGCTGCCATTTCTACATCCTGCATTCCAGCACCTCCCATCTTCTGCTTCTTGGGGGTATTCTAGATTGCTTTCCCTCAGCCTCTCTTAGACTCAGCCCCCTTTGCCCTTGAAATGACTTTCCAAAGACTGGGAGGCGAAAGTAGTTGCACGACAAACCTAAATGCAAAAGAATAGGTACAAAAAGAAGGCGGACACCTGCCACCTCGTGGTAGCCCAGGAACATTGCCGCCTAGAAAGATGGTTTCTGTTCCCATACGATTGATTCTTCTACAATGTGCGGATGGGGTCTTGCATACTAAATTTGCCTAACGCGCAAGCGCGCAATCATGCACATTAATTTCAAACCTGCAACGATGGCACAAGATTCATAAGCATTGCCAAACTGAAGCAGCCTTACATTCTTATACAAGGGATGCTATGAAAGCAATTATTGCTGCCTATTTGCTACTGGGCCAGGTTTAAGGTTTTGGTACTGGTGTACAAAGCCCTAAACAACTTGGGACCAGGATACTCAAGTGAGCACCTTCTCCCTTAACAACCTGCCTGGTCACTGAGGTCATCAGAGAACATTCTCATGGTGGTTCCATATAGATCCTTGGCCCAACTGGAGTCCACCAGGAGCAGAGCCTTCAGTGTAGTAGCTCCACTTCTCTGGAACTCCCTGCCCCTGGAAGTCAGGCAGGCTCTGAATTACGTTGTAGTAATCATGCCCTCGTATTTTAATTTAAAAACCAAGGTATACTAGAGAAGACATCATTGTCCTGCAGTAGGTAATGGATGCTTCAAAAAACCCCACAGTTCTGACATTCTATGGAATTCACTCCACAAGATGTCGTGATGGGCACCAGTTTGGAGGGCTTTAAAAGGGGATTGGACAGATTCATGGAGGACGAGGCTATCGATGGCTACTAGTCCTGATGGCTATATGCTACCTCCAGGATCAGAGGCAGTGTGCCTATGTACACCAGTTGCTAGGGAACATGGGCGAGAGGGGGCTGTTGCACTCATGTCCTGCTTGTGGTTTTCATGTGGGCAGCTGGTTGGCCACTGTGTGAGCAGAATGCCAGACTAGATTGGCCCTTGGCCTGATCCAGCAGGGCTCTTCTTATGTTCTTAGTTGGAAGGGACCCTGGAGATAATTTAGTTCAACCCCCTGGCTCAATGCAGGAATCTTGCAATGACAGCACTCCCGACAGACGGCTGTGCAGCCTCTGGTTAAATATTTCCAAGCGAAAAAGAGCGCACCATCTCCCAAAATATCAGTTCCACCATCAAACAGTCCTTACCATTAGGAGGTTTCTCCTAATGTTTAGCCAAAATCTTCTTCCCTGCCATTTCTACCCACTGGTTTTAGTCCTGCCCTCTAGTGACAGAGGACAGCTATACTCGAGAGCCAGTGTGGCGTAGTGGTTTGAGTGTTGGACTGGGACTTCGGAGATCCAGGTTTGAGTCTCTGCTCGGCCCTGAAGCCAGTCACTGACTCTCAGCCTAACCTACCTCACAGGGTTATTGTGAGGATAAAATGGAGGAGGAGGAGGATTATTTAAGCCGCCGTGGGTTCTTTGCAGGAAAAAAGGCAGAATAGAAATATAATAAATAAAATAAATTCTCCATTCATTTACAATGAATGTGTGCTGGAGACAAGATACGGCCATTCACCACTCAGATTTTTAAATTTGACTACAACTCCCATCATTCCCAGCCAGCATGGATGCCCTCCAGACGGCCTCGACTACAACTCCAGTCATCCCCAGATGCCCGTGGATGATGGCGTCGAAGCCAACTGGAGGGTTCCAGGCCTGGGAAGGCTTGAAAAGGAGACCTGTACATGTCAGGGGAAGGGAAACTGCAACTCCCAGAAGCCTGTGCGGCCCCTCGTGTCAGCTGACTCCTAGGAATTCACTTCCCTTCACCGCCCCTGTTGCCTACAATCCATGCTTTGACAGTGTCTGATAGAAAGGTTGTGGGGATAACAGAAGAGGAGCCCCCTTAAGGGGGGAGGGCAAGGAAGAAGACACAATTTGGAAAGACGTAGTCCTACGTAGTTGATAGGGGGAGGAAATCAGGATTTTTGGAAATCTCATCAGGAGGAGGCATTTGCGGGTTTGTTTTTTTTCCTTTCCCCCCTTTTGTAGGGCGCTTCTGGGTTTTTGCAATCACCTTTATTATGGATGCGGAGGAATCAAGCGTTGGGGGGCCTTCCCAAAACCCTTCAAGAAGAGACAGAAAACAGGCAAGACAGAGAAGACACAGAGATCAGGTTAGAACCCCCCCCTTTTTTTAACTCACCCCCCCTCCCCGGGTCTCCTAGTTGCAGGTGGTCTGCACCGCCGGGTCAGAACTTACCGGTACTCCCTGATTAGCTCTTCCTTTCCGACACAACTTCTCCCACCTGGCTAGGTTTGCCGGCTGTACATCTTCCTGTACTTTTAATCGTCGCTGGGGGTCGGGGGGATGACATGTTTTGTATCTTACGCCACCTTGGTAAGACTGTAGTCTTGAAAGGCGGCTAAGAAATGCATGCAATCGGTCGATCGATGTGTGCACGCTGCCAGGGAAAAAAGCACAAGGGTGTTGTAGTAGTGTGCTCTATGTGCGTGAATGAAGATCACATCCCACTGCATGGTTCTACGTTTTCCTTAGGAAAACCTTTAATTGGGGGGCGGGCGGGCGGGCGGGCGGAGAATCACGTTTGCTGCCTTGAACTCTTGGTAGTAAAAACAGCCTATAATAGTAGTAAACAAAATTCGTACTTACGCATTCCATTGTATGTCTCGAAACCTTGTTTTAGGACCCAGATGTTCAGCTGTCCAAAGCCCTCTCTTATGCTCTGCGTCACGGCGCGGACAAACTCGGGTTATGCATGGGGCCTGGTGAGTGTTTCTCCCCCTCTTTGTCTTTCCCACCACCACTGCTTGGAAAATAAAACTTATTTTAAAACTTATTTTCTGCTAGGTATGGGATAAGGGAAAAGGCACCAAAGCCCTGTCAGAAAGCAAAGCTGACAGTTTATCATTTTGTATTGTAAGACAGCTTAATGCGGCGGCAGCAGGTTATAAATGAAACCTAGGCAAAGCCTCTGTCCAGAGGAAAGACCCCCCACAAACACACATTCACCAGCCCAGCAAGGATCCGCCTAGACCAGGGCTCTCCAACCTTGGGTCCCCAGATGTTGCTGGCCTACAGCTCCCAGCATACCCAACCTAATGGCAAGGGATTCTGGGAGCTGTAGTCCAGCAACATCTGGGGACCCAAGGTTGGAGCGCCTTGGCCTAGACAAACCCAGGACTTCATGCACACTCAGAGGAGGACAAGAACTTTGCAAGAGGTTACCTGCAGACAAAATATCTTTGCAAGAGGTTACCTGAGGACCAGTTCCAGGTGACCCAAGCAACAGAGGGAAGTTGAGGGGAAGGGAATTTTTTTTTAAAATGGATTTACTTTTAGTTTCTTGAACTGCTACAAAAATTTGGCCTCTCCCCGGTGTTAAAATTGCACTTGCCTTGTTCAAGGACCTGTTCCTGAGACCTTCAGCAGTGCAATGCTGAAGTGCCAACTGATTATGTTATACTGAAAGTAAAACTTTTAAGCAAGCACAAGCTTGATAATCCAACAGTTACAGTACATTCTCAAGATTGTGTCATATAGATTTCTTAAAGTTTGATTTGGTTGTACAGTAATACCTTGGATTGCAAGCATAATTCGTTCCAGAACCGTGCTTGTAATCCAAAACACCCTTATATCAAAGCGAGTCTCTGGCGGGTGTGAGTGGGGCCGATTTCAGCCCACTACGCCCACTCAAAGCGAGTGGTTACATCCCTACACTACTTGTATTGCAAGACGTCGCTTGTTTATCAAGTCAAAATTTATTTTAAAAAATTGCTTGTCTTGCAAAACGCTCTCAGACCAAGTTACTTGCAATCCAAGGTATTACTGTGTTAGAAGGAGCCCCTGGTCTCTTGTTCTTCCTGAACCGCAGATGGCTTCGTAGATGTGGTGGAGATCCTTCGTTTGCCCCAGTTTAAGGCTTGGTCCCTGGATGATGTGCAGCGCGTCGTGGAGACAAACGAAAAGCGGCGCTTCGCCATGCACCCACACCCTTCCGGTGGACAGCTCCAGATCCGCGCCAATCAGGGACACTCACTGCAGGTGAGGCCTGTTTGAATGTCACGATTCAACAGGAGCACAGGAAAGAATGCAGAAAATGCTATTCCCTACGGAATTTGACACTCCTGCAGAACCATAGCTTTGTAGAACCAGAGAGGGTGGCCCACGGCGCATATCTGCACCACTGGCCAACAAACACAGAGCCAGTCTACTTCTGGTCAAGTAACTCCTTGAACTATTACATCATTGCACTTTTGCTATAAGTGGAATTTCAATTGACTTCCCACATTATCTGGGATATTGTATTTTTATGTATGTTCATCCTACTATATTCCATGCGTAGCTGTAGGTGTGAGAGAGGTAGGGAAGGTCCAATTCACCAGTCTGGCCATTTGAAGAAGAAAAGAATTCCAAGCGATTCTTTTTTTAAAAAAAACAAAAACACAAGCTGAAGGAGAGCAGGAATAAGTAGCCATTCATCTTCATTGCCTCAGTGTCTTGACTGTTTCTACCCCATACACACACCAGGTATCTGAACTGGAGCTGATCCCACTACTGGACCCATCAGATTGTCCAGAGATTGTGGCCCACGGCACATATCTTCGCCGCTGGCCAGCAATTCGCTGTAGCGGCCTGTCCCGGATGGGGAGAACCCACATCCATTTAGCACCAGGATTGCCAGGGAACGGGGATGTCCTGAGTGGTGAGTATTCCATTCCCCTAGCCAGGCAGATGGGGGGAAAACCAGGCCCTATCCTAGAGCTGGGCACAGGTAAACACCTGTCTGTCAATCAAGATCATCGCTTAAGAGACTCCTCTGAGGTTACGTAGGTGCACCTTGGCTGTTGGAATTCCTTCCCCAAAGAGATTTGGCTAAGTCCATTGTGCTTTTATCTGCATTTTTGACAACATCTAATTCCTGATTGTTTTAAATCTGCTTCTCACTGCTGATTGGCCGCTGCGTCTGTTTTGTGGCTTGTCTGGAATTTTAAATTTATCTGTTGTTATTTTGTTTATCTGTTGTATTTCATTAGCATGCACACTTCTGACTTTTCCTGTTTGGGTATTTTTCACTTTGGAAAAAATGACAACACAAAGTGCAAATCTCAGGGTTCACCCAAGCACACGTGGGCCTCCCATTTGGGCTACGTAATGATTGGCACGCACCCCTGAACTTCGCTGTTAATAGGAGTGATGCACTAGAGCAGTGCTTCTCAATTATTTTCTGTCATGCCCCCCCTAGGAAGAAGAAAACATTTCGCGCCCCCCGCGCGACTGTAAATAGTATCATTTGTCTATAAAATTGTTATAAGTACACCTCTGCATAACACTGTATCCTTATTAACGTATAAGAGAATAAAAAAAGAAAGAAATGTGGATCAATTTACAACAAAGAATAGCTTTATTAACTGTAGCAGAAAAGATTTAAAGGAGCACAGGATTTAAAGGAACACAATATTAAAAAAAACTTTTAACTGAGGTCAAACGAGCCCCCCTTTACGGAGCCTCGCGCCCCCCCTGGGGGGCCCGCCCCACTATTTGAGAAGCACTGCACTAGAGACAAGATGCATCCTTTCCCAACTCAGGTTTAACTTAAGAGACCCTGTGGAGGGACATGAATCCTGAAAAATGGCAATGCTTAGCGACTCAAAAGTAAAATTTTAACAAAGCACCACCATCATATACACACACGCATGCATGCATGCAGGGATCAGCATCGGGACAGTGATTTTTCTGGGGTAAGGATGAGAAAATAGGAACTAGTGTATAATTGAGGTTTTTGTGTGGTTTTTGCATTGCAGGAATGAGAAGCAACTGTGAGATAGCCATAATAATTGAAGTTGCCAAAGCACTGGCAGGTGAGTGAAGAAGAAACCGAATCGCTGTAGGTCAGAGGAGGAATGGGGCAAAGAAGCAGCCAACAACACTCCCTTGTTTGCCTGCTCAAAGAAGCATTTGTAGCCAATTCTCTGCATTCTCTGCTTGAAGAATGAGGGAATGATCCAACTGCACCCAGTACAGAGATGCAAGAGGATTTTCAACCTTCACGGAGACCGATTTAGAAGGAGGAAAGGCCAGAGCAGTGACTCATGCAGTGCCCCTCCTCTGTGGATGTCCACTTTGGTCTCACAGCATTCATTCATTAATCTGTATTTCTCATGGCACACATGAGTGTGTCCTGCCCCACGGTTTGAGAACAATTGTTCTATCTGCTATACGGCTCTGGTTCTCATGCAGGAGGCGTTATGTTGTGCCACCTTGTCATTAATGGAACCCAGGCATCCTGGCTTCCAGGGACTCGTCGTCTAATCAGCAAAGCTCACCCAGAGTGGAGAATAAGAGGACTCCAGAGTCAAGGTTGTTGCCAGCCATTCCTGTCACGCCACATTCTAGGGCAGGGTGAGCCAGTGGCTCTGTACTTCCATGCCTTGTACTTGACCCGTGGGGTGTCTGTTCTCCTGCAGATGGAATCGCGTTTTACCGCTCCACTAACGGAGTCATCCTCACTCCTGGTGATGCCCATGGGCTGCTGCTCCCCCACTACTTCCGGCAAGCCCTGCAGCTTCGGCCGACACGTAAGTTTGCAGCCCGCCTCTCTCGCTTCGGCCTACGTGCACGTTTGTGGCTTGCCTCTCCAGCTTCGGCCTATGCGCATGTTTGCAGTGGCCTACGTGCATGTTTGTGGCCTGCCTCTCCCACTTTAGTCTATGTGCATATTTGTGGTCTGCCTCTCCTGCTTTGGGTTAGGACCTATGCACACATTTGTGGTCTCTGCCTCTCCCGCTTTAGCCTATGCACACGATTGTAGCCTGCCTCTCCCCGCTTTGGCCTACGCATGCGATTGCAGCCTGCCTCTCCCCGCTTCAGCCTAGGCACACGATTGCAGCCTGCCTCTCCCCGCTTCGGCCTACGCGCACGATTGCAGTCTTCCTCTCCCCGCTTCGGCCTACGCACACGATTACAGCCTGCCTCTCCCTGCTTATGCCACTGCAGGTCTCTGGACTTTTGAGACATGCGGGGCAATTAATGGATTTTTATGCAGCCCTTGTGAGGGACTTGACTGAGGCCACATTGAATAAGCACTGCAAGGCCTGGCCTGTTCCAGCCCACAAGGCCTGCACTGCCTTTCAGAGCTGAGAACAAAACCAGAGTCTCTCCTGCTCCATTGCCCCGGCTTTCACTGTGTAACCCTCACCCGCCCAAGCCTGTCTGGGAAGCCTTGGCAATCACCAGTGTGTGGAGAGTTAAGGTGACCAGATGCAAAAGAGGACCAGGCTTCTGGTCCTTTAATAGCTGTGTAGAAGAGGCAATTTCAGCAGGTGTACCCCTCTCCTCTTTTGCATGTGGCCACCCTAGTGGAGACTTGGTTGCACTTACTCAGTGGTGCAAGAAATTATTATTATTGTTTTATCACTAATGTTTATATTCTACCTCTCCTCCAAATTGTTCAGGGTGGCATATACATAGTTTTCTCCCATTTTGTCTTCACAACAACCCTGCAAAGTAGATTAGGCGGAGAGATGGTGACTGGCCCAAAGTCCCCCAAGCGAGCTTCATGGTCAAGTCAGGACTTGAACCTGGGTCTTCCCAGTTCTTGCTGGACACTGTAACCACTACACCACACTGTTCTCTGTACATGCTCAGGACAGCCATGGTTTCAAGTTCCAGGGCCCTGTCATTAAAAATGGGGTGGAGGAGTTGTGGGGGCTGGCATATGTAAACCTGTCTCAAGAATTCATAGCCTTGCCTTTTGCTCTCCCCCCTCCCCCAGGGTGCGTGCTGCCCCTCGAGTGACCAGCCATCAGACACATCATCTTCTACTTCATCTCCAGGAGACAGTAATTTATGGTGTGTGTGGATTATTTATTACTAAACAAGAAACTTCACTATTTAAATTTAGCGTGTGTATTCTGTGTATGTGTGTGTGAGAGAGAGACAGACTCACCCAACTTTCCTGCAAGGTTGAGCAGGCTCTAATGCACATCCTTTAATTTAAGAACATAAGAGCCCTGCTGGATCAGACCAAGGGTCCATCTGGTCCAGCATTCTGTTCACAGAGTGGCCAACCAGCTGCCCCAAAGGGAAGCCCACAAGCAGGACACGAGTGCAACAGCACCCTCCCACCCTCAGTGGTGAAGAGGAGGAGCAATTCCAGGGGGCTCTTGATGGGCCCCTGCTGGGGTGTGGGCCCTTGGCAGGTGCCCGACCATGCCTACTTTTGATGCTGGCCCTTAAGCCCTCCTGCAAACTCTGAGGTTCTCCCAAGCCTCCTCATATCCCATCTTGTACACAGATGGGTGCTGTTTCGGCTACATAAGCAATGGCACTCCCATCTGAACATCAGAAATCGAGGGAATGATTCTTATCAACCATCTTGAAAACAGACTGCCTCTAAATAGCTGGGAAATCAAGGATATCTAGAAATGAAATCTAGAAATGAGGGACAGAGTTCTCGGGTCAGCAGTGCTGTGAGATGGCATTTCACAGAGGCGGCGTAAGTCATTGCGGGAAATGCAGCGGGTAGGGAAGGATGACGAAAGCGGAAGTAGCCATTTTCCAACATTTTTTTAATAACCCCTGCAGAGGCAAATATAAAAAAGACAAAGAAGCAAATACAATCCCTCCCAGCAACCCCCCCGAACAAAATTCCATCACATTTCATTATAATTAAAAGCCCGCCAACCCAAACTGCACTGACTTACTGATGAGACCCAAAAGCTAGCTCAAGAACTGGGAAGATTTTGTGAGCTGCAGTCCTTGGACGACGGTGGAAAGGGCAGATACTGGGCCAGCTCCAGGGTTTCATGGGCAAGGAAAGGTTAAACTCTTCCTCATTTGAGCAAAAAGGCTGCACTTGTTATTACCCCACCCCACCCCCCAAAAAACACCCGTCCCTCCCTCACTGCCAGTGCTCAGCTTGCCTGTTCCAATACTCAGGCCTCCACTCCTTTGGCTGAATTGGGAAAGATTTATCTCGCTGAGCAAGTAACCCCTTCTCCCTGGCACTTTCTTAGCTCCTCTCCAAATTCTTATGGAGAGCAAACCCAAACTCCAATAACGGCCTCTGCCCATCAGTATTGGCCAGAGAGTTCCTTGAGGAGGCAGCAGGCCCTGTGTGCGCGGTCCAGGGGAGACAACGGCTGAGGTGGGTGAAGTTCAGAGGGCTTCGTGGCCCCCTGTCAGCTTGTGGAAGAGCTCTTCGTCCAGCGTCTGGCCTCGGTCAGCTGCGCGGGTGGACAGGAAGATGTACCCGCCGATGTATTCGTGGACCGTCTTGCAACCGGCGGAGATGCAGCTGAAGGCCACGTTAATGTGCTCATCGAACTCTATGGCTACCTGAGGGAAGAAGAAGCAGAGTCTGAGAATGTCTCCATGGCTGGTCGCCTGGGGTGCACACCAGTTTCTGACAGGCGAGCCAGCAGAGAAGTGTAAGGGCAGTTCTCTTAGGCCGCAGAAGGAAGTGGGGGAGATGGGAAACTGGCCGTTTTACTTGTGGTTTTGTTTCCATCAAAGTGGTTGCTGCTAGGCTGCAGATAAGTGAAGGCAACCTCTCTAAACATTTCGTTCATAAAACGGGCTTTTATTTAAGGATCGGGGAACCTCCTGGGGCAGCTGCCGAGAACATCACCAGAATCCTCACCCCACCCGCTCAACAGGCTGACCTGCCGGATATCCCAGTTGACATTCCATTGGCGCATGTTGCTGTACCGCCAGGTCTTCACTACATCCCCAATGGCCAGGTCGATGCGGATCAAGCGGTTGTTGGCGATGCCCAAGATTTCGTCCTTCCGGCTGCCCTTGAACCTGCACAAAGATGGCAAAAAAAATTTGTGTGTGTGTGTGTAAGCTTGTCCCATTTCCAACCAAGGGACAGCACCTGATTAAAGAGCTAAAGGCTGAATCACACCCATACCCAACAGGGTAGAGGAGCTGCTACAGGGGTCTGTACCACCTCAGGAATATTCCATCTCCCTTCTCTACGTTTTCAAGTTTCACTTTAAAAAAAAGAAAGCAAGTCGCTAGTCCTCTTGGCTTACAGATGTAACGGAAAAGCAGACAAACAGTGTTCCTACCCCAATAGCTCATTAAGAAGTAATTCTGCTCCCACCTTCTAGTACTTTGGGCCAATGGGTGCAAAAGTTCTGTGCTGATCACCAAGCATTTGGCATTTTTGGGGAAGTGATAATAGTAATAATCAAGTTACATTATGAAAAAAAGTTAATACATTGAATAACTTAATAACCACATAAAGGCTGAGGCTTGCAGAACACCTACAACCCATTAGTATGGGAGAACAGACCAGGGGGTGGGGAGAAGATATTACTTTGGTACTTTGTTTAGACTTTGTGAAAGGTTTATGGTTATGGAGGAGAAAGGACTCTAAAACAAGAAATCTCTAAAACCAACAACAACATTGTGTTACTGTAAAGACAACAGATTTATTATGGCTTAAAGCTTTTGTGGACAAGAGTTCCACTTTGTCAGATGTGTCTTAAGTGAAGCTCAGGCCCACGAAAACCTTTTATGGCAGAATAAGACTCTTTAAGGCAGTCTTCTACAATGGGGGGGGGGGCTGCACTCCCAACACATCTGGAAGGCATCTGATTGGAGGAGGCTGCCGCAGTTCGAGGAAGCAGTGAGGTAACACAACAAGATCTAACACATCTGCAAAACTGGGACTACAATCTCTTTATATGGATTCTAATACACACATAAGAATGTAATCCTATGCAAGTTTAGACAGAAAAAAGGCCTACAACTCCCAGCCTGCCCCAAATGAACTTTCCCTTATCATATGGAAACACAAAATAGGAAACTTGCACTGATGAAGAAACACTCTAAACATCTTCAGGTACATAGAGGCCATGTAGAAATTGACACTTATTTTGGAATATGGCATCTGTTTATTGAATTCCCCAATACTGAGATGAATACAGGACAACCTCCTAAGACACATGGAACTCTCTGGCGTGATCTATTTGGATGATGAGTGTTAACTTGATCAAGAAATCTTGCTTGTACCAAACTGAGATCCTGAGTGATCGGAAAGACTGTGAATAAATTGACACGGGTGGTGGATTTAAATTTGTTGCTGTTTGTTGTTACTTTGAAGACTTTATTTCCCCAGGAATTCTATTCTTTTTGTTTTTGCCGTTTTAAACCTTTTACTGTAGTTTAAATCCCTGTACTGCTGCTAGGTTTTATTTCGGCTTTTACTCCTATTTTATACTGTAGTTTTACATTTTTATACTGTATTTTATGTTTTTTGTGGTTTTAATGGTTGTGAACTGCCCAACAATAGCTTCGGTATAGAAGTGTAATTAATTAATTCAATCAATTTTTATTATGCGGTCACAGACCCAACAAAACTCATGTAAACATATAAAACAATTTAACCAATTTGTAAGGTTAAATATCCTGAAAGCAATTTTAAAATTTTAAATCAGAAGCAAGAATCGACCTATGCGTTCTCTGTGCAGAAAAAAGGAACTTGGCCACTAGCTCTGTGATGGGCTTGTTTGTGTCAGTTAAAAAATATTTTAAATACCATCCCAAGGACCTGCCAGGGAATTTTCTCATTTCTGGGCAAATAAGTCTTGTACGCTCATCCCTGTAGAAATTACATACAAAAAGAATACGGTATGCTCCAAAGTTTCAATTTCTTGTCCATTATAGGGACATAATCGGTTTTTGTATGGAACGCCATAATAGCACCCATCTAAAACTGCAGATGGTAAACAATTAAATCTGGCTCTCGAAAAGACCTGCCGGTATTTTGAGATACAATACAAAGGAAACAATATAATGCCGTGATATCACAATGGTAAATTATAATGGAAACGGTATTTTGAGATAGACAGATTACTCAGATATCTAGCACTTTTGGGAAATTCAAAATTTAGACCAAGATGCAAGGGTGAGCAAGTTTTACGGGCATTTGATATAGAATAATGAAAGTCAAGATCCTTAATCCGATTTTCTACAGTAAAACTTGCTACCCTGACATCATAGGCGTTAAGAAAATCCATAGACAAACCCAGTGAGTGCAATGTGATGGGAAAAGATTTAGCCCAGGAGCTGGTGTAAACATCTTTCTGAAGAAGGTGTAAATATCCTACAGGAGAATCTGCATATACTACTTTAGTCCAGTATCTAAAAGTGTATCGCCAGGCGGAGCATTCTAATGATGTAGTTCTGGATGGGGTTGCACTCCCCCTGAAGGATCAGGTTCGTAGTTTGGGGGTGCTCTTGGATCCCCAACTGTCACTTGAGGCACAGGTCAACTCGGTGGCACGGAGCACCTTTTATCAGCTTAGGCTGATATAGCAACTACGTCCTTATCTGGACAGAGATAGCCTAGCTACAGTTATCCATGCTCTGGTAACCTCTCGTTTGGATTACTGCAATGCGTTATACGTGGGGCTGCCTTTGAAAACGGTCCGGAAACTTCAGCTGATCCAAAATAGGGCAGCGAGATTATTAACCGGGACCGGCCGACGAGAACATATTATGCCAGTGCTTTCTCATCTGCACTGGCTGCCAGTCTGTTTCCGGGCCCGATTCAAAGTGCTGGTGCTAACATTTAAAGCCCTAAACGGCTTGGGACCAGGGTATCTGAAGGATCGTCTCCTCCCATATGTACCTGCCCGGACACTAAGATCTTCCTCAGCGGTCCTTCTCCGAGAGCCCCTGCCAAAGGAAGTGAGGCAGGTGGCTACTAGGAGGAGGGCCTTTTCTGCTGTGGCACCCAAGTTATGGAATAAGCTCTCCAAAGAGGTTCACCTGGCGCCTACTTTGTATTCTTTCCGGTGCCAGGTGAAGACCTTTCTGTTCTCCCAGGCATTTTAATCATTTTAATCTTGTAATTGTTTTTAATTCCATTATTGTAACTGCTGCTGCTAGCTCTGCTGTTTGTTTTTAATCTGTGGTTTTAAATTTTATATTTTATATTGTATTTTATGATTTTAACTGTTGTAAACCGCCCAGAGAGCTTCGGCTATGGGCGGTATAAAAATGTATTAAATAAATAAATAATGCCTACCTCAAGTCTCAATCCTGCTGCAGGAATTAATTCAATTTAAACAGAGGAAAAGAAACCAAAAAGAAGGAAAGAAAAGAAAGCAGACCTCTTTTCTTGGTCATGGGAAAGTGAAGCAGTTTCTTACCGGACTATGAAGTAAGAGATGCCAAAATCGGGGAGGGACTGCCATGCTTGGATAAATTTAATCTTGGCCTCTGGGAGTGAGAGCTGGGCCACGTTCTGATAGGCCTCCAGGATCCGCGGAGTTAACTGTGGGTGTTGTCAATGGAAAAGCAGATGGAGTGTGAAGGGTTGGAAATTAGGTCCATGTCCATCCCCTCTATGGAGCCATTATCATGTCATACCCACCCAGCAACTCTCCAGGCCTTCAGAAAGATGCACTGGGGTTAATTTAAAGAAGACAAACACACCCAAACACTAAAAGTGCATTGTGTGGCGAGTTCTTCTGATGACCGTTTGGTAGCCCCATGTATTTCCAATTCAAGGTGCTAGTCTCGTCCCATAAAACTCTAAACCAGCCTTCCCCAACCTGGTGCCCTCCAGACGGGTTGGACTGCAACTCCCATCATTCCCAGCCCATTGGCTGGGAATGATGGGAGTTGCAGTCCAACCCATCCGGGGGGGGGGGCGGGCACCAGGTTGGGAAAGTCTGCTCCAAACAGTATCTCTGAGAACACCTTCCCCCCACCACAACATACAGAGTTCTCCACAATTTAAGATCCAATGAAGCAACCGTGCTTAGGTGGAGGCCAGAAACGGTCTCCTCCAGAAACTGGACTTTTTTTTTGGGTGGCCACCCAAGAGCTTTAAGATGCGTTCTCTTTTGGCGCGCTCTCTCTCTCTCTCTGATGGCATTCCAGAAGCAGAGGAAATCATTCTGCTTTTGGAAGATAGCCCCTTCCAGATGGCTTTCTGTTGTTCTTAGCTGATGCTTGTTTCGGCTGTATTGGCTTTTTTTTTAAAGCCAGTGTTAATTTTATGGATCTGCTCTCATTGGAAAACGGCCTAGAAATCCTGTAAGTTGGGGCCAGTGCCAGCACCTGGCATACTCAGGCAGCTGCTTGGGCCCCAACGCCCTGGCAAGGTCTACCGCTGATGCCTACCCTGGTCCCACCCTCATTCCCCCCAGCACTCCGAGCAGTGCAAAGAGGCTGGGCCTAACCGCAGTGCCCCTAACAAAGTGTCACCCCAGGGCACTGCAAGAAACTAACATGGTGGCATCCGGCAACTGCCAGGTAAGCCCACCAGAACCCACTAACAGTGGAGTGGGGAGCAGCCAGACCCATAAACCTGGAGCCAGCCCTACTGTGAATCAATCGGCCAATCAATAAGGGTAACGGATATCATACTACCCTTATACAAATCTATGGTGCGACCGCACTTGGAATACTGAGTACAGTTCCGGTCAGTGCACCTGAAAAAGGATATAGTAGAGTTGGAAAAAGGGCAACCAAAATTATCAAGGGACTGGAGCAACTCCCCTAGGAGGAAAGGTTACAGCAGCTGGGATTGTTGAGCTTAGAAAAAAGGTGAGTAGGGGGAGGCAAGATAGAAGTGTACAGAATGATGCCTGGTGTGGAAAAAGTGGAGAGGGAGACATTTTTCTCCCTCTCTCATAATACTAGAACCCAGAGGGGTCATCCCATGAAGTGGATCGGTGGGAGATTCAGGACAGGTAAAAGGGAAGGACTTCACACAGCGCAAAGTTGAACTATGGAATTCACTTCTGCAAGATGCCGTGTGTGATGGCCACCAGTTTGGACGGCTTGAAAGGGGGATTGGACAAGTTCATGGAGGAGAAGGCTATCAACGGCTATTAGTCCTGATGGCTACATGCTACTTGCAGGATCAGAGGTAGTATGCCTATGTACCCCAGTTGCTGTGGAACATGGCCGGAAGGGTGCTGTTGCATTCGTGTCCTGCTTGTGGGATCCCGTGGGCAGCTGGTTGGCCACTATGTGATCAGAATGCTGGACTAGATGGACTCTGGGTCTGACCCAGCAGGGCTGTTCTTATGTTCAAATATTTGGGGTCAGCACAGCATGAAAATACCTGCTTAGGTTTGAATTTCTTCTGGTAGCGAGGGGACACGAGCCACTGGGCACCCTCCGCCTCCGGGGCTAGGGGTGTGTCTGGATTGCTCCGCTGCAGCTTCAGGAAGGAAAGGATGTTCTCCACCTCTGCTTGGTACGATGCATCTGCCATAGTCTTCCCCTTCGCCGCCAACCTGCAAGCAGCCATCCAGCGGGCGTACTGCTGCTCCTGGACAGGGAGAGAAGGAAGATGGATTCAGGAGACTTTGACAGCAGTGAGTTTGCTCTACTCACTCCTATAATCCCACCTCCCAGCATTATTGGCCTGTCCAGACTAGAGGAGGGCAACCAGGAAGGCAAAAGCCCAGTGCCGGCTCCAGGATTTGGGGGGAGGACGACATTGGGCCAGTAACCCTCAATGGGTCCCCTCCCTCACCACTGTTGTCATTAGCTGCTCTTGCTCCTCCTCCTCTTTCTCATCATTGCTACCGCTTGTTTGCATGAGAGGCAGAGTGCCAGTGGACAGGGAGGCCGTGGCATCTCCTGCTCCTCCTTCGCACCATTTCCATTGCCTGGGCCAGAGCGAGAGGCAGACGAACAAGCAGGTTGCAGTGGTGGAGACAGGGCCGGTGCTACCATTAGGCCAACTAGGCAGCTGCCTAGGGCGCAGGGCTAAAGGGGGCGCCAGAAACACCTTGAAAAAAAAATACAGCGCTCTCAAGTGGGAAGGGGGGCACTAAATATCTGATCTTGCCTAGGGCACCAAACTGCCTTGCACCGGTCCTGGGTGGAGAGGAGGAGCAAGCCCAGGGGGCTCTTGTCAGTGGGCCCCTGCTGGGGTGTGGGCCCTCAGCAGGTGCCCGACCATGCCTACCCTTGATGCCGGGCCTGGAGAGGGGTCTGGAAACCAAGCCCTATGAGAAACAGTTGAAAGAGCCAGGCATGTTTATTTAGCCCAGAAAAGAGAAAGTTAATTGGAGACACGATAGCTGGTGATGAGCTGTTAACAGAAGATGGAGTGGACTTGTTTTTTGTTGCTCCAGAGGGCAGGAAATTGCAGTGAGTGGAACTGGCAGGAAAGCGGATCTTGCCTAATCTTCAGGAATAAACTTCCTAAGGTCAGAGCTGTTCAACAGTGGAACAGACCGCCTCGTGAGGTAATGGGCTTGATTTTACTGGAGGTGTTTAGGCAGAGGCTTGGATGGACGTATGTCAACTACATATGCTGTAGTTGCATCTTGCATTGTAGATCATTCATTCATTCATTCAATTCATCAATTCATTGCATTTCTATACTGCCCAATAGCTGAAGCTCTCTGGGCGGTTTGCAAAACTTAAAGCCATAAAATACAACATAAAACATAATATAAACATATTTAACAGGTTTAAAACAGACTAAAAGCAAAGTAAAACCAGAGTAAGAGCCAGCAGCAGGGCAAAGAGCTAAAAATGTAGTAACACCGTTTTTAAAACAAAACAAAACTAAGGGACTAAAGAGCCTAGAAGAATAAAAAGGTCTTCAACTGGCACAGAAAAGGCCGTAACAAGGTAGGCTCCAGCTGGGCCTCTCTGGGGAGGGCATTCCACAACCAGGGTGCCATCACTGAAAAGGTCCTCTCTTTAGCAGCCCCCGCCTCGCCTCATTTGAGCAGATGACCTCCAAGGGCCCATCAAACTCTATGATTCTGAACCTGGCTTCCTTTCTGCCCCTGCCCCCAATCCCACCTGCCACACTTACATCTGTACAGCGCAGGTGTACTTCGCTCATCCCGTCAGGCGAAGGCACCAACAGTTTGATGCAGAATTTCTGGCCAGATATGTTGACGTCTGGGACCACTTCACAGCCTAGAGAGGGGGCAGGAATAGGGGTAGTAGAAATGGAACATATCAAGCTGACATGACCCATTAGCCCATCTAGTGCGGGCTTGCAAGGGATTGAACCTAGAATTATATGCACGTATGTATGTATGTATGTATGTTCTAACACAGGTATACATCCTCCTAAAGGAGGGCTGCCTTATTGCATTGGTCACGGTATTGATATCACAGTATTGTCTGCTGCCAAGGTGGGCCCAAGACATTCTGCTGCCTGAGGCGAAGAACAAGATGGCGCCCTCTCCCATTCCACGTATGAAAGCTGATTGGACTGGCAGTTGAATCTTTCTTCCTCCTCCACACCAGATGGGAGCAGGCTTGCTTAGGGGGCACGGGCCCCTTGGCATGCAGCTCTCTTCTCTAACACTTTGCTGCCACCTCCCACCAACTGCCGCCTGAGGTGATTGCCTCACTCTGCTTAATGGTAGGGCTGGCCCTGCCTGTTGCGACTGGCATGGCTCCCTACCCAGTCCTGCTTCCAGAGTACCTTTTAACAGGAGGCACCTGGGGCCTGCAGCATGCAAAGCAAATGCTCAGGGCCGGCTTCAGGATTTCGGGAGCTTCCCTAAACCTGGAGGAGTGTGCCATGCAAACATGAGAATTCTCTTAGGCTGCATCTGACCATCTTGGATGCTCTCTGGACAGTGGAAATGGCAGTACCGTTAGGACGGTGGGCCCTCTGCTCATCTGTGGGGCCCTGGCAAATGCCCAACCATGCCACCCTCTGGCACCAGCCCTGCACGTCCTTGACCACTTGGATTGTGGGCGCTACCAGTGCTAGATTACGGGGGTCGAGTGGCTGGACTCACCCTTGAGGCTGAGTTGTTGCACGGGCTCTCCCAGCGCTTCCTCGGGACTCTTGTAGTAGGAGATGGAGGTCTCCTTGAAGATCACCCAGTACTGCTTGTAACCCTTCAGAGTCAGCTTGCGGGGCCTGTACAGGGCAACAGGGGTGATTGGCAGAAGAAGTTCACAACGGTCCCGGCATAGGCCCCAGGGGGAAATCACATTCAGGAAGAGGGGGCAAACGCGGAGTCACTTTTCTCCTCGCCCCTAAAAGCCTCATTGCTGGACAAATTGCCCAACATAGACAAAATCCAGGAGTTCTGGATCTTCCATGTCCCTGTCTGTATTACACTAGGCCAAGTCCACCTCAGTTTAGATTTGAGGATCATCAGGGCGAGACGAAACCACTTGTGTGAAAGATAACGTACAGTTTATTGAATACAACGATGGAACATGGATGCAGATAATAAACAGGTAAGCTTTTATAAGCTTACCGGTATATGCGTCCCTCGGTCGCAGGGCTTCCCAATACGACGGACGTTGCTCCAGGGTCCCGGCTGCTGGGACACTTGTACGCTCCTCGTCCCAAGCCAAAAGCTAAAGCATGAGCTAACAGGCTGCAGAGGTCCCCTCTCTCCCCCTGTTTCAGAGGCTGTCATAGGGTAACTCAAGGCAATTGTCTCTGGTGCTGTTCCTAACTAATGCCAGCTGAGGCTATATGTAAGGCCCCGGCTTGGCTCCTGGAAACTATCCAGGCTTCTGGATGCTCTGAAAGTTCACTATACTACCTGTTTAACTTTAATAACCTCCTTGCCATTCTTCCGGTAGAGCCTATCTAATACACCATCTGCTCTCAGTGTAGGAAGCCAGAAGCAGAAGTCTGAGTCTTTAAAGCCCAGAATGGACTGAAGGAGTGCGTCTTCCCATATCATCCTGCTTGTGCATTAAGTTTTTCAGAGGAGGCCCTTTTGCGAGTACTGTCAGCGGGAGAAACACATTATGAGAGACAGCGTGGCATAGTGGTTAGAGTGTTGGACTGGGATTTGGGAGATCCGGGTTCTAGTCCCCGCTCAGCCATGAAACTCACTGGGTGACTTTGGGCCAGTCACTGACTCTTAGCCTAACCTACCTCACAGGGTTGTGAGGATAAAAATTGAGAGGAGCAGGAGGATTATGTAAGCCAGCTTGTGGTTCTTGCAGGAGGAAAAAAGGTGGGATATAAATGTAACGACAACGAATTTACAAAAGAGAGGGCCTTCTCTGTGGTGGCTCCGACTTTGGAATACCCTCCCCCAAGGGAGATATGATCACCGTTGACCTTGCTTTCTTTTTCGCACCGGATCAAAATGTTCCTTTTTGCACAGGCATTTTAAATCTTAAGTGGTTTTTTTAATTGATTGGTTAGTTTCTTTTGCTGGTTGAATAGTTTTTATGCCTCTTACCTTGTAATTTTTCCCCCTGTTGTTATACTGTTGTTGTCTTTTTATAATATTACGCACACTGCCCTGGCACCCATTCTGGACGGAAGGGGGTTTATAAACTTTCCTCTAGCTAGCTTAGTATGGCTGCAGCGTTTAGTCAATTAATTGATTTGCCTAAGCCAGCCTTCCCCAACCTGGTGGCCTCCAGATGTGGTGGACTACAACTCCCATAATCCCCTGCCAGTATGGAAATTATAGTACAATGCCTGTGGAGGGCACCAGGTTGGGGAAGGCCAGTTTAGCTGAAGACTTAATTTCTACTGCTGTGCAGTAGAATTGGAATTGGATCTTGGAATGGCAAGATCCAGTTCCAAAGATCTTGGTTTGGGAACTTGCCTGAATATTCGGAGATGATCCTTCAACTCTGGGATAGCTGTGAGACTGTCCTATGGGGGAAACAAGACAAGTATTTACTTTATTAACTATACTTATAGACTGCCTTTCAGATATAACGGTTCCCAATGCTCCTTACTGTTTAAAAAGGAAGATTAAAACAAGCCATAGTTAACATAATTTAAGTTTATAAGTAAAGACCAATAAAAAAAAACAATAGTAAAAAGAAATTCTAGCCAAATAGGAGCAGGAACAGCAAGACAAATATAAAACAGAGGACCAGAATAAAGAACAATACAAACAATACCAACAGAAAACCCTAGCAAAACTGGCTGGGGCATGCTGGAATTTGTAGGCCTATTTTCTGCCTAAACATGCATAGGATTGCGCCCTTACTTTATTTATTGATTTGATTTGTACCCCGCCTTTCTTCCAAGAAAAAAGGCACTCAAGGCAGCTTGCAATCCTAAATAAAACTTGATTAGAACATTAATAAAACAATTGCATTAAAGCACAATTAAAAACACAACAGTAACAGAATATAAACAGCATCCAACCCAACACACCTGCTTACACACCAAAGGCCTGCTTGAATAAAAAGGTCTTTGCCGCTGGTGGGAGGATTGCAGAGAGGGAGCAAACCCAGCCTCCCTCGGCAGGGAGTTCCACAGCCTGGGAGCGGCCACCAAGAAGGCCCTCTGGTACATCACCACCAAACGTGCCTCTAAAGGCAGTGGTATCGAAAGAAGGGCCTCTCCCAAAGATCTTAAGACCCAGGCAGGCTCATATGGGAGAAGGCGGTCTTTCAGGTAGCCTGGTCCCAAGCTGTACTCTAATACAGCTTTCCCCAACCTGGTGCTGTCTAGATGTGTTGGACTACAAATCCCATCAACCCCAGCCAGTATGATGGGAGTTTTAATCCAGCACATCTGGAGGGCACCAGGTTGGGGAAGTCTGCTCTAATGGATGAGGGCACAATGAAAGATGTACAGTTTTCATCATCCTTTATATATTTTTATTTCATTTTTATACCGCCCAATAGCCGAAGCTCTGGGCAGTTCACAACAATGCGCAAAACACAATACAATAAAAATAGCATTAAAACAACATTTTTTTTTCAATATACAAAATTTAAAAACAATTCAACAGGCAAAACAATTCCAATACAACCAGACCCGTTAAAAGCAGCTGCCACAAAAGACCCATCATACCACCAAACACCAATAACATACTTTCTAATTGCCCCAAATTTGCCTGTCTCGCAAACACTTATAACTGTGCATAGGATTGCACTGTTTGTTTTAACTTAATTCAAGTTAGTTAAATTCTGTAAGATTACTCCAGTTTAAGTGTTTCTTTAAATCTAAATTGTGTGAATAGAACACAAAAAGTGCTTTAAACTGGGGCCTTTCCACAATAACAAACAACAAAGCTGTTCAGCCCCTCAAAGCTACTCTTTGTGCTTAAAAACCAGTAGAGTTGTTGGAGCAAAACGCTGAAGGGGCTCAAAACCCCAATGTGTCTTTTTGTATTTCCCCCCACCCAAAAGCTCCCCCTCCTCCGCATCTCCTTCTTTTCTTATCCTTCTCCAACTGCCCTGAAAATGCGGGGCCAATCCTGATACTGTAATTTTAAAACAAAAAGAAAGATTGCCCAGCAAGCACTGAAAAACACCAGATATCAACAATTAAGGGTTTAAGTAAGGTTAAAAAAAAAAGCCACTAATAAAATATTATAAAATAATATAATAATGTAATAATTATAATATGTAAGATTTTGTGTTTCCTCTAATAACTTTTGTACTTGACCATGCCCTTTGGTTGCCTGGCTGTACCCTTGACCACATCCTCATGTTGCCCTGGCCACACCCTCTTGATCACACCTTCATGTTGCTTAACCATACCTCTTACAAATTCACACATGTGTCCCTATTTTCATCCGTGAGATGTTGGAAGGTATGCCTTAAGTGCCATTAAATGAAACAAGAGGAGAGACTGGCTATCAGACCTCCAAGCAGGAGCGAGTTCCAAAAGCAGGTGGAGACTGGGCACTTACCAGAATGCTAGGAGTTGTTGAGGACGAACCTTCCAGCTTGACTTCCAGGGTGGCGAGGGCCTTGTCCAAGTCGTCAAGCCCGGAGTCTCCGGACTGCTCCACAGGGTTGGTGTTCAAAGACAGTTGGTTGATGCGATACTGGGATGGAGGCATGTAAAATAGAAGCCCTGGGGTTAGCTTTGTGTGTGCGAGAGAGAGCATGGCACTCGGGTCCAGGGCAAAACTCTAAATGCTTACAATTGCGTCGTAAGAAACAAAACAAAACAATGTGCCAGATTTCCCCAACCTGGCGCCGTCCGGATGTGTCAAGGCTACAACTCTCATCATCCCCAGCCAACACACCTGGTGGTTGTGCTGGCTGGGGATTATGGAAGTTGTAATCTAACACATCTGGAGGGCAGTGGGGTAGCTGAGACTAAAGTCCAAGCCCAGCGCCCACCCCCAAAATGACTGCCCAGAGCGCATCAGTTGCTGAAGCCAGTGGAGAGCATGCCCTGCTTGGCATGAGCAGGCGGTGGGCACCCCAGGGTCACAG
The DNA here is from genome assembly GCA_021292165.1 of Shinisaurus crocodilurus. Classification (NCBI taxonomy): domain Eukaryota; kingdom Metazoa; phylum Chordata; class Lepidosauria; order Squamata; family Shinisauridae; genus Shinisaurus; species Shinisaurus crocodilurus. The sequence continues at coordinate 34,122,825 of CM037882.1, read as the reverse complement.
TATCCTTTCTATTTTATTTTTACAAAACATTTTCCAGTCAGAGAGTGGCCAGGCAGGCATGTACATGGCTACAAAGGATCATTACTATTATTATTTTTACCTTTAAAGGATGCTACCCTTTTCTACTACAAAATGGTGCTTATTCCCAGCGAAACGCCTATTTGTTTACCCAGGCATTTGATTGAGTCTTTCTCTCTTCTTTTGCTGCGTTGTGTAAACAGTTATTCAACGGTTTCTCCTCTCCTCTGCTCAATTATGTGTTTTTGGTCCATGTTGTATAATGTTACCGTGTTTTATTGTTTGTGCCTCGCTTTGGGGTTATTTTTATAATGAAAAGCAGGTAAGACATTTCTTAAACGAACAAACAAATGCTATATATTCCCAAGAAAATGTGTTTAGCAGCAGAAGCAAACTCCATTTTATTCCCATAGTCACGATGGTGTAATGATTTTAAAGGCACAATCCTATGCATGTTTAGACAGAAAAAAGTATTATAACTCCCAGCATTCCCCCGCCAGCATAGCTGGCGGGGGAATGCTAGGAGTTATAATACTTTTTTCTGTCTAAACATGCATAGGATTGTGCCCTATGTGAGTTTTAGCAGTTGTAAAGTATAGAGTGGCGGTGGAGGGGCGGGGAGAGAAGGACCAACTTTAGAGCAACTGTGAAGGGGGTGTGTGGGAGACCATTAAGTCCAGGGTCTAAAATTACCAGCTGCACTACTGTTCGAAGCACTAGAATGGGGAATCATAGAAAGTAGAGTTGGAAGCAGCCTATAAGGCTATCGAGTCCGACCCCCAGCTCAATGCAGGAATCCAAGTTAAGGCATCCCTGACAGATGGCTGTCCAGCTGCATCTTGAATGCCTCCAGTGTGGGAGAGCCCACAACCTCCCTAGGTCATTGGTCTCATTGTCGTATTGCTCTAACAGGAAGTTTTTCCTGAAGTTCAGCCGGAATCTGGCTTCTTGTAACTTGAGCCCATGATTCCATGTCCTGCACTCTGGGATGGTGGAGAAGAGATCCTGGCCCTCCTCTGTGTGACCACCTTTCCAGTACTTCAAGAGCACTATCATATCTCCCCTCAGCCTTCTCTTCTGAAGGATAAACGTGCCCAGTTCCTTCAGTCTTTCTTCATAGGACTTTTTTTCCAGTCCTCTGATCATCTTTGTTGCCCTTCTCTGAACCCTTTCCAGTTTGTCTGCATCCTTCTTAAAGTGTGGTGCCCAGAACTGGACACAGTACTCAAGATGAGGCTTAACCAGCGCTGAGCAGAGGGGAACTAGCACCTGTGGCTTACGCTGGCTCAGCTTGTCTGAGCGTGGAAAGCTAAGCAGGGTCAAGCCTGGTTATTACTTGGATGGGAGACCCCCTCCTCTAGCTTCCTGCATTGAGCAGGGGGTTGGACTCGATAGCCTTGTAGGCTCCTTCCAACTCTGTGATCTATGATGCAATCGGAAGCTATGCTCTTATTAATGCAGCCCAAAATAGCATTTGCCTTTTTTGCAGCCACATCACAATATTGCTGGCACATATTCAGCTTGTGATCTACAACAATTCCAAGATCCGATTCCAAGAAGGCTGCAATAGGTGCTCACAAAACCACCTAGTAGGGCAGGGATGCAGAGCCTCAGGCCCAGGGACCAAATCTGGCCTTCCACGTTTTCTCAGAAGACCCCTCCCCCTCCTCCTGGCCCCTCCCTTCAATGCCCCCCAACTGAGTTTTTGGTGCTTTCCCGGCTTTTGTGCAGCTTCCCCCCCCCCCATTCTAAAAGGTTGAAATGCCTCTCCTAAGGCTTAGTTACTGGCAGTAAGAGCTTTCAGCTAAAAGATGCTGGTATTTTGGCCCCCACCCCTTTTGCCTATGGCTCCACCCGGCACTGGAATACAACCCAAGAGCGTCTCCAAAATGGAATTCGGCCCTTGGGGTGAAAGCAGTTCAAGGGGTTCCAGTAGGGGGTGAGCCCCAGTGTTCTTGCCATCTTTGGGGAGAAATTGTTACCTGCAGTGCAGCAAACACCACCATCTCTTCCTCGGTGCAATCGATCTCCTCCAACAGAACTGCCCAGCGTGCCTGTTCATACATCTGGTTGATCCTCACAGCATCGTACTGTGGAAGGAATGAAAGAAGGAAGGAAGGAAGGAAGGAAGGAAGGAAGGGGGAGTTTCAAATCAGGAAATCCAAGATTCAGATTTCATCTCTACCATGAACAGAATTTATTTATTATGTTTTCTTTTACCCCACGTTTCTCCTAAGGCACTCAAGATGGCATGAATGTTTCCAGGGGCGGTGTTAGGTACTGAAAAGATCCGGGGCTCAGGCCCACAGGATAAAAAACAATGCACAACCTGGCATGTGCTAATTTACATATGCTGTAAAGTCTGGGGGTGGGGGCAAGGCATATTCTTTCTAGAAATGAGTAGGGTGAAGTTTGGGGGCTCAGATCCATGAGCAGCACTGACCTTGGGCTCCAGGTCAAAGAAGCTGTAGTACTTGAAACGGAGCCATAAACAATCATGCACCTTCACTTCCTGCTGCAGCAAAGTCCTCGATGAATCCAGCCACCTGGGAGAGCACAAAAGGAACACATGACCTTTTGCTGTAAGTCACAGACTCTCAGCCTAACCTACCTCACAGAGTTGTTGTGAGGATAAGATGGAGAGGAGGGGGGATTATGAAAGCTGCCTTGGGTTCCTTGCAGGAAAAAAGGTGGGATATAAATAAATATAATAAATAAATAAATAGTGTACAAATTATATGGGGGGGAGGCAGAGGGCCTTACCTCCCCTACCATTTTTGATGGGGGGCCCTTAGATACTGTTTTTAGAAGGCCACAATGAGGGGCATGATTGGGCTAAAACGGGGGGTAGTTCAGGACTGGGGCTTGTGGAATTTATTAAGGCCCCCCCTCACTTCCCTCCCCCATAATTTAAAAATTGGATACACCAAGGAATCTTTTTAAAAAATTGAACCTCCATATCTGGAGGCAGTATAGCTTTAATTATCAGTGACTAGAGGCAAACAACAAGGGATAGCATACAGTACTAGTTTCGTGTTAAATTTTGAAGTGCAGGTGTTCATCATGACAGTCCCCGTAGCCACTCCTCCAAGGAGATTTCCCACAGCCACACCCTCGTGACAGTCACCATAGCCACGCCCCCAAGGAAAGTCCAAAGATGCAGACAGCTGTGTTGATCCATATCAACAAACCAGTTCTAGCAGTTTTCAAATCTGCCAGAAGCAGATCTTTTGCAAAGCTAATGGGCCTTCATTGCCCATTTGAGATCAAGGCTCCCCAAAATATTTTGCAATACAACAGGGATAACATACAACAATATATGATTGCTGGGAAAATCCATTTCTTCCTCAGCTACTGTAAGGATTGTGGGTACACTCAGAGGGAACAGGGAAGTCTGAGCAAGATCCTGGCTAATAAAAAAATGGTTCTGCCTCGACCCTACGCCACTGACTGGGTATCTTCCATGTGGGCTTCCCAGGAGCAATTGACTGGCCCCTGTTGGAGACAGAATGCGGGGCGAGATGGACCTTGGGTCTTATCTAGCGAAGCAACTCAAGTTCTTGTGTTCCATAGTTGGCTGGTCTGTGTTAAGTTTCACAGACACCTGGCTCCAACCCACCCGCTTCTCCTCCTCACCTGCTGTTGATCTGGGTCTTTTCGATGATGGATCCTGGCCGATGCATTCGCATGATCTGCTCAGGTGTTAGTCCAGTCTGACTCACTGACAACATCCGGTAGCAGGCCTCGGTCTCAGCACTGTCCGAGAAGTGCGCGGGCATCCCGCGGAACTGCTGCTGCTCTGCACCTGACATGAGAACGGAATGGAGGAAGGGTCGTGGACGCATTCAGGGGCGGTACTAGGTACCGAAAAGATCCAGGGCTCAGGCCCACAGGACCAAAAAAAATGCACAAATTTGCACATGCTATTCTAATTTACATAGGCTCTAAAGTCCGTCTGTCAAGGACCCTGTCTCCTAAGGACACCCCTATTTGTAAAAAGGGATGTATGGACAGGGGAGAGGAGGGCATTTGATTGCAGAAAAAAAACACCTCAGGCAGAAAGATTCAAGGGGGGTAGCAGGAGGGGAAGCACAGGTGGGCAAAAAGCCAGCTAATCCAGGGGGATCAGATGCCACAGAAATCCTCAAGGCCCCTGTGCCTTTATTGCAGCAAGTGCCCCTGGACAGCAGGGTGGTGGGGCAGAGGGCCTCCCAAGAGATTCCGGGCTCCAAATGAAACACCGCCTCTGGATGCATTGACTCCGCCCTCCAAAAAAGGCTACCAGATGATCCTTGGTTTGCCATTGCCTGAGGGAGCTCAGCTGAACATCTTGGCAGTAGGAGGGGTGGGGAACCCATGGTCCTCCGGATAGTGTTGCACTACAACTCCCATCAGCCCTAGCCAGTATAGCCAACGGTAAGGGGTGAGGGGAGTTGCAGTCCAAGAACATCTGGAGAGTCATGTGTTACCCACCCTTGTTGTAGTAGTGGACCCACGAGTGCCTAGGAGATGCATTTTCTGCGCAGGAAGCAGAACTGCTGCTCCCAGATGCATGTTGGGTGGCCGTGCAGAAGGGCTGTCACAGGACAGACCCCTCTTTGAAGCAGGAGTGGGCAACCCTCTGCCAGTAACTGCAGGCATACCCATCAAATAAAGCCATGTGTGCCCAAAACCTGGTGCCCTCCAGGGGGGCTTCCGGGTGGAGGGCTCCTTGTGCTTCCAACCCAAAGGCACTGTGCAGCTATTCTGTCTTTTCTTCCTGAACAGAAGCAGCTGGAAATCATGGGAGGGCTACGTATGGACCCCCTGTCAAATTCCGTGCATCAGGCAAGGCGATCGTGGGATAAAAGCTTTGTCTGGAAGTGCCCACGGACTCGTTCACTCAGCCACCCCAAAGCAGTGCCAGCTCCAGGTTTTGGGGGGCCTTTGGGCAAGACCCTCTCTCAGTGGGCCCCCTCCCTCAGTGAATCTACCTTCTCATCGCCAGCTGCTCTTGTTCCTCATCCCCTTTCTCATCATTGCTACCGCTTGCTTGCTTGCCAGGCAGGGAGCCAGGGAGCAGCAAGTCGTGTGGTTCGTGGCCTTTTACTATCGGGGCCAGAGAAAGTATACAGTTGAGCCCTCGGAAATTCGCTGTGATGAGTTTGCACAGCACTTTGAGGATAAAATCACTCGGATTCGCCATGAATTGGACTCCACAGTTAATGCAGTTCCTTTAACAGAGGTGTCCAGAGCACCGTCTGGTCCTATTTTGTTGGATGAATTTAAGTTATTGAGGCCTGAGGATGTGGACAAGTTACTTGGGCGGGTTCGACCTACCACTTGTATGCTTGACCCCTGCCCATCATGGCTGATTACTAATATCAAGGAAGGGATTCGCATCTGGGTCCAGGAGGCTGTGAATGCTCCTTGAAGGAGGGAGTGGTGCCAGCCTCTCTAAAAAAGGCTGTGATTAAGCCACTCCTCAAAAAAACCAAATCTGGACCCAGAAGATCTGAACAACTACAGACCTGTCGCAAATATCCCTTTCTTGGGCAAGGTATTTGAGCGCATGGTGGCCGAGCAGCTCCAAGCTCTCTTGGAGGAAACGGATTATCTGGACCCATTTCAATCGGGCTTCAGGCCTGGCTTTGGAACAGAAACTGCCTCGGTCGCCCTGTGGGATGACCTTTACTGGGAGAGAGACAGGGAGTGCGACCCTGTTGATTCTCCTGGATCTCGCAGTGGCATTCGATACCATCGACCATGGTATCCTTCTGGATAGGCTGGAGGGTTTAGAAGTTGGAAGTACTGATTTGCAGTGGTTCCACTCCTACTTGGCTGGCCGATTCCAGAAGGTGGTGCTGGGGGATTATTGCTCTGCACCATGGCAATTATGCCATGGAGTACTGCAGGGCTCCATTTTATCCCCCATGCTCTTTAACATGAAACTGCTGGGAGAGGTCATCCGGAGGTTTGGGCTGAAGTGTCATCAATATGCGGATACCTCTCTTTTTCATCAAACTCAGGTGAGGCAGTGGCTGTTTTGAATCAGTGTCTGGGCCTGGTAATGGACTGGATGAGGGCCAATAAACTGAAACTCAATCCAGACAAGATGGAAGTGCTGTTTGTGGGCGGATCATCTGTCCGGATCAACCTGCCCTGGACTCCCCCTAAAGGACAGGGTTCATAGTTTGGGGGTGCTCCTAGACTCTGAACTGTCGCTGGAGTCACAAGTGGACTCAGTGACAAGGAGCGCCTTTTATCAGCTTAGGTTGATTTATCAACTACAACCCTGTCTGGACAGGCAGAGCCTAGCAACAGTGATTCACACTCTGGTAACCTCTCGTTTGGACTATTATAACGTGCTCTACATGGGGCTGCCTTTGAAAACGGTCCGGAGACTTCAATTGGTTCAAAATAGAGCAGCAAGGCTGCTAACGGGGACTAGCCGACAAGAACACATTACGCCAGTCCTCTATGAACTACACTGGTTACCAATTGAAGTCCGGGCCCGATTCAAAGTACCAACATTGACATTTAAAGCTCTAAACGGTTTGGGGCCAGGTTATCTGAAGGGATGCCTCGTCCCATACGTGCCTACCCGAACCCTGAGATCCTCTTCGGAGGTTCTTCTCAGAGAGCCCCCTCCAAAAGAGGCTAGGAGGGTGGCTACTAGGGGAAGGGCCTTCTCAGTTGTGGCACCCCGTCTCTGGAATGAATTTTCCAAGGAGGTGCGCCTGGCACCTACCATTTATTCCTTCAGGCGCCAGGTGAAGACCTTTTTTTACCCAATATTTTAATGGTTAGATTTTTATTCCCATTTTTATTATCACTACTGTACCTCCGGTCTGATTTATCTGGCTGCTTTTGTTTTATTGTATTGTATTATGTTGTATTTGTATTTCTATTTTAATGATATTTTTGTTTTTAAGATTATTGTTTTTATCCTGTTTCTCTTGTAAACCGCCCAGGGAGCCTTTTGGCTGATGGGCGGTAAATAAATATATTAAATAAATAAATAAGTCGGCCGTGGCACCTCCTGCTGCTGCTCCTCACCACCACCATTGTCTGGGCCGCAGTGAGAGGCAGGTGAACAAGCAGGGTGCAATGGGGAAGAGGAGTAAGCCCAGGGGGCTCTTGTCAGTGGGCCCCTGCTGGGGTGTGTGCCCTTGGCAAGTGCCCGACCATGCCTACCCTTGATGCTGGCCAGCCCTTCTCCCAAACTACTCACTTGCTGGCAGCCGCACCCCAGTCAAGTCATAGCTTTCCATGGTGCTTCTCTCTTTGTCCTTCTGCTTCCGCTTGTCCTTCTCCTCTGGTGCACGCAGCAACGACAGCTCTTCAGGGTGGCGAATACCTGTGGTGGAGCTGCGTTAGTGCCTCAGATGATCTCACCAGTTGCTTGATTTTAAGCTAACTATCGCTTGGTGGTAGAGCACTTGCTTTGTATGCAGAAGGCCCCAGGTTCAATCCCTGGCATCTCCAGTTAAAAAAAAAAAAGGCGCAGGTAGCAGGTAATGGGGAAAACCCTTCTCTGGCTGGGATCCCTGGAGAGCTGCTGCCACTCAGAGTAGATCAAACTAGGCTAAGATGGACAAATAGTCTCCCCCAATATAAGACAGATTCCTATGTTTATTCTTTCCTCTACCTGATTCCTGGCCTCCCGAAGAAGCCACTCGCCTTTGAGTCTGCTGAAATATCCATTTCCTACAGGGTTTTGATTCTGCAGTCACACTGACTGGGTTCAGACAATACGATAACCCAACAATCAAGGCTTGAGTGTGGGTTGTTGTTGTTGAAATGTGGGTTATCGTGTTGTCTGAACCCAGCCGAGATAACAAACCATGGTGAACAACCCACAGTTGACAACCCAACAACAAACCGTGGGTTTTCTTCATGGGTTGTTCATGGTTAACAAGCCATGCCCAAAGGCTAACCATGGTTAACAAGCCATGGTTATTAGCACAGCTGGGTTCAGACAACACAATAAGCCACAGTTCAAAAACAATCCATGGTTATAGGACAACCCAGACTCAACCCTTGAGTGTGGGATATCGTGTTGCCTGAACCCAGCCTTTGGCTTCTTGTCTGAAAATTTCCCGAGAATCCCAAAACTCTGTCTAGGGTCCTAGCCTTCATCGCTGCAAATGGAAGTGTAAGAAGGGTGACCAGCTGCTGGAGGAGGATGTGGTTAGGACTAGTTGTGTAAGGAGGAGGATATTTCATCCATTGCAGCTTTCATCACTCCTGGACAACAAAGCCCTCTTGTAGGCAACTGTTGAAAATGTGTGTGCCTTCCCTGTCCTCATTTGCAGCCATCACCCTGTCCTTCGGTGTCCAGACATGCTGAAGCAGAGTACCCAGGGCCAGTGCTGGGTACCAAAAAGATCCGGGGCTCAGGCCCACAGGACAAAAAAAAAAAAAAAAAGCACACATTTGTGTATGCTAATTTACATATTCTCTAAAGCAGGACTCTCCAACCTTGGGTCTCCAGATGTTGCTGGACTACAGCTCCCAGAATCCCTTGCCATTAGCCATGCTGGCTGGATAGGCTGGGAGCTGTAGGCCAGCAACATTTGGGGACCCAAGGTTGGAGAACCCTGCTCTAAAGTGTGTGTGTGTGTGTGTGTGTTTAAAGGACCCTGTGTCCTCCCCCGCCCCGCTGCCCAATTTCTCACCAAAATTCGATGGCCCAGTGGAGGTGGGGGACGGACACAGTTTTTTCTTTAAAAAAAAGCACAGGCAAAGGACATGCCTTGTTTTAAAGGAAAAGTGGCTCCCCCCCCCCCCACCGATGTGCTGCCGAAAGCTGGTGGCAAATTTGGCAGCACTGCAGTGTCAATTCCAGGGAGGGTTCATCCCTCCGGGAGTGGGGGGGGCAGGGGGAATTGGTCCCTGAACCAGCGGAAGGTGCTCACCCCTGCATCAAGATATATTCAAGAGTTACAGAGACATGCTGTTATATATCTGGCACTTCCATTGCGGAAATCAAAGTGGAGTTATGTGGAGTTTCCAGGCAGGGGCGGTGCTAGGTACCAAAAAAGATTCGGGGCTCAGGCCCACAGGACAAAAAAAAAAAAAGCACAAATGTGCATATGCTAAGTTGCATATGCTCTAAAGTCTCTTTGTGTATGTGTCTTTAAAGGAGCCTGTCTCCAAAAGACACCCGTATTTGTAAAAGGGGATGCATGGACAGGGGAGAGGAGGGCATTGGATTTCAGACAAAAACCCTCAGGCAGGAAGATGGGGGGGGGGCGCAGGAGGTGAAGCACATGTGGGCAAAAAGCCAGCTCATCCAGGGAGATCCAATGCAACAGAGATCCTCAGGGCCCCTGGACCTTTCTTTCAGCAAGTGCCCCTGGACAGCAGGGTAGCAGGACAGAGCGCCTCCCAGAGATTCGGAGCTCCACATGAAAGATTGGGGGCTCCAGTCCCAGTGGGCCTCCCCCTAACACCACTTCTGTTTCCAGGTGGTCACATCTCCAGACACAATCCAGACGCAGACCTGCTTTACCTCAGCAAGCCAGCTGCATCATGTGCCCTCAGGCTACGTCCTAGAGTGCCCTGCACTGAGATGATGCTTTGATGCCAAGCCTGAGCCTTGGGTGGTACTCGCCACTCACCGAGCACCCTGCAGATGTCAACAACCGTGCGGAAGACTGGCTGGGCAAAGTTGGCCCGGATCTGGACGTTGCAGCGGTTTGGCAAGGAAAGGAGCACTGGCTTGTGCTGTGGAGTGTACCGGAGTCTGGCATCTGCCAATATCCCATATTTATCCAGGCTCCAATTTGTCTTCAGCAGCCAAAGCTTCTTCTGTTCCCACCAGACGGCGTGGTCTGACCAGTCCCTCTTAAGTTCTGGAGGCGAGGGAGGGAGGGAGGGGGAGGGGGGAGGGGGAGAGAGAGAGAGCATCAGCAGGGAAAAGCACAGATCCAGGACAGAGTGCATTAAAAATAATATTTTTTGTTTATTTAACACATTTTTACCCTGCTCTTCAGCTGAAAATTTGAGCTTAATAGCAAACAAGACTGTCCCTGTCCTGCCTACAAGCTTGCAATTCAAAAGACACAACACAAAAGGAAAAGGGGACTAGGAGGGAAAAGGAAAACAAGCAAACCTGGGCACCAGTTATACAGAGTAGTGCTTATAATGGCCAGCAGGAATGGAAACAGGTGAGAGAGTGGAGGAGCCAGATAGAGCTGGTCTTTCAGCAGAGCCAGTGGAGTGGCCCAGCTTCCCATCCCATCTCTCCCTCTGCTGCAGCCTGATGGAATGTCTGTTGCT